>JAQSEB010000022.1:0-1200000 GCA_030063045.1 Pratylenchus scribneri | reverse complement strand
TTCACTGTGTTGTTGTATCATATATTAGTTCATATTATTATAAACTATTTTTTTTATTTATATTTTCCTATTCCCTTCCCCTACAGTACTATCCACTCATTTGGGACAAATATCATTCATTTGCGATTGCTCTTCTCATTCCCTTCATTTATTTGCTCTTCTTTGCCATTTTCTGGATTAAGCATGGGGCAATGTGGAGGAGTATTGGTTCCTCCTCCTCTGCCGCTGAATCCAGTAATCAAGTGAAGGCGGTATCCAAAAAAATATGAGACCATACGCAAAAAATTAATCACAAATGAAAGATGTTTTTCCAAATTTTTGCCGTTGCCTTGGCAAATTGCACTAATGGACTAGTTGCCGCCTTCATTTCCTATATCATTGCAATCAACGAAGATTTGGCCAGCTTCTTAAATTTGTTCCCATGGATATTTGCACATGGTAAGAAAAATGATTTTTTTCAAAAAATGCTGAAAAATTATTTGTGTTTTTTTAAAATGGAAAAAATGTACAAAAAATCCTTAGAAAAGGGCTATAATTTTTTAGCAATAGTCAAAACTCAAAACTATCTTTATATATGTTACGCCGAATATGGGGGAATTGACGATTCCGTGGAATCGTCAATTCCCCATAATCGTTGTAACATATAAATAGTCAATCTTTGAAATTTGAATTTCTTGCCCAGACTTTATCTAGGCAATTTTGGAAATGTCGGTTACTAGGAATTAGGAAATCCGGAAATTTTAGAATACTCAGGGTGTTCGATTAATTTTATGAAATTTAAATTTCGACCCGGTATTGGCTTATTTAAAAAATCTGAACTATTATTTAAACCCAAGCTGTGGTTTTGGTTTATTAAAATTTTACATAAGCCCTAATACCGATTCTAAAATTGAAATTTCATAGACTAACTAAATCGCACCGATTCCGAATCGAATGAGCCTATTCTCAAAATGTTACGACATTTGGAAGCTGAGATTTCAAAATTGCCCAACTAAATGCCTCAAAGCAATTCCGAAAATTCACAATTTCCAAAATTGCTTGCAAATATTTAATTTTAATTGAGAAAACATTACAAACAGTAAAGTAGCATGAATATAATTATTGTACTATTTCCATTTAAAATTGAAAAATACTCACATTTAAAATTAAAATTAAATTTGAATTGAGCTCAGTTAAAATAAATTAAATCCAATCCAATTAACCAAATTTTAATTGAGCTTTTAGATAAAAAAAAATAGATTAATAAATCCAATCTAATACTGAATATATTTAACCCCAATATTTCGCAGGATTCCCACCTCTAGTCTACCTTGCCTATAACCGTACAATTCGCAAAGAGTGCCACAACATTTGGTGTGAATTGAAGTTGAAACTTTCCCGGATATTTAAAGCGCGCATCATTCCTCATTCCACTACTGTGGTGTCTGAGGCAGTGCAACGTATTGATAGTCGATGGCAAACATAATAGTCGAAAATATATATATATATAAGAGCAATGATATAATTGTTACAATAAATGTGCGAAATTCCCATTTTAATCAATTTAATTTATAAAATATTTTATTTTTTTTCACAAAATTGTTTTGTTTAACATGAAATATATTTTTTACGAACAACTCTATTTCTTTTCCATAAATATAAATCAACTTATGAATTAAAAAACGATTCAAACCACAAACCAGTATGGTGATGAAATTGAACCGGTTTAAAGAATTATTTTTTGGTTTTTAGGGACCAATTTTTCCAAAAAAATCGGCCATATTTTCCAATTTTCCTGAGCCATTTTTACTTTATATCGAATCCACTGGGCAATTACAATTATTACAGAGACCCCTTAGAAAAAGGAAGTTACAAATAGAAGTGGGTTGCTATTGCAATAGAGGGGGGGGGGGGGGCTCTATTAGAAGAAATACGGTAAGTTGGCTACTAATACTTCATAAAAATTTTGACAAAAAATTAGGCGAATTTTCTTAGCACTATGAAGAAATGCATTTTTATGTGTTCTAGGCCTTTTTTAACCGGACTATTTGGCAAGAAATGCCAAATCCTGGATAATTGTAGCCAATAATTGATGGAGATGCAACAGAAAAGAGCAAAATAATTTTTCACACTTTTCAATAAATTTTCTACATTACTTGTGCTATTCTTTATATTTTGTGATAATTCCAATCTTTTTAATATCTTTTCGAATGATAAAAAAAATAAAATATTAATTCTAAAAATAAATTTCAGTCAAAAATTTCGTCTATTAAAAATAAAATTGTCTTCCTCTAAAAATGTGGAAAATTATTCCATTTTTAATGGATTTTTTAATGTAAACAATAATTCTATTTTCGGAAGATTTTATATTATATATAATGAAAATTCTATAAATAAATTAAAAATTTCATTTAAAAAATTCAATTGAATAATTCTCTCTTTTATACCTTTTTCTTCCCTCAAAAAAACTAAAAAATATAATTCGCCATAATTTTGGTCAATTTTTTGATTAAAAAATACAGCAATTACATATAATAAGCCGAAACTTAAAAAGGTAAAATTTAAATAAATATAAGGGAAATATTTAAAATGACGAAAAAACATTGAAAATTGCGAAAAAATTTTTAGCGGTTTAATTGTTTGTCCTTGATCCCCAAACCCTATACCCAATCGATAGATATTAGATATAGATACCTTCGAGATGCATCATTTGATAATAATTTGGCTTTTATGTTGAAACAATTTTAAATTAATTTGAACGAAAAACTCAAAATCTGTTTACACGGTTTAATATACCCTTAATTTTTGAACAAACCAGCAACCAGATTAAATTATATACCAATCGAGTGGGTATAGACTATTATAGACTATAGAATTTGACGGTTTAGGACAAACTTTCTGCCATTTTAGTGTTTTTTTTACCAAATTAAATACACTACCCAAAATCCTAAATAAAAATAATTTTTATTTCCGCAGATGTTTTTTCTTCAAATTTCATTCATTCTTTTCTATTGCATTTCCCTTCATCAAATTGTTTGCTATGACTGCCCGGGGACTTTTTGGCACGAGTTAAAGGGTGTTCATTGCCAAGTGAAGGCATGCCCAAAAGGCTCATATTGGAGTGAGAAATGCGTGCCTCGAACTTCCAGTGCTGAATCGGCCGGATGCAAGGAAAAAGTTTACGAGGAATGGACCGAGGAAGGATGCAACACGGTCTTCCAAGGATTCCGCTATAAATGTTGTATTTAGGGAATCAATGAATAAATTAATCAATAAATCGATAATATTTGAATGAAGTTGTGTGCATTTTAATCAAATTATATTAAATATATTTTGCCAAGAATTAGAATAAAATTGTTGTTTTAATTTATAATTAAATTGTGAATTTTGATAATGTAAAAAAAGAAAAATCGGGAAAATTTGAAAAGAATTGAATTAAATATTCGATGGATTAGCAAAGAATGAACAAAAACTCTATTGAAATAATATAAATAAAAAAAAATTTATATTTATTAGTCTTAGTCAATTCATTGAAAACACCCAAAAAGTCGATGGCAAAAAATGATGGCCTGGAAATCACATGAAATCAGGCCAAAGTAAAGATTGCTCATATGACAGTGAGTTCGCGCGCTCTTCGGACCCTCACGTGAAATCACCCTAAAGGCCTAAAACGATGGCTCCGTGTAAGAGAGCCCAGCCAGAGTTCAGGCGCTCTTCGAATCTCTGTTTAATCGATTAAAGCGATATTGGAGGCGGTGGCGGATGCCGCAATACCCCATCATCTCTATTAAGCCAATTTCGGCAACAGTCGTCAATGTTTTGAGCAAAGGACTCAGAAAAGAGGAAATGGAGGGCCATTTCTATTTCTATGAACCAGCAGGAATGATGGAGCTAGAGCCAAGGAAAATCGAAGATGTGGTATCAAGGCGAGAGAGCTCGGAGGTATTCTCATGACTGATGCAGAGAGTAAAATGGATGTAAAAGAATAACGAGCGGTTCAAAGTGGATTTTTGATTCCGAAATTTCCCTAAAAATTCGATTTTCGGTTTTTCGATTTCTCCAATTTTCAGTATAACTTCAAAATACTCTGGTTTTTTAAAAAATTAATTTTATAAAAATATATAACAAATTTTTTCGCTAACCATCTACTTCTCCATCTTCTCAGTCTCATCTCAATCCCCTTTAGACGAGTGCGGCTGTTATTTTGCCAACAATTTTGGATCCGTGAAATAGTAGAGATGCGAGCCGCTTTTGGGCGGCGGCCAGAATTGATTAAAATTGGCCAAAAATGAGAATAAATTTGTCCTAAATATTATAATATTGGCTCATTGCTTAATTTTTCATTTCCACCGGGCAAAAATTTTTCAAATAATTCCATCAACCTATTATTAATTAGAAACCCCTAAGATGACCAAGTCCCAAAACCTAAAAATCCCTCGCAAAAAAGTTATGGGTTTTTAAGTGCAAAATTGAAAAGCATCTTTATAGTATAAAATTAAACTGACAATTTCCACTTTTAATTGTGATGGCCCGAAGCAAATTTTCAAATTAAAATAATTTAATTTCATTTAATTCAGAGGGTATAATGAATTTCTTTCCATTTTTCATTTTTCTACACTTATTTGTACTTCAAATTTTGCTGTTTCAAATTTCGGCCCAAAATGAAAACTTTTACTTTAATGCTCAAATAGTCGCCAATGCTTTGACCGAACAGCCGAAATTATCTCCAAATGGAAGTGGTCGATTTCGATTGTCATTGGCCAAAATAACTCATAATGATCTAAGGGATTATCAGACTCGACTAGAAGACGAAACTGATTTGGAAGATTTGTGGGTTTTTTGACATTAAAAAATGAAAAAATTTGAAAAAAATTACACATCCGAATTTTGGGAATATATTAATTAAATGAAAAATAATAATATATTTTAAATTGACAAACCTAATTTGTTACCATTATTATTTAATCCTACTTTTGATGCGTTAATTTGAGAAAAAAAAATAAGGTAATTCTTAATTATTCTCCCACAAATTTGAAAAAAAAAAATTTCGAGATTCTTATTTATTATTCATATTTGATTGTTAAACGATGAAAAACATTATTTTAGGTGATTTTAGGCTAGAACAATTTTATAGGGTTAAAATGGTAATTTTAATTTAAGGGGAGAAAAAAAATCTGCTGGCGATTAATTAAGAAATAACAAAAAATTAATGGATTTGATTAAAATTGGACAAATATCATGACCATAAAAATGTCATAGGTATAAACGAGTAGTTTTCATTTTTGGCAATAATTTTTGGTCAATAATATTTTAATCAGACTTTAGATAAATAAAATGCTTTGTTGAAATTGCTTAAATGAAACAAAAGTATTTTTGGTTATTAACATGAAAGATTGCGGCTATTAAAAAATTTGAGTAGCCAAAAAATTGATGGAATAATAAAATAAACCGTAAAATTTAAATATAAAATATTTATAAAATTTATTAATTTGAAAAACAATTAAAAATTCTATTAAAATATTTATTTTAAAAGTGCGCAATTAAAAATACCGCAAAGTTGGATTCATGAGATGGTACCACCGAAAACAAGAATTAACCCAAGAATGGCCAACATTCATAGTAATAATTTATTCGCATTCAAAGTCAGCACGGCGGATGGGCGAAAAGTGAGTTGCTTGATTATATTTTATTTTATTTTGATTTTTAATTAAAATTTCCATTTCTGCCTCGGCTATTTCTATTTCATGTCACATTTTATTCGATAATGTTTAATTAAAATATTCTTTATTTTAATTCTTTCAGTCAGTATTTAGCTATCTTATGGAAAAAAAGGCAAATAAAAATATTTGAATAAATTTTAAAAAAAATGAAAAATTTTCTTTATTTTGAATTTTAAATTTTTTTAACCAAATATAAACTTAAATTAGCTATTAGATAGCCGAAATTTGTGCCATAAATGCACTATGGATCATTTTAATTGGTTAATTATTGCGTGACCATCTAAAATTAGAGACAGTTTCAAATTTTTAAATATTTCTCTAAATTAAATTTATCAAATTTTTAACTTTTTTTATAGTTTTTTAAGAATTTAAATTGTTTATTTTTAAAAATTTTTTTATATTTTGATATAATCTTTTAAGAGGACGAATTATATTCAATTTAAAATGACCGAATTGACACTGAAAACATATTTTATAATTCTCGAGGATGCCCCATTTTCTGGAATTGATGCCAAAATATATGATGAGCTTTCAATTTCCGCAAATATTTATCCACATGATAAAACATATTTGGTAAGATTTTAATTCGATATTTTCAAATTTTATAATTCATTTTTATAATTTAAGCAGAATATTCATTAGTAATAAATAATATTTTAAGAAAATTAACAACAATTAAAAAAATTAAATCCAAGTTTAATGAATGACCATATAAAATTTTTGACATAAAAATTGGATCAAAAATGCAAAAATTGTTGCGCATTTTTCACATAATAGTAAAATAAATTATAAATTTGCTCTTAAAGGATCCACGCACAATTGACCAGTGTTTGACATCGGAACAATGGGACCTGATAAAGCAAAAAATACCTGAAGGTATTCAAATTAATATTTTAAATTTTTCTGTTTCAAGTTAATTAAAAATAAATTTATGATATAAATTTTAAATTATTTTTTGATGGAAAGAAATTTATATTCTCAAATTTTGCACATTTAATTTTAGTAAATTTTACGAATTATATAGTCCGAAATTTCGATGAATTAATTGAAATTACTAATGGTTTTGATAGAAATTTACAAAAGTTGTGAATAAAAAAAAAGCTAAAAAAAGGGCCAAAGTTTAACAATTTTCTTTTTTTAAGGAATCTCAATTTTCTTTCGGTCGCAATATACCATATTAAAAGAGTTTAACCTATTGGTAAATAAAATTTTATTAATAACCTTAAAAATTGCTGATGAGATATTATCCATTAAGCAAATTTTTGTATATTTTTTAGGTATTTTGTGAATTTAAATATAAAAGATTTCCGAGAAAAAATGCCCATAATTTAATTTAAAATTTAAAATTAAAATATTTTAAAATATTTCTTTCTTCTAGCACTTCATTCTTCAGCCTTTAATGCATTAAAAAATGAGAAAAATCCATTTCGGCACCCGCAAATTAAAATAAGAAGACGAAAGAACCATTACAAAATTGATGTACACGAAGGAGAACACATTCAACAAATTGAACAAAGACAACAAATTTCATTGCCATTTTCCCTTCCGTCGGTGCCCTCATCAATGCCATCGAGAAATTCTGCTTTAGAAAGATTTAAACAGCCTGCAACAAAAAAGGGTTAGAAGAAAGAGAATGTTGTGAATAAAATTAAACATAAAATAGAGGAATAAGTGAATATCACTGAATAAGTATCTTCGTCAGAGATTGGACTGGAGAATTTAAAAAAATGAAAAATTTTTTATTTAAAATTTCAAAATTTTTTGCAGAAAATTTATTTTATAAATAAATTTCAGCTGAGTTAAGAGGGAATAACCTGGTATAACTCGATAAAATATATGTGCAAAAATAAGCCAGAGTAATCAGGAAAAAAGTTTTGTTTTTGTAAGAATAACGGGGAGTAATCCAGAAAAATGTATTTTTAATGATAACAGGAATTAAAAATGTCTCTAAAAAGTTATTTATTAATTTATTAAATTCAAAATAAATAATTTTATAATAAGTGTATTTTTCTTTAAAAATATTGTAATAAAAAGCGCATTTTTTTTATTTTTTTAAGTATTTTGGAATTTATAAAATTTAATAAAATTAAATTATTGAGCCTTGCGCTTTCCATTAGTATATCCTTTTTCAGAGTAGAAATAGAAAATAGAAATTGTCTCGCTGAGTTATATAATATATAATTGCTTTCAACATTTGCATTTAAAAACTTGGAACTTTTTTTCTAGGGATTTTTAGGTTTTGGGACTTGCACATTCTAGGGGTAACTTTTTGATGCGCATCCGAGAAAAATATGCGTTTTTTGATAGGGGTTTGGGTTTGGGTCGAAACCGGTTTAAAAACCGGTTTGTCCAGGTAAAATTTTTTAACAAGGACCTAAATCAAAAATCGGCACGGTTCGATACCTAAGTTAGAGTGTTAGCTACAAAATGATATATAGGTTGGGGGGTCTGTCACGAAGTCTAAGTGCCGAAAAAAATCTTCAAAAATTGCCAGCCGGGGTGCGCGAGTCAGAAATTCCTCAATAACTTTTTTGCGAGTTGAGATAGAAGTGCGCGATAAAGAGCAAAGTTGTAGAGCTCGACGAGGCGAACCTCATGGTTTATTGCGCGAGCTCTCAAACCAAATCGGTTTCGAGATATAAGCTTAAACCGGTTTCAAAAATCGGTTTATATAGGTAAAACTTTTTTCCTTTTGAATTTTTCTATACCCAATGTATTATAATTATTGTAGAGAATAAAAAGGCGGATAAAATGAGATAATGCGTGCGCGGGATTAAGCCGGATAAAGGGGGATTAAGCCGGATTAAGAGGGATAAATGTTCAAAATGGAGGGATTAAGGTGGAAAATGAGTCGAAAATGCAGGGGAATCGCGCCAAAGGCACTTGGGCTGGGCTGGAGGCCCAGGGGTGCGCGGGATTAAGCCGGATAAAGCGGGATTAAGACGGATTAAGAGGGATAAATGTTCAAAATGGAGGGATTAAGGTGGAAAATAGTTCGAAAATGCAGGGGAAGTGTGCCGAAGGTATGTGGGCTGGGCCGAAGGCCCAGGGGTGCGTGTGATTAAGCCGGATAAAGGGGGATTAAGCCGGATTAAGGGGGATAAATATTCAAAATGAAGGGATTAAGGTGGAAAATAATTCGAAAGTGAAGGGGAAGTGTGCCGAAGGTATGTGGGCTGGGCCGAAGGCCCAGGGGTGCGTGTGATTAAGCCGGATAAAGGGGGATTAAGCCGGATTAAGAGGGATAAATATTCAAAATGAAGGGATTAAGGTGGAAAATAATTCGAAAGTGAAGGGGAAGTGTGCCGAAGGTATGTGGGCTGGGCCGAAGGCCCAGGGGTGCGTGGGATTAAGACGGATAAAGGGGGATTAAGCCGGATTAACAGGGATAATGGTTCAAAATGAAAGGATTAAAGTGGAAAATGCGTCGAAAGTAATGGGGAAGCGTGCCGAAGGCACGAGGGCCGGTGCGTGCACGGGATTAAGCCGGATAAAAGGGGATTAAGCCGGATAAAGAGGGATAAGAGTTTAAAATGATGGAATTAAAGGGAGAATGAAGCGGAGTTGAAGTGAAAGCGTGCCGAAGGCACGTAGGCCGGACACCCATAAATATTTTGGGGCGAGCGAAGCGAGCTGCATATGTTTGGAAGCGATCGGAGTGAGCCGAACGGGTTGAACAGACCCTCCGGCGAGCGAAGCGAGCCGTACATGTCCGGAGGCGAGTGGAGCGAGCTAAATGGTTGAACAGGCCGGCGGGCCCTCCGTCGAGGGGCCGGCGGGCCCTCCGGCGAGCGAAGCGAGCCATACATGTCCGGAGACGAGCGGAGCGAGCTGAACAAGAGGCCGGCCGGCGAGCGGAGCGAGCTCAACGGGTTAAACAGGCCGGCGGGCCCTCCGGCGAGCGAAGCGAGCCGTACATGTCCGGAGGCGAGCGGAGCGAGCTGAAAGGATTAAACAGGCCCTCCGGCGAGCGAAGCGAGCCATACATGTCCGGAGGCGAGCGGAGCGAGCTGAAAGGATTAAACAGGCCCTCCGGCGAGCGAAGCGAGCCGTACATGTCCGGAGGCGAGCGGAGCGAGCTGAAAGGATTAAACAGGCACTCGGGCGATGAAGCGAGCCATACATGTCCGGAGGCGAGCGGAGCGAGCTGAACAAGAACAGGCCGGCCGGCGAGCGGAGCGAGCTGAACGGGTTAAACAGGCCGGCGGGCCCTCCGGCGAGCGAAGCAAGCCGTACATGTCCGGAGGCGAGCGGAGCGAGCTGAAAGGATTAAACAGGCCCTACGGCGAGCGAAGCGAGCCATACATGTCCGGAGGCGAGCGGAGCGAGCTGAACAAGAACAGGCCGGCCCGCGAGCGGAGCGAGCTAAACGGGTTGAACAGGCCGGCGGGCCCTCCGGCGAGCGGAGCGAGCTGTACATGTCCGATGGCGAGCGGAGCGAGCTGAACGGATTGAAAAGGCCCTCCGGCGAGCGAAGCGAGCCCCGATGAACTGACCAAATGACAACCGTAGTCCAAAGACGAGCGAAGCGAGCCTTGAGGGAATATCCAAAAGGCCAGCGCATCGAACTCTATTCTCCACAAGATCCAAACATTTTCAAAGAGCGTGCTAGGGGTCCTTAAAGCGCCCCGCGCTTTCAAAAATATTTTATTACATTTCGCCCAGTCTAAACCGCTAAAGCAGTCCCGAAGGGATTAAGGATACAAATAATAGATGATAATTTAGGTACCCAAACCGGAGGTACCAATTCATTCTCATTATGAAGAATATTTTTTATTTTATGATATAATATAAAAATTCAAATAATTTATAGGCAAAACAACGACATTTATGATTCCTTTGCCATCTTCGCCATTAAAGCCCAAAACGCCACCAAAAACGCCATCATCGTCGTCAATGCCCAAAAAATTGGCACCATCGCCGGAGTCTATATCAAAAAATTCGGTACCATCACCGGAACCAATAGATTTGGATACTCCACCAATATCACCAAAAAATATTGGGGAAGAGGAAAATATGACAATAAATTTGGATGACATTTTGAATACAGTCAATTTGGATACTCTGCCAACTTCTCCAGGGCTGGAAAATACACCGGCGAATTTGGATGACACATTAAATATTATTGATAATGATGAAACTAGACGTCTTCTATTGGATAGAAAAGGAAAAAGGCCAATAGAATATGATGAAGCCGAGACATCGAGAAATGAAATAAATCCAGGGAATTTAAAATTAGTGGAATTGGATAAAATTATTACGACACCAAAAAGGAAAATAGCCGAAATTTATGAGAATGGGAATTCGGTGCCATTGGAAAACAATGATTTTGAAGAGAAAGAATTAAAATGGGGAAGACAACAAAAAAGAGGCTCACAATCAAATTTGGCAGAATTGGAAAATTCGGGAGTTAGCGGTGGCGGGGAAAAAGTCAAAAACCATCATAAACCAGAACAATCCATATATGTGGAAAATGAACCGAAATCGCCAATGAATGGTGATGAAGAAGAGGAGGAGGGAATTGGGCATAAATCGGGAATGAAAAAATTTGTAAAATCCCTCCTTCGGGCTCATCAAGCCGAAATGAAAAATAATATAAAAGATGGTGGAATTTTCAATTCGAAAGGTAAATAATATTAAAAATAATTTAAAATTTTAATAAATTATATTTATTAAATGTGCATAAAGGAGAAAAAAATATTTGACGGAAAATGAAATTTTTATGTCAATAAAATTTTCCATGAAAATTTTTTTTATTTTATTTGTGTGAAAAATATTGACATCAAAGATTTTTCAATAATAGATTATTTTAAAATTAATTGGTACAACAAATTTAGTGTACCATAATTTCAATGAAATGAACATTCCGGGCTCTGCGCATGATGATCTCATCTATTTTAATGGAGCTAAAAAATTCATAAGATGAAATAATTGATAGAAAGGAAAAGAGGAAACTTAATTGAAATTGAATGATGAAGTTATTGTATTTTTAAAATACAGTATTGTGAATTTTTTTTATCTTTTC
The DNA here is from genome assembly GCA_030063045.1 of Pratylenchus scribneri. Taxonomy (NCBI): domain Eukaryota; kingdom Metazoa; phylum Nematoda; class Chromadorea; order Rhabditida; family Pratylenchidae; genus Pratylenchus; species Pratylenchus scribneri. The sequence continues at coordinate 1,188,276 of JAQSEB010000022.1, read as the reverse complement.
CGTATTATTTCTGTATATTCTATAAATTTTCTTTGGAATTCATTTTGAAAAAATATATTAATTTAGTCCTATAAATCAAAATAATGATCATGTTAAATTTGGAGCCGACCCCGGGGCTGGCCCCGACCTTTAAAAATTCCGCCCTAGCCCCGGCCCCCAATACAAAACTTAGCTTTTCTCTCAGTCTCAGCTCTCAGTCAGCACCATGGCGGCCTCATTGTCAGGTCCGGCTCCGGAGCCAGCCCAGAGGCCGCTCATCAGCACTGGTCGTTATACGATTTTATTTATAAAAATTAATAGAATAATTAAAAAAGCTGCTGTAAATCTTGAACCGTACTTTCCACTAAAACCTTTCTTCCCCATATTAGAATAAATCAATAAATCATCAACAATGAAATTTTATCCAATCAACATTTCTTGGACTTTCTAAAACTAATATTCCCGAAAGATTTGTTTAAAAATTCATCCGTTTTTTCTTCTTAACATTCCAATTCATCAAATTCCCATTTAATCCTCTGGCAAAATGGACCGACGCATTCGATGGTTGTGTGTTTTATGATGAGTATTGTGGCCATCAATTTGGGCATTTCGACGAGCTAAAAATGCAATTTTATGTATTTGGAATTTGTTGGTCAATTTACGAGAAGCTTGGCACTTGCATATTTCCTCTCCACAAACTGGGCAAATACCTCCACCTTCAACCATTTGTAGGGAACAAAAAATGACGAATACTGTGAAAATGGTCAAGCAAAGAAGTTTTTGGGCGGATTTTTGCATTTTTAATTATATGGAATAATATTTATAAATTTGTTTGAAGTAATGAAAAATATTTGAAATCTACTCCTCTTTTATACTAGTCTAATAGAATAGATCAAAATACCATTGGAATAGTCTATACCAAATATATATGTGCATTTTCGCATTGTTTTCTATGTTCCAAATATAAATGATCACTGATTGAACTCTTCCCCACCACTTTATCAAATGGTGATCAGTGTTCGAACATTTATATTTGAATGGTGATCACTGATCGCACTTTCTCAAAATACCTACTAGACAATAATAAATCAATAGTATTATTCTGTTGCAAAAATGTAAATGGTGGAATAAAAATTTTATTTAAAATATTATGAACTTTCCTCCTCCACAAATATATCTGAGGTTAAAAATGTATTACTAATAAATTTTGAATTATTCATACATATTTATTAATAGATTAGGAAAGAGTCGGTTTTTAAACTTGTCAGAAGTCAATAAATAGATCATAGCTATTTTAATGCATAGCTTCTTATTCCTTGTTCATACTTTTTTTCAAAATGAAGTATCGATAAATAAAAAAATGAATTTATATAAAGATAGTCATAAAATATAGTACAAGTCATATGAAGTTAGATTAAATTCATGTATGTAAAATATATGGTCATTGATTCGGAAAAGATAAAAAAACTTTCAAAATAAATAAATTTATGCAATATTTCATAAAAGTTAATCCAATTTCAAATAAATTTCCTCTTGCCATTTTTACCAATTACATCATTATAATTTACTCAACTTTTTATCATCATGAAAATAGATAAGATCATCATCAAAGCCTGAAATGTTCAATCCATTGTAATAGTGATGCACTATAAAAATTAGAAAAAGAAATTCATAAAAAAAAATAATTTGATTTTAATTCAAAAAAAAGCATTAGGAATGTTAAAAATCTATTTAGCCACAATTTTTCAATATCTATGCCAATCTTGGTAAGCCAATATTTACGAAGGATAGATCACATTCGACAAATTTGGCAAATGTTTTGGGATTGGGATTGCCTTACCAAGATTATCAAATATTTTAAAAAAGGGTATATTAATGTTTAATATCCAAAAAATACCAAAAAAAATTGAAAAATTTTGTGAGTTTTTTGACATAAAATTAGTAAACTTTTCATGTTTGGCAAATTTTACGCAAAAATGTTAGTCTCTTTCTAAAAAAATTTTATTCACTGACTTTTATGTATATCTATTCAAATATAATTTTTATTCCTTTATAAAAATTAAAATTTTAAATTATTTTTTAATATTACCTTTCGAATTGAAAATTCCACCATCTTTTATATTATTTTTCATTTCGACTTGATGAGCCCGAAGGAGGGATTTTACAAATTTTTTCATTCCCGATTTATGCCCAATTCCCTCCTCCTCTTCTTCATCAATATTCATTGGCGATTTCGGCTCATTTTCCACATAAAGGATTTTTTCAGGTTTTTGATGATGAGACTTAACTTTCCCACCAACAATTCCCAAATTTCCCAATTTATTTCTTATTTTTTCCCAATTTGAGCCTCTTTTTTGTTGTTTTCCCCATTTCAGATTTTCCCTATCAAAATTATTATTCGTTGGAATTTTTGGCTCTGAATTTCCATTCTCATAAATTTCGGCTATTTTCCTTTTTGGTGCCTTATAAATTTTATCAAATTCCACAAATTTTAAATTTCTTCTATTTATTCTAATTTTCGATGTACCGGCTTCAACATTTTCCATTGGCCTTTTTTCTTTGCTGGCCAAAAGAAGACTTTCAGCTTTATCATTTTCAATATCCATTGTAATATCCGAATTTATCGGACTATTTTCCGATATTGGCCGCGTTGGAGGAGTATCCAAATTGATTGTATTCAGTGGAATGTCCAAATTTGTCATTGTCATATTTTCTTCCCCACTATTTGTTGGCGACATTGGCGGTGTGACCAAAAAATCCAAATCGATTGACTTTGGCTCCGACGATTTTTCTAATTTTCTAGGCTTTAATGGTGAAGGCGGCAATGGTATCCTATGCATCATTGTTTTGCCTGTGAAATTACATTTTATAATTTTCATTTTTTGAGACTTTAAAATAAATATGGCCATTTTTAAATTTATGATAAATTTATTGATTTGCAAAAATATCAGTCGATTCCTGTAATTATCTTTTCATTTTTTGAGCTTAAATACCCTTAAAAATTTTGAAATTTTAAATATTATTTTTAAAATTTTTCTATTTACATTTCGTTTTAATTTTTTTTTTACATTTTTCTTTTAATTTTTTTTTCACCCAACTCTAAATAAAATATGTTTGCTTTTATTTAGCTAACCCTTTTTTGTTGCAGGATTTCTATTTTTTTCTAGTGCAAAATTTTTGAATGGCAATGTTAGCAGTGGCACCGGCGAAACATTGATTTGTGCAGATGGTAATGGCAATGGAATTGGCTGTCTTTTTTCTATTCGTTGAATGCGTTTTCCTTCGCATATATCAATGTTGAATTCGTTTTCTTGACGCCATATATTAATTTGTGGAAACATAAATGAATTCTTCGTCTTTTTTAATTTATCAAAGACCGAAGAATGAAGTGCTAGATGACAAAAAAAAAGAATTTTGAATTTTCAAATTTAAATTTTGGGTATTTCTCAGTAAAGTTTCCAACTAGAATTTTACTGTTTGACTAACTAAGTAATAAGTAATATCTTAGAGTTTTTTTTATATTATCGAAATAATTAATATTTATTCTTTTTTTAAATAAAAAGTTGAGATAATAAATTTTTTCTATAAAAAAATTGATTAATTTATTTTTAATTAAATGATATCAAAAATTTTAACAAAAATTTGCATACTTTCAGGTATTTTTTGCTTTATCAGGTCCAATTGATCCGGAGTCAAATAATCGGTAAGCGGAAGTGTATCATCCTTGAAGGGCAAAATTTTATAATTAAAAAAAAATTGGGGAAAATGCACTTCAATTTTGCATTTTCTCTCTTATTAGACAACCATTAAACTTGAAATTAATTTTTCCAATTTTCGTATAATAAGTATTTATTTATAAATAATATTTTATATTTTATTTATGGAAATCTGCTTAAATAATTATAAAATGAATAAAATGCAATTTGAAAATATGGAATTAAATTCTCACCACTGTTCCATGATGAATATTTGCGGAAAATTTAACGTCATCGTTGGCCGAAATTTTACATATCGAAAATTGAAGCAAAAATAATTGTAGGAAATTAAAAAATTTAAGGAAATTCATAGCCTTCTGAATAAAATGAATATTAAAAAATTGTTTAAATTGAATATTTTCTGTGGTCAGCCGCCTTTTGCGAATTAATTTTTTGAGGATTTATTTTTGCGGACCCTTTTTGGCACATTTTTTGACGGAAACTAGCTTATGGTATTTTTGATCATAGTATAACATGAATTAATGCCTAAAATTTGATTTTCGCCGTTTTTAATTCCTGCCCGTTATACTTTCGGCTTTTAGCGAATTCCCATCCTCGCTCCGAGACCCTAGACTAAAATCTAACAATACCTAAGCCCCACACATTAACCCTATCCCTCCCCCCCCCCCCCAATTCTACTTAGAAATTCAGAACAAAAAAAAATCGCTAATAAGACAGTCCGCAAAAAAAAGTCAATTCAAATAGATAAAGAGAAAACCTCCAAAAAAAAAATTCGCAAAATACGTATCCGAAAAAGTCAATCCGTATAAGGCGTAATACTTTTTGTGCGGACTATCATTTTTAAGGGGAAATTGTTGTGCGGTTTTCTGACTTATTTGATATAATATGTGTCTGAAAATAATTTTGCCTTAACGAACAAAAGAAATTAAGCAAAGAGGAAATTTGATCGATTCTGGCCATAGCCCAAAAGCTGCGCTCGTCTCTGCGCGGAGGTCCGGATTTAATCAAAACAGCCGCACTCATCCAAAAGAGATGAATTGGAGGGAGAGTCGATGGTTGACTAAAAAATTATTTGAAGACAATAAAACAGAGGGTGAAATTATTTTTAATAATTTAATTACAAAAAAACCGAAGAAAAGTTTGAAAATCGAAAACAGATTTTTACGAAAATTACGGTTTTAAAACGGAATTTGAACCGTTCAAGATTTATATCTATTATACTCTCTAGGACTACCTCCGTTCGACTTGGTTCCACCCTTCGATTTTCCAGGGCTCTACAGCCTATTCTAAATAGATGCCCTTCTCTTCTCCTGGCCGGCTCTAGTTCAAATCATTGATTGCCGAAAATTGATGGGCTAAATGGCGTCCGTCACCACCCTCAATATCATTATTGCCTTCATCGATTTCTTAGGGTCCAAAGAGCGCGTAAATCAACCGCCCTTGGCACATCCCGAATTTTGGTGTGATTTCACGTGAATTCAGTGGCATCTTTCTTTTTGGCACCAACTTTTGAGCGATATTTCGGTCATTATCATTGAGGGGGTTTTCCCTTTTAAAAATTTTTTCATAAATTTAAAAATAATAGTCAAAATACTAAAAATTTAGAGATAAAATTTGGGTGTAATGGAGGGTGGGGGGATGTTGATGCTGATGTTCGTACGATTGTACGGATATTTTATCCATATTTTTGATGGCACAAAAGGCAATGAATGTGAAGAATATTTCCCTTCATTATACAATCTTTCGGTAATTTAGAGAAAAATTTTATCCAATTTAAATTTTTAATTATTATACTCTATAAATTTCATCATATCGAAATGGTAGCAATTTTTGAGGCCATTAAAACTTGGCCAAGTTCATGCTACAATTAAAAAACAATTCTAAAATGTAAATAAGACCTGACATTTGCTTAAATAAATGTCTAATTGTAAGTTCTAATATTTCTTTATGGACTATTTTATGCTTTTCAATTTTCGACTAGGATTTTGGATTCTGCCTTTCAATTTTTGGCTCTGATCCGGATTCCGGAACTCCGGAATGGAATCAGAGTGAAGTCCTTAATGAGAATTCGACAATACATAATACTGATTATAGTCAAATTTATAGCTTCAAAAAGGCAATCTTTCGGGGTAAAATTTTCTGACTAAATTGTAAATTCCACAATTTTATGGACCACTGTCAAATTCAAATAAAAATTTTCGGCATTTTAATAATATTTTTCAAATAATTTTTTTAAAAATATTTTTGCAATAAAAATTGACAAATCGTGGCGGATTAGTTTTTAATACATTCGAAAATTATGCAAAAAATAAAATCTTAATTCCTTTTTTGGGAAAATAATTTCAAAAATTGCAAGGAATGATTCTGACAAAAAATTTTACCAAATATCTTAATAAAATTTTTAAATATTTTTTCGGAATTAATTTATTCCCTTATCCCTTCTCATTTCCTTCCAGTTATTGTAAATTCTGCTGGTCCCGGATTTGTCCATTGCAATTAATGCGATTCTGAGGATTTATGCGCTGCCTATTTTCCCGATTGTCATTGGGGCTATGAAATCAATTTAAATATGAATGCGGCAATGGAATGGGATGATGAAATTAATTTAACAGACAAAAATTCATACATTTATATTATTTTTAATTAATTTTTGACTATCGCATTTTTATTTATTTTTTGAAGCACTTATTTATAAATTTGATTTATGAATATTTAAATTTTAGTCTCTGGGTGTTGGTGGGGCCTGTAGCCAATATAAAGGGTCATTTGTCTTTTTAAATAACTTTACTGCCATTCTATTCATTATAAAGTCGCGAAAATTGAGGCAACCTGAAAAGTGCCCAAAGTTTATAAAAAAAAAAATAATTAAATTAAATTTACATTCTTAAAATGTTTTCGTTCAAATTATGCAATATAATCTTTTGTTGATGATTTTCTATTCTTCATCACTATTCTCAAATCTGGTATATCTTTTTCTTTTGCGCTCCTCCTTTGGCAAAAGCCCAAATACTTTCAGTTGACGCCGAGTAAATATAACCTCCAGCAAATATTCATAGCATTCCAGCCTGTGGAAATGGTACCGTACACTATAACTGCTGGGCGCCGTCACTTGTAGCTCATTAAGGATGAAACCGATTTAGATACTTTTGATATCAAATTAAAGTGCACACTTCTGGCAATCGATAGATGTAAGATTTATTTTAGCTTGGATAGGATTTTGGTGGAATTTTGTTCAAAAAACCATGAAAAATTCACAAATTTAGTCTTTTTTAATAGTTTTTTAGAGTCAACTCTGCTCATTCTGAACTAAACAAAATAAATCTTATATCATTCGATAGCCAGCAATGATCCCTTTAATTTTATACCAAAATCAACAATATCGATTTCATCCTTAATAAACTACAAGCGACGCCCACTTGAAGATGTCTCAATAAATTATTAGAAAATTCACAGAGAATTAATATAATTTTTCATGAATTTTCTTCATACATTTGTTTGGTTCGTCCCCAAGTGTTTTGGCCCCAAACAAAAATGCCATGGCGGTGCATAATGACGGCACTGGCTTTTGGGTATTTCTTTAACATTTTCATCATTGGCTCCTAAATTTGTCAAATGTACATATTTTATTTATTTTCATTAAATTCGTACAACGAAAGTTGCTTCATTTGGGTCATTTTGAATGATTGGGATGACCAATTCATCCATATAAGACATCACATTGCCCGTTGACCGATCCTCAATGCAATTGATCATTTGTTCGCCGGTGATGCGCAACACATCGCCCGGCTTTTGCATGCCCGACACAATGTCCGAATATTTGGAATGGGTGTGCATCAAGGCCACAATATCTAATAAGAATTTTTATTTTAAAATGAGGAAAGAATTTCAGCAAATTTTCTTCCTTAAAGTGATAAAATTAATAAATGTCAATAAATCATCAAATAATTTATCTATCATTTCCTTGTAATTTATACTTTTTTTATTTTAGAGTGTTATGATATGACAATTAGGACGTGAAATTTGCGGATGAAACTAGTCGTAAAATTTCTGGGTAAATTATATAGAGGATTTTTTTGGAAATAAAATTGTCTACAAAAAGATACCAAATGTATTGTTGGCGAATGTTGGATATTTTCCAATCACTATTTTAATTAAACCTACATTTTTTGGCTCTAATTTGGGAAATATTCAAAATTTTTAATGCCGTTGGTATCAATTTGTAGCCAATTTCAAAATATATTCCCTATAAAATCTTACGTAAATTTACCCAGAATCTATACCAGAGTATCAGCATCGATGCTACTACACCGATTCATCCCCAATTGTTACTTCCTCAATTATCATAATTTTTATTAAATATTAACGTTCTTTAATATGAAATAATTTTGCTATAAAAAATTTTGCGACCATTTGCGGCAAATGAAGGGTTTTTTGACCGTTCATAATTTGCATATCGGAGCATATTCAATGCAGCACTGGCCACAACCGAATCTGGATCACGGGCGCCACTAATCGGTTTTGGCAAGGTCATAGTCGACAAATATTTCCACTCCAGTGTTTGCTTATAGTCATAGATGAAAATGTCATCACTGTATTAAGTGTTTTCATTGATATATGCTTTATTTTTAATAAGTAGATTTTCCATATTAAATGCTTAAGAAATAGGATGCCAATACAAAATAAAAATTTTCCGCTCAGCTAATTTCCTAAATATTTTTTATTGGAATTAAATTTTTACTATCATTATTCTGTGCTATCTTTATTTATTTTATTAAATTTATCTCTTGGCTTAATTTGTTTTTTTATTGTAAAATTTTTGCCTGCCAATTTCATTTATACTACCGTAAAATGACATTCTCCCTTCTAAAATTTTCCCTTCTGAAAATCTTCCCTCCAGAATATTCATCCGATTTTCCTTTTAAGTTTTAAACTCCTTCCAGACATTGCCCAATCCATCTTTTGATGTTCATTTTATCCTTCTGTTTACCGTCAATTTTCTTTTAGAAGCCCATGGGCTTATAAATTTCAACCTCTCTAAGGCAGGCTTTTAATATAGAAGGGCTTCAAATAAAGAGATATGGTATTTGTCTCCTATTTCGCCTTCGCTCCTAACATTTCTTGGCCTATTTGCTGCCCAACCTTTTCTCGACGCATTCATTTCTTTACTTCACTCAGTTGAAGCCTATTTTATTGAACTAAACTTGGCGTTTTATTAATTATTTTGGAAAATAAAGAACTCTCGGGAAATTAAGTCCAACTAAAAGGGTTTGGTTAAACAACCGGAAGGCTGGGACAGAGGAAAAATATTTAATTATTTAATTCAATTCTTTTTTGAAAATCCTACTTACGGATCATATGCACTCTTCTCATATTTGTTGGCAGTCACATAGACCAATTCTGTCCCATTGGCATTCGGTTGCACCACACGGATTGCCATTCCACCGCCATAGTCCCAGACCCAGCCACGGGAGCTGTAATAGCGAATGATGTCAGCAAAATGTTCGCGAGTGAGCAACAAGCCATTGGCGGCATTTGATGCATTGGAGGCAGTCTCAATTTTTGTAAAAAGCAAAAAACTGACGGCAATTAGAAATGCAGAGGCACAAAACATTTTGCTAAAAATGGCAAAAAAAAAACTATTAATTAATCTCTATATTAGAAAAATTCCATTTTTTATGGGAAATATTTATAATTGCGAAAAAAAAAACATTGAAAATTGCGAAAAGAGTATAGAAAATTGCGAAAAGTTTATAACGGTTTAGTGGTTTGCCCAAAATTCACAAACCATATACCATTGGATAGATCTCTTCGAAACACACCGATTGGATATATAATTTGTAATGGTTTAATTGGTTTTGAACCAAAACCCACCAGATGGTTTAAGTGGTTTAAAACCCTTAATTTTTGACCAAACCATGACAAAATATATTCCAATCGATACGTCTTGACGAGATCTATCGATTGGGAAAAGGCTTGAGGGTCTAGGACATACCATTAAACTGTTATAAACTTTTCGCAATTTTCAATATTCTATTCGCATATTAAATACCATACTTTTTTTATTTCAATTGGAAATATGTGGGATATTTTTAAAAGAAATAAAATCGGAAAAATTATTTTTTGCTTCTCTTTCACCGAAGAATGGGTAAATAGAAAAGTAGAAGGAAACTTTGCTCTCTCCTAAAACAATATCATTCAATGAGTGGACGGAAATGCGAATATTTGTTTGAATAAATGGAAAATAATTTTAGAGAGCAAAAGTTATAGGCACGTGAACGTGAAAGCATTGCATATGATGAAATAATAAAATAATTTTTTATTAAATAAAATTAATTAAGGCATTTTCAACAGAGTTTTAATGCTTAATAAAAAATTTTATTAGTTTTCTAATTTATTCGGAGAGATAATAATTTTTTTAATATCGCATTTTACGATGATATTAATTAGAGTCCGGCGTCGGGCCGGCCCCGGAAAAACCCGGTGTTTTTTTAAGCATTTTTATGAGCCCGGAATCCAGCACATTTTAAAATACAACCGGGCCCGGAAGCCGACCCGGTATTTTTTTCGTAATTTTCCGAAAACCGGCCAAAACCGGCTCTTTTTTGCCGATCCCTTGTAATTTTTTCTGAAAAAAAACTCGGAACCTAGCCCGGAAATTTTTAAAAATCGGACTCTAATATTAATATTTATTAATTATTTTTATTTTTCATTCTGTAAATAAATCTTGAGAGAGGATGGAAATTGAAATTAAATAAAATTTATTTTATAGAAAAATTTTTGTTATTCCAATTCAATCCAAAAAGCACAGATTGCCAGTTTTTGTGGTCTTCTTTATTTGAATAGCTGTTGAAAATATCCCCAACCTTCCAGCAGAGTGGAAATTTTTATGAAAATCATTTGACAGAGAAAAAATTACTTCCTTTCCAACTTTAAAAACCAACCAAATTATTATGGCATGTGATATTTGCATAGAAGTGGGCCAAATTTGGCAATGAGGCAATCAACACAAAAACTTTGCCCCCAATTTTTGAATATCACAATGAGAGCAATTTTAAATTAGTTTTAGGCCAACATTTTTCATTCCATAACATTCATTTCAATAATATAGGTCGATGAGCTCTTTTTATTTGCATAAACTAATCCCTTCCATTTTCATGGGGATCATTTGACCCAGAAATGGTTTCTAATATGGAATCTAACTTTAATGATTATAGATCATTGTCGTGCACCTCAGATATTTGCATACAAATACAAAATGGGGGACGTACATATGACCCAGAAATGTATTTCTACAGAAACTAATCAAATGATCATAGATTGCAATGCATAGAAAATTGAACAAATGGAGAACACGCGGATGTCACATGTCTTCTTTTGATTTACGAACATTCAGGATTTTTTAAAATGTTTAAAAATGAGTAATGGGTGAAAGGAGCAAAGGACGTAGGATTTATGATGGTGCTCCGAGCAGTCTCAAATGATATGATAATGATATCATTTTGAATGATACTATTTTGACTATCACATCATTATTATATCATTTTTTGAAATTTAGTATCATGATATTATAATGATAGTATCACATTGTAAATGAGAGAAGAAATTGAGCAAAGGGATTTTTTAAAATTTTGTACATTTTAAAACCTTTATAATTATCTTTGTGCTCTTTATTAGAAATTTTAACGAGTTAGACCATTAATTTATTTGTTTAAAAAGATATAATAGATTTAATTTAGCATGAATTCAAGTTGTTTTTTGATATGCTGAGTATACTAAATTAAAAAAATCAAAACATAGAGTAGAATTCATTGTTCATTTTTTTATTTAAAAATACATTTAAGCGAACCCCCCTTTCATTAAAAATACATTTAAGCGAACCCCCCTTTCATTAAAAATACATTTAAGCGAACCCCCCTTTCATTAAAAATACATTTAAGCGAACCCCCCTTTCATTAAAAATACATTTAAGCGAACCCCCCTTTCATTAAAAATACATTTAAGCGAACCCCCCCCCCCTTTCATTAAAAATACATTTAAGCGAACCCCCCTTTCATTAAAAATACATTTAAGCGAACCCCCCCTTTCATTAAAAATACATTTAAGCGAACCCCCCTTTCATTAAAAATACATTTAAGCGAACCCCCCTTTCATTAAAAATACATTTAAGCGAACCCCCCTTTCATTAAAAATACATTTAAGCGAACCCCCCTTTCATTAAAAATACGATTGGGTCTAAAGTTTATGGGTCTATACTCTTTACTCTCAAACCACTGACCGTTATAATTAGAGACCGGCAAAATGCCTTCTCTGCTGGATTGCGGACAGGATTTTTTTCCCCAATTTTTGCTGGTTAGCAAAAATGTTGCCCCTAATATTTTTTCAATATACTTTCTTGACTATCCTTTCGATTTCGATTACTTTAAGTCTATTTTTATCTATGAGGCCATTTTCTTGTTTTCCATGCGGGTCCATATTTATATTTAGCAAAAATTTTCCATGATGTGGTGAGGACATTTTTTGTTTAAATTATTTTTTATTTTTATCTAATCTTGATTTCCTTAATTTTTTAAAATATTTACTTGAATACATTTTATTAATTTGAATATTCAGAGATGTCAGGCCCTTTTGTGCCCTCTCAACGCATCTGCTATTAATTAATTAATTTTTCCTTCAAGGCGAATGGTCAAAACTCAAAAATTATATACACATAATGAAATAGAATTGAATTAGAAGTGTATATACCCTTAGGCTATCGACGGACATGTTGAAGCGAATATGAAAATTAAATATACTACCTAATTTTTATAATTTTTTTCAGAAATAAAATAATTTTCTTTAAAAATATCGCAATAAAAATCATTAAACCACTTTCTAAAGTATGATCCTTTTAATATAAGACATTGATGAAAATTTGTATGATTGAATAAAATTTAGTTTTTGGGAAAAATTTTGTTCCCTTCAAATTATAGACTTTTGCCCTCTTTATTTGCATAACTGGCTCTAAAATTCAACCATTTGTGCTAGATGAAAGATGAACTAAAAATTGGGCATTTTTATTTAAATCATTTGACCCAGAAATTTATTCCTACAAAAAAATAATGAAATGATCATAGATTGCAATGCACCAGAAATTTGCATAGAAAGTGGGACAAATAAGGAAGGTAAAATTCACGTGGATGTCACATGTTTTCTTTTGATTTACGAACATTCAGGATTTTTTAAAATGTTTAAAAATGAGTAATGGGTGAAAGGAGCAAAGGACGTAGGATTTATGATGGCACTCCTAGCAGTCTCAAATGATATGATAATGATATCATTTTGAATGATACTATTTTGACTATCACATCATTATTATATCATTTTTTGAAATTTAGTATCATGATATTATAATGATAGTATCACATTGTAAATGAGAGAAGAAATTGAGCCAAGGGATTTTTTAAAATTTTGTACATTTTAAAACCTTTATAATTATCTTTGTGCTCTTTATTAGAAATTTTAACGAGTTAGACCATTAATTTATTTGTTTAAAAAGATATAATAGATTTAATTTAGCATGAATTCAAGTTGTTTTTTGATATGCTGAGTATACTAAATTAAAAAAATCAAAACATAGAGTAGAATTCATTGTTCATTTTTTTATTTAAAAATACATTTAAGCGAACCCCCCCTTTCATTAAAAATACATTTAAGCGAACCCCCCTTTCATTAAAAATACATTTAAGCGAACCCCCCTTTCATTAAAAATACATTTAAGCGAACCCCCCTTTCATTAAAAATACGATTGGGTCTAAAGTTTATGGGTCTATACTCTTTACTCTCAAACCACTGACCGTTATAATTAGAGACCGGCAAAATGCCTTCTCTGCTGGATTGCGGACAGGATTTTTTTCCCCCCAATTTTTGCTGGACGGATCCGCAACAGGATAATCCAGCAAAATCCAGCGCTGGATCCGGTCCTGTGCCGGTCTCTAGTTATAATCTTCTATAAACTTCTCACGATTTAAAAATATTTTTTCGCCCAAAATAATTCATTTGTTTTATCAAAATGATTTTAGATTTTTGTACGTTAGAAAAAGATAAGAGATTGTAAAAAATAAATATAGGTAAATTTCAATAATGATCGGACATTGTATCTATTAAGTCATCAAATCATATTCTTCTTGTTTTACTTTTAATCATCATCAATAATTACATATTTTCTACAAACAGCCTAAGCTACGAACTACGATCAGCAGCCCAATATATCTTAAATAAATTTTCATTATTTTTATTATCGATCGATAAATCGGATAGCATCGAAAAATTCACTGAAATTAAACTTCTTTAATTTTAGAAATTTATTAATAAACTATTACAACTCAAAAGCGACGAAAATGGAAGAAAATAATGAAAATACGGCAAATGGAGGAGGCATTTCCATTGAGGAGCAAAAGAAAGTAGCAGACAAAGGCATAAATTAATCAAATCAACAATAATTGATTGAATATTATAGGCGGTGTGCCAAAATTTACCGAAGCTCAATTGGCACGCAAAGTCAAATGTCGAACTTCTGAAGGTGAAATTGCTGAGGTTATTTTCTTATAATAAAAAAAATTTTCGGTATGTAAATTTGTCAATTTTTGTCGAAAAGTAGAAAATGCATTTTTTGAATTAAACTATTTTCGACTTAAATAATTTAATTTCATTCAACCTTAATTGGTCGATATCGATTGTTACATTGTTTATTATTGAGGTTTTTTTTAATCAAAATAAACAACAAATCCTTAAACAAGGAAGATAAAATATTGGTCAACCCAAATCCCAAAATATTAGCAAAGTCAAATTGAAAAATCTACGTTTTAGGTAGGGGCTTAGTTCTCGGAGCATAGGAATTTTAAAGGAAAAAGTTAAAAACATTTTTTAATTGTTTCGATTTTTATCAAGATTTTATTCTTTTGACAAAAATTGTTCTTTCTGTTTAAAAAAATCAATAATTAAATATACATATTAAAAAAAATTAAGGTCCCATGGCATCTGATGATGCAATCGAAGACGTTCATGAACATGTGGGAAACATTGGAAATTGAGGAGGAATTCGATCAACAACAAAAAGAAGAGAATGCCGAACCGTTCATTTTCCCATTGGAAAACATCACAAATGTTTGCTTTCGGAAAATTGTTGAATGGATGGATCAGCATAAAGGAATGTCGATCAGAGATGATCAAATCACATCGAAGGCAAGATTTTAAAAAGATTGAAATCAACTTGTAAAATCTCAAGGTTTATGGGCCACCATTAATATTTTATCCAATCTATGACTTCCCAATATGTGATTGTCGTTTTAAAGAGCATGGAAAATCAAATTATTTTATTGAGTAAGATTTCAAAGGTTCTTTATGAGTCAAAAATTCATTAATCGACACGACGCATCTAAGCACTATTCTCTCATAGTTTTACATATCAAAAAAAACATGACTATTTTTATTTGAAATTTAATTTTGCGAAACGTTTATAACGGTTTGTCCTAGACCCCAAACCTTATACCCAATTGATAGATCTCTTCAGAACGCGTCGATTGGTTTATATTTTGTCGTGTTTTTATCAAAAAAGTAAGGGTTTTAAACCACTTAAACCATTTTTATGGGGTTTGGTTCAAAACCAATTAAACCATGACAAAATATACCAATCGACGCGTCTTGACGAGTTCTATCCAATGGTATATGGTTTGTGAATTTTGGACAAAGCATTAAACCGTTATAAACTTTTCGCAAAATTAAATATTTCCTATTTAGTTTTTTGATGGCTTAAATTTTCATGGAATTGGGAAAAAAATTGAAAATTTACCAAATTTTTATCAATATTAAACTCTGCACAAGTTTCGATTTATGAATTTATTTTAGGGCCTACACTTTACGGATTGGGTGCGCAATTTCTTCGATGTTGATTCCAATATGTTCAAAGAGTACTTTTTGGCAGCGGATTTCCTCAAACTTAATTCACTTATCAACTCTTGTGAGTTTTAATTCAAAATATTATAATTATTTTAATTTAAGGCGCCGAAGAATTCGCTCGTCATATTTTGGAGAAGAAGCCTGAAGAAGTGAACGAATTGCTTACGCTTTTCTTTCCCAAGGTTAATAATAAAATGGAGTTTTATGAAAAAAAATTTCAAAAATTAATTTTGAGTACTTAACGGACCTCCAGATTTATTTCAACCCTAAAAATATACTATGTTACCTCCAAAATTATTCAATCCCAAAATCATATTTTCATCGTTTTACAAGCAAATATGAATAATAAATTATAAAGCTAAGTACCTAATTTTGTTAGCTAAATATGAGTCTGACTTTATCTGGCCATTTTGGTAAGGGGAGCAATGCCAACATACCATTTTTTTTGGCCTATCCCCGATGGTAATGTTGACATTGGGCTTACCCCAAAAATTGGGCATAAATTCACAGGACAGAATTGAGGCAAACATTCAAGTTTAACATTCAAATTAAGCCTTACTTAAAATAAAATTAAGTAAATTTGAAATTATTTTGATAAATTTTTGGCTCAACTTAACTAAATAAAATCCTAATCCCAAATGTTTTATATTTATTATTGTTTAGCCAGCTGCCAATACCGAATCCAGCAGCAGGACATCGCAGCTAATGGAAATGATGTTTATTTAAATGGACACAAATGAATAAAACGGGAATCTATAAATTGATAGACATTTCAATTATATTGCCAATTGCATTTATTTTAAACAATTTATCAGTCTCAGTATAAAAATGATGGATTTTTGTATAATAAATAAATAAAAATTCCCTGCTGAATAACTTAAATCCAAATAACCTTACATCCTTCAAACCGAAATTGTTTATGACTCAAATAAACTAAGGGAAATATTTAATTTGGCAAATAAATTATTGAAAATGGCAAATAGAGTATTTAATTTGGCAAATAGGATTTTTTGTCTCAAAAGTATTGAAAATGGCAAATAAATTATGGAAAATGGCAAATAGAGTATTTAATTTGGCAAATAGCAATAAAATTATCATTGCGTAGGAGTTGAGCGGGATTTAGCCGGATATAGGGGGATTAAGGTGGATATAGTGGGATTAAGGTGGATATGGAGGGATTAAGCCCTGAAATTGATGGGAAATGGTCCGTAGGGCCAGTGGAAGGTCGCAGTAGTGCCCGAGATTGCGCGGGATATATCCGGATATAGGGGGATTAAGGTGGATATAGGCGGATTAAACTCCGAAATGGATGCGAAATGCCACGGGAATGTCGGGGAAGTGTAAGAGAGGCCCGGAGACAGCGCGAGATAAGCCCCGGATATAGGAGGATATACGTGGATTAAGGGGGATTAATCCGGATTAAGCTTAGTTAGGGGCTAGGGATTAGGGTTATGGTTATGGGCGGCATGGGATCTAGGGGCTAGGGGTTTAGGAGTTCGGAGCACGCGGGATATAGGGGGATTAATGTGGATATATGAGGATTAAGCCGGATTAAGCTTAGTTATGGGCTAGGGTTAGGGTTAGGGGTTCGGAGCATAGGAATCTCGCGAAGCCGGATGCAAAACAGCCCAAACCGAGCTCGCTCCCATCGATTCCAGGCCTTAATCCGGCTTAATCCCCCAAATCCACCTTAATCCCCTTTATCCGGATATATCCACACATTCTCAGGACCTTCCCAGACCTTTCACTGGCCGTCCGGGCCATTTCCCATCGATTCCAGGCCTTAATCCGGCTTAATCCCTTAAATCCACCTTAATCCCCCTATATCCGGGTATATCCCGCGCACCCCTGGACAGCCCACATGCCTTCGGCAGGCTTCCCCATCACTTCCTACCCAATTGCCGCCTTAATCCCATCATTTTGGTCCTTAATCCCCTTATATCCACTTTAATCCCCCTATATCCCCCGCACTCTCAGGCACTTCCCCGACCTTCCAGTGGCCTTCCGGGCCATTTCTATTCCATTTCTATGCTTAATCCAGCATAATCCAAGTATATCCACCTTAATCCCCCTATATCCGGCTAAATCCCGCGCAACTCCTACGCAATGATAATTTTATTGCTATTTGCCAAATTAAATACTCTATTTGCCATTTTCCATAATTTATTTGCCATTTTCAATACTTTTGAGACAAAAAATCCTATTTGCCAAATTAAATACTCTATTTGCCATTTTCAATAATTTATTTGCCAAATTAAATACCATCCAATAAACTAAAATAATTGTTTAGTTGGTTCTGTTTAATGACTTCCTCTTATACTCCAATATATTAGCTTGTAAACCCCAGCCTAACTTAAATTTTAATCAAAGAGTAAACATTTTTCATCCATAAAGAAATAATTTGTTATTGCTTGATCCTAGACCCCCCAAAATTTCTAATCGAGACACGGCGATTGATATATAGTTTATCGGGGTTTGGTTCAAAACTAAATGAGTTATAAACCAAAATATACGGTTTAAACGGTTTAATTTAATTTTGACCAAACTGTGACAATTTATATCAAACGATGCATCTAGATGAGCTCTATCGAATGGTATAAGGTTTATATGGTCTAAGATCAAGTATGAAAAATTTATCGAATAAAAACTGATTTTGAGGACAAAAGAATGCAATTTTATGGACAAATAAATGCAAATTTATGGACAAAAAAATTCGTACTCTTTAATCAAATTATTGTGAAAAAATGGGGTTGTAGGATTTACCACTTTTCTGGCTTAATCCCAATTTATTTCACTTGTTTTGCATATTTATCGAAATTTTTTAATTGAATATTTTATCATCAAATATTTTGAAAATTAAGGCAATCAGAAAATCATAAAATGACACAATTATGGGCTAATCAATTTTTCGCTAATTTCCCAGAGTTTCTTGGAATTTTCATCATTAACGAATTCATTATATTCAATGGCCTGCTTCTCATAATAAAGTGCACCATTTTTGAGTTCAGCAAAAGGACAATTGATGCAATGCAGCATTGAAGAAATTCCCTGGGAAATTTTAAAAATTTTAATAAATGAAAATGTATAAAATTTTTGACAAAAATGATTAATCAAAAACTAAAAAAATGACGAAAACTTCCGATTTTTGCTTACCAATATTGTCCATTTTTTGGACATATTATTTTTTTAAATTTCCAGTCAAATTTGATAAATTCTTTCTCTAATCACTTCATCTTAATACAGGGATATAAATTTTATTAAATTTTAATAATGAATAGGGCTCGAAAAATAGTAAAAAAATGTTATCAAAAAATGATAATAATTTTTTCAAAAATTTTTTTGAAGGAAAAAAGGCCTCACAAATTTGACCAAAATGATCTAACGGGTAAAATTTTTGGTGAAAAAAAATATAGAATTTTAGACCTAAAATGGTTTAATGGGAAAAATTTTGATGAAAAAATTCTCCATACCTGATCCAAACTTTTGGCTATAAACCAAATGAGTGGAGTGGCCAACCATCTGAGCATTGGATTTGTGTTCCGGCCTAAATTTGTGCCAGCCACAAAACCGGGTCGAATTGCAACAATTTTGATGGCATTTTTCGTCTTTTCTTCTTCATCATTCGTCATTAATTTGTTGGCTAATTCCATTGTGTGCAAACAATTTGCAAATTTGCTGTGTGAATAATAAGCATTCGGTGACATTTTTGCTTCAATGGATTGTAATTCTTCAATTGATAACAGTGTTTTGCACTAAATATTAGCTTTTTTTTAAATTATTGGTTCATCAAAACTTAATTTAAATTTTAATTTTATTAATATTTATTAAAAGATTTTAAATTTATTAATAGTGTCCGGTTTTTTATGTTCTACTAAACCTACAAAAAACTATTTAGGTTTTGTGTGAAATTTACTAAAATAAGTTTCGGTATCTCACGTGATTTTTGGCTTTTTATTGGATTTTTACAATGAAATTTAACCTCTAAAAATAGGTAGATATATTAAAAAATGAAATGAATTTTGAAAGACTTAAAACTTTTGGTAAAAAAAATTTAAAATTTCCTAAGATGTGGTTTTTAAAAATGAAAAAAAAATAAAAATAAATTTTTCAGTTTTTCCAATTATTTTTGATGGGCTTTTTGTGATTAATTTTAATAATTTTATGCATTCATTGTTTTACCTTCTCATAAAATCCGGATGTTATAATCAAAATTCTGGAATTGTTTGCAAATGAATCCTTTTCAATTAACAAATTCGTAAGTTGGAAATGGCCCAAATGGTTGGTGGCGAAATGAATTTCGATTCCCTCAACGAGCTTAAAAAAAATCATTGTTTCATTTATTTATGGAAAATATTTTTAAAATGGCGAAAAAGACTTTAAAGATTCACAGTGTTTCAAGAAGCATCGATGATATGTTTTGGCTTAGGTTTAACCACTGAATCAAAAACTGAGCTGATTTAATTCGTTTAATACCCTTTTTATTAAACTATATCAAATTATGTATCAATCAACGACGGACCCATTCACTGGGCAACATCTAAAAAACTATGATTCTTCTAAGTAGAATGTAGCTCAATGAGTATGATATAGATGATTTTGCTGTTAAAGAGATCATTTATGGCTAATAATTAGAGTGATGGATATAAAATTTATTTGGTTAGGTTCAAAATTAGCCTAGATTCTTATATTTGCAGATTTTTTAAAATGTTTTTTAAGTACAACTCTGCTAACTTCGAACCAAACCAAATAAATTTCATATCAATCAATAGCCAGAAATGTGCTCTTTAATTTGACACCAAAATCAACTATATCGGTTTCGTATTTAATGAGCTAGAAGCGACTGCGCCGAATTGAGACGTCACTCATTAGTATTTAATGAGATCTATCAATTGGTCAAAGGGTTTTGCGGTCTAGCGTCTAGGACAAACCATATTGACCCACTATAAACTTTCAATGTTTTTTTCGTTGTATTTCTTTTTTTGATGGCAGTGAAAAACCTCATAAGGATGACCCATTATTCCAGCATTGTTGACCAATAAATTTAGGCACCCTGGCGAATATAAATTTGAGAATTCCTCAACAAATTGAGCAACTGATATTTTGCTGGTCAAATCCAACTGTGTGGAATTTGAATAAAAAAATAAGAAATTTTCAAAAATAAACCGGAATAAATTTTAGCGAAGTTGTCAAAGTTGATTGTCGTTTTTTGACCTCATCAATTGCTTGTTCAGCTTTTTCCTTGTTTCGACAAGCCATCACAATGGTTGAATAAATGCCGGATGTGTATAAAGATTTGACTAGGTGAAGACCTAGTCCAGAATTTGCGCCAGTAACAATGGCTATTGACATTTTTGCTACTATTTGAAGGGTAAAGTAAGAAAAAAAAAGCAAAAATATTAATCCATAATAGAAGAATTATTTGATGGTCATAATTTTCAAAAAATTATTTATAAAAAAAATTTCCCAAAAAAGACAATCAATAAAAAATAGTCAATATAGGCATAATAAAAATGAATACAAATACAACTAATGTACCATTTGCTGTTTGTGTATTTTGAAATCTTCTGATCGCGCAAAAATTTGGCCTCATTTTTTTCATGTAAATTGCTTCCCGTGGTGTATTTGACGATGCTTTTGCAATCCAGTGTTACTTTTGAATGATTTATCACATTCCGTGCACAAGAACGGTTTCTCGCCAGTATGATTTCGTACATGTATGGACAATTGACTGGATTTCCTGAATGATTTCGGGAATTTTTGGGCGAATAAGTAATTTTTCCTATTGGAGAGCTGCTTAAAAATTGGATCGTTGGTGGTGGGAAAATTTTTGCCGATTCTGCGTAACCTAGATTTTTATTTTTTGGCGAATTAGGCCCCGTTGATTCGTTAGACTGGGATTTACAGCAAAGTGAAATAAAATTTTAGAAAATCTTAAACCGGTTTTAGAACCGTTCGGACTTCGGAGTGATCACAGAATTCAAAACGAATGCCAAATTTCGGATTCCCTACCTATGATATCCTCAAAATATGTATTTTATGACAAAAATAATTTTTAAAAAGGGGGACGGACCAACGGAACTATTACCCTAAAATTGTTCGGCGCTGAAAAAACATTACTGATTGCTCACCGAAATGATTTGCCGCAAACATTGCATTGATATGGTTTCTGGCCAGTGTGAATTAGTGAATGTCTTTTCAGCGTGCTCGAATGCGAAAATGATTGGCCACATTCTTCACAAACAAATGGCCTTTCCCCCGTATGTGTGCGCCAATGTGTTTGCATATTATACGGATACAATGAACGGAATTCACATCCGGGCCAATTGCATTTTAACTGGGCAAAATTTGTAAAAAATAATTTTAAAAAAGAATTTGAAATTAATACCATGCCTCCAATTTTTATGGGTGAACATTCAATATTTTGTAATCCCTCAATACCAGCAACAAATTCGTACAATTCATTTTGTTGGTTGTCCCCATTTTCTTCCTCTTCATAATTATTCAAATTGGATGATGATGTTGTTTGCATTTGAATTGGAAAATTTGTTCTTTCAATTTCGGCATTTTCGTATTCTTGTTTGATAATGGTGGCTGCAAGATTTTCCACAAAATCAAAAGTATTATTCTCCACGTTCTATAATAATTTTGATTTAATGAGTAGGGGTAGATTTTGATACTTGTTGATTATCCCGGACCAGATTTTTCCTATAAAATTACCTTAAATTACCCCTAAACTGGTCAACCGTAAAATCATGTTTTTTAATCATTTTATAATCAAAAAGAATCTCAAAAAATTTCAAATCTGGTCAGGTATAATTAACAAATACCCAGATTTTTATTTGTATCAGATCAGATTAGATGAGAAAAAAGCATTTATTTTGGAATTTTTTGACTGCAAATTTCATTGCAATAAAAACATTTTGGGTTCCCGGCAAAATTAAAAACGGAACAAAAAAATATATTAGGAAGAAACCTGTTGCTCTCCGTGATCCAATTCATCAGTCATCAATGTTCCGACAAATTGATTTTGTGCTCTCTCAATTTGATAATCTGCAAATCTGCTGTTATTGTGCTGCTTAAAATTGATTACTTTAGATGATATTTTTGCTAAAAAATCAAACCAAGTTATCCATCATCGGAATTTGTCGTTGTTGTTGCATTTCCAAATCTTCCCGATAATTTTGCATCTTCAATTTGGCCATCACTTCTTTCAGCATTGCATTTTGTCGTTTGTATTTTTCATTGTTTCTTGCCATTTCCACTTTCATTTCAGCATTTTCTTTTCGCAATTCCGCCATTTCCTTCTTCATTCCAACAAATTCCTGCTGTAATTTTACAAATTTTTTGCTCATTTCGGTGTACATTGCCATAATCGAAACCGTTGTTGTTTGGTCAGTTTGATCTATCGGTTCCGTTTTGACTTCCATTCTTTTAAAATTTATCTAAATATTCCACAATTTTAATAATTATAAATTTGAGAAAAAATAATAAATAAATAATAATTCATAATAAATAGATGAATAAAATTTCCCGACTCATATATTAGAGTTGAAAAATTATTTATACATTTTTCAAAAAAATAAAATAATCATAATATATAAGGTATGATTTAAAATGAAGTACAAACAAAACAAATGTGTCATTTCCTGTTTGTTTATTTTCAAATTTTTTGGTATGTAAATGGCTTTTATCCAATCGGGCCTCCGTCATTTTCTTCTTTTATTAATGACTTCAAATGCTTGAGTGCTTTCGATGCCGGCCCGTGATGTCTTTGATGATGTTTGCTCAATTCCGTGGAAGTTTTGAATGATTTGCCATATTCCCGGCACAAATACGACTTCTCGCCAGTATGAATTCGTTTATGTTGTTTCAATTGGTATGAATGTCTGAAAATGACTTTGGATTGATGACACGGTACAGAGCCATAGGATTTTGAGGAACCAGGAACCACAGATCAGTAATAAAAATCCATTTGTTGCAATCTTAGTATTATTGAATAGACCTATTCTTTCAAACTCTAAGCCATTGGTAAAAGTTGACATTATCTTACCAAGATGGTACAATATGACAAAAGGAATTTCTTCGGGTTCTACTCCCAAAATTGCCCCTAGTACGTGATTTTCATCATTTTTGATGGGGGTGTACCAAAACCGAAAAGTACCTCCTAATCTCCTTTAAGGGGAGACCCTTAATTTCTAAAAAAATTTGCCCCGGGATAACCGATAAAAATAATCTAAAGTCGAAAAATTTAGTCTTTTTAGATATTATCAAATCCCTTAAAACTATTGAATATAGCTCGAATAGCTCTATCAACCCAATGATATCAATATTGCATAAATGGTTTATTCTTTGCTGAATTATGACTCTTCAATCTTTGGCGATGAAACGACCCACCGGAATGATTTTCCGCAAACATCGCATTGATATGGTTTCTCTCCGCTGTGGATTCGTAGATGACTTTTCAACGAAGTGGAACGGCCAAATGATTTGCCACATTCCTTGCAAACGAATGGCCTTTCCCCTGTATGGATACGCCAATGCGCGGGAAATGTATGCGGATATAGTGATCGAAATTTGCATCCGGGCCAATTGCATTTTAGCTGTTTGCAAATTTGTTTTAAAATAATTTCAAAAGGCATCAAAAATTCAAATACCATGCCTTCAAGATTTATGGGTGCGCATTTGATTTGTTCGTCAATTTGTTGGCCATTTTCGGCATTTTCACTAAATTAGAAGTAATCCCATTTTGTTGGATTATTCTAAAATTAACCTTTTTCCATTCTCTTCGTCTCCGTCCAAATCCATCCTTGCCTCATCCTTTTCAATATTTTGCACGTTGTCCTGATTTTCTTCATACTTATTTAATAAATTTGATGAGGTTGTTTGTATTTGAACTACAAAATTTGTTTCTTCAATTTCGGCATTTTCGTTGAATTCTTGTTTAATAATGGTGGTGGCAGCAAGATTTTCCATCAAATCAAAAGAATTATTGGTTCTTTTCCAGTTTGCGCGTCCCATCAACATTTACGCGTCCGATCAACATTTACACGTCCGATGAATATTTACGCGTCCCAAAATATTTTTATGCGTCCAAACAATTTTTATGCGTCCCAATATATTTTTACGCGTCCAACGAATAAAAAAGTTCAAAATTAATTTTGCTCAAACATCTGCTGGGATCAATCCAGAACCAACACCCTAAAGACAAACACCCAGAAAGCATACACTAAGGGTTTAGGGTTAGGATTAGGGGTTCAGAGCATGGGATTGAACGGAGTAAATGTCGCGAAGCGACGAGGCGGAGAGTTCTGATAAACTAAAAATTAGTATTAGTCTTTTGGGTGTCTAGATCTTCTAAGTTGGATTCGAACATTTATGCGTCCAATTGTTAAAAAATTAACAATCAATTTATTCTAAAAAAATATTTTAAGTGTCTGGGAAAATTGCATTTGGACTTTTTTGGACGCATAAAAATTGTTGGGACGCATAAAAATATTTTGGGACGCATAAATATTCTTCGGACGCGTAAATATTCATCGGACGTGTAAATGTTGATCGGACGCGTAAATGTTGATGGGACGCGCAAACTGGAAAAGAGCCGAATTATTGTCCACATTCTGCAATAGTCATTATTAATTGATTTTTGATTATGAATTTAATTTTAAATGTTAAAATTTAATTTGTCGAAAAAAGATATATCAAATTGAAATTGAATAGAACTAGTCAAGATGCATCGAATGGTATAATTTATTGTTTGATCAAAAATTAAATAGTATTAAACGGTTTAAACCTATTTTGGTTCAAAATTGAGTAAGAATTGGTTAAGCCTCTGCTAAATCATTATCAAGAGGTGCACCTTAAATTATCAAAATCGTTTAAAAGTTTAATGGGATAAATTTCTGCTGTTTATTTTGAAAATATAATTTCGAAGAAACCTGCTCATCAGGTTGATCTGTTTCGACAAATTCATTCTGCACTTCTCCACCAATTATAGGATCATCATCAAATCTGTTATTGTGCTGCTTAAAATCGAATACACTAGGTTACATTTTTAGAACAAAAAAATCAAACCGAATTATCCATCATTGACATTTGGCTTTGTTGTTGTTGCATTTCCAAATTTTCTCTATGATTTTGTTCGTTCAATTTGGCCATCACTTCTTTCACCATTGCATTTTGTCGTTTATATTTTTCGTTATTCCTGGCCATTTCTTCTTTCATTTCAGCATTTTCTTTTCGCAATTCTGCCATTTCCTTCTTCATTCCAACAAATTCCTGCTGCAATTTTACAAATTTTTCGTTCATTTCAATCATAGAAATTGATGTTGTTTCGTAAGATTGATCTGCTGCTTCCGATTTGATTTCCATTCTCTAAAATTTTTTTAAAATATTATACAATTTTTTTGGAATTTGGGTCACTAAAAAGTAAAAACAACAAATCGAATTATTCGATTGTTCTTCTTAATCTATAAATATAATTTCAAATTTGTGATCTAATGAAGGTGACGGGAAAAATCAAAATCCCCTATCTCCATGTTCTATATCCGAAACCCGAACCGAAATTTCTACACCCAAAAATTCGCATTCCGCATGCAGCCAAAATCCCTAAAAAGAAAAAATGAAATTGCTATTTTCATATATGAGCATAATAGGGTAGGGTAGCGTAGCGGTAGGTAAAATTTAGGGTTTTTCATCTTCCTTCAAAGACAAACAAAATACTTCATTTCGCATATTAGAGAAATAGAATAACCAAGAATTTGGATATATTTTTCCGAAAAATACTTAAAAATATCATTTATTTGAAAGAATCTTATTTATATTTTACATATTTTAGAATTGCTGTTAAAAATCTAAATTTTACATGCCGCTTAAATTATTTGATCGAGGAAGGCGTTCGCTTGATTCACATTTACGACAGAATGAGGAGGTTAATATACTGGAAAAATAATTAGAAATTTATATTCAGCCTAATTTAAACAAATAATTTCATCAGAATATCAACATAGGTTTAATTAAAAATGCTAACTTGTAAGTTGTAATCAGAATTCGACCTCAATTATGTCCAAAGTCCAATGTAATTTATGCCAATTTTGGTAAGCTCAATGCCAACATTTACCAAATCTGGAAAGGTCAGCCATTTGGCAAATATTGGCATTCCATCTTACCAAAATGGCCAAATGTGGACTGACACAATAAGCTAATTATTCATGTTTAGCTGGACAAAATTACTTAAGAAAAATATTTTAAAATTTTTATGACAATTTTTGAAACTTTAATTCAGTTTATACCTTTATTTGTAAAGGTAACGGCACTGAATGGATTTGGTTCAACAATTTTTGCTGGCACTAGCCATGGACGCCTTCTTATTTTGGTCGCATCAAGTGATTCCGGACAATGGGAAGAGGAAGCAAAATTGCAACTTTCTGAAGAATCGGTTATTCCAAATTTTAAAATTTTGCAAATATTATTAAAATTTTTACAGAGCAAAAAATCGACTGTCCCAATTACACAAATTTTCTGTGCATCCGCCCTTAATTTAATCATTTTACTTCATGGAGAGGAAATGATAGCTATACAAATGGGCGAGGAATTGGAGGTTTGATGTTTGGAAAAATAATTAAATTTTAGTCTTCATTTTCACATTAAATAGACTACCAAAAATTTGGTGTCAACTATAACGTGTAATCTTAAAATTTTTGGACCTTTTATTTTGACTATAAAATACTTTGATATTTCATTTTAAAAGAGAAAATTTCGAATCAAATTTATAATTGGTAAAATTGATAAATATGTTAGTAATTAAAATGTCAAAATTTAATTAGAAAAAAAGCAATTTAAATTATATTTTTTCTTGAACAATTTGGCTAATAAATTTATCATTTGATTCGCCATTTTATACTCTTTTAATGACATCGACGATTTGGATTAATTGATTAAAACCTATTAGGTAAAAGTTGGTCCAGCAGGAGACTTGAGATTATATGAAAACATTGAAATTTTACAAAAATTTTGAAATTTTACTAAAAACTTGAAATTTTACTAAAAAATTGGAAATTTTCCAAATACCTTGAGATTTTACAAAAACCTTGAAATTTTACAAAAATTTTGGAATTTTAAAAATTTTTGAAATTTTACAAAAAACTTTGGAATTTTTCAAAAACCTTAAGATTTTATGAAAACTTAGAAATTTTACGACCTTCGGCGCAATAAAAATTATAATTTATTAAATTTTTATAGATAGAAAAACTGCTTGACAAAGTGAGGCGGATTTCACTCAACTCGAACAGCACCAGTGATGATCCATTCGCTGTCCAATTGGCCATTGCGCACACCCAAAAACCTCTGATCACCGTTGGCCAAATTGCAGCCGAACTCACTGGCCACTTCCGAAAAGATCATAAAGTGGTCACCGCGGGAAAAGTTCTGGAATTGGCCTACAGCGGTAATTCTCTTTGTTATGTGGCTTCATGTCCTGCTGGTGGTAGTGGCGATGCGTCGATTGCATATTTTGTACACAGCTTTCAAAACAAAAACAGTCAACCAATTCGCCTATTCGATTCAACGCAACAACAACAAAATTCACATGTGATTTGTGCGGTTGGAATGGTGGGTTAATTTAATTTTGCATTTTTAAATGCAAAAATTAGTCGGTAAGTAGAGGACGGTTAAGTCCCTATCTCTTTCTTTTGGTCAACAGCGTAGCGAAGAACCTCTAGGACTCGATATTATCGACGATAATAAAATGTTATCACCTAGTCTTTCTATAAAATTAGGAGTTAACCATAATAGTCGCTATGTGTTTACAGAATGCCCCTATGCTTAATGCATAATAGTTGCTATGTGTTTACAGAATGTCCCTAATGCTAGTGCAGCTGGCCCTAAAATTTATC
Source organism: Pratylenchus scribneri (assembly GCA_030063045.1). Taxonomy (NCBI): domain Eukaryota; kingdom Metazoa; phylum Nematoda; class Chromadorea; order Rhabditida; family Pratylenchidae; genus Pratylenchus; species Pratylenchus scribneri. The sequence continues at coordinate 1,159,757 of JAQSEB010000022.1, read as the reverse complement.
TTTAGGGATTTATGTATAAGGATTTTGGGCTTTTTAGTGATTTTGAATTGGATTGGCTCCTAGGGAAACCTAGATTTGCATTATGGGGTGGTGAAGGGAATTATGAATGAAGACACAAAATTTCATTTGTTTGCAGGAAGAATTTTGCTTGACGGGAGTGCATGGACTTTTAATGTTTGTGAATGGGCAGGGCGCTTCAACACGGCCACCAATTTCAATGCCAGGCGAATTTCCTTCCGTTGGATTAACTCTGAAAGAGCCATTCTACTACACTTTGGATTCATCCGGAATGCTATTCGTATTCAGGTTGGTTTAAAAAAATTATATAAAAAAAAATTCAATTATAAAAACTGTTAGATTAATTCAAACTTACCAACGAATGCCTTTCCGATAAAAGTAAAAATGACCATTTTTACTTTGAAATGAGGACTAGGTTAGGACTGGATAGGAATAAAGTAGTCTTGCGTATCACATGGGTACAATTTCGCCAAAAAATAAAAATCTAATCTATATTCTATAGTAAGTTGTTCGGTTTCCCTCACCCCTCATATCAGCATTTCGAGCTCTTTCGAAGGGTCATCCATATCCAATCTTTTTGTGGGACCATGAAAAGCAACTTTTACCAAAAAATTTACAATTTTCTATAATAATTTTGTCCAACTAAACACGAATATGACCTTATTTGTCATTGAAAATTTTTGACCATTTTTGTAAGGGGAAATGCCAACATTTGCCAAATTTGTGACTTATCCCGTAATGGTAAATGTTGGCATTGGGCTCACCAAAAATTGGCATAAATTACACTGAAGAAAGATAGAAACCAACATTCATGTTTAGCATTTCTAGCCACAGCTAGAAAAAGTGAAATTTTTAAATTTTCGGATATTCTTTAATATTTAAGCACAATGGACGGCCAATTGAAACAGTGCCTTGATTTTCCCAGCGATGAGGATCAATCCACCAACCATACCCCAAAACAATACAAATTGGCCAATGTGGATGGCCAAATTTTTGTCCTCCCGCCCTCCGGTCATTGCCTATTTGAACTGGTTTCAATGGAAATATTTGACCAAATCTATGATCACATCCAATTGGGCCATTTGGACACGGCTTTGGCCATGATGGAGGAAAATTCGGCGCAAATTTGCACGGCAAGCAGCAATGATGAAGGCGAACAAACTATGATGCTGGTGGGTGAATTGAGATGAAAAAGAAGAGAACACTATAACTATAGCCTTAAAACTTTGTGGCTCTTTCTAACTCTTTAATAATTTTATATATATCTTAATTTTAAATTGCTTATTTGATTGTTTTCAATGTCAGGGAATCCGAATTTGGCACATTAGATGTAAAATCTGAACACTGAAATCTCCAAAACGCTTAAAAATTTTTATTTTCGGAAAAAAATTTTCAAAAATTTCACTAAAAATTATAAAATAGTGATAAAATGAACTAAACCTTTTTTGAACCGCTTGAGAATTGAGATTAAAATAAATGAAAAATCGGTTTATCGATTTCCAAACAAAACCCTTTAATGCATTTTAAGTCAAATTAGAATATCAGCTTTAAATTTAACAACTTTTTGAAATTATATAGCACTTGAATTAATTATATAAGAAAGAATTGATGGGTTTGATTAAAATTAACAAAAAGTGAATGAACAAAAAAAAGCGGCAAAATATGCCAAAATTTCCTTTTCGACCATAATAATAACATGTTGACTGATTCTTTTTTTAATCAAATATTTAAAGAGAGGTTAATCCAAATATGTTGCCGAATTTAGGCCAATTATAATAGAAATAGGAAATAGACATTCAATAAATAAATTCACATTTTCCAATTCCAGCAAATGCGCCAATTCCAAACGGAAATTGCTTTCCGATTCCTGCAAAAAGGTGAATTTGAGAAGGCATTCACCCTTTTGACCCAATCCGAGGCCGATCCCCGTTTATTGCTTTCAATTTTGGGAAAACAACAACCAAAAATTGATTTGAATTTGGATACCGCTAAAGAAGCATTGAATTTGCCAATTCAAGACGAAAATTTCCCGCAAATTCCATTGACAATGGTGGAAGAATATTTGCAAAGAATTTTACGGCATTCGCCGGATGCAATGTCGCAAATTGAAATTCAGGTGGACTTTTGCATATTTATATTTTACCTATTTAATTACCCGGTCAATCGAAAATCTAAAAAATAAATTGATATAAAAATATTTACTTCTATTTTATAGCATAAATTAAGGGGGAAGTTGAAAAATTTAAATTTATCATTTGTCAATTCAAAAAGATATTTCAAAAATTATAATTTTGGTTTCATAGAAAATGTCGTTCATATTAATTAATCCATACTTTTTTTACTATTTTAATAATATTTATAAATTTATATTTTGGACTTTTAAGTTTTCCAGTATGCTAAAATCTAAACCCGAAATTATCATTTTTTTGGTATAATCTCTCTGTAAAAATAGACGAAAACTAGTTTGGATAAAATATCTTAAACGACTTATATGAAATGCGCTAGCACCCCTAATTTCTTCTTCTGGGTTTTTTTACAAAAATTTTTTCATATTTATTTTAAAAATTAAAATTATTTTAAGCCTATTTTGAACCATTTACGATAGTTAGAATATAAAAATTTTCCTAAAAGCCAAAGTTTAATATTCGAACTCTAACTCTATACTCTATACAACGTCGATCTCAAAAACCCTTCAAAACTTATAGGAAAAAAGATAATAATTTTTATAAAAATGAGGCATCTCTAAAATAATCCTACATTAAATTCTCTCATTACCCCTTGAAAATCCTAAATTTCAAGTTGCTGGAATCATGGCTTGCCCGATTCAGCACTTTGTTGGGCAAATTCCCACCAAATGAATATTTATTGGTTGATGGAACTTGGAATAATAGGGAATTTCGAGAATGGTTGGCCAAAAAGATGCATAAACCCGGATTGGCTGCAAAATTGGCTTCGGAATGTGGTGACGATGGATTGGAGGAGGCATTTGCCCGATGGAGGGAAATTGCCGCTGGAAATGATGGCAAATTTAAAGAAGAAATATTGGACGATTGCCTTCAAGCATTGGAAAAGTTGGTTACCACTTTTATTAATTAAATTTACATTTAAATAAATAAGGGCTTTTAGGAGATTCATTTTTCAGTGGAAATTCCATTTTTTTAAAATTCTAAGGCTTAACGACATTATTCATTTTTTTTTTGTAAATTTAACCCTATGACAATGGCCTAAATAAAATGCTCATAGATGTATTTTTAATGGCGGAATCATATTCTAATGAGACTTCGGCAGTTTATAATTCAGCTAGCTAAAAAATGGACTAAAATTCTCGTGGACAAATGAATTTGTAATCAGTTTGCATAAGCATTTTATGGCCTAGTTTAAAAATTCAAAATTTTAATGCAGAACTAATTCAACTACCAAAAAAATGAACTCAAAAAAGCAGCAGGGGGGTAAATGCCTAATTTTTTAAAGAGATTCTTAGACCTAATTTATTGGCTCTATTAATGATTGCAATATTCGGGACAATTTTTTTTTCTGGCACTAAATAATCTGAAAATGCCAAAGAAAAATCAATAGGCCATCTTAAACATCTTTTTTTTCAAATTCAATAATTGCAATTTTCTAGAATTAAATGTGCCAAATTATTTGAATCAATTTTGCCTTGGCTTGCCCCAATTCATCCCAAATTTTGCATTGATGCCATTGAGAAATTGGAAGCAAATTCGACAGGGGAATGTGTTCAACCGGAATTTTTAGTAAAACAATTTGATGCGATTTCATCCAAATTCGAAGAAATTGCACCAAAACTACTTTTTGCCTATTTGGACAAACGAATCCATTCATTGGTGAGTAAAAAATATTTTATATTTTTATTGGGAATATTTAAAATTTCTTTAATATGTATTTTGGCGATAAAATATTTTTGAAAATGGAAAAAAAGATTCAGAAATTTTCCCTAGATCAATATATTTTCACTTAGATTTAATCAATTTTAAATTAATTTTGAACCAAAATCGGTTTAAATAAACTTTAAACCATTTAATACCCGTTAATTTTGACAAAACCTTAACAAAAAAATTTACTAAAAATGGACCCCCAAAGTAAAATTTTAGCCAAAAATTTTCCCTCACAGGGTGAAAAGGAAAAACCGGTCGGTTTGACCCTCCGTTTCGGTTTTACCCGGTTTTCAGACCTCGGTTTCAGAGCGATTTTTTGGACTAAAAAATCGTCTCTGGTTTCGTTTAAGTTAACCGACTTTGGATGGACTATCTTAATATTCATCTGCTGAAATAAATGATTTGATGAGTCCAAAAATTTCTTTTCACCTTTAAAATTATAACCAATAATTTGAACAATTTCACAGAATTCGCCAATTTGCCATAACAAAATGCTCGATTTATATATTCAATTTATGCAAAATGATGACGAAGAGCAAATGGAACATAAACAATTGATGCGACAAAAGTTAAGGAATTTCCTTGTATTTTCACGGCATTTTGATCGAACGAAGGCACAGCAATTTTTTGGGGATGAAAAGCATAAAATGTTCTACAACATTGAATGGATACTTTCAAAGGCAAATGTAAGTTAAAAAATGAAAATTTTCTGGATCAAAAAATATTTTATCCAATCTAACTTATTTGAGGGAACTTAGGGAATAATTTTTTAAAGAGTGAAAATAATTTTCTCAAATTTCGGCCTTCAGGGAAATTCGAAATTTTAACATTTATGAATTTTATCAAATTTCTTACACCTTAAAGTCTCCCAATTACAAGAAGGAAGAGGCCTTGTCATTGGGGTGATAAAAAAAAGTATACCATATTCACTTTATTAAAATTAAAAAAAAACTTTTTATATTTTAATAATTTTTAAATTTTTGCCCACAGGAAGAATATGCCGTTGATTGTTTACGTGAATTGACAGCGACAATGGGCAACGATGTGGAGGAAAATGATGGGAATTTGGATCGAGAGGAGAGAATGGCCGCCGCTGAAATGCTTTGTACACGTTATCAGAGTCCGGAAATGCTTAAAACATTGTTGACTGTGCATCTTCGACTATCGGGGTTAGTTTTTGCAGTGTTCATTTGATTTATTGGAATTTATTAAGTTTTCGTAAAAATTTCAAAATTTGTAATTCAAAAATGCATTTTTTTCTATGGTTTTAAAAATATTCAATATTTGCAGCTGATTTTGATTTTAAGCGAATCTAGATTTCAATTGAACAAAAATAGTATAGCGACAGACATTTGTAATTTGTGATCAATGGCCATTTCTTGACACTTAGGCAACCTAGATTATTTTTGGCCTTTCTCGATTTACTTATTTTTAGTAAATTTCAGAATCATTTTTCACCTTCATAAATTTCGGGTCCATGATTTTTAGGTGGCAAAATTTTTTCCTATTTATATTGTGAAATTTGCCAAAATATTTTTATAATTATTTTTTGCATTTTTTTACAATGAAATTTTCCCTCAATAAATGCCCAAAAATATTATTTATCTGATTTTCTCATCAAATCTGATACAAAAAAAATTCAAAATCTAAAATTCATCATCAATTTAACACAGATCCAACCCAGAACTTCAACTCCAAATTCCTCGGCTACTCTCACTTTTCCACAATGACATCGATGCCAGCGAAGTACTTCAAAATGTGCCTACCACTCTTTCCTCAACGCCACTCATCCAAAATTTCCTCAGCCGACATTTTGCCAATCGGATGGCCACTCGAGAATGGCAAAAAATGCACACAAAATTGGCGGAAATTGAGGCCCAAAAATTGAATGAGTAAATATTTTTTAACTCCAAAAAGTAGTTTTAGACTTTTAATAAATCAGAAACAGGTTTTCTACAAACCTTATACCAATTTATAGATCTCATCGAGACGCATCGATTGGTATATAATTTGCCATGGTTTGGTCAAAATTAAAGGTATTAAATCATTTAAACCATATTTCCAGTTTTTGGTTTTAAACACTTTAATTTTGGACTAAAACATGTCAAATTATATACCAATCGATGCATCTCGATGAGATCTACAAAATGGTATAAGGATTGCAGGGTCTTAAACCGGTTTCTGAATTATAAGACAAAAACTACTTTTGATTCACAAAAAAAAATTTTATCCAAATTGAACAGGGAATTGGCGGAAATTCGACGGACAACTCATTTTCGGATGGACGAACGCACGGCATGCTCAATTTGTGGACGGGCATTGAACGGTGGAAAAGCCAGTGAAGAATTTGCCCGAAATCCACAAAATGGCCAGTTGATTCATCTACGATGCCATAGAGCGAGAATGGAGAAAGTCTGATTGACCCAAAAATGACCAAAATATATAAAATAATTTTATATTTTATTCAAATTTTTTACTCTGATTTATTTTTTAAAATCGCAAATTTTGACACCACAATTTCTTAATTCATTTTTATAATATTAAATTTATTGATTATTTATTTTTTATTTATATTTGTGCATTGTTTGTTCCAGTGCATTTATTCTAATTATTAAAAATTCATAATATATTCATTATTACATTTTAGTAAATGTGATAACTGCTAAGTGCTATTACGATTCATAAATCAAAAAATTTTTAAAAATTTAATTAGAATGAATTTTAAGGGGGTCACTATAGTATATGGTGCCAAGAGTTGGGGTATGTATGATATACCATTCGACTCCTCTCGTTGAGCTGAGTTCGAATCTGCAAAAATTTTTTGCCGGAGACGCCTAGGAAAAAAGTTACAGTATGCTAAAGAAGCAAACAATGTAAAAGTGAAGGGTCCCCCCTATAGGTCGAAAATTTTTGAAAATTTTTTTGGCAAAATTACACCCGGGCGATATGTTAGACTTCTTTAAGACTCCTATGCTCCGAGCCCCTAAACCCTAACCCTAGCCCCAACCCTAATCCTATCCCCTAAACTTAGCCCCTACTCTGAAACAAAAATGGCCATAACTTTTTTATTTTTCGGTTTTATGCGAAACCAATGGCAGATTCGGACTCCTCTCATCGAGACGCGTCGATCGAGCTATAATTTGACCGAAAAAAAATGTCAAAAATTTTTTGAGTTTTCGACCCATAGGGGGGACCAAGCACTTTTTCAATTTTCATCATACTGTAACTTTTTTCCTAGGCGTCTCCAGCAAAAAATTTTTGCAGATTCGAACTCAGCTCAACGAGAGGAGTCGAATGGTATATCATACATACCCCAACTCTTGGCACCATATACTATAGTACAGCCATTTTAAGCGCCGCCCAATAATGTTAGGCGATGCAATTCCAAAATTTATTCCAAACCACTCTGTAAGAGGGTAGGAAACACCAAGTACCTTAAACTTGGGTAATTAAACCGAAGATAAAAGGGAATAGAGGGAATTTGATGGATGAATGGGGGCAAATTGCAGATGCGTTGGAAGGCCAAGGCCCCAATTTCCCCACTCTTCCCAACCAAATAAACAGCAAAATGCCTCACATTCCCAGCACACTTCCTTCTTTTTTCATTTCATTACTCATGGAAATTTCTAAGCAGTATTTCATCCTTTAATATCTCTGTCAAATGAGAAAAAGAAGAAAGTAAAAACAAAAACAGTCGTGGTGTTCTTATGGCTTGTGCCTTGTGGAAAATAAACTAACCTCCATCCATTGCGCATGGATTATTTATTTGGCAATATTGATCGAAGCATGGCTTTCCATAATATCAAATGCATAAAATGTCGCAAATTCTGTCAACTTCATATAACAGAATATGTAAAAATTTTTTAATAAGCTTGAAAGAAATTCATTCATTACCAAAAAATAAATTCCAACATTTATCTAATCTATCAAAATCAATAATTTCTTAAAAATTCCATTTTAGGCAAAGTATAATAAAAATAAAAATAACAAAACAATCTACAACAATGTATTTGCCCGTCGAGGTTTGGACAGAAATTTTCAAATGGCTTGAGCAACCGGCACAAATTCAAAACATTTCGCTGGTCAATTATTGGTTTTATGACATCATTTACACAAATTTGGCCAAAAAATATGGGAAAGAAAAACATCGAAAAATAATGCCGGATTTGCGTGTCTCCCATGTATGGTGCAAAGCAAAATTATGCGACCTTTACAACATAAATCGTTCGTTTCCAATCGCCGAAGTGCTTCCGCCCGAATATATCAAACCCTTCAAACGAGTTGATATTCGGTAAGAGTAAAATTAAAAAAAATTATAACATTGCGGTGGACCAATCCGCATAATCGATCAAAATTGTAAAGTTAAAGCCTGTTACGCGATTTCTTGGCTTCTAGAGCGAATATCAGGCCCGTACCCAGGCGGAGGGGGCCGTTTCATCCCCGCCGTTTCATCGCCAGCCACTTTTGACGAGTCATAACTCAGCAAAGAAGAAACCTTTTGAGCCAATCTTGGTATCATTGGATAGAGCTATTTAAGATCTATTGAATAATGTTTAAAGCTTTTTCGAATAATCGAAATTTAATTGGCTTAAAGTCGAAAAACTGGATAAAAGTCGCCATTTCCCTAATTAGAAACTTGTAATTAAGCGAATATTCAACTTTTCACATATTACTCTATACCATTTAATAAAGCTTAAATAGCTCTATCCAATGATACCAAGATTGGCTCAAACGGTTTCTTCTTTGCTGAGTTATGACTCGTCAAATGTAGCTGGCGATGAACCGGCGGGGATGAAACGTCCCCCACCGGTACCCAGGGGGTCGGCCCGGGTCGACCCCAAGCCGCGCGAAGCAATCAAAAAAAAGTAAAGGGGGGGGGGACCCTTTTGTTTTACGATTTTCATAAAAATTCAATAAAATTTTTCGCTGCGCGGCAATTTTTGACCAAAATTTTTCGCGCGCCACCCCCATCAGCAATTCCTGGGTACTGGCCTGGCGAATATGGTACTTGATAGTTGATACTAGGCTCATTCATTTAGTCATGATCAATTAAGTTTATAAAATTTAAAAACGGTTTGAGCTAGAGATGGTTTATTTTTTCCAAAATTAATTTTTGCACAACTAAATCGACATTGCTGAATCGAATGAGTCTATTTTCTCAATAAGTCTAGAAGCCGAGATTAGGAGAATTGCCATTAAGTAAATTTCAACAGGATGGATGGTAGATGGTTTGACTAATAATCTAATAAAACGAAATTATTCAAGCCCTATTATTTGGAAAATTTTCTTAAAATTCTTCAAAAAACTTCAAAATATTGATGAAAATTATGAAAAATTGCCGAAATATTGATATCAATATTGACGGTCAAAAAAGGCAAAATATTGATGAATTTGACAAAAAAATATCATGCAAATCAACAAAAATATTGAAATCAATATAAATCCGTTCCCTACATATAATCTTCCCATAATTTTAAAGCCATTTTGATGAGCAAGTGCTTTCATTTTTCAATGCAATCCGTCAATGGTTTCAACAAGGCTTTCTTCTCGTGGTTAATTTTTCTATAATTTATTTACTAGATTAAATATTATTAGTTTTTTTTTTTGAAAATTTGAATAAATATTTGACATATTTTTAACATAATTTCATAGGTCAAAATCCGACTAGATGCCAATCCAATCAACAATCAACTGATTCGCACAACCGATTTTGCCAAATTCAAAATGTTTGCCCAACAGGCTCTACTTGGACATTGTTTTGGGTTGGACAGCGGCAATCTGCGTGCAATCGTTGAGGCAAATAATTTTACTTAATTAATCCGAAATATTTTGTTAATTAGAGGAAATCTTTTTTTACACTAAACAACTAAAATTTGTTTATCGTCCCAAAAATGAACATATCCCCATCCCTATAATGGAAAACTAACGATGATAATTATTTATATAAAATTCTATCTTAAAACTTTAAATTTTCATCTGCAGTGCAAATTTTGGGTTGACCCCAATTAAATATACTTAATGATGAAATCGCAACAATTTTGTGATTTTTTTAGATAACCAATTTATAAGACCCCAAATAAATTTCAAAAAAAAATATTCTTTGAATTTTTTGTACGAAATTTAGACGCGTCAAGCAATTGGCAATTTGTTGGATGAGGATTTTGTGTTGACAATCCCTCGCATTCAAGGCTTCATTTTTGATGAAGCATTCATGATTCGCTGGTTGTTTACGCCGACCAACAATGGGGCACAACGCATTTGGATTCTTTGGACACTCAAACTTGAAATGAAAAATCGCATTTTTGAAGTAAGTGCAAAATTTGGTAAAATTTATTTTATAGGGCCAATATTCACAACAGTGAAGCCCAATTTGTCGCGCCGTTTATTTTTATTTTAAACCATAACCATAATACGGTACTTAAAAACGTATATCTGTGTCCAGATTTTTTTGGCGTACTGGGGAAAGATAAGGGTGAACCCCCATGGGTCATCCGTTATAGGGTTATGGTCATTCACAGGGATATGCCATCATCTAATCACCCCAGAGAAGTGGGATCCTTAATTTTTCACATCTGGACATACCCATAATTTGATCGGAACCCATTTTCATTTTGATGGTTTTGTTACAAATTTAAGATTAGACGTTTGATTGACTATCCAATAAAATTAATTTTATTTTAATCAATTCAGAATTGTTAGAGTTAGAAAATTTCAACATGCGTTGCCATACAAAAAGTTTAATTTTTGAGCACAAATTAAAAAAAAAATGAACTAAATCAGAGATAAAATTAATTTTATTGAATAGCCAACAGTTTTCTCTTTAATTTAATAACAAAATATTCAAAACAATTTCAGTGCTTGACGAACTATTATAAACGGCGACAAGTTGGAGGCGTATCCGAAATTAATTTGAAAACAGCTCTAAATACATTTTTTTTTGACAATTTAAATTATAGTCAAAATTACTATTTTCTCTAACAAGGACTTTAAAAATAATATTTAATTTATCAAAGGAGTTCATCAATGCTACAGTTGCCCAAAAATTCATTGTAATATTTCGACCATTGCGAACGCGTGTTGCCACACCGTCGATTGAGGAAACACAAAATCAACGCACCCAAGAAAGTCTTCGTTATTATCCAATGCGTTTGGACAGTGGACGCTGGCTCTGGGATTGCATTATTCGTCAACCAATTGGTGAAGGCGCACCCGATTTCAATGAAATTATCAGTGCCTTTTGTGATTCAGTGAGTTTAAAAAAAACCATAATATTTAAAAATGTATTTATTTTTTTTAAAATTTTTTAAAATAGTCGGATCATAGTCGGCACCATCTAAAAAATTTTTGGAAAATTTTAAAATCATCCTATCCCATACAGCAGAAAAGTCACCTCAATTTATGGTGTAAAAATTATTTTTTTTTTGTCTTTTCGTCAATACCCAAAAATCCTACTCTTTTGGTCCATCTGTTTGAACATAGTCATAGATTTTTTGGAAAAAGAAGATTCGCAAATGGAGTAAAAAATATTACTATTCATTTATCAGATGCTTAATGGGCTCCCTTCCAATGATCGTCCAACAATTTGTTTGTGGGCACCATTTTGCGTTGCAAAACCAACAACAAAGGCAGTCAAAGTGGCCGGTGGACAATGAATTGATAATTCAGAAATGAGGATAAAAATACAATATATTCACATTCATTCAATATAATACATGGTTTTGAATTATGAATATTCAGCAGGAATTTCTTTCCTCTATTGCTATTTTTGGGACATTTATTTTGATAAAAAAAAACATTTTTAATTTGATTAAATTTTAATTGTATTCTACAAATTGGGTTTGATATAATTTAAAAAAAAAATTATTTTCCAATTAACAATAATATTTTTACTGAAATTGTTTATAAAATACTGAAAAAAATTAAAATATTTTTCTCTTCATCAATTTCTAAATTTTCTTACAAAGAAAGAAAATTTAACTAAAAATTGATCCTCAAGGAGAAAATTTACTCTTATTTTCTTCAACCTTTTTCTATTGTGTAATGTCTTCAGCAGGCGGATTTAGTGAAATTTGATGGGGCATGGTGCCAATTTTCTCAACCCTTCAGTCTTCAACTTCACCACAGAAAAGCCATCCACGTATTTCACGCCGATTCTGGATGAGCAGCCAATCGCCTCTTCTAGCTTGGTTTCTATTCTCTCTCTCCATCCTCATTTTTTTGATCAAAATTCCTTCTCACTCTTTTCCCTCATTTCTTTTCCCTTCTAATCAAATGTATTTTTCAGTCCTTGGCCAATCATTTGATCGAGACAATGAATGGGATTCCAATTGCCCCATCTCACTCTTTTATTCATTATTTCGTAGTAATTAGCCCAAATCAATCAAAAATCTTTAACTCAATTATAAAAAAAATATAATTTTCAAAAATGAATCAGCCAAATATTATGGTGTATTTTACGATTTTTTCTGCATTATTATTGCTAATTCCCCATGATGCCAATTCTTCCCCAGCAGATCCTCCTTCGATATCAACTTCGAATCAAGTAAATTGAAGGTTTTTTTTACATTTGCTTTGAAGCAAACATAAATTAACTATTGAAAATTATAGCAAATTTTTGATTTGATTGGCTGATAAAAAAGATAATCGGAAAATGTTTTTTACCGGCAAAATTTCTTTTTTTTACCGGCAAAATTTTCTTTTTTACTTTTCTAATATATCTGAAACCGGTTTTAAACCCTACAAATTTGCAGATCTCTTTGAGACACATCGATTGGTATAAATTTCAGGTTTTGGCCCAAAATTAGAGTTTAAAATCAAAAACCGGAAATTGGGTTTAAAAAACGGTTTAATACCCTTTAATTTTGGGCCAAAACTTGATATTTTATATACCATTCGATGCGTCTTGATGAGATATACAAAATGGCATAAGGTTTTTAGGGTCTATAACCGGTTTCTGATTTATTAGAAGTCATAGTTTTACCGTTAAAAAAGCATTTTTGCCGGAAAAAAATTTTGACGGTAAAAAACAACCATGTAAATCCCATCTGCTGATGAAAGGATGTCAGATTTGAACTCGGCATCAATTTTTACCCAAGAAAATGAGTTTTTTTTTTTTTAATTTATTATTTTGTGTCCCAGATTCTTTAGTATTGCCGTAAAAACATATTCTGATATGTAAAATTGTAAAAACTTGTTTTAAAAATATGTTTATTATAAAAAATGTTCTGATTTGTTGTAAATTTTATCGATAAAATTTATTTTCATTCATTTTCCGGCTCTGAAATTTAATGACCCCCTTTCTATTTGTACCCCCCTCTAAATGGTGAAAATTAATAACCCCGGGTTACTAATAGGAAATTTACGGTATTTAAAAATCATGAAATTTTATATTTAAATTTTAAAATTTTAAATAATAAATTAAACAAAGAATTAAAATTAATTCAGATTTCTGCCGGTTCCTTAGGCAAAGTGGAACGACTTTTTATATCTTATTTTGTTAATCAAGAGGAGAAATATGACTATCTGAAGAGTTTAAATGAAGAAATGAAGAAAATAGAACCAAAATCATATATAATTAATAAAGTGCAGACCATTTTGGAAACTGCATTAAAAATGCCAATCGACGAAAAACAAAAAATATTTGTAGAGCAAGCACATAAAATGTTTGCCTTAGAGGGAAATAATCACAATTTGCTAAATAGGATTAAGGTAATAAAATTAAAATTCTTTTTTTCATTTAATTTTATGGAATTTTTGTTTTGAAATTTTTTATCGAATTGATGAAAAAAAATTTTCTTTTCAGGAAATTTTTGAAATTTTTTCAAAAATTAGCCTAATATTATTTTTTATAATTTTTTTTTTCAAAAAATTTGCCACATTTAATTTAAATATTTGTAAAATTAGAAAGCTATCCAAAACATTTTTAATTACAGATGCTATTGGAATCAGAACCAGCAACATTCTCAGATTCGAATAATTTCATAAATACATCGAAAAATGAAGGGGTAGAAAATATTGTTGATTTCAGTGAAATTGTTACAAAAATTTTGGAAAAAAATGGAGGAAATATTGAAAGGCAGCTTGAAAAATGCCGAAAAGTGAGCACTGCAATTGCTTGGAGCATTCTTTGGGAATTGGAATTGTTAAAAAAGAAAAATGCTTCATTGTATATTCCGGAGGATGAAAATAAATCAGAAAATTCAATAAAACAGAAAAAAATTGAGCAAAATGTTGGGGGATTATTTTTTGGTGAGTGAAAATGAAAAGAAAAACCTGGCTTGAATAAATTCTGTTAGAATTTGCGGTGCTCCGACTTTTCCGGCTAAGACTTTTCCGCCCCGGACTTTTCCGGCCCAAAATCGGACTTTTCCGGCCACAATTCGGACTTTTCCCGCCTATTTTTTCAAAATTCTTATCTTTTTTTCTTTTTTTGGAAAATAATTTTAAAAAAATATAATAATAAAAAATGCATGAAATTCAATTTTATCAAATGCCTAAAAGGCAAATAAGAGTAAAAATATCCAAATCAATCACTTTTACTCATTAATTTGTAGTCCCTAAAGAGGGTCTTTTGGGGTGTCAGAAAATATTTTTTAGTTCCACTTTTCAATCCCCTTTTTAGTTAATCTAAATTGTAATGCAGTGAGATGATGTATCCAAATTCCATCATTTCTTTGTGGTGGTGCTGGTCAAAAGTTTGAATCTATGTCCGAATAGCCTGATCATTTCTCCGGTATCGATCAATTCTGGGTATTTCTGCAATCCCGGCAGTCGGATCAATTAGATTTGGTTGTAAACGTCCGTACTGATACTCTTCTTTCTCTTTAATTGCTAAAATTAATCTGAAAGTGCGAAATAGGTTTCAGAAGAAAATGTCAGTCAGAACTTTGATAATGGAGAATGTGTAGAAGGATTCGTTGGGAAAAAATGGGCCGAAAAAATACGAATTGTGGCCGGAAAAGACCGATTTTGGGCCGGAAAAGTCCGAGCCGGAAAAATTTCATTTTAAAAAAATGGGCCGGAAAAGTCCGAGTTGTGGCCGGAAAAGTCCGAATTTGGGCCGGAAAAGTCCGATTTTGGGCCGGAAAAGTCCGGGGCGGAAAAGTCTGAGCCGGAAAAGTCATTAAATTGAAGAATTTTAAAATAAAATTTCGCCTCCAATAGTTCTGTAATATATCAAAACATCATTTTTTTGGTACAAAAAATTTGAATTTTGAATTGTTGTAATTGTAACTTGAAAATAAAAAAAGATATTATTTAATTAGTCGAAAAAGTCGAAAAGATTTTAGTGTCCAGTGGTATGTCCAGACTCCTGACCCCTCCTAACCCCATACACCCAAGCAATAGATCTCGTCAAGGTGCATCGAATGGTTATATTTTGTCTTGGCTTACGGCTAGGTCAAAAATTAAAGTTTTAAACCGTTTAAACCATCTAATGGTTTTTGGTTCAAACTACTTAAAAATGGTTAAACCAAAATCAAATCATTATCAAACGATGCATCTTGTCGAGATCTATCGATTGAGTATATTGGTTTAGGGGTCTAGAACAAACCATTGTACCGTTACAATCTTTTCGATATTTTCAATACTCTTTTCGACATTTTAAATATTCGCCAATTAAAAACTACAAAAATTAATTTTAGAAATTAAAACAACAAAAAATTTTGAAAGTTGCCAAAATAATTTGAATGGAATTTTACAAAATATGAGAGATGGAATGAATTATTTTATTCATTCAAAAAATATTCGCGATATCCTTAATTTGGGTGTATTGAATGGAAATTGGGAGACGACAAAAATGGACAAATTTATGGAAGGATTTTTGGCCAAAAACGAATTCGAATTGGAATTAGCAATGGTAAAATAATTGATTCTTTTACAGTTCATATTTCTATATCTCATCAACAATTATGAATTCAATCAATTATTATGAGTCACAACAATTTTTATGTGTCAAAAATATTTTAAATAGTCCCATGAAAATTTATGCGTCCCAAAATATTCTTATGAGTCTTATTTTAAAAAAGTGCATATTTTATTTTGCCACCATAACCTACATACTACCCTACCCTAAAACCCATCTTGGCATCTTAAGGCAAAACTAAATTTGGACAATTGGGCACCACAATAAAAATAGTTTCAATTATTTAAGGCTAATTTTGGGATCACGGCTTCTAGGCATCGTATAGACTCGAGAGTAGGCTCATTCGATTCCGCATGGTCCACATTTACTTTATGAAATTTCAATTTCAGACCGGTTTAGGGCTAAGGTTAGGGTTAGGACTCAGAGCATTGGAATCTCGCGATGCTGGGAGTAAAACAGCTTAAACCGGTCTGAAATTGAAATCCTGTAAATAAAATCGACCATGCCAAATTGACGAGCCTACTCTCGAGTCTGTACGATGCCTAAAGCCGAGATTCTCCAAACGGGCTAACCCGATAATATACCAAGACGCGTCTTGCTGATGAGATTTACAAATTAGTATAAGGTTTGTAGGGTTTAAATCCGGATTGTGATTTATTAGAAGTCAAAAACTAAGTTCTAGATGAAGCATTTTTTGGGTAAATATTACTCTTATTTAAAGCTTTTATTTTTAGTTCTTTTAAAGCTGAATAAATCTACTATTAACTAGCTCGATGATTTTATTATTTAATTTCTAATAAATTTAATTAAAATAAATTACGGATTAAAATGCATTTTTTATTGGCCAAATTATCCATGAGATTGTAGCATTTTGCACCATTGTTTATTTTCATTGAATGATTTGCTCGAAATGGATGGCATAAAAACAGCAAATTGCGATGATTTCGATGGCAGAGCATTTGATGGTGTTGATTTTGGCTGGCACTTTTAAAAAAATTGGTTGTAGACATTTTTAGAAGGCAATACATTTTGATCCGGAATTTGCAAAACTGAATATTATTAAATTTTAAAAATATAATTAATAAACAGAATAGAAAGGTATTCAAATGAATTAAACAATATTCAATAATTGTATAAATATTATAAAAAAAGGAATTTTAATAAATTTTATACAAAAATGGAAAATTAATAACAATTTTTTGCACTTCAAATTTAATTATTTGCTTTAAAATAAATTATTCCATCAAACAACAAAAATTTGCAAACTAATCAATTTTGTTTCGCTTTTTTGGTCATTCTTCCTTTTGAATTTATGGGCACGGCACGGAACCTCCGCATTAAAAATTGTATGACCACCAAAGTTATCAAAATCATATACATGAGTATCATGAGAGTAAATGTGCCCAAATAGTAGAGAATTTTACTAAAAAAAAACAATATTAATTGAAAATTCAGTTTTTAATTTATGAGGACCAATGTTTTTTTTTTTTTGGATTTTCAAATATTTTTATTTATAATTAATTATTTTGTATTCAATCGGAAACATTATTTTACCCTTCATATTACTAAATGAGAATAAGATTAATATCCACTATTTTTCTTTATATTGTGCTTACTTTGAGCTGCTGTTCTCAAGATGGCCGGTACGGATTGGAATGGAGTCCCGTAAACCAATTCGATATTCCTCATTGTGAATTCTTTGGGTTAATGTCATTGGCTCTTTGCGGAATGATTCGTCCAACTGAACATGCAAACCGGGCGCAATGAACTGATTTTTGTGAAAATTTTTTATTATATAATGTAATGTTATTTATTAAGCTTGTTTACCGGCTCTCCTTTGATTAGAGCATTTGGGTGGAGGAGTACGACAAGCAAGTTTTGTTCCGGATAATGGTAAATGATGTCAATCTAAAAAATTTTCAAAATTATTTTTACAAAAAATTTAGTAATTAAATCTAATATTCAAATATATCTCAAGGCTAATTTTGGGAATTGGCCCTTTTGAAGAATGAAGATCACGGCTTCTAGGCATCGTATAGACTCGAGAGTAGGCTCATTCGATTCCGCATGGTCCACATTTACTTTATGAAATTTCAATTTCAGACCGGTTTAGGGCTAAGGTTAGGGTTAGGACTCAGAGCATAGGAATCTCGCGATGCTGGGAGTAAAACAGCTTAAACCGGTCTGAAATTGAAATCCTGTAAATAAAATCGACCATGCCAAATTGACGAGCCTACTCTCGAGTCTGTCCGGTGCCTAGAAGCCGAGATACCCCAAACGGGCCAACCCGATAAACTGGCCATTCCCGGGAATGGCCAATTTCCCCAAATCGGCCGTAACATATACAAACCTCTCCAGACGGCAAATATTCATTCAAGAATTGTTCGAATGTGATTGGTGGTTGTGCCACAATTTGGGCATGCTCTGGCTTCATATTGCCACGCGGGCGAAAAATCCAGATCAAATAGAGCATAAAAATGAAGTAAAAGATGAGCGCAAATATCGGAGGAGCCATGATTTTGCGAAATTTCTTAGCAACTGTATTAAAAAAATTGGGAGATTATTCTTTGGATTTGAAGCCTTCATAAATTTAATTATAAATTAATTTTTTATTTTCAAATTTAAAACTAATTTTTGT
Organism: Pratylenchus scribneri; assembly: GCA_030063045.1. Lineage (NCBI taxonomy): Eukaryota > Metazoa > Nematoda > Chromadorea > Rhabditida > Pratylenchidae > Pratylenchus > Pratylenchus scribneri. The sequence continues at coordinate 1,141,342 of JAQSEB010000022.1, read as the reverse complement.
TACTAATTTTCTGCTCTTTCAGGTCAAATTCGTAGTATTTTTTGTCAAAATATAGTTGTATAGTTTGAACACCATCATCGGCAAATTCAATTTTGTAGCCGCTTTTTGCATGTTCTTTGTTGAATTTTGCCATAACTTGATTTAGATCATCATGTAATGCACCTAAGTTCCGTTTCCCGTCCGCCGACGGCTTATGATTCTCCGGTATTTCGTAAACGAATTTGGACAATAATTCTTGAGGATCCATTTCCATTTTCTTGGCGCTCTCCTCCTTCTTGTTGTCCGAAGTAGCAGCAGTGGAGGAAGTTTTGTGTCGAAATCGAAATTCACGCGAATCTAAAACATTTTATTTTAATTATTTTAAATAATTTTGTAACCCATAAACAATATCTTAAGGCTATTTTAAGTTTAATAAATCTATAAACTCCCAATTTTTTTATAAATAAAACCTAACTTAGTAGTAAATTTATAAATTTTATAAAAATTACTTACGTATTAAAATGCATTTTTTATTGGCCAAATTATCCATGAGAAGGCAGCATTTTGCACCATTGTTTATTTTCATTGAATGATTTGCTCGAAATTGGTGGCATAAAAACAGCAAATTGCGATGATTTCGATGGTAGAGCATTTGCTGGTGAAGATGGCTGGCACCTCTCAAAAATTTGTACATTTTTGGTCCTTGAATTTAGCAGAAAAACCTAAATTTTAAAAATATTTTCGAATTATATTTTAGAAATAAAAATAATAATTTGATATTCGAAGAACAAAATGAAAAAGATTATAAAAAAGAAAAACAATAATTTTATTCCATATTAAAATTTCATCGTTTGCTTTTTACTAAATTTATAATAAAATAATTAAATAATGGAAAACATTTTTAAATAAATCAAAATTAAAATTTTGGAACATCGAATTTCAGTGTAAATCCGCCAGGTGCTGGTTGTTTTCTGGGTGCGGCCGGCTCATTTGGTAGCTTCTTGTTGTGTTCACTTTTGGCTGGCCACTATAAATATTAATAAAATAATTCAACAATATTAAAATGCACACCGTTGGAAATGAGGATGGAGGTGTTGGTTTCGGGTCATTCTGAAACCATTTGCTTTTCAATGCGCTCGACGCGGAAATTCTCTTCTTTGGGTCCAGTGCCAACAATCTGTGGAATGGAAAAAATTTAATAATTTTGATTGATTTGAATTAGTTTAAAAGGAAAAAGTTAAGGTCAATTTACCGATTACTCGAGTAATTTTACTCGAAACCCTTATCTTAATAATTGCCTCCGGTTTTGGTTGATTTCCCGAAAAACCCCGGGTCTTTGAGAGATTTTTCCCGAATCTCGAAAAGAAAGTTATCGGTTATTTTACTTGATTTTCTATAAAATTACAATTTCAATCCTGTATCCTGTTAAACTTCTATGGGCTCAGTGTCGGTATTAGTAACAAAAAATTCAGAAAAAATTCCAAAATAATTTTTTCTAGAAAAAAACTCTCCTCTTTCATTCAGAATATAAAAGTTAAAAAATTTTTTTATTGACTTTCAATTTCAATTGGAATCATCATCGCATTTTCCTTCACTCTGTCTTTTAAAAAAGCATTCCAAAAATGTTCTATTCACACTTACTTATTCAACAGCTCATATCCATCATCATCCGGCAATTCTGAAGCAAATTTCCTTCGCAGCTGATTGTAAGGAGTTTCGGGGAAAACGCCCGTTTTCATCCCCGGCAATTCCATGCATCCCGGCCAAATTTGCTCATTCGGTGTTCCAACTTCTTTGAATATTTTTTGCAATTGCTCAATTTCCGTCCTCCCAGCGAACATTGGATCCAGTTTGAGGAATTCCCCGAAAATGCATCCAACTGACCAATTGTCCACTGCGGTCGAATAAATTTTTGTGCCCAACAACAGCTCCGGCGATCGGTACCAAAGTGTGACCACAATGGGCGTATACGGCTTTATTGGTTCGCCAAATTCCCGGGCCAAACCAAAATCGCCAATCTGTCAATGCAAATGAGTTTATATTTATAGGAAAATTTAAATTAAATTAGTTTACCTTCAAAATGCCCTGATGGGAAATCAACAAATTTGATGTTTTCAAGTCACGATGGATAACATATTCCTCCTTAAAAAATATAAATATGTAAATTGTAAATGTTTAAAAATTTTAATAATGGGTATTGGGTACTCAGATTTTTACTCCCTTTTGCCGAGCGATCAGAGATCATTTTGCCGAAGGCTTAAAATTTTAAAATGCTAGATCTCGCTAGACCCTATAAATATATTACACCAATTGATAGAGCTGATCGAGACACATCGATACCCGTCCCTAATCCCTAATTAAATTAAACATAATAGTGTTATGAACCAAAAATCAATATTATTCGGTTATTTGGGTGCAGTTTTTTATTCAATTGAGGAAAGGTAACCGTAACCCCCAGTCATCCAAAGGATTAGAGTCATACAGGGATTGGTTATCATTTCATATATCCGTAATCCTAATCACTCTTGGGAAGCCTATCATTTCAAAACCATCTCTGCGGTCTGTATCCAGATAATAGAAAAGTACGAAAATAAAAAAATTGTTTCGATGGTTTAATGCATTAATTTTGACCAAACGGTGACAACTGACAATTAATTGTTGATTGAGGTTTAAAACTTTATATCGAACATTAAAAATTATCCAAAAAATAAAACGTTTAATCCTATACCCTATTAATAATAATAATTCCTCACATGCATATGCTCTACTCCGGAAAGCAATTGACGCATCAAAGTTTTAACTTGAGCTGTAAATGAAAGAAAATAAGAATAGGAATGAATTTATTGGTAAACAACTCACAAATTGTCCATTTTTTATTCCTGGATTTCATCAATTCCATCAATGATTTCATATCATGTTCCACATATTCCATCACCATATAGATTTTGTCCATGCTCGACCCAACCACCACTTCTCGAACATTCAGCACATTTGGATGGGTACCGCACTTGAGAAGCTGAATAAAAATAAGTGTTTTTTTAAATGGTGAAATGAATTTAATTAATCAGGGATTCGATCAGCGATGATTTTTTTCTGAAGTCTAATTTTTCATAATTATCTTTTTTTTCCTTTTAAAATGACTAATTTTTTTCCCTGGGCATTTTTTCTAAAGGGTTGTCTCGTATAAGTATTTTTGCTAACTAAGGGCATAAAATGCTAAAAAAGGAAAATTAAAAAAGGAAAAAGAAATTCAATATTTTGGATACCGATTTATTCAAATGTATGATTATTATTGAAATTGATTTTCAAAATTCAATATTTATAATTTTATAAAGTATGAATTCTGACCAAAAAAAATTGAATAATTTCTGGTTTAAGAAAGGAATAAGTAATGTATGATTTTAAAAAATTTAAAAATTCGACCATGTTAATTTCACGGAGTGAAGTGATCGGAAATCCCTGCTGCTCTTTTTCCATTTTCAATCGTTTCAGTGCAACAATTTCATCTGAATATTTTGCCCATTTTATTCACAAATATTAAATTTAAGAATTAGAAGAAATTTTATTGATAGTAATAAAATCAAAAAAGTGGTAAAAATTTTAATAATATTAAAAAACTAAAAACTTTTCAAAAAAAAAAGTTTGGGAAAATTTTTGAGACGAATGGCTTAATGGAAAATTTTCAAGAAAAAAAATACAGAAAAGAAAAAGTTGTTTTGATAAAAAAAATTTTTAGAAAATTCAAAAAGAAAAATTTTTCAGAAAATTTCAAAAAATATTTTTTAAATCAAATGCTTGGTTTTATCCGGAAAAATTTTTTAACTTAAAATCCTAGCCCCATCCTTTACCTGTTCGCCGTTCCTGCGCTCGATAAACCACACCAAAAGTACCCTCCGATATTTTGTTTAGGCATTCATATTCCACCACACTTCGACAACCCGAAATGCCTGGATAATAAACTGGCAGACGGGAAATAAGCTTCTTTTGGTGTTGCATTTCCATTTGCTTCAATTTTTCAGGCGAAAGCTTAAAATAATAAATGTACATTTAATGTTTTTAGGCAATAATTATGGATAAAATTGACATTCGTTATCCTCCTATTTTGCCTATTCATATCCTTTTTTTTTTTGATATTTCCTTTGTCATAAAAATTAATTTAATTTACTTTTTAGTGGTTTTTTGAGATCAGGAAAGGAATTCCGAATATTGTATTGATTTTGTCCAACATTCCAAACCGTTCAAAAACTGGCTTAAATTAGTTAAAAATGATTTTTAAATCGGGTTTTAAACCGATTTTTAAACGGTTTAGAATTGAAAAACCAATGCGATATTTTAGTTCCCATGAAAATTTCCTACCTACTAAATAACTAAAGAAATTTTATAAAAAAAAGAGTTGGGAACGGATTAAAAATTTTACACCAAATTGCTTCTAAACTCACAATTGCCTTTTCGGTTTCGGTGAGTTTGTCGAATTCCTTGTTTTCCAGCAAATCATCGTCCAGCACATCCATGTCAGCTTCATTCCCGTCCATTCCCAAATTTGTTTTCACACCATCAACCTCCATTCCAAATTCTGAAAATGTTCAATCAATTTTTAAAATTTTAATTGTTTAAAAAACATTAAAATTCCGGTAGAATAAGTGATTAAAAAGCAAAAAATAAATATAATGGTTTAAAAAGGGTTTATCCTACATTCACATAAACAATATACCCATTTGGATAGATCTGCTGGTCAAGACACATCGAATGGTTTATAATTTGTTTTGGGTTGGTCAAAATTAAAGTGCTATTAAACCGTTGCCACTAATGCAGTTTGGGAGGGGGAGGATGGGAGCGACCTAACCTAACAATCAAAGTGGACAATCTGTGTAGAGGGAATGAATATTATTTGTTGATCTTATTAATATTAAAATTTAATTATTTTTCATTTCTCACAAATAAAATGTTAAAAAAATGAAAGAGAACTAAGTGATTTTAAGCATATTTCACCAAAAACAATTCCAATTATATTCCCTTTTATTTTGAAATCAATCGCTGACCCACACATGTCATCAATAGCCGAATGGCTAATGACATTGGTACAACATTTAAAAATGTTGTTGGTTCGAATCCTCAATGATGTATGATGAAGTTAAAGTCCATTATAGAAAACCAGTGTAACGGTTTAAATGCTAATAAAAAATTCAGCTGACTGAGAGGATTTTTTATTTTTTATTTAATATTTTTTACTCTATTTTAAAACATTTCAAATGAATTCCTAAAAGATATCCCATATCCATAAAAATATTCCAATTTTTCATTCGAAATCATACATAGACACTCATATTTTAACTTTTTGGTTCAAAACTAATTTAAAATTTAATTTTAGGCTATAAGCCAAAATATAATCAATCAATTGATGTGTCTTGACGCGCATATGGTTTTTCGTATATAGGATAAACCCATGAACCGTTTTATTACTTTAGACATTTTTTTAAAAATATTTTTGCTTTTATTTCTCTTCCCAAACCTGCTGTTTGTTCATTGTCTGAATAAATTTCAGCATCATCTTCCTTTGCGCCCATTCCTTCTTTTTCTTCATCCGATTGTTCCGGGCTGCTTTCAAATTTTGAATATTTTTTTGGTTTGTTTGCTGTCGATTCAACTTTTAATGCTTCTTCTGTTGGTTTATCCTCCTCCATGGGGCTCACTTCCTCCATCATAGATTCCTTCTCAGGTTCAGGTGTTGGTGGATGAATTTTCTGCAAATTAAAATCAAACAGCTTCATTGAAATTGAAAAATATAACCAATTTTCTTATGATATGGTTTGTGGAATTTTTTAGAATTAATTGGGTCTTATGAAGAGAAACCTCTCTTAAGGTCTTCTTATCTTATTTAAATTTTTTAATTGAATTGAAATTCATTCATAATGACCCGAATTTTAAAAATATATTTGTTGTTTATGTGTAAATTTAATCCCAAAGATCGAGAGGTTAATTGTAAAGTTGTGGCCGACCCAATTTGTCGTCGTTTATTATAAAATTAAAGAGCAGATTTTGGCTATTCAAATTTAATCTAAATTGGTTCAGAATTGGATGGATTTGAGCGCCCAAACCTTTTAAAACGACTTTTACTAGATTAACGAAAATTTCATTGGTTTTTAGAATAAATTTCGTCATTTCTGAACCAAGAATAAAATTACTAAATTGGATAGCCAGGGCAGAAAAACTAGGTCAGACCTGTTGGCTAATATACAATTAAAAAAGGCTCAAGATTGGTCCGGCTCCAACTGGGAAGTATCCATACAAAAACCTCTTCCAACCTCAATTTTATAATAAACCGTAAATAAAAACCTTTTCATCCTTCTTCATTGTTTTTCTTCCATCTCTTCCTTCTTCCCGGGAGTCCGACTTTTCCCGGTGTCTTTTTTTCGTTCCTCCTTCTTCCCTTTTGTTTTTGTCCATTTCCATTTTTTCTCTTCGATGATGATGTCTTTCTTTTTCCTTGGAAGATGATGATGATTTATATTCCGTTGATTTCTTGGCTGGTTCCTCTTCTATTTTTAATTTGGATGATGTTTTTGACGAAGATGGCTGCATATTTTGTTGTTTTTCGTTTCCATGTTTCTGTAAAAATGAAATTATTTAATTTAAAGTAAAATCATTGTAAAATGTTGTAGAGATTAAAACGGTTCAATGGTTTATCCTTTATTTTAAACCAAAAAAAAACCAAACCTTATACTTAATTGATAAATCTCGTCAAAATGACATCATTTTATAATGATTTTGCATAGGTTTCTGGTTTCTAAGTGTTTTGAACCAAAAACCTATATTGGTTTAAACTGTTTAAATCCCTTCTTTAATTTTGACCAAATCATGGCCAAATTAAATACTATTACTATTCAACCGATTTTTATGGAATTTACGTCTGTAAATAGCAAAAGCAAATTATTGCTACCTTGCTCCTAATAAGATTAAGGCTTGGATTGGGGCAAGGGTTGGCTAAAAGGTAAATAAAGATGATTTTAGGTAAAAAAAAATTACCGAAATAATCGAATAAAATGTCAAAGGTCCCTTTTACTTTTGCAAATTGTGTAAGTAAACTCTATAGGTTCCCTATATCCAATTTGGCTTAAGTTTTGTGAATGTAGGACAAACCATTGAAATTGAACCAATAGAATAATTTCTTTGTTTTATTTATTGTTTTTTCCACAAAATTAAATGTAAACCTTTTCTTTTTCGCGTTTCTCTTCCTTCCGACCAGCAGCTGTAGAATATTTTTCTTGAATTTTTGCGCTCGTTGATGACACTTTTTCCGGCTCCTTTTTCCAAACAATCTTTTCCCTTTCTTTCTTGGGTGGATTATTTGCCGTTGTCGGTGCATTTTTTCGTTCCTAATAATTAATTTAAAAATCAATTTTTTCAAAAAAAATTTAAATTAAACTTGTTTTTCCTTTTCCCGTCCCCCACCAACAGCAGATGATTTTGTCGGTTCATTTCGATTAGATGATGTTGATGACTTTTTACTTTCTTGCTTCTCTTCTTTTTCCTTCTTCTTCTCCAATAATCGACGTCTTAATATTGCTTCTTCATCGTCTTCCACTTCTTCATTTTTGGACTTTTCTAAACAATCATTTTACATAAAATAACAAAATGGTAAAACCTTTAGTATTTTCACCGCCGATTGTTTGTGCCATTATTTTTTCTGGTAATCCGGCCGGGCTCATTTTTTCCTCCTCTTCTATTATGTCCTCTTCACCTGGTAGTAAAATTTCATCCTCGTCCGGTTCTGGCGATGATGGAACTGTTCGAAAATATGGAGCATTCCTGGTTATTTTATCTTCCATTTATGTGTGCCAAAATTTAACTTTTTGTTGTTTAAATATAGTTTTAAATCTGTAATTAATAATTTTTTAATTAAGTCGAGTTTATAATAAATAATTTGACTTATAAAACAGACTAACGATGATTATATGAGACTTTATTGATTTGTTTAGAGATGAATGCTTCAGTTCAGCTTCAGCGGTTAACCAAAAAGATTATGTTTAAGATATTTTGTCCAAAAAGGTTCACTTTACTTTCAGCAATTTACAGTGGGGGATTAAAACCATAAAACCGATGAAATTTTCGGATTTAATTCGCGAAACATAAAGATGTAATTTGTTAAACTAGCAAAAAATTGTTAAATGAAATGTTTTGAACGACTTTTTCGTTGAAATGCGCGAATATTAAAAAGATAGGAAGTAAAATATCTTAACTTCTCTCTGTAGTGATTTTTCAGTTCAGCGATTTTTGGGTGAATTGAATTCATGAAAATAAATGGGTTGAGTGGCGTTTTGAAAATTGGACATTTATGCGCGTTTTGAAAAATTGGACGTTTATAAATTTAATTTAATCTAATCAGGGTTGCCATCTCCAAAAATGCAAAACCCTGGCATTCGGGTCCAAAAACCCGGCAAAAATTTTCAAAACCCCAGCAAGCGGCATCTTTAAAACGTGTTTGATTTAAAATCTTGTAAAATTTTTTAATTTATCTTGTTAGCTGATTTTTTAGGTATGTGCTTTGTGAAATTAAAATCTCTTAAGCTCCACCGGATAAAAATTTGAGCAAAATAGCCTACCATACCAGAGTAAAAATCCTGCCTAAATTGTCTCCTTTATGGAAATTTTCGAAAATGGCCCGGGCAGCGAAAAATTAAAGCCAAAAATGGTCGGGCAGCGAAAAATTTAAGCCAAAAATGGCCAGGCAGCGAAAAATTTAGGCCAAAAATGGCCGCGCAGTGAAAAGAAATTGTGATAAAAATTTAAACCCGTAAAAACATGCAAAATATGAAAAACCCGGCAGAATCAAAACCCACCTGACTCTAATAAATCAAAAATAGGTTTTAGATCTTACAAACTTTATACCAATTTGTAGATCCCATCAAGATGCGTCGATTAGTATATAATTTGTCATGGTTTGACTAAAAATTAAAAAGAGTTTTAAACTAAAAACTAAAATGGTTTAAACCATTTAATGTATTTTAATTTTGACAAAACCATGAAATATTATATACCAATCGATACGTTTTGACGAGATCTATCGAATCTTATATAAAATATCATGATTTGGAGAGTAGGCTTTTTCGATTCGGCATGCTCGATTTTTCAATTACAGACCCCTAAACCCTAATCTTAGCCCCTAGCCCCAAGCCCCTAAAACCCATGCCACCTTGAACCATAACCCTAACCCTAGCCCCTAATTCGGTATGTAATTGAAATTTCATATAGTAAATAGACTATGACGAGTCGAATGATTGAGTCTGTACGACGCCTAGAAGCCGAGATTTCCAGAATTGCCCAGCCAAAAAGCCTGGGCAATTCTGGATATGCCCAATTTCCAATATTACCCGTTACATATACAATATAAAAAGCTTTGTCGCCAACATTTTGGGGTATAATAAGGATCCGGATGAGAGTTAGGGGGTGGGAGTCCGAAAACTGCATCAGGAATGCACGCATATAGATGATTTTGGATATTGTTTGGTTTGAGGTTGATTTTGGCCAGGTAGTTATCAGAGGGGGAAAACCGGTTTTTAAATTGTGGTTTGAATGTAAAATGAATAAAAATGTCTAATTGGCGAGCGAAGTGAGCCATAAATGTGGGCTTAAAAGTTATACTGGGGATCCTTAAAGCGCCCCGCGCTTTCTACAATACGGAAGCTCAAATTTAAACCAGACGCGTTAGCGGCTGGTTTAGACCCTACAAATCTTAATAACACAAATCTTAATAACATTTTGTATATCTCATCGAGACACATCGAATGGTATACGAGGGCGGCGTATTAAGCAAACGGTCACGGAGGCTATCGATATTTTAAACGCTTTAGATAACGAAGATAAAACAGAGGTTTGCATTGGATAAGCGTAATAAGAAACTGTGACTTACTAAAATTTATATCCCAGCAGGAGGGATGAGCCGCTTTTATTTTTTGGGTCTTGGCTGTGGCACGTTTTATGCCATATAAAATGTTAGGTTTTGGTCCAAATTAAACCGTTTAAACCATTTTAAAATTCTTTAATTTTGGACCAAAACTTGACATTTTATATACCATTCGATGCGTCTCGATGAGATCTACAAATTGGTATATGATTTGTAGGATCTAAAACCTATTTCTGATTTATTAGAATCCAAAAACTTATATTTGCACTATTTGTGGAATTGCCCTTATTTGCACCGTCCTTTGTATTTTGTGGAATTGAAATTGACCCCGGAACCCGGACGTCTCTTCTCATCCCCTTCATTTCCATTTTATCAATTTAATTATCATAATTTTTATCTAAGCTTGGAAAATTGATCGTACTCATACCTCGTACTTGCCATTTCAAATCGCCCGGACTCTAATACGAGTACGAGTGGCCCACAATGAAAATAACTCCACTTTCCTTTTGTTGATTTTCGAATTTTCCAACTTTTTTAAAATGTCGAAAAAAATTAATTTGGTTTATTTAACATATTCCCTTCACGTTATTTTTATAATCGATTATTACGCGCAAATAATAAAGTGAGCAGCAGAACAACCATAAAATACTGATCATTTTTTTAGCTTAATTTTTAATTATTGTTCAAAAAGATCTCTCAAATGGCCACTGAAAATGAACGACAATTTGTTGCTGGCCAAATTATGCTTCATGTCGACATGAGCAATGGCAATGTTGCCGAATGGAAAAGCAATGAGAAAATGATTGGCGGATTTAAATGGTTTATATTTATTTATTTACATTTTGAGATTAAAAAAGATGAATAAATAAACAATAAAATGTAAAAAAATTAATTTCGAAAAAAATAGAGTGTAAAAATTTTCTGTAATTTTTTAACTTTTTAAAACAATAAATAAAACTCATCCAAATGCGGAAGTTGATTTATAGATTGTCGGTTTAGTCGTGTACATGAAGCATAAATAAACAATCGAAATCGCAAATGATTTTTTGGTTTTGTTTTGATGTAAACTCCGACATGCCAACCGATATGTCTAGTCTAGTTGAGCACTATTCATTATGATTGATACAATGTTTATAAGGGCTACAATAAGAATAATTATTGAAAAGTTATTATCTTTCGTTAAAATATTCATTCATTAAAAAATATTCTAATTCCCTAATTTATTTAGGTGCTTTAAAGGACAGAAGATTGATGCGGAACAATTGTCGATTTCCATTTGTTGCAATGAGGATTGTTGTTTGAACCAATTATGGCTTGCCAAAGTCGACTATTCGTTGGAATCACCGGATTTTCAAAATGTTAACGTGAATGACGCATATTTCTTTAATGGATATGATCATGAGCATATCATTAAAATGTTTTGGCCTAATAAAAAATGCAATGTGAATTTAATATTGACAATATATCAGGACAGTTCAAAAACAAAGTATGATTTTAATAATGCATTGCAATTTATTAGAATGGAAAATATTGGATAGAGCTGGTCAAGACGCATTGAATGCTATATATTTTGGTCACGATGGTTTTAACCAGTTTAAACCAATTTTGGGTTTTGGTTCAAAACAAAGTTTGAATTGGTTAACATATACCAAATGATGCGTCTTGTTGAGTTCTATGGATGAATATAAATAGTATAATCATTTTCCGGTACATTTAATTAATTGATGAAGTATAATAACATGAAAATGGCCAGCAGAATTGTTAGCAATTAAACTCAAACATTTAGCAGCAATATTAAAAATAAATATAAAACGCTTTCATAAAGATCGCTCAACCTTCAACTAGACTTGAAAATTTTTAGGTTAAAAATAATGCATTTAAAAATAAAAAATAAAAGTACATTTTTCACAGAATAACTGCATTTGATACTGTTTTGCGATTTTCATTCCCGGCCAAAAGCAGCAATAATAAAGATGACATCTTTGTCAAAGATGATGAGAATAAAAATGTGGAGAAAGTCTTCGCAGTTAACAAATATGTAAACTATTTGTTTTTGCCCTAAAAATATCGTATTTTTCAGCTTTTGGCCGGCAGTTCCGGATATTTTCGTAATTTATTTTTTGGCAATTGGTCGGAACAATCAAACTCCAATTCATTTGTTATAAAGGAGGAGGCCAATTTTTCTATCAAAGCATTCGCAATTATGGTCTATTCTTCCATGGCCGTGGGTTGCGCGGTTCATGAATCAGGAATTTTGCATAGTGACAGAAAGGGTAATTCTATGGGGAATTTGTAGTCAAAATTCGAATGAACCGTCCTTGAAGAATTTTATATTTAAATTTTGAAAAATAAAATGAAACATTCTAATAAAAGAAGCAATTAATACTATTTCGAGAAATGAAGAATTAATATTTTGAACTTAAAAAGTGATCAAAAGCTCGCAAATATTCTATTTATATTTACCACATTTAGTCTATATAGGGAAAGTTCTTTGGGATATTATTATTTTTTAAAATTTATGAAAATTATTTTAAAAATATAATTAATAAATATATTCTTTTTTATATGTAGAAACATTGGCAATGGAAATTCTCAAGCTCAGCATCAAATATGATATCCCGTTGATTCAGAAAGATTGCGAGGTACATTTGATCCAATCCGAAAAATGCCCCAAAATGGAATTGCTTGAATTGGCCGATCAGCTGGGACTTCAAAAATTAGCCGTAAATATATATATATATATATATAAATGGGTACTAGTCTGTTATTGGGGGGTGCAAAATTTTAATGAGGGGTGCATCGTAAAACTTATTTATTCTGCCTCCCCTTTTATTTTAAAGACCATTACTAAGGCCCGGATTTTCAGGCATGTAAAAATGGCAGAATAGGCGCTTAAAATAGGCAGAAAAAGTCCAAAATAGGCACAAAAATAGGCAAATAAAATTAGATTTTCTTGACTTTTTGGCACTTTTGAAATATTTTTAAATTTTTTTTACTAAATTTTGAAATAAAAATGCCTAAAAAAGCATAAAAATCGGTTTTTGCAATCAAAAAAATTATTTGGTTCAGACGGGATTCGAACTTTGAACTCAAGGCAAGTTTGCATTCCAAAGACCGCTCTCTTAGCCACTCGGACAAAATTTCCAATTCTGGCGAACGACAATTTTTATAACAATTAAAAAGCGAAAAAGTCCAATTTCCCTTCAATAATTCAAAATTTTTTGATAAATTTTTTTGGCGTACAGATACTTGGTCGAATGAGCATTTGGTCGAAAACTATTTGGTCGAAACTCCATTTGGTCGAAAGAAGAGATATTGTCATTTGGTCGAAAGATGTAAAAAGTATCATTTGGTCGAAAGAAGTAATATTTCCTCCCCTTCTATGGCAAAATTTTTCAAATAGTCAACTGCCAATAATTTGTTCAGATTAAAGTATTTTGATTAATTGATGTCAAAATCGGATTCGGGATGGTCGAAAACCCTGGAAAATATGCAATTTATACTTAATTGACCATGAATAGCCCTGTTATACACTTTTCGACCAAACGACAAAATCTCTTCTTTCGACCAAAAGCTTTTTCGACCAAATAGTACTTTTTACATCTTTCGACCAAATGGTCTTTCGACCAAGTATCATGTAGCCATTTTTTTATCCAATTTAATAAATTTTACTTTAAAAATTTCATTTTAATGCATTTTTGATTGAAAAATTTCCAAAAAATGACTAAATAGGCAAATAAAAGGTAAAAATTACGTAAAATAGGCAAAATAGGCGAATAGGCACGAAAAGTCGAAAATAGGCAAAAATAGGCAGTTTAAAACCCGTTTTTTTACTTTCAAACCACGCTAAAAATACTTTTTACATTCGTATAATAGTGTTATAAGTTCAGGAAAAAAATAGGCATTTGCCTGAAAATCCGGGCCTTAACCATTACACAATAGAAGAACAACCCTAAACCGAATTCTAACTACCCTAATCCTAAACCCTACCAACATTAAATAATACCCCTAAAACTCATCCAGCCTACATAAACCTAATCCTAGCCTACCCTAAACCCTTATTAAGTTTTTCTAAATCCCTAATGAGGTTTAAGCTTTAAGGTAGGGTAGAATAGGGTTTAGGGTAGACCCGGATGGGTTAAGGGGTATTATATTGTTGGTTTAGGTGTAGGAGTAGGTAAGACTTTTTGGGTTTAGAATTTCTTTTCGCACTATTTTTTAGTCCATAACCATAAACTATCGGGGGAGACTGAATAATAAATTTTACGTTGCACACTCCATTAAAATTTTGCCACCCCCCCCCCCCCCCCAATAACAGACTAGTACCTACCTATAAATGCTATATAAAAATTTTCGAAACCTCGGCTTCTAAACATTGTAAAGTCTCGAAAATTTAACTCATTCGAATCGGCTTTGTCAATTTAGTCAATGAAATTTAAATTTTAAAACATTAAGATCTTGTTTTGAAAAGCTAAACCGTTGTTTAAACCCAAACCGCTTTAATTAGCTTACTAACTTTGCGTTTTGCCTAATAAGCCTTATTTCGGGTCTGAAATTAAAATTTTATGGAGTAAATCGATCATGCTGACTGTATGGAATGAGTTTATTTTTATTTTCAAATCTCCGAGTTTTCCCAATAGCTGAAATTTATAAAATTTACTAGCCCAACAGTGACATCTTGTAAATTCCGCCGGGCCTGAATTAACCTATTTCCAATATTTGCTGCAACATAAATAATAACTAAAAATTTAATAATGAATACCAAAAATTCCCTTCAGGAGCACGCATTGTGCTTAATCAGCGAGGAATTTGGCCGATTTGCTGTCATCCGGGCACAATTAAGCGAAAAAACTCGCAATGAATTGGACAAAATATTTAAGGAATAAACAACGATGATTCCAGCCGCTTCAGCAGCATCTCTTCTTTTCAACGGAGCGCAGGACGTTTAGTTAATGATGAGCCGAGTAGTGGCAGCCACCACTAAACGGTTACCGCTTTTCAAACATAAACATTCATCTTCCGTATCTATGCCTTTTTAAAATTTGATAAATATGTTGTTGCTCCGAATGTTTCCACTAAATTAAAATATAAATGCGCAAAAAATCTCTGAATAATTTAAAATTGATATGAATTTTCCATTATCATAAACTGAAAAAATATCAAAAAATGTATTAACATCAATTGTAGGCTAGTTTTATCGACTTTTAAAAACGTTCCACTGCGCAAATCGACTATTTTTACGTATAATTATTCTTCAATGAAATCGGAAAATGTGAACAAGTTTTAAACACTGTGGTCTCAATTTATACCAAGGATTATAACTTCTTTATCATTCTCGTCAGTTACAAAAAAGCTCAAAGAATGGATAAGAATGTTATATGCCCTGGGAAATCTGTGTTAAGGGCAAAAACCGTACTTTTTATAATTTTTCTCTGGAAAATCCTAAGGGTTAAAAAATGAGCTTGGTGAGGATTGATGTTGTAAAAATGTAAAAAAAAAATATATTTAATAATATAATATAAAATATGAATTTTTCTATTTGATTTTCACTTCCATTTATGCTCGCTTAAAATTGCTTCAAATTCATTTTTTGTGCCCATAAAATCATTGAAAAACATTTAAAATCTGTGTCAAAATATAAATTTATAAATAAACTAGCAAAAACATCGTTTAATTGAAATGTTTTAAAAGACTATTAAAGAAATTAGAAATTTTTCTTTCTTGCTCTGTAGTGATTTTGTTTTTATAGGTGAATGAATTCCAATTATTTTAATTTGTTAATTGACTATTTTTAACTTTTATAATTTAAAAAAAATCGCAAAAAATTAATTTGATTTAAAATGATTTAAGCAAGCAAAAATGTTACATTCACGTAATTTTTATAATCGATTATCCCGTGCCAATAATAAAGTGACCAGCAGAACACTCTTCCAAATTGGCACAATTCAACCGGAGTGGCCAGCAATTTGCAAAAATCCAATAAGAGAATGGCTTGAATCGGATAATTTTATGTTTATAAATTTACACAGATTTTTCGAGTCTACAAAATGATATCGTATCTACAATTCAAATATCCTAGAATTATCCTAATACTAAACTCAATGTCAATCATCGTTTCATCGACGTTTTGCAGCCAATATATACGAAAAAATGATTATTTATTTTCAGCATGGATCGATGGATGGACACGGAAATGCCAAAAAATTTTGATTTAACGAAATAATTAATCGACAAACTAACAAGGACGATATCAACATTTGTTAAATTATTACTAATTAAAGTATAATTTTTAAGCATCATCCAACAAAATGCTGGACAATGCAATTCCAAAATTTATTCCTACCCACTCTGAAGAGGGTAGGAAACACCAAGTACCTCAAACTTGGGTAATTAAACCGAATATTAATTGGAAAAGAGGGAATTTAATGGATGAATGAGGGCAAATTGCAGATGCGTTGGAAGGGCACAAAAAGGCTCCAATTTCCTCATTCTTCCCAACCAAATTAACAGCAAAATGCTCCACATTCCCAGCGCACTGCCTTCCTTTTCCTTTTCACTTCCTCCTGTTGAATTAGTCTAGTAATATTTCGCCACATCAATCAATATTCCTGCCTGTCAATTGGAAAAATAGATGAAAGCAAATGTTATGCTCCGATTTTTTTGGTACTTACGTATTATCTACCTGCAGATTTTTTTCCCCCCAAAATTACCGTAAAACTTCTATTAGTAACCCCGGAGTTACTAATTTTCAGAGACCCTCTAGAGGGGGTTACTAATAGAGACGGGGTTACAAATAGAGACAGGGTCACTAAATTTCAGAGAGGAGAAATGGATGAAAAATAAAATTTATTAAAAAAATTTACAAGAAATCAGAACATATTTTTGCAATCCAGAACATGTTTTTTGTGATTAAAATCATTATAAATACATTTTTTTTGAAAAATCAAACATATTTTTACAATTCACAACAAGTTTTTGCAAATTAATTCATGTTTTTACGATTCAAACATTTTTCTATCATGTTTTTTCGATTCGCAACATGTTTTAGCAGTTCAAAATATATTTTCGAATATGTTTTTGTGATTCACAACATGTTTTAGCAGTTCAAAATATATTTTCGAATATGTTTTTGTGATTCACAACATGTTTTAGCAGTTCAAAATATATTTTCGAATATGTTTTTGTGATTCACAACATGTTTTGCCGGTTCAAAATATATTTTCGAATATGTTTTTGCGATTCGTAACATGTTTTAGCAGTTCAAAATATATTTTCGAATATGTTTTTGTGATTCACAACATGTTTTGCCGGTTCAAAATATATTTTCGAATATGTTTTTGCGATTCGCAACATGTTTTAGCAGTTCAAAATATATTTTCGAATATGTTTTTGCGATTCGCAACATGTTTTAGCAGTTCAAAATATATTTTCGAATATGTTTTTGCGATTCGCAACATGTTTTAGCAGTTCAAAATATATTTTCGAATATGTTTTAGCGATTCGCAACATGTTTTAGCAGTTCAAAATATATTTTCGAATATGTTTTTGCGATTCACAACATGTTTTGGCGGTTCAAAATATATTTTCGAATATGTTTTGGCGATTCAAAACATATTTTCGAATATGTTTTGGCGATTCAAAACATATTTTCTATCATGTTTTTGCGATTCACAACATGTTTTGGCGGTTCAAAATATATTTTCGAATATGTTTTTGCGATTCACAACATGTTTTTGCGGTTCAAAATATATTTTCGAACATGTTTTGGCGATTCAAAACATATTTTCGAACATGTTTTTGCGATTCAAAACATATTTTTCATTATTTTTTACCCTCATAAACATGTTTTTTTGATTAAAAACATGTTTTTATTATTTAAAACATATTAAACATCTAAAAATTAAAGTCGAAAAAAATTTTTTTTGGGTGGGGGTTATAAATAGAGAGGGGGTTACAAATAGAGACGGGGTTACTAATTTTCAGTAACCCTCTAGAGGGGGTTACAAATAGAGACGGGGTTACAAATAGAGACGGGGTTACTAATAGAGACGGGGTTACTAATAGAAGTTTTACGGTACCTTAGGTTACCCCCCAAAAATTGAAAATCCTAGAATCACCTAAAATCATGTTTTTTCATCATTTTACAACCAAATATGAATAATAAAAAGAATTACAAAAATTTTTTTTTCAAAATCTGCAGGTAGATAATACGTAAGTACCATTTTTTTTTTGATCGCGTAATCATGAAATTTTTAAAATCAAGAAACACTAAAATCGCAAAATATCAAGAAAAAAAATTAGAAAGACTGATCAAGCTTTTTTTAGCTTTCATTTTTTAATTATTGTCTAATCAAAAATATTTTCAAATGGCGACTAAAAATGAACAACAATCTTCTGGCCAGATTATTCTTCCTATCGACATAAGCAGTGATAATGTTACAGAATGGAGGAGCAATGCGGAAATGATTGGCGGATTTAAATGGTTTATATTTATTTACATTAGGTTAAATATTAGAAATCATGATTAAATTAAAACAACAAGAAAAAAAGAAAATAGGGCAGATATATATTTATCTGCTTTTCAATTTTATATAGGATTGTAGAGTAAATTGATACGATAATGCAATTTAAGACTTATATAAAATGCACAAAAGCTAAGACTTTAAAAATTATGACTTATATAAAAAGAAATAATAATTTCGAAAAGAAATATTCGAAATGGTATGAATTTTTTGGGAAAGTTAACTTTTTATAAATTAAAAACCCTATACCATTCGGTAGAGTTCGTCAATATATTTCGATTGATTTATAGTTGGACACAATTTGGTCGAAATTAAAGAGTATTAAACCGTCTAAAATGTGTTTGAGTTTTTGGCCTATAACTTTTTTTTTTTGATTTTGATCTAAACCCCAACTAATACTGATATATAAGACCAATCGATGCATCTCGATGAGCACTATCGAATGGTAATCCAATCTTTCTTCCATAAAATAATTTATTCAGGTGCGTTAAAGGAAGGAAGAAGATTGAGGAACAATTGTTAATTTCCATTTGTTGCAATGAGGATTGTTGCTTGAACCAATTATGGCTTGCCAAAGTCGACTATTCACTGGAATCACCGAATATACAAAATGATGTTAGCATGAAAGATATATATTTCTTCAATGGATGTGAGCGTAAGCATACCATTAAAATGGTTTTGTCTGCAACAGAACGCCATATGAATTTGATATTGACATTGAAAGTAATTCAGAGCAGCTCATACACGAAGTTTGTGATTTTATTTATGCATTGTATTTTTTATAGTGAGCGATGTCAATGAATAAATGGGAAGAATTTAATTTGCTGAAAAAAAACAGGGAAAATATTGAAAAGATGCATAAGCTAAAATTTTATTAAGCATAAATATATATTTTAATGTCAAAATAATTATAATTGGTCTAAGGAGGATTTGTCCTGCCTTGATTTTATCCGGGCCTGGGTCCGGAAACCAGATATTTTGAGCCAATTCCGGGTTTCCGGACCCGGGCCCGGGTAAAATTCAGGCCCGGAAAAATCCGGGTTTCCGGGTCCGGTTCCTGACCCCCAAAAAAATCCGGGTACCCGGGCCCGGCAAATCTGAAAAACCGGACTTTAATACCTACCTAATTGGATAGCCTTATTGATGGTATTGGTATATAATAATTTTCATTGTTTGATCAAAATTAAAGAAGGAATTATTAAACGGTTTAAACCATTTAAATCCATTTTGGTAAAAACAACCCGACCCGAGCAAAATTTATTGTCGAATGATGCATTTCAACGAATTTTATCAATTGAATATATAGAAATCATTCTGATATCCATTTCCATTATACATGAAAAATGCAAGGGTTGAAACATTTAATATAAAAATAAAAATTTTTTTGATAGAATAATGGCACTTGATACTGTTTTGCGATTTTCATTCCCCGTCAAAAGCGATAATAAAGACGAAGAGAACAAAGACATGGAGAGAGTCATTACAGTGAACAAACACGTTGGTTTAAAAAATATTTCTTTTCGTCTTTATAAAAATTTTCTTTAAAGTCTTTGGCCTCCATTTCCAACAATTTTGACAATTTATTTTTCGGCAATTGGTCAGAACGTTCAAACTCCAATTCATTTGTTATAAAGGAAGAGGCCAATTTTTCTAGCAAAGCATTCGCAATTATGGTCTATTCTTCAATGGCCATGGGCTGTATGATCCATGAATCAGGGATTTTGCATAATGGCAAAAAAGGTAATTAATCTATTTGGGAATTTTTGTGAATATGTATTATATTCAAAATTTGAAAAATAAGATTATAAGCATTTTTAATAGAGAGAGGAATTTATTTAATACCGTTATTATCCGAAAACGAATTTTAAAAAGAGTTCATGGTGCGACCGATTCCTTACCAAAAACTTAGTAATTTTTAATGCTTCAATTCAGACCCTTGTATTGTAACTTTTAGTGCTCATCTAAACGCATCGATTGGCAATATAGAATGTTGGGGTTAGACCCGGTGTTACAATTTTTGTCACATATTCTGAGAATATTCTGAGATTACGTCATAGTCTATCTCGTTGCCCAGTACGGGGAACATTGCATATTCTGAGATTATGATCAAAATATGAAACAATCTGAAAATATTCTCAGATTATATCGCGTTCTTAATCTCAGAATATGGGTGAAAATATGGTGAAATAATGAATTCTCAGAATATATGAAATTCTGAGATTTTTTTTAGAATATATCATATTCTCAGATGATATTTTCACCGTATTTTCACTTTTTTCAGCATGTAGTCTCAGATTATGGACAAAAAATATCATCAAAATATGGAATAATCTCAGAATATTCTGAGAATATGGGGCAAAAATCTGATTCCTTTGTTCTGATTTTCTGTTCTGATTTTTCCCTCTGTTCTGATTTTCTCGCGCACTTTTCTGATTTTTCTCTTGTTCTGTTTTTTTTTCTCGCGCATTGTTCTGATTTTTCCCTTGTTCTGAATTTTTCCTTTATTCTGATTTTCTGTTCTGATTTTTCCCTTGTTCTGATTTTTCTCGCGCACCGTTCTGACTTTTTTCCCTTGTTCTGATTCTGATTTCACTTATTTAATCACCGGCCGTAGCTGGGATTCGAACCTGAGTAGTCAAGGCCCAAAGTCAGCGACATAACATTGAGCTAAAGAGGCTATGTATCCTCGTCCATTAAAACATTTATTATTCCTTACATTGCCCTAGGCCCAATTCAAACGAGAGGAAAAAGTCAATAAACACAATCCCCAGAATATTTTCAAATTTCACAGAATTCTAAGAATTTAATGAAAATTTGCTATAATCTGAGCTTATATTATTCAGTTAATCTGAGAATTATTTTCAAAATAAGAGTTAAAATAAATTGTCAAAATATGTGCATTCTCAACATATTCTAAGATTATTAACATTTTGAGAATATTTTAAGAATTCTTCATGTTCTCAGGACATTTCAAGAATATACGAAATCTCCGAATATTTTGAGATTATTCATATTCTGAGAATATATTATTAACTTAATCTGAGATTCTATCCCAAAATAAGTTGAAAATATGTTTTGAAAATATATCATATGCTGAGACAAAATCTCTGAATTCACAAATTCTAATAATATTCTCAGAATATGGATATTCTTAAATTATTTTCATAATAAGATCGAAATCTGATGCTGTAGCGTGACATATATTTTCTTGTAACACCGGGGAGGCCTATAGATTAGAGAATTTGATACCCTTTTTGACCAAACTGTGACAAACAACAAATCAGTCGAAATCGACACATTTTGACGAACTAAATATTGAATGGTTTAAGGTTTATATGTTCTAAGATCAAGCATTAAAAATGAATTTAAAAATCCAATTCTCTCTTGATAACACATTATTAAAAAGACAAAAGGGATTTTAAATTTAACCGAACACGTTGATAAAAAGTTAAAATTTTTATGCAATTTGTCTTTTAAAATAATTAGCAAAAATAATTTTTCCTCTAGAAATGAAGAAATATTTTGAAATTAGATTATCAATTCCCGCGAATATAATAATATTTACCACATTTATCCTAGTCCTACAATATAGGAAACGCCTGGGGGGGGGGGGGGGTGATTTTTAATTTAAAGAGATGTAATCGAGAAAAATTTTCGCAAAAATAATTTTTTCAATATTCATTTTATAGAAAAATTGGCAATGGAAATCCTCAAACTTAGCATCAAATATGATATGCCAGTGATGCAGAATAATTGCGAGAAACATTTGATCCAATCAGAAAAATGCCCCAAAATGGAATTGTTTCTGCTGGCTGAACAGCTGGGACTTCAAAAATTAATTGTAAATGAATACAAACATTACTGAAAAATTGGAATTTGGCTAATTTTGGAAATTTCGGCTTTTTAACTTCGCACAGACTAGAGAATAAATTCACTCGACCAAGCATGATCGATTTAGGCTACGAAATTTCAATTTCAGAACGGTACAAATTTTCTTGAAAAGCTGAACCATTTCCTAAAACCGGTTTCGGTTTATTAAATTTTTCCTAAAGTCTTAATACTAGTTTGAAATTGAAATTTCTTAGACTAGATCTACCATGCCAAGTAAAATTAGCCTATTCACGTTTCTGAGTCTCCTAGAAGCCGAAATTTTCAATATTAGCTGTGACATAACCAAATATCAATATAAATGCCCAAAATCCCCGAAGGAACACGTATTGCGCACAATCACTCCATTTGATATTGGCGAAGATTTTGGCCGAGATGCTGCCATCCGAGCACATTTAAATGAACAAACCGGCAATGAATTGGATAAACGGTTGATGGAAAAAACAAAGGAAATGAGAACAGTCATTGAAGAGACGAAAAAGAACAGCAAATGCTATAATTGTGGTGGACGCGGTTAATTATCAAAAAATAATAAAAAAAATTAATGTAAAATATAATTTCAGGCCACTGGGCAAGCGAATGCCCCAGCCCCAGCAGTTGATTGTTGAGACTCGAGAGCGAGATTAAAAATCGGAAGGCGGAAGGATTTCACCCATTCAAATGACCCAATATTGTCTTGGATTATTTCCAATCACCCAGCCGATCTTTCATCTAACAAATAAATTCATCATTCATCCACTCTGCCTTTTTTTAAATTCGATAAATATGTTGTTGCTCAAAATGTTTTTTTCCAATAAAATAAAGTAAAAAATACCCAAAAGCCAAAAAGATTTTGAAAAATTTAAAATTGAAGAAAATTTTGATACCATAAACCAAAAAAGAATATCAAAAAAGCAATTTCATCCCCGAAAGCCGAACCCCTAGAGTAGTTTAATCGGCTTTTAAAAAGATTCCCAAAGAATTGGTCGATGAGAAACTGTCCAAGTAGCGAAAAAGGTCAGTATCTAAAAAATTTCCCAAGAATGATGAGAGCAGAAAAAACAACAAATGCGAAAAAAAGGAATTTTGCTGTTCGTAAATCATTTAACTAGTTAAAATTATTTCGCATCAAAAATATTTTTTGATTAAAAAACCGTTTCTTTAATTTTATTTCCATGGATTTTAAGCACCACCCACAACATGTTGGGCAATGCAATTTCAAAATTTATTCCAAAACCACTCAGTGAAGAGGGTAGGAAATACCAAGTACCTTAAACTTGGGTAATTAAACCGAAGTTAAAGGTGAAAAGAGAGAATTTGATGGATGAATGGGGGCAAATTGCAGATGCGTTGGAAGGGCACAAAAAGGCCCCCATTTCCCCCACTCTTCCCTACCAAATAAACAGCAAAATGCTCCACACATTCACCACAATCCCTTCCATTCATTCCTTTTTACTTCTTTCTATAGATTTTATTGCATATTTTCCCCGCCATTTTTCCTTGTCAACTCTGGAAAAATAGAAGAAAGCATATAGTGCACTCTTTTGAACGCATAGATAGGCAAACTACTGCTTTCATGGTGGTTGGATACAAGAAGGATAGAGAATAAAGATTGATGGAACATTGCTAGGCAGGCATAATAAAAGCTTATCCGCTAAAAAGTTGGAGTTGGCTTGCTTTTGGCTTTTTTTTAAAAGCATTATTGATATTAGCTTAAGCTTTGATTTGTAAGCAATTTTACTCCTAAAAAAATTTTCAAAACTAAGAAATTAAAAAAATGACTAAAGTTGAAATTGAGACTATTCATAAAAAGCTTCTCACCGAATGGCGGAATCACAATCAAGCACAGGTCAAAAAATGTTTGGACGATTTGCAGGTTTTGATTAAATGTTAATTGCATGATATTTTTGTTGTTTCTTTAAAGAAGGCATTGTATGATCCATCATATCAACCAAAGAACCAAAATGCTTTCCTCACAATCATGAGTGAGTTGTAATTTAGGGGTAGAGTATTTAATTTGATGGAAAAAAACATTGAAAATGGAGGAAAAAATGTTGAAAATGGCGGAAAGATTGGAGCGGTCCAAAGGTTTGACCTAGACACCAAAAAAGCAAAAACTATACCCAATCGAGAGATCTCATCATTACGCATCAATTGGTTATCTAATTAATCATGGTTTGATCACAATGTTTAAACCATATTGCTTTTTTTGGTTCAAAAATTTAAAATTGTAAGCCAAATCATTATCAAACGAGGTGTATATGAGATCTATCATCGTTGATGGTTTAGGCTTATTAGGTTCTTATCTCGTTTGGCTCCCTTTTTTGTTGAGATAGGAAAAAAGGGAAGGGTCCCCCTTTTATAGGGTCATTAGGGGTCATTGTCATTTAGGGATAGGATGGGCTAATAATCATATCACGTAGCCTAAACCCTATCCTAACACCCATAAGGGGAGCCCTTCACTTTTCCCCTACTGTCTCCATGTTGAAGAAAAAAATGGACTCAAACGAGTCAAGTACCTAGGCTTAGGGGTTTAGGATAAAACACAATCGTTATAAACTGTTAAAATCTTTTCTTATTTTCAATACATTTTAAGCAATTTTTAATGTTTCTTCGCCAAATTAAATACCCAAATATTTAATAAAATCTAATCTAATCTAAATATATTCACAGAGGATTATAATGAGATTAGTGCACTATATTATGTGAATGAGGGCCAAATGGACAGATTTGAGCAGGCAATAAAGGAAGTGCTCGCATTGTATGATACACAACAAAATCTGAAGAGTGGATTAAAATCTGAACAACAATATTTGATGCAAGTTTTATTATCTTTTAACACAATTAAATTATTTTCTAGGTATGGTTTATACTTGATGTTTTTGTTGGCAAAGAATAAAATTGCAGAATTTCATATGGTTTGACATATATATCAAAATGAAATATATGTGTTGAAGCTTATATTGGAAATTGGCTAATGACGGAATTAGAGGGGCGCCCTACAGTATAGCGGATGTAAAATCCAGGGGTCATACTATATATCATTCGACTCCTCTCGACGAGCTGAGTCCAGTGGTACCAAAATTAGGCCCCGGACTTAACCCATTAAAAAGTTACACAATGAAAAACAAATAAAAGCCGAAAAAGTGAAGGGTCCCCCTTTTGGGTCGAAAATTTTCGAAATTTTTTTTGACGAAATTACACCCGGGCGATATATTAGATTTTTTTACGAATCCTATGCTCCGAACCCCTAGCCCTAACCCTAACCCTAGCCCTTAACCCTAACCATAAACCCCTAATCCTAGTACTATCAATGAAATTATAAATGGCCATAACTTTTTTATTTTTGCGTTTTATGAGAAACTGATACCAGATTCGCACTCTACTCATCAAGACGCGTCGATTGAACTAGAATTTGGCCATGAAAAAAATTTTAAAATTTTTTCGAGTTTTGATTCATAGGGGGGACCCTTCACTATTGCGATTTTCATGAGGTCATAACTTTGCAACAAATAAAGTCCGGGAGATAATTTTAGTACCATTGGACTCGGCTCACTGAGAGGAGTTGAATGGTATATAGTATGACCTCAGACTTTTACATCCGCTATACTGTAGTAATGCCAATTAGAGCTAGCTAATTTTGGCAATCTCGGCTTCCAGCGGAAACCCAGAGACTTGTGAATTGGCTCATTTAACGCAACAGAATCGATTTAGTCTAAGAAGTTTCAAATTTATGGCCCAGAAATAGACAAAAGTTAGTAACCAAAAGAGATTTGGATTTAAACAATGGTTCAGCTTTTCAAAATAAGTTCAAACCATTTTGAAATTGAAATTTCATAGGCAAAATCAACTCAAGTCTATTAAGACCAATTCTCAAGTCTCCTATTATATCCTGGTAGCCAAGATAAAGCTAATTTCGTGAATTAGCCACTATCCAATATTAGCTGTTAAAAATGTTAAAATTTTAGTTTATCGAAAAAATTGACTACGAAAAGCGTAAATCAGATCCTTTTTTGGATACGCCAATCAAACTTGAACATTTTCTGATGGAAGGCGCATACAATTCATTGGTTGGTCACTGAAAATCATTTCTATCTCATCGATCAAATTAAATTTAATAGAAATTGGTTGATGCCAGTTTGCCTTCTCCTTATTATAAACCATTTATGACGATGCTCAAACAATCGGTCCAGTGAGTTTGAACAATTTATTGACAATAATTTTAACAAAAATCCAAAAAGAAATGAAATCGCTGTGAGTCTTGAGCGATCTTACCGCACTATTCCCGTCAATATTGCCATGAAGCAGCTATTCCTGAAGGATGAGAACGAGGCATTGGCATTTGGATCGAAGGTAAATAATATTTAAATATAAGCAAAATTATATGTTAACTTTACATTGGTGAAAATG
Organism: Pratylenchus scribneri; assembly: GCA_030063045.1. Classification (NCBI taxonomy): domain Eukaryota; kingdom Metazoa; phylum Nematoda; class Chromadorea; order Rhabditida; family Pratylenchidae; genus Pratylenchus; species Pratylenchus scribneri. The sequence continues at coordinate 1,114,663 of JAQSEB010000022.1, read as the reverse complement.
TCGAAAAAAGAGTACATAATAAAAAATATTATAACGTAACGGTTCAATACTTTATTCTAGACCGCTAAATCATATACCCAATTGGATAGAGCTTGTCAAGACGTATTTGGTATATAATTTGTCATGGTTTTTGGTTTGGTCAAAATTAATAGGTATTAAACGGTTTAAACCAATTTAGCTTTCTTGGTTTAAAACATTTAAAATTGGTTAAATTCAAGCCAAAATATAATCAAATGTTGAGTGTTAACGAGATCTTGTAGTTTGGGGGCCTAGGACAAACCATGAACCATTACAATCTATTCGTCATTTTCTATATTTTAAATATTTCCCATTTATTTAGCGTGGCTGGATCCGCAAAGGTGGAGAATTTCTAATTACTGGGAATGATAAGGAACAATCCACTTTGGCATTGGCAAATGGGGCGGAACGAATTCTTCAGGTAATTTGAAGTAAATTATAAAATATATAATTGTTTTAGCCATTGGACACCGAAGGAATTATTAAACAATGTCTTCATTATGCGAGCCAATTAGAACGCATTGTTTGAGAAGAATTGATAAATATGGATAAATCCACTAAATGAATTGAAAATATTTTTGGCTCTAATTGTTGATGTATTCATAAATTAATTCAGCCAATGCTTTTTATTGATAATTGATAAATGTTTAAAAAAATACATAATTAATAAATAATTAATCGCAAACGTTTTTTTATAAATACATTAACATTTCTTTTAATTCATTTATAGAAAAATAAGATTTTTTAATATATAAAAAAATTAGAATATCTTCTTCAAATATGTTTGCTATGGCTGCTTTTATGAGGAGAATTTACCTATGGGAAATTGGAGCATTTTGGGCGTCCTTTCTTCACATAAATAATTGACCAATGACCCGACTTGTTGCTGAAGTGAAGAAGGCAATTATTCCTCGCTTTCTTCATTTTTAACCCCCTTTTCTCATCATTTGGCTTGGCTTTTTTCAATTTTGTTGCTTGTGTTTGCAGATTTATAAAAACAGTAAAAGCAAATTTTTCTTCATTCTTATGCATATTATTTTTTATTCCTCTTTACAGATAAATTTAATTTCGACAATTTTCAACAATACGTATTTATCAAATACACCAATTCAATAATTTCTCAAAAAAAAATCCAAAAATAATAAATCCACAATAAATGCATTTGCCCACCGAAAGTTGGATGGAAATTTTCAAATGGCTTGAGCAACCGGCACAAATTCAAAACATTTCGCTGGTCAATTATTGGTTTTATGACATCATTTACACAAATTTGACCAAAAAATATGAAAAAGATAAAAACCAGCGAAAGATACCTGATTTGCGTTTTTCCCGCGGAAGGGGCAGCGCAAAATTATGCGAATTAGACCGCACAAATCGTTATTATCGCTTAAGGTTTTTTTTGTCCATAATTAAGTTTTTTTTTATCTTTTAATTTCTTGATTAGAATCCAAAAACCCGCATATCGTTGGTTTCCAATTGCCGATGTGCCTCCACCCGAATATATCCGACCATTCTATCGAGTTTTTGTCCAGTAAGATTAAAACTGCTTTTTAAAATATATCAATTCACATTTTTAAGCCATTTTGATGATCAAGTGCTTTCCTTCTTCAATGCAATCCGACAATGGTTTCAGCGGGGCTTTCTTCTTGTGGTTAATTTTCTTTATTTTCCAATATATTCATCCAGAACAGTTTATCCTAAAGAAATCAAAGCCAAATAAGACTAATGGGATTTTGTTATTTTTGGATATTTTCTAAAGGAAAATGAGTATGATAGTTTTAAATTGATTTTTTAATGCTACTAAAAGATACGTGGGGCTTAATTGCCTGTCTAAAGGGGCTGAATTTTGAGTCTAATTTTTCTCCTGTCTAAAGGGGCTGAATTTTGAGTCTAATTTTTCTCCTGTCTAAAGGGGCTGAATTTTGAGTCTAATTTGGCGGGAATTTGAATTTTTCCAATTAATTCCTCTTCTCACTTCTCTCTTTTCAAAGCAAATATCCATGATCGTCTTTGATCCATCTAGATATTTCTAATAAATATTTTATCTATAATAATATCTATAATTAATTTAAATATAAATTATAGATGAGTTCATTTAATGAGCATGATTATTTACCAAATAATTCAACACAAAATAATTCATCTAGTTTTGAAGAACCGCGACTAGATGAGACAATTTTCGACGAGCTAAACAACGCTGTTTTATTCGAGGTTTGAATTGAATTAAATTAATTAAAATATAATTAAAATTAAGAAAATAAAGCAATACGGCAGAAGAGTAAGAGTTAACGATGGCAAGGTCAAAAAGTAAAAGTGATCAAAAGGAGGGTGCTCGACAAATTGCAGAACATGGTGCTTTTGAACATTATCAAGGGCAAATTCCTCAAGGTTTTGCAATTTTTCAAAATTTATATAGAGTTTAAATCCCAATTTTGCAAAGTGAAGATGGGATCTTAAATTTTACTGTATTAAATTTAAGGCTTAGATTGGGGCTATAGGGTATAGCGTATAAGATTTAAAAGACTAATAATAAATGTCTCCATTTTATTTTTGCAAATTGCGGACTTAAACTGCTAAAAGCTCCAGAAATCATATTTTAAATTTGAGAATAGTGATAATAATAAATAAAATTAAATAAGGAAAGTATTAAAATATTTTAAAATAAATTCAAGGATTGGCTGCTTATTTGACCGCCCATCAGCAACAATCCGCCAATGCTGCCTACCAACAACACCATTCTCAATTGCAGTCAATGGCGGCCTCTACTTTCCTTTCTTCGGCTGCCACCCAAATCCATTTACTTCAGCAACAACAGCAGGCTCAACATATGGCCAATTTGGCAGCAACTAACAACAATAATACACCTGGAACCGCTGCTGTTTTATTGCCTTCAATCGCTATGCCAGTTACGACTGCCAGTCCAATGGAAGCGGCCACAACATGTCCATATCATCATACACCACCGATCGACTCAAACAACAATGCTGGATTGTCAAATGCTGCCAGACAACGATTGCGTATGAATGATACAAACAACAATAACAATAATACATTCATTGATGAAATTTTGATCCAGCAAAGACAGGCTCAACTATTGGTATAAATTTTTATTATATTGTGATGATACCAAAAATACACATACAACCTAAAATTAATTTGAATTAAACTTATTATATCCTTCGGTGCTAAAAATTACTTAATTTTACTAAGAAATTCTACCACAAAACCTTGAGAATTTGACTAATAATTTTTGCAATTTTCAAGTTATCCAATTCCACGGCCTATCAACAACATGCGGAACAACTTCGGCAACAAGCAGCATCCACTGCTGTCGATGGTACACCACCAAATCAACCAATAATTGGCATTATCCAACCAATGAGTGCGGTCGGTGCCGCTGTTCAAAGCAATAGGATGACTCGCGGTGGCTCATCACTGAAACTGAAACGCTCAAGTGGGGATGCATTTAATAGCGGAAGGTCCTCTAATGGGAATTTGGTGATGGCAACAATGCCGGCAGACTTACATTCTCGTGATTCTACAACAACCACCAACAACGAGACAGTTTTCAGCACACATATCACCTCCCCACCTCCACTGATGTTTTCACCAAATTCAACATCGATTAGACTGGCAACTGGCAGTCAAACGCCGCAACAGAATGTCGATATCATTGGAGGTTTGTTCCGAAGGAACAAGTTTTTGCTTGGTCCGATCCAAGGGAATTGATCTGCATCGCTGGCTGAACTAACTAGGCTGGAATCGTTGAAAAAGCAGTTATGGCCATGATCAATGAAGGAATTCTTCAATTTCCTCCGGGAGTTAAAGAATCGACTGAGGTTTAAGGGGTGCAAAAGAGGGAAAGACCGAGAGAAGATGTCCACCAAAGGCACCAAAGCAACGAGGAAATTAAAATCAAATGATAGATGAAATTATTTTTTTTGTTTAAATTTTACATTCATATTTGCCAATTATTTTGTTATTTTTTCTTCATTTTTTCATTGATTTTTGCCAATTATTTTATTTTAATAAATTTTATTTAATCATTTGGGCTAAATAATATGAATTATTCGAATTTATTAGATAAAAGTCGTTAATACATATTTGCTTTGAAAAGAGAGAAGTGAGAAGAGGAATTAATTGGAAAAATTCAAATTCCCGCCAAATTAGACTCAAAATTCAGCCCCTTTAGACAGGAGAAAAATTAGACTCAAAATTCAGCCCCTTTAGACAGGAGAAAAATTAGACTCAAAATTCAGCCCCTTTAGACAGGAGAAAAATTAGACTCAAAATTCAGCCCCTTTAGACAGGCAATTAAGCTTTTCCGCTAAAAGATTTAATCGGTTCAGTATAAATTGTCATATAGTTTGGTTAAACAAAAATTACAATTTCTAAACCATTTAAACCGATTTTTGCAAAACCAAAAATAAAAGAAAGCTATTCAGCATTTAAATGGTCTTTATTCAAAAATTTGAACAAATAATTGAGTCAATTTTAACATAATAAATTCTTAGGTGAACTTCCGAAAATTCGATGCCGATGCACATCGTAATTCAAAAGGCAATGTATTTCTCTCAGCAATAACGAATTTTAATGGTGAATTTCGATTTCGACAACTGATTCACACCGCCGACTTTATCAGATTCAAAATGTTCGCCCGTCAAGCATTGCTTGGACATTGTTTTGAATTGGACTGCGAAGATATTGCAGACACCAAGGCAAATTTTTATTTATTCATTTATTGGAAATTATTTTTATTCTTTATTGGCGAAAATTTTCCGTTTTTGCAGATCAATTTTTTTTATTTTAAATTAAATGAATTTCAACATTTTAAGCTGTTTGACTTCTCTCACTTAAGTTATGTGCCAATAACGATACAATAATTTAGCCTTACATGAATTAGCCTAAACTTTATCTTTTTTCTTTATAGGGATTTTGGATGAAGGAATTTAGTAAATAGTAGAGACCGGCAAAATGTCTTTTGCAGGATTCCGGAGCGGATTTTTTTTCAAAATTTTTTTGGGACCGGATCCGGCCGGATAAATAACGCAAAAATTCCGCACGCGTGATACTCAAATCCGGCGCGGGATCCGGTCCGGCGCAGGTCTCTAGTAAATAGTATAATTTAATTAATTATGAAATTGGGATAATTTTGGGATAAAAATTTGTATCTACCTATTTTTTTTTGTATAAAATTTAGCCGCGTCAACCAATTGGCGGCAATTTGTTGGATGAGGATTTTGTTTTGTCTATCCCTCGCATTCAAGGCTTCATTTTCGATGAAGCATTCATGATTCGCTGGTTGTTTACGCCGACCATTGATGGGGCACAACGTGTTTGGATTATGTCGCATTTTTCATCAGAAATGAAGAATCGTATTGTTGAAGTAGGTGCAAATTTATTTTCAAAGGGATTAATTCATAATGGGCAACCTCAACTTTTTGCCTTTTATAATAGCTCACTAGAATTGAATTTATTTTAATGAATATATCAAATTAAAGAGTAGGCTTTGCTATTTAATAATATTAATATCTAAGGAGCGGTTTTATATTGATTTAATATTTTGTTTGCAACTTAACATAACTTGAAAACAACGAAAAACATGTTTTTATCAATATTTTTGACATTTTTTTTTTATCATTTTCATCAATATTTTAAAATTTTTTGAAAAATTTTACAAATTTTATTGTTTTTAGAGAAAAATTTTGATTTTGTGAAAAAATTTTGAAATTTTTTAAAAAGATTTTGGCATTTTTTGAAAGGAATAAAGAAAATAGAAAAATTTAATGATGCCCTATAAATTTTTTGTACAATGAATTTTACATTTTTCGAATAAATGTTTAATAATTTTTGAGAAATCTTTTTTAGATTTTTGATTAAAAACAATCTTTTTTCAAATTTTTTTTTATCAATATTTTGCAATTTTTCATCAATATTTCAGGATTTGTCGTCAATATAAATCCGCTCCCATTTAATTTAATAAATTGGTGGAATTTGAATATCTTTTTCTCCTTAACAATAAACCATAACTATACAAATCCATCTTCGCACAAAGGAGTTCATCAACGCCACAGTTGCCCAAAAATTCATTGTAATATTTGGAATATTACATCGGAACAATTATAAATTCCCTTGGGTCATGCTGCCACCGCCGACGATTGAGGAAACACGAAACCAACGCACCCAAGAATGTCTTCGTTATTGTCCGCATAATTTAACTCAATTCGGGTCGGAGTTGGATTGCATTATTCGTCAACCAATTTGCGAAGGCGCACCAGATTTCAATGAAATTAACATTAATTTCAAAAAAGTGAATTAAAAAAAATACAATATTAAAAAAATATAAGGGACTTATTTTTAGTTTTTGACCTATTTTTTGTTTACAATTTTTAACGAGAAAAGTAGACAAATTGTGTTTTTGACTGAGTATTTATTTCTTATTTTGAAATATTTTTTTACCAATTTTAGCATTTTTTGGAAAATTTTATTGTAAAAATAAAAAAAATACTTATTTAAAAAAAACTAAATGGGTACAATTTTTCCTAAAAATTCGCTCCATAATAGAGAATTTTGTGGAAAAAAAGGAAAAAAATTATGATAGAACTTAGAAATCGACCATTAAAATATTTTTCAAAAATAATATAATTTTTGCGTTTTTTACACATTACAGATTATTCATAAATTTCAATTTATTAATCGTCCATCCATCCATTTATTTGCTCCCATTTGCATTGAAACAATAGCAGAAGAGACAACAATCGAAATGGAGAGTGGAAGTTCGCGTTTGCTATGAATGAGAATTAAAAAGGGCAATGAAAATAGAATATTAAAATTCATTTAATAAGGTTTTTGTAATTAAATCATTCAAGAATTTCCTCAACTTTATCGGATTTTTGCCTCTATTATTTATTTTGGATAAAATAATTGAATAAAATTTCATTTTTTATAGAATTTAATTTATTAAAAAAAGATTGAAACTAATTAGATTTGTTTGCAAAACTTCTAAAATTTATGATCATTAACGTATTTTGAAATTTCTTTTAAAACTTGCAAATTTTTTTTAAATGAACAATTAAAATATTAATAGAATTTCGACAAATTATGTAGATTTTAAGCACAACCCAACAATGTTAGGCGATGCAATTCCAAAATTTATTCCAAACCACTCTGTAAGAGGGTAGGAAACACCAAGTACCTTAAACTTGGGTAATTAAACCGAAAATAAATGGAAAAAGAGAGAATTTGATGGATGAATGGGGGCAAATTGCAGATGCGTTGGAAGGGCACAAAAAGGCCTCAATTTCCCCACCCTTCCCGACCAAATAACAGACAAATTCTATGCACATTCAGCACACTGCCTTCATTTTCCTTTTTCATTACTCGCGGAAAATTTCCTTAACTATTTTTCGTTTAATTCTCATCAAAGGCTCTACCCCGAAATCCCGAAAAGACGAAATCCCGAAAAGACGAAATCCCGAAAAGGAGAAAATGGGACGAAATCCCGAAAAGACGAAATCCCGAAAAGACGAAATACCGAAAAGACGAAATCCCGAAAAGACGAAATCCCGAAAAAGGGAAAAAAGGACGAAATCTCGAAAATTTTTAATTTTTTATATTTACTGAAAAAAGTGCAAAAAAATATTTTATGGTAATTTAGTGCGCTAAACACGTATGTGATGTCCATTTTGCTGTATTTGCTAATCTAAATACGGAAAAACTTATTTGTCTCCCAAAATCGACTTATTTTTGCACCAAATTTTTCCCTCTCCCAAAATCGACTTATTTTTGCACCAAATTTTCACCTCTCCCAAAATCGACTTGTTTTTGCACCAAATTGGGCGGAAATTTGAATTTTCACATTTACTTCCTCTTTTCTCTACTCAAATCTAATATGCATTAACGTTACGCTTTTATTAATCTATGAATATGTTAATATTATTAAAATGTAAATAAAATGGAATAAAATTAAATTTATAGAGATGGATTCATATAATGATAATGAGCATGATTATTTACCAAATAATTCAACACAAAATAATTCATCTAGTTTTGAAGAACCGCGACTAGATGAGACAATTTTCCACGAACCAAACAACGTTGTTATTCAAGGTTTGAATTGATTAAAATATAATAAAAATATTTAATTAAAATTAAGTATCCGAAAAAGTCAAACGAGGGAAAGGGAAACCATATAGAATTTGGAAACTTTTTGACAATGTTCACCAATACAATGAATTTTGGGAGCAAGAGAAGAGCAATTGGAGAAAGAAAAGTGAGAATATTTTAAAGGATGGACTAACACTAATGTGGAAATGCGAATATTATTCAAGTATATAATTTTTATATAAAAATATTCTATCAATTTATTTAGGCACCGAATGCAAAAAGGCACTCAAAATTAAGTTCAATGCAACAGACCACGGAGTGGTCATCGAGGAAACCATCAACGAGCATCAACACGAAGGTGAAAAAAGGGCATTGTCAATAGAGGCCAAAAGAGAAATCAAACAATTAATGAGTCAAAAATTAACACCCGCACAAATTCTAAACATTCTTAGGGTATTTTTTATAATTTGTTACAAACAATAATAAAGCTAAAAATAATTTTAGAATCTTTAGCAAAAAAAATTCGATCCATTGCCAACTCTAAAACAAGTGCAAAATTTTTGCGGAAATACTAAAGGGCCAGCATTGCCGTTCACATTTGCTCAACTTGAAGAATATTGTGCCAAAAACAATCGAACTCCAGATGATAATGACCAAGCTTTTGTTCAAAGCTACACAATTGATGAGGCAGCCAAAAGATTTTACATCCTTTGGACGACCAATAAATTGCAACAAAAGCAATTCGAATCTCCACTGCTTCAGGTAAATTTTTTTGACATTTTTCTCCATTCCAACCCAACCTTCAGGCAGATTCAACCTACTCCCTCACGTATAATCTTCGCTGGTTCGATGACTTTCCAGTGCAGGTTTTTGGCTATTCGGACGTGGACAAACATTTCCACCCCACGTTTTTGGCTTTGTCAAGCAATGAAGACCAATGGGTCTATGCGAATATTTTTAGGGCGCTTGGCGAATACAAACCGGATTTTGTTTTGGGCGATGGTTCAAGGGCAATCACAGCAGCTTGTTCCAATGTAAGATTAAAAATTGTTCTTTATAAAAATAATTTTAAGGTGTGGCCGCAATCGATTCGATTGATGTGTTATGCGCATATGTGGAGGGCCTTTGAAAAACGAACAAAGGGTTTGACAGAACAAAATCAAAGAAGAGTTCATCGCGACATACACTTTTTGCATATGGCCATGGATGAACAAGAATTTGTGAAAGGTTTGAATGATTTTACAAATAAAATAAATTTTATTCAGTTTCACGTATAATGCTTGATTCATGGGTGGACAATGGCATGCCAGAGTTGGCAGAATATGTTTATCAAACATGGATTGAGAGCGGTGAATGGCGCTGGTTTGAAGGTCGGTTAAGAAATCAAGATAATTATGGTAAGTTTTATATTTTACAGGCGCATCACCCTTCATTGCGAATAACAATGGGCTGGAGTCTGCGAACAAATACATCAAACATGTGCACACATTTAGGAATAAGCTCAAATTTGAAGAATTCATGAAAGTTGGCCCGGATATTATTCAGGATTGGAGCACAAAATCGACTGTATTATTTATATTTATGCAATATTTCATTAATTTTTATTTAGAAAGCTGCCACATTTCCAACAATAAGCCCAAAACTTTATAAGGAGACATATTCTAAATTGTTTGCGGAGAAAACACTTTTATGGGGCAAAAAATCGAATCGCCAGCAACCAGAGAAGTCGCTCTATCTCTTCTCATCGGAAAAAGGGAATTTCAAAACGTTGACTGAATTGAAAGAAGCAGCTGCTGGAACTTTCCGTCCTCCAACCGAATGGAATGTTTGGGAGGAATATGTGGATAATCGGTTCAAGGTTTCATTCACAAATTTGCATTAAATATTTCAATTTTAACTTAGGTTTTTGTGGCAACTATGGGCGATTTTGGTGGCCATTGGCGGTGCAGTTGCCCAGAAGGAGCAAAAAAATATGTGTGCATTCATGCAGTTGCGGCCATGGTCAATGAAGGAATACTTACATTTCCACAAGCCGTAAAAGAATCAAGTGCCGTTGAAAGTTTGCGAAAGAAGGGAAGAACGAAAGATAATGAAAGAGGACGTCCGCCCAAGGCACCAAAGCAACGAGGAAATTAAATGATAAAATGAAAATTTTTTGTTTGTTTTGCTTCATTTTTCATTGATATAAAAATTATTTTGTCGATTTTACTTCATTGATATTTTCCAATTATTTTGTTTTTGTTTTTAATAAATTATATGAACCCATTTTTGCTAAAGTTATAATTATTTCGATTATATCAGATCAAAAAGCGTTAATGCATATTAGATTTGAGTAGAGAAAAGAGGAAGTAAATGTGAAAATTCAAATTTCCGCCCAATTTGGTGCAAAAACAAGTCGATTTTGGGAGAGGTGAAAATTTGGTGCAAAAATAAGTCGATTTTGGGAGAGGTGAAAATTTGGTGCAAAAATAAGTCGATTTTGGGAGACAAATAAGTGGCACGTATCTAAATACTATAGAATTTGGAAAATAATTCAACATATTTAAATTTAGCATTACATAAATGAATATTTGTCCACGAGACATGAACAATTTTTTGTTTACTCCCGGGAAAACAGTCAAAATACTATGCCGAGGCATTGCAGGCAATAAAGGCGGCGATTTACCCGACATTCCCATTAAAAAGTATTTTTTAAAATAATAAATCATAGTTTATTTTTTTAGTTATTTCGGACTTCGAACAGGGGATCATCAAAGCAACGGCCCGAATTTTTCCGACCACCACGTCAAAAGGATGCCTCTTTCATTTTGGGCAGTCCATGCAAGGTTATGTGGTCGGAATGCGAGCCCCTGCCAATGCCAACCAAGAAGATGGCAATCGAACTGAAGACACCATCGATTTGGAGGCGGAGGCTGATATTTTCGATGATGAAGAAGGATTGGATTTTGATGATGAAGAATCGCAAGAAATCCAATCTGAATTTGATTATTCCATCCCTACTACATCCACCCGATAATTTTATCCCATTTTTTGCTCATTAATTCCATTTTATTTCCATATTTTTGCTCATCAATTCAACAATTTATTTATCTATTCAATTTTCATCCCAGTTTTCAATTAAATCAGCCGCAATAATTGATTAAATTGTCTTTATTTTAATTCATTTTTTCCATTTTCGATGCTAAAATAAATAATTTCAACATAGTTTGTTTGATAATTTTTGGAATTATATTTTAGTTGGATTAATAGATACTGAAAAATGAACACTAAAATTGTGATCAGCGCTTAAAATTACCCTAGAAATATTTTTTTTGCATTTTTTTCAGTAAATATAAAAAAATTAAAATTTTTCGAGATTTCGTCCTTTTTTCCCTTTTTCGGGATTTCGTCTTTTCGGGATTTCATCTCATTTTCGTGTTTTCGAGATTTCGTCCTTTTTTTCCACTTTTCGGGATTTCGTCATTTCGGGATTTCGTCTTTTTTTCCACTTTTCGGGGTTTCGTCTTTTCGGGGTTTCGTCTTTTCGGGATTTCGGGGGTTAGCGCTCATCAAAAGAGTGAAATATTGCTAAACAAATTCACAAAATGGAGTGAAAAAGGAATGGAAGGTAGTGTGTTGAATTTGCAGAGAATTTTGCTGTTTATTTCGTTGGGAAGAATGGGGAAATTGGGGCCTTTTTGTGCCCTTCCAACGCATCGGCAATTTGCCCCCATTCATCCATCAAATTCTCTCTTTTCCCATTTATCTTCGGTTTAATTACCCAAGTTTAAGGTACTTGGTGTTTCCTACCCTCTTCACTGAGTGGTTTTGGAATAAATTTTGGAATTGCATTGCCCAGCATTGTTGGGTAATGCTTAAAATTCATTTATTTTTAAAAAAAAATTAAAGATTATGTTTGTCCCGCGATTCAAAAATAATAATTATGGAAGAATTTTGTTTTTCCTTTAACGAAATAAATAGAACTTTTTTTGTGATGTTCGAACTAGATCCCATTTTTAATTCATTTTGTAGTATTGATTCTTATTGTTACTTAATTAAATTTCTGATTTAATTAATAATAATTAATAGTCAACTTTTTTAAATATTTTTCTCCATCTATTAATAAATCTTTTTCATTTATCCCTGTATATTTTTACATTATTTAGTTTAAAAAATGACATTTTTTTCTTCCTTTTCCCTTTATTTTTATTAAACTAAATTAGTTGGACAAATTAACAATACCAATTAACTATGCGATTTAAACCACTTTTGCCTTCTTTTAAGCCTCCGGATATCCCCGGAGGCAAATTCCAAAAAGTTGTTTTTGTCCTAACACAGGTTTCCCTGGTCAGGAACGCCAAGTACCTTATAGTACTGGGTTGTAAACCGAAAATGCAAGTAAAAAGAGGGAATTTGGTGGATGAATGGGGGCAAATTGCAGATGCGTTGGAAGGGCACAAAAAGGCCCCAATTTCCTCATTCTTCCCAGCCAAATAAACAGTCAAATGCTCCATATTCACAGCACACTGCCTTCCATTCCCTTTCACTCCCTTCAATGGTTTTGTCTAGCACTATTTCCTCCCCAAAATATCCAAGCGCTTTTATTGATATTTTTGATTCGAGCAAAAAGCCGAGTAAAATTCCTGCCATTCCCAACAATTTCTTTGGATTTTGAATAATCGACAAGAACTAAAAAAACTAAATTTAATTCGACCCAAATCAAATTCCAGCAAATTAGCAATGAATTTTTCTCCAATTTTGCGACAAAATTCCAAAATATGTTCAACAAGCATTCGTCAAGAAGATGAAATTGTACAAAGAATTGAAGAAATCGATGCCGAAAATGTTTGTAAATTGGACGATGGAACACCAATATTCAATGTTGATGATAAAATGGCATTCAATGGATTGATTGAAGTTCTTAACAAATGCACAAAAGAGGAAATTATTGGCATTGATTCGGAATGGGGGCCATATTTTATGACAAGATCAGATGAGAGGTTATTTTTTAAACTTTTCAATTTATCATAAATCCAAATTTTAATTGTTAATTTCAGTAAAATTTTTCAAATATTGTTTGGTTTTAAAAATAGCTTATTTTATTAATGAATCCAGAATCTATTTTATCATATTTTATGCAAAAATAAACTAAATAAATATCAACTTATGTGTCTTTTTGACTTAAAATCAAACCTATTTATTGATTTTTTGCCCTAAAAATTAACGCTCATTATAAATTTTTTAGACCCGAAATGGGACGAAGCCCCGTTAAAATTAGGAAATTTTAGGATTGAAAAAAAAATATACGGTTCGATCCCCATCGCCCCCCGAAACCCAATCCTGGCTATGTCCCAGTAATCTGATTTGTTGATTTTTTTTTCAACTTAAAATATCCAGCCTAACTTTATTTAATGTAAAATCAATTATAAAATTTAATAATTAAGAACGTCCATTCTTCAAATTGCAACATCCGACGCAGTTTACATTGTTGATATTCAAAGGTTGACAGAAGAAAATGTTGTCATCGAGGAGGAATGGATTAATTTCTTTCAAATTTTATTCTGCAATGAATCGACGAAAATCGGTTTAAATTTGTACATTTTTAAACCACTAAATATTTTTTAAATTTAAGGCTATGCTTTCAAAAATGATTTATTGATGCTGAAGAAAACCTTTCCATATGTCCAAAAAATTCTAGAAAGATCCAAAAATATTTTGTGCTTATTCCGCTTTTTTCGAAAGGTTTAGTTTTTTTTAATTTTTTAAAAATTTATTTTTGAATAAATTTGCAGATTTCTCGTATCCCAAATGCATCGGAAATTATATTTGGAGGTAAAATTAGCCATTTAAATTTTTAATAAAAAAAATTCCATTAAGCTAAACCACCAAAAGCATTGAAATTAATCGACGTTGTAGAACATTTCCTAAATATTCAATTGGCCAAAGAGCAAAGAATGTCAAATTGGTGCGCACGACCATTGTCAATCGAACGTACGTTTGGAATTAACATTGAAATTGGGGTTTAATGTTTAAGTAGTAAAATTTTTTGTGATTAAAAATGCCAATCGGAAATGTTGGCCTTAATTTTGTCCAAAGCAATTCGCATTAGTGCGTTTTGAAAATTTGACATAAATTTAAATTTGCTCTAATAAATCAGAAACCGGTTTTAGACCCTACAACCTTATACAATTTGTAGATCTCATCATCAAAACGCATCGATTGGTATATAATTTGTCATTATTTGGTCCAAAATTTAAAAGGTATTAAACCGTTTAAACCATTTTATGATTTTGCGGTTTAAAACTAATTTATTTTGGCCAAAAATCTGACATTTTATATGCCATTCGATGCATCTCGATGAGATCTACAATTCGTTTAAGGTTTGTTGGGTCTAAAACCGGTAATTTAAATTATAAATGTTGATTTTCAAAATGCCACTCGACCAAGTAATTTAATTTATACCAATTTTGGTGAGCTCAATGCTAGCTGTCAATATAATTTATTTATAATAGTCTATTTTAAATTAAAATTTTCAGAGAAAAAATATGCGGCCATGGATGCTTATTCATTGATTAGAGTTTATCAGAAAATTCAATCCGATTTTAAAAGGTTAATTTTTATAAAATCTGGTTTAAAAATTTTTAAATTTTTAGACTCGATACCGACCAACAACATTCATTGATAAAACATGCATTTGTTTATAAAAAAAGAAGAGGATGATTTAACCGTTTAATTTTTAATTTGTTCATCAAATTCAATAAATTTTTTTAAAATTTTCCTTTTGAATTGATGAGATTTTTTGTTTGTTTATATGGAATAAAATCATTTGTTTTTTTTTTTTTGCATAACCACTTTACAATTTGTTATCCTATAATATCAAATTATTATTTTGTTTTCTAAGTACAACCCAAAATTTCAAATTTTTTCTGTCAAATCTATGACTTCTACCAAATGCCCAACATTTTTATAGCAATATTTCAGGTCAACCTAAAAGAACTACAAGCTAGAAAATCTTAAATCTACAATAATTTTAATTTATATTGATAAGGCTAGAAACTTAAGGCCAGAATTGGGGATCTAATAGAACACAGGATAGGATTATGCTAGGTACTAGGTTTAAGTTTCCTATTAAAAAAAATTAAATAATATCCTAAATTTTATTTATTTTTTGGCTTATTAGCTCTTTGGATTGGATCTAATTCTAATATTTCTGCTCCAAAAATATCAAGCCGTTTTTTAATTTTTTTTTTTTAATTTAAGAAAAATGTTCCGAACAATAATAAATTCATCTTCCTGCCGTTCCAAACAATTTAAATTGATTTTGAATAATCGGCAACAGTTGAAAAAATCTTCAATTCGACCCAAATCCAATTTGAATAAATCAGTGACGAATTTTTCTCCAATTTTGCGACAAAATTCCAAAATATGTACAACAAATTTTCGAGAAGATGAAAATAAACAAAGAATTGAGGAAATCGATGCCGAAAATGTTTGCAAATTGGACGATGGAACACCAATATTCAATGTTGATGATAAAACGGCATTCAATGATTTGATTGAATTTATTACCAATTGTACAAAAAACAACGAGGAAATTATTGGCATTGATTCAGAATGGGGGCCATATTTTGTGGCAAAATCAGAAGAAAGGTTTTTAATTAGTCTGTGTCCTAAATTTTTAATGGGAAATATTTAAAATAGCTAAAAGTTTATAACGGTTTGTCCAAATTCACAAACCATATACCATTGGATAGGGCTCGTCAAAACGCATCGAATGATATATAATTTGTAATGGTTTAATTGGTTTTGTACCAAAACTCATGATGGTTTAAATGGTTTAAAACCATTAATGTTTGATCAAACAATGACAAAATATATACCAGTCGACGCGTCTTGACAAGATCTATCGATTGGATATAGGCTATACGGTTTGGGGGTATAGGACAAACCTCTAAACCGTTATAATCTTTACTGCATTTTCAATACTCTTTTCTGCAAACTTAATTTTTTTTCGCCAAATTAAATACTATCCATTTAAAATTGCTAATATTAAAGAATGTCCATCCTTCAAATTGCAACATCCGACGCAGTTTACATTGTTGATATTCAAAGGTTGAATGAAGAAAATGTTATAGCCGAGGAAGAATGGCTTAATCTTTTCAAAATTTTATTCTGCAATGAAACAATGAAAATAGGTTCAAATTTTGTGCATTTTTAAATTTAAAAAATTTAAATTAAGGCTATGATTTCAAAAATGATTTACGGATGCTGGAGAAAACCTTTCCATGTACCCTTAAAATTTTTAAAAAATCCAAAAATATTTTGTGTTTATTCCGCTTATTTCAGCAGGTTTTATTTTTTCAAAAAGTTTTTTTTATTATTTTTCATTAAATCTACAGATTTCTCATATCCCAAATGCATCAGAAATTATATTTGGACGTAAACTAAATAAACCATTTAAATTTATAAAAAAAAATAAAATTAAGCAAATCCACCGGAGAAATTGGGATTAAGTTGCGTCGCCAAACATTTCCTGAATATTCAATTGAAGAAAAAAATAAGAATGAGTAATTGGCATTCACGACCATTGAGAATTGAACGTACGTTACTTTTAATAATTGTAGTTTAAGTACACACCAAATTTGAAATTTTAAAAAACGTGTATTTTTTCAATTAAACATTTTCTTTTGGGTAATATGGAATGCTAAGCAAAATAATTGGCCGTCAATTTTTTCTAATGCAATTTTAAGCCAATTTTTGTTGAATTCACTACCAAAATTGACCACTGAGGATAGGTCACATTTGACAAATATTTGGCGATTCCTTCTTTATCAAATTGGCAACAAAAATATGTAATGTTTAGCATTCCGAAATTACCTTATTGGGTGCAAATTTCTTAGATTTTGGAGGCCCAAACCTTATAGTCCGCTTAAAAATTCAAATTTTCAGAGAAAAAATATGCGGCCATGGATGCTCATATTTTGATTAAATTGTATCACAGAATTCAACTCGATTTTAAAAGGTTAATAATTTCAAATTTGATTAAAAATTTAATAAAAAATTTTAGACTCAATGCTGATCAACAACTTTCATTACAAAAAAATGCATTTGTCAAAATGGTTGGAAGAAAAAATCCTATCGGCAAAAATAAGAAGCGGAAAACAATTTTTTGATTCATTTAATGGTCAAAAATCACACTTTTTATATTTTTTTACATTTATTAATAAATTTTTTTCATTTATTCCTGTATACTTTTACATTATTTAGTTTCGGTTCTAGTGCATCTCAGAATACCAAATTATTTTGTTTTCAAAGTATAATTCATAATTCCAATTTTTTCTTGTAGTAAATCCATTACATTACATTAAGATAAATGTTTCGGGTCAACCCAAAAGACCTACACTAGTTAGAAAATCTATAATAATTTTTTATTGATAGGGCAAGAGACTTAAGGCTATACACCAGGGACGGAGCAGGACTGTTGGCGGCCGGCCGCCAACTAGCCGCCGTCAAACGGCCGCCGCCAACCGGCCGGCCGCCAAGAAGGGTGTACCGCACCAGGGATGCGTATCGTATCGTATCGGTATCGGATATCGGGGATATCGGCGAATTTTTTGCCATATCGGTATCGGATATCGGCTATCGGATTTTTTGGAGCCATATCGTGTATCGGCTATCGGTATCGGATTTTTGGAAAAAAACGATATGATATCGGATTTATATTAATTTTTTTTGGCATAAAGTTTTATTTTTTTCTCATTTCTTAATTTATCATCATTGACTATCAATGACGTAATATTTATATAAAGGAGCTGTGAAACGGATCGGAATAAATGACAATGAACAATTAATTCTCGCGACATTACTGGATCCTCGATTCAAAACACGGTACTATGTCAATCTGCCAACCCTCCTATTTTATTTCATTTTGCCAACTTTCGTTTTGCCAACTTTCGTTTTGCCAACCCCCCTATTTTATTTCATTTTGCCAACCCTCCTATTTGTTTTCTTTTTGCCAACAATTTTTGCCAACTTTGTTTTTTATTATTTCCCCGGCTTATTCTATGCTAATTAAGTGCCAATTACATCTCCCATAGGGTTTTCGACCATGCCGGATCCGATTCTGGCATCGGCTTTTCAAAAATTTTTATTCCAAATATTATATTCAATTAATTGACGCATAATGATTATATTTTGTAATTTTCAGAGAATTAATTAACAAAATGATGCCAAATAATCGGGAATTACTAGAAAAATGCAAAAATAGGCGCCGAAAAATGCAACAACAGCAGGAAGAAGAAATGATTGACGAAGTGAATGTGGACGAAGATTTGGCAGAGGAAATTGAAGAGAATATTGAAAACGATGGATTAATCGAATTTGAGCGAATTGGCAACGCAATATGGCATGAAGGTTTGAAAGTAAATTTTTAAATATAAAGTCCACTTAAAAATTCAGGATACAGATATTTGCGAACTTCAAAAAACAAAAATTCCTGGAGATGCGCTCTGGACCGAAAATGTCGGGCAACAGCAATTGTCACCGAGAAAAATGGCAAAATGAAGGGCAAGCGGAATAAATTCGAACACGATCATGATCCAGTGCCGGGCGAGCAAAATGCAAAAAGAAAACTATGCGAATTGAAAGAACGTATTCAGGCAGAGCCCAGGGCGAGGCCTGGCCAATTGATTGCCAAAGTGAGGGGCACAGTCCACGATGGCACATTCATGGCGATGGGATCAAACAACGCACTACGCATCGTGGTGCATCGGTAGATTAAATTTAAATTGAATAATTTATGAAAATTAATTTTGATTTTTTCAGCGAAAAGGAAAAAATGTTTGGAAATGCGAACACGGCCAAAATCATGGAGATGGACTTGCCGCCGACCCTGATCGAAAGAAATGGCCAAAACATTCTGCTCTACGATTCGCGCCTCCATCGAGTACACGATCAGCGGGTCGTCCTTGTTTTTGCCCATCCAAAGGTTTAAAAATTTAGTTATTTGTAAATTTTTTTTTCAAAATTCAGATGTTGGAAGTGCTCAAGCAAAATGACTGTTGGGCCGTCGACGGCACATTCAAAACTTGTCCGCGCAACTTCAAACAGGCTTTCATCATCGGAGCAATGGTGGGGCACAAAGTGATCATCGCAGCACACGCGCTTCTACCCGGAAAGCAAATACAATTCTACCAAGAAGCCTTCGCGGCAATTTATGAGGAAATACAGCCAATGCAACCGACAAAGAGTTAATTTATTAAAAAATGATTAATTTTATTTTTTTTAGTTATTTCCGATTTTGAAAAGGCAATTTTGACGGCGGCACAAAAAGTCTTCCCTGATGAACTGCGATGCAGTGGGTGCTTCTTTCATTTCAGCCAGGCGCTTTACCGCCGATGGCGAAAGCTGCAATTGGACAAACTGCAAAACAATGAAGCGGGAATGACTTTTAGGTTTAATTTTTGGATTGTATTTTAATTTTAAAAATATTTATTAAGGCGACTTCAAAGTCTGGCATTGATTCCCATCCAACATGTGCACCGGGCCTTCGGAATCATCCGCGATATGGCACCAAAGGAGGCACAAATGGACAAATTCCTAGCCTACTTCAAGGACACATACATGGGGCCGGCACCGAATGAATTGTCTCCAATTTTTCCATGTAAAATTTTTAATATTATTCAAAAAAAAATTAAATTAAATTTAGTGAATAATCGCAACAATCAAATCGATCAGCCAATGAATTCCACGGCATTGAGCCTCAATCCTCCACCACCGCGACGCATTGTTGTTGGGGCCGTCACTCGAGGGCATCCAATTCATCCGCCGGCATTTTGGAACATTCACAAAGAGGCCATCGAAGCATCGCCAAGGACCAATAATGCAATGGAGTCGTCTCATTGCCACTTTTCGGTTAGTTTAATAGAATTAAATTTATTTATGATACAAATAAATTCAGAAAAGTCTGGGCTGTCATCCATCCATGTCGGATTATTTGATGGCATTTTGGGACAATTTCGACAAACAATTGGACAACAATCGATCAACAAAATTGATGCCAGCAACAAACGCAAACCGCAAGCCCAGATACGTCAATCGTGAGGCAGCGGTGCAGAAAACACTCAAAGAGGCCCAAAAAAAAAATGAAAGCCATCAACGAAAGTATGCCATCCAAATGGAAGATGTGCAAGAAGAACTCCTCCAGAATGCCGGATATGGAAGTCAGCAGGCCATCATTGGAACATTGGATCGGTTGGCACATCACCTTGGCTATTATTTCGCCGGGCTTCGAATTGATGTGAAGAAAATTGGCGATGAAGAATCAGCGAATGAGGATGAAGCAAATGATGAGAATGATGATGAAAGTGAAGAAGAATATGAAGAATTTGATGAAAATGATGATCCCACAGACGATTTTATTCGTGATATCAAACGCCCAATTCTCCGCTCCCCCACTCCTACTATCGATTTGAATACTATGCCTTCCACTTCATCTCAATCCCAACCAATTTATTAATTATTTGCATTCCATCGGTTATTTTCTTCAATTTTGATCTATTCAATAATTATTCCATTTGATAAATTCCACCGGTTTTTTCTACATTTTTTGATGATCTATTCAACGATTTTTCCCTCTATTTTTGATTTTTCCACATCATATTTCCTTTATTTTTTCTGGATTATAAACATTTTCTTTTATTTTGGAATAAATTTTGCCAAAAAACTTTATTATTGGAATATTTAATTTGGCTAGAATGATTTTTTCCTCCTTGGAATTGATGAATGAAATTTTCGGCATTTATTTGCTGATTTCCATGAAAAAGTGCCGCCAATTGGATTGAAATATTGTCAAAATCAAATTCAGCATGGTCGAAAATCTAAATGAATGCGAAATGGCCGCAAAATTTGGCCCAGAATGCCGAAACAAATAAAAATAAGGAAGGTTGGCAAAATGAAATAAAATAGGAAGGTTGGCATTTTGAAAGGTTGGCAAAAAGAAAACAAATATAAGGGTTGGCAAAATGAAATAAAATAGGGGGGTTGGCAAAACGAAAGTTGGCAAAACGAAAGTTGGCTTTTTGAAAAGTTGGCAAAATGAAATAAAATAGGAGGGTTGGCAAAATGAAAAGTTGGCAAATTGAAAAGTCACCTTCAAAACAGCTCCATATTTGTCTGCTGAAAGAATGTCCGAATATTCTTCATGGCTAATTAGTCAAGCTGAAAAGATTTGTGATCAACAGGTTAAAATTTATTTATAGAATAAAATTTCATTTAATTAATTTATCAATAATTTTCATTAAAATAACAATTTTTAAGGACGAAGAACTGCAAGAGAAAAAGACACCCATCGGAGGAAGACAACCAACGGACGATCTTTTTGCCGATTTCGAAGAAGCGCACGCAATGGATTTGGAATTAATTTTGGCCGAACCAGTATTGAGCCCTGTCCAATTAACAAATCGGCAAAAAGCAGAAGCTGAAGTCAATGGATATTTAAGAAGCCCAAAATTAGTCAGAACTGGTGACCCTATTGCCTATTGGAATGAAAATCTGACAAAATGGCCATTGCTGACAAAATTGGCAAAAAAATATCATTCAGCACCGGCAACTTCGGCCGAGAGTGAACGATTATTTTCGACAGCCGGGATGATAATTTCGGATATTAGAAAGCGTTTATCACCGGAAAATGTTGAGATTAAAAAATTTAATTATTTTTTTTCACACATTTATGAATTATTCATTGAATTTGAAAATCTTACCTTTTAATTTATTTAAGTTAAAGTTTTTTTTTTGCAAAATTTACGGATCAAAATGTATGGCCTTCTAAAAATTTCTACAACCAATTTTTTGAGAGGTGCCAGCCAAAGTCAACAACAAATGTTCTACCATCGAAATTTACGGTTTTTATGCCATTCATTTCGAGCACATTATTCAATGAAAACAACAAACAATGCAAAACGCTGCCTTCTTTTGGATAATTTGGCCAACAAAAAATGCATTCTAATCCGTAAATAATTTTTATATTTCGTAAAATTACTGGAATTATGCTGCTGTACTAATGAGGTTTTGGATTTTTATTAATTCATTTAAAACAAATTTGTGTATGTGTACCATTTTAAATTCCACTGATTGGGATGAATTGATTTTTGAGGAAGAATTAGTAGATTTTATTGCAAAAATTATGACCAAAAAAGAAAGCTGCTCAATTATTTTGTTGTTTTTAGTCATAACTTTTTGGTCAATTATAATTTGATCCGATCATTTTATATTAAAAAGGCAAAACAAATGGTAATAGGATTCCTGATGAGAATGGAAAAGGTGCATAATTCGGGTAACCACTCAAAATATAATCATATTTATATATTTAATAATATTTATAATAAATACCAAATTTCAGAATCAAATGGATTTCAACACAAAGCTGGTGGAATCAAGTCAAAAAAGTCATCCACTGCTGTAGCGGATGAGAATGACACCGAAAAAATGGACCCTCAAAAATTATTATTGTCCAAATTCCAGCTGAATTTGGCCGAATTCCTAAATAAATTTCGAAAAGAGAACAGAACACAAATGAACCTTATGAAAAAATTTACCAATTTCTATGATGAATTCAACCTGTTTATGTACAAATTCAACAAAGAAAATGCAAAAAGTGGCTACAAAATTACACTTCCCATAAAGTTATTCCTGGAACAAATCTTCGAAGGAATAACAAATCACAGGAGAATTGAATGGGTCAAATTGGATGCCAGTAAGTTGAAAAATCCCGAAAAATCAATATATCGATTTTTCTTATAGAATATTGGATTACATTTTTGCTGATTTTCTATTTTGAACCGACTTGCATGCTATTACTTTTTTATTTGGTCTTCTGGAAATTTCGTCCGCGCAGCAATGGCGATGTAAGGCCAGAACATGCCGAAATTGCGGCACAACCACCAATCACATTTGACCAATTCTTGAATGAATATTTGCCGTCTGGAGAGGTTTGTGAGACATTATTGATAAAAAAAAATAAAATTGAGAAAAAAAACAGTCCAAAAAGTATTGAAAATGGCGAAAAGATTTTAAATAATGAATTGTAATTGTTCAGTTTTATATCCTAGACCCAAAAACCATCTATCCAATCGATAGATCTCGTTGCATCGTTTGATAAATGATTTGGTTTAGGTTTAACCAATTTAAACTTTGTTTTGAACCGGAAATCGTATGATGGTTTAAACCGTTTAATAACCTTACTTAAATTTTGAATAACAATAAACTATGGAAAATTATGTATCAAATCGACGTTACTCGATGAGATCTACCAATTAGCTGCAGGATTTGTGGCCTAGGACAAACCATTGAACCATTTAATATTTTCGCCATTTTCAATACTTTTGGAATAGAAAGTGCATTGATGAACTCTTCTTAGTTACTTAGTTATTCTTCTTCATAAACTTATTATGAGCTTGAGCTCTCTTCCTCTTCTGATTGAGTGAGTAGAAAGAATTAACTTCTGGAATTGAGAAAAGAAACATCTCTTGGGTTTAAAAAGAGAAAATGTTTACAAAAAATGAAGAAGAATTCATAGAATTAATAAGAGCAAAAGGTTAAGAAAAATTGTTCATGGGAATATAATAAGAATATGGAAATTTTTTTTCTTAAAAATAATTTTAATTAATTCCTTATTTTTTTCACTTAGATAACCGATGTTTTTCATTACCCGGCACAGAACTGTTTGTCGTCCTCATCCGCAACGGTGCTGTAATTAATGGAGAACCGGTAAAAAACACAAAAATTAATATAAAAATCCGCAAAAATAGTTCACTGGTCCTGGTTTGCATGTTCATTTGGAACATTCTGTCCGCGAAATGCTAAAATTATTGACCCAACGAATTCAAGAAGAGTTGCATCGAAATGGTGGTGAGGAACGAGGCCCTGTTCCAAACGTCCATCTCCAAAATGATTTGAAAACGTAAGATTTTTTTTATTAATTACTTAAAATTAGAGACCGGCGAATTGAAAATCGTCCGGACCGGATTACGGATTGGAAAAACTCACGGATCCGTACGGATTTGAAAAATATACGGATCTCGGACTACGGATCCGTATGAATCCGTACGGATCCGGAATCCGTGCCGGTCTCTACTAAAATGATTAAATATTTAATCCTTCAATAATTTTCCAATTGAAAAAAAGATAATTTAAAAATTTTTTTCAAGATGCTATTGCTATTAGCTCTTGATACAATGGAATTTTTTATAATTCCAAATTGAATAATAAATAAACGAAAATTGGTATCCTTTTTGTCGACAAATTTACAACGGTTTAGGAAGTGATTTTCACCTGGCAAACCATTTAACATTTTTATAGAGCTTATTAAGCGCATCAATTCCATAATTTGTCTGATTTGTCCTGAAACTAAGCTAGTTTTAAACCAAAAACTTAAAACGGTTTAAATGGTTTAACTCGTTCAGGTTTAGACCAAAACAAGCAAACTATATATGAATCGATGCGCCTTAATAAGCCCTATAAAAATTTTAAACGGTTTGTCAGGTGAAAATCGCTTCTCATTATAAGTGGCGATAAAAAGTTTTCTCAAAGGAAAATTAATGTTTTGAATATTTTGAATGGAAAATATTCAAAATGCCGAAAAAAAAACATTGAAAAAGGCGAAAAGAGTATTGAAAATATCGAAAAGTTTAAGGTTTAATGGTTTGTCCAAAATTCACAAATCATATATACCATTGGATAGAGCTCGTCAAGACGCATCGAATGATATATAATTTGCCATGGTTTAATTGGTTTTGAATCAAAACCCATACGATGGTTTAAGTCGTTCAAAACCCTTAATTTTTGATCAACCCATGACAAATTATATACCAATCGACGCGTCTTGACTCTTGACGAGAACTATCGATTGGATATAGGGTTTGGGGGTCTAGGACAAACCATTAAACCGTTATAAACTTTTCGACATTTTCCATACTTCTTTCGATATTTTCAATGTTTTTTCGCCAAATTAAATACCATCCATTTTAAATTATTATTATTTTTTCAGCAAAGTGCTCTACTATTTGGGTGCATTTTTCCTAATGATGTTCTCGGCCAAAATATTGAGACGTTTTACACTGAAACAATTTGGCAAGCGGATGTTCCGGGCCGTTCCTCTAAATTCAAGATGGCCATAAAATTAATTTGGAAATGAAAAGAGAGAAGAAGAAAAGGAGAAAACTTAGGAATATGATTTTTTTTATTTGTTTCAACTTTCAATAAAATTTATATTTATACATTAATTTTAAATTTAAATCAATGAATGGAAAATCCATCTTTTATTTTACTTGTTTCAAATATTACAAAATTTAATAAACAAATTCAGGTTTTATTTATGCTAAATTCGAGCACCAAAATGTATTGCCTTCTAAAAATATCAACAGCCAATATTTTGAGAAATGCCAGCCAAAGCCAACAGCAAATGTTCTGCCATCGAAATCACCGCAATTTATTGTTTTTATGCCATCCATTTCGAGCACATTATTCAATGAAAACAAACAATAATGCAAAATGTTGCCTTCTCATTAATAATGCAGTCAATAAAAAATCCATTTTAATTCGTAAGTAATTTTTTAATTTTAAAAGATTTTAAATTTGCCATCAAGTTGGGTTTAATAATTCTTTAAATTAGGATTTCTCTGGTAGGATAGATTTATCTATAAAATGTAAAACTTAAAATTGCCAAAAAAAAATTTATTGTTTGTCGATTAAAATAGGATGAAAATACCAAATGTTAAGGAATTTTTGATTTTGTTCAGAACTGTCTAGACAACTTTTTTAAAATTATTTTTCTAAAGATTTTATAAATATGCGTTTAAGTTGGGTTTAATTTTAATTCAATGAAAAAATGTCCATGAAATTTCTATGAGGCTAATCTCTGATGTATAAAAAGCAGCTAATTTAAAAAAATATGCAATATTTTTGATCATTAAAAAACAATTTCAGAATCCCGCGAACTTCGACACAATGTTGGCGGCAGTAAGACCAAATTGACGGATCAAAAAACGCCAGAAATTTCCTCTAATTCTACCGATGATGAGAATGGCGCCGACAAAATGGATTCCCAACAAATTTTCTCCAAATTCCAATTGGATTTGTTCGAATTCCTAAGCAAATTTCGTAACAATATGAGGAACGGAAAAACAGTGTTCAACGAATTGCCTGACACTTTAAATGAGTTCATGGCCAAATTCAACAAAGATCATACAAAAAGTGGCTACGAAATTGAATATGCCAATAATGCTTTTGAAGTTGAAGTTCTATTTCAATTAAAAGAACAACTCGTATCAACTTTAATACCTGATAAAAAAGAGCGGAAGGAATTTGAAATTGGTAACGAAAATCAATTACAGAATATATGACCTCTAATTTCATTTCATTGCAGTTTCATCAAGAGTTCTTGGAATAATTGCTCCTATCGTTTTTGTACCGTTCATTCCGACCATTCTTTTGCTCTATTTAATTTGGAAGTTTCGTCCACGCAGTAATGGCAATGTAAAGCCAGAGCATGCACAAATTGTGGCACAACCACCAATTACATTTGATCAATTCTTGAATGAATATTTGCCATCTGCTGGAGAGGTTTGTGTCCTCCCTTCCTAAAATGAATAAATGGACTTGGGGATTCAAATACGAATATATTTCAGCCCATTGGGAAATTGGCTATTCCCGGGAATGGCCAATTTTTCAGGGTAGCCTGTTTCGGGAATCTCGGCTTCTAAACATCCTACAGCTTTGAGAGTGGGCTCATTCGACTCGGCATGGTCGATTTAGTCTAGGAAATTTCAATTTAAGGCAGGACATCCATTTCCTTTCTAGAAAACTTTCATTTTGATTCGACAAGTTCGATATAGTTGGGAAAATGTTATTTCGGACAACGGACACTATATTTAATTCTTTTAGAAATGGCTTAAATCAGTTTAAAGCTCTAATTTAAGTTGTCTGTTCATAACTTATTGTTTCTAAACTGTCAAATCGATTTTTTTAAAATAAATAATTTTGATATTTTTCTCGCAGATTGACAACATTTTTTATTATCCGGAGCAGAATATGCTTGCTGTTTCCATGCGTTCAGGCGCTCTAATCAACGGAGAACCGGTAGAAACAAAAAAAAAATTAATAAAAAATTCTACTAAAAATAGTTCAATGCGCCCGGTTTGCATGTTCATCTGGATAAATCATTCCGCAAAATACCACCAATGGCTTTAATCGAACGAATTCACAATGAAGAACATCGAATTGGTGTTCGAGCAGACTCAATTCCAATTGTCATTGAGCAAATTGACAAGCAGGGAATATTGTAAGCACATTTTTATATTGAAAAATGGATGATATTAATCTCATTTTTATATGGTAATAAGAATAAGGTGCCGTTAAAGTCTTGCAAAAAATTTGACAAAACTATTGGAAAAGGGTGAAAGGTGTGGTAATGCCTTGTAACATTCATTATCAAATCCTAAAACCTAAATAAGATTTCTATCTAGTCTAATAGGAAGAGTCACTCTAAATTCTAGGAGAACATATCACTTTCTTATCTTTAATTTTTGTAATCCTCAAAGTCCCCTAGATTTCCGCAAAATTCATCAAAAATTTTAATGATAAAGTAGTTTTTGTCTAATCCTGAAAACATGACCTAAGTTAGTAAAAATTATGGGATAGATTAACGTACCGCACAAATTTGCATTATTATTAATTAATTTATTGTTATTTAGTAAAATGGTCTATTATGTTGGCGCATTTTTACTCATGATACTCCTGCAAAGGCCTTTGATCCGTTTTAAAGCCAAACGATTTTTCAAGCGGATGTTCCGTGTCGTGCCCATAGGATAAATGTCCAAAAAAGCGAAACAAAATTGATTAGTTCGCAAATTTTGTTGAGATGATGAATTAAATATCATTTATCATATTTATCAATTAAATTGGAAGTATAAAAAATGTTTTTAATTTTTCCATTGTATAAATTTTATTATTTAAAAATTAAAATTCCTTTTTTCTAATTTTTTCACATTGTTTAATTCATTTGATTATTTTTTTTCTTGTTAATATTATTTAAAAAATCATTAAAATTTTAGGTTTTTTCTGCTAAATCAAAGGACCAAAATGTATTGCCTTTTAAAAATATCAACAGCCAATATTTTGAGAAATGCCAGCCAAAGTCAACAACAAATGCTCTACCATAGAAATAATCGCAATTTACTGTTTTTATGCCATCCATTTCGAGCAAATCATTCACTGAAAACCAACAACAATGCACAAAGCTGCCTTCTCATGGACAATATGGCCAATAATAAATGCATTTTAATACGTAAATTTATGGAAAATAATTAAATAAAAAATTTGTTGGTAAATTTTCTCACTCATTAGGTTTTCTGAAAGTTCCAAAACAATTATAATTATAAGGCTTTGTTATACGCAATTGAATAGAGCTTAACAGGAAGAAGCATTTAATGGTATATAATTTGGCCATAGTTTGATCAAAATTAAATGGTTTTATTAAACGGTTTATCCATTTTGATTTTCAGTCAAAACTTAGTTAGAATTGATTAAACCTTTTGCAAAATGATTATCAAAAGAATTCGATTGACTATAATGTTGATAGATTTAAGTTAAAAACATGAAAAATATTTAATTTTTTTTATTATATCGTATTCAATATTTTTCCCCGAAATTTTATTGTCTCAAATCTCAATAAAATTTTTTAGACTCCCGCGGGCTTCGGTACAGGATCAACAGGGAGACTAATGAGATAGAAGAAATCACGACAAACTCTTCTAGCGCCAATTCTGCAAATGACAAGGATGATTCCAACAAAATGAATCCACAAGAATTGGCATCCAAATTCAAAACAGAATATTACGAATATATTAGAGGAAAAGCGAAGAGAAAAAACATGCTTAATCGTCGCCTATTCAACCAGTTTATAAAAAATTTCAACAATGAATATGCAAAAGGCGGCTACAAAATTGAACACACCGGAATCCTTCCCATGCTTAATGAAGAAGAAAAAGAGTTCAAGTTCCAACTTGGATATTATAGAGAAGTGAAAATGGTCGAGATAGTCGGTAATGAATAAATTAATTTTATATGTATATAGGATTCCAAAAAAATTCTAAGGTCCGCTGAAAAGTCAAAATTTTTTGCCAAATTTATATTAAAAAATTATCTAATTTATTATTTCTTTCCTATACAAATAAATATAGAACTAGAGCTGGAAATAATAGTGACAAAAATTCAAAAAAAAGTCACAAAAATTTTAGCAAAAAATTTTTTTGAAGGAAAAAATTAAGATTGAGCAAAAAAATCTAATAGGGAAAATTTTTGGCGAAAAATTGTTTAATGAGAAAAATTTTAGACCCAAAATTATTTAAAGAAAAAAATATTTGGCAAAAAAAGTCCTCGAAGAAGAAAATTTTGTTTTTTTTTCGATAAATTTTCAGAAAATTCAAAATGACCGAAATATAGTGATAAAAATAATGAAATAGTGATAGTGAAATAAAAATGCCAAAATAGTGTTAAAAATAAAAAATTAAAAAATAAGTTCAATATTTTGGGCTATATTCTAATTCTATTCGTTTCAGGATTTTGGAAAACAGTGGCTCTACATATAATCGTCATTTTCTTTCCTCTCTTTTTTATGCTCTATTTGATCTGGAAGTTTCGCCCAAGAAGCAATATTAAACCGGAACATGCACAAATTTTATCGCAACCATCAATCACTTTTGACCAATTCATGAAAGACTATTTACCATCTGGAGAGGTTTGTCTTCTAAAAATAAAGTATAAAATGGAATGGGTATAATAATTAAGTACATGTTGGTTCTACAATAATCCACCCAAACTACTTACCATCATTTGCAGATTATTTAAAATTGATTCATTTTGTCACTTTGAAAATTTTCACAAAAATCCAAAACTAATGCAGGGCTCTCAGAATACGCCCCCACTCTCCCCACACGAGCATTTGCATCCGTTTTGGGATTGAACCCATCGAGCAAGGATGCCGCCCCCCTTTTTTTGTTAAAATTTTTCCACAAAAATGGGTTATTTTTGGTCTGATTTTTCGCTGCACAGCATTTTGGACTAAAATTTTTTGCATAATTGGCATTTTTTAAAATGCTCCCTCCCCTTTTTACCGCGAAAATGCCCCATTTTTCTACCAAAATGCCCCCCAAATCGAAAATCCCATCTGAGAGCCCTGAGCTAATCCAATTTTTTCATGTAGATTGACATCATTTTCCATTACCCGGAGCAAAATTTACTTGTTGCCCTCCTCCGCCCAGGAGCTCTCATCGACGGAGAACCAGTAAATAATTACTAATATAAATACAAAAAAATTAACAATTTTATAACCAAAATTCAGTTTAATGGACCCGGTTTGCATGTTCAATTGGATGAATCATTCCGTAAAATGCCACCGATGGCATTAAACGAACGAATTCAAAATGAGGAAAGTCGAATTGGTTTAAGCGATTCTGTTCAAATTATCACTGACCAAGTTGAGTTCAAAACGTAAGTTAATTAATAGTAGACATTAGAAGAGGTCCCTTTATTATTATACATAAGGTTAGCCGCCTTTTGCATACCCGCCACTTGCGGATGAAACGGTTTGGTGCCGATCGTGGTAAAACTGTTGTGGCATTATTTATAGCATTTAATTAGGCATAAAATTAGCTATAAAATGACATCAAAAGCTTTGACCAATATTGAGCATTCACCGAGTTATGACCAAAAAATCGTTAGTTTAATTAAAATTGTTTTTTTGGCCATAACTCGGTGAATACTCAATAATGGTCAAAGCTTTTGATGTCATTTTGCAGCTAATTTTATGGCAAATAAAATGCCATAAACAATTCCACATCAACTTTACCGTCAGCGTCACCAAACCGTTTCGTCCGCAAGTGGCGGGAATACGAGCCAAAAGCAACATTCACGAAGCTAGGACTTAATTAAAGTTCATTGAAAAACAAATTTTATATTATTTTTTTTTCCAGAAAAGCGTTCTACTTTTTTGCCTCAATTTTCGGCACATTTCTTCTTTTATATTTTATAGTGTTCTTAGTTTGCCGATTTCTCTGCTACAAATACGGCAAATCTTTATTCCGAGTGGTTCCAATAAATCAAAAAGAAGCAATGACCCGTAAAAATAATGCGAAAGAAGAGAGAAAATAAAAATTGGAAGAATAAAACTTTGTTGATGGATTAATTTATTTTGATTTTTTATTTAAGAAATTTTTTGCATTATTTATAAAATTTATTTTATTTTTTAACACATTAATGATTATTTATTTATTTATTTAATGGAATTCCACTTTTTTTATTTTTTCAATAATATTTAAATAATACAAAAATTCAGGAAGTTGTCAGCCAAAGCAACAAATGTTCTACCATCGAAATCATCGAAATTTGCTGTTTTTATGCCACCCATTTCGAGCACATTATTCATTGAAAACAACAAACAATGCAAAATGCTGCCTTCTTTTGGATAATATGGCCAATAAAAAATACATTCTAATCGGTAAATTTTTAAATTTATTAGAAATTTAGTAAACTAATTAATAATTAGTTCAAAAAAGTTCATTAATTTGATATATTTATCCGTTTTTTAAAAGTACACTAAATGGGTTTCTGGGTACATAAATGATGATTTTATGATATTTAAAGCATTTTAGGGCTAACTTTTTTTTTGCATATTTTCGCCTTTTTTGGTAAAAATTGTCCTTCAAAAATGCTTTAAAAACCGAAAAATTGCATATTTTAAGAAATTTTTCTGAAATTTGCATATTTTGGCAGTTTTTCGTTCATTTAAAACCGGACTCTGCTTATAATTATAATTGATTATAATATGGTTTGTAGGTCGTCTTAGGACAAAGCACTGAAAAATTTTAACATTTTTTTTTTTATCATTTTCATTCAAGGTTTTTAGCGAAAATTTAACTGTCTTTTTATTTAAAAATTTTTAGATTCCCGCGGACTTCGATATTCGGCAAATGACAAGGATGATGCAGACAAAATGAATCCACAACAATTGGCAGCCAAATTCAAAGCGAAATTTGTCGAATGTTTGGGGAAGGAAAAAAAGGCCAAAAAAGAAATGGATGATCTCCAATTCAATCAGCTCATAAAAAATTTCAACAATGAATATGCAAAAAGCGGCTATAAAATTGAACAAACCGAAACCCTCGATTGGACGGAAGAAGAAAACCAAAAAGCGATGATAAAAATGAAAATGTTTGTGCATAAGGATGAACTGAGAATGATCAAAATAATCGGTAATTTAAAAATAATTTATGCTTAATTTAAAAAAAGATTTCCAATTATTTATAATTCTTTGAAGTCATTGCCGAATTTTATTTAAAAATTAACATATAAAAATATTATTAAAAAACATAATACATTTTGTCCCTCCTGTCCTATATATATATAGATTGGCCCAACTTTGTGCCATTTATAATAATTTATTTAGGACTGATGAGCAAATTTTGATAATTTTTATATTGAATTAAAGAGAAGATTATTTATTATTTTATTAGCTATTAATGATATAAATTTGAGAGATAATATTAATTTCCCTAAAAGAATACCTAATTAATTTCACAAAAATTTTTCTTGTCGCAAAATATTATATTTTTGAGGCCATATTAACTTGGCCAAATCAGACTTCTTTAAGATTCCCTAAACCTCAGTCCTTAGCCCCTAATCCCATCCTGACCTGAACTTAACCCTGAACCCTAATACCTCTAGTTATGGCCATGTTATATGGCCTCAAAAAACATAATATTTTTCGACACTAAAGAATTTATGTAAATTCAGTCATTTTTTTGTAAATTAAATTTATTCCAATAATAATATGATTTCTTATTTTATTGTAGGGTCTCGGAAAATGAAGATGGCTCTATATTTGATCATCACTGTTGTTCCTACCAGCTTAATTCTGTTTTATTTTTATTTGGTCTGGAAATTTCGCCCGCGCAGCAGTGTGAGGCCTGAACATGCACAAATTGTGGCACAACCACCAATTAAATTCAGCCTTGCAAGATTATTTGCCATCTGGAGAAGTTTGTAATCCAATAATATTGGTTAAGAATATGCTGGATAGTATTTAATTTGTCTAAAAGAGTAATGAAAATGTCGAAAAGGATATAATGTCTCATTTCTTTTAGGCCATATTTGGCTACAAATCAAACTTCTTTAAGATAACTATACTCCGACCGAACCATCTAAACTCTAACTCCTAAAACAAACTCTAAGCCCAAATACCAAAGTTATGGCCAAATTATAAATTATAAACCAAAAGTTTCCTAGATTATATCCTTTTCGACATTTTAAATATTCCCTTATAATAATTGTCCTAGAAATTGTAACAAAATTTTGAAGTATAAGAATTCAATTAATCGGAGAAGAAAAATTAAAAGAGGAAAAGAAAAATTCATCCAGAATAAGAAGTTCTTTGAGATATAATAACAAAAATAAAAGGAAAAGGATTAACGAAAAAGGAAGCGGTCGGTAATGTTTGAGTGCCACCGTTTGAGTGCCACCGTTTGAGAGCCACCGTTTGAGTGCCAGTAGACGTTTGAGTGCCAGTTGTTCCCCCTTTATATTTCGACCTAAAAACCGGTTTTTTAGGGTTTTCGAATACGGGGAATCCGAATATGATGTCCATTTAATTGATATCTTATCAAGTAAAAAATCTATGACATGATGAAAAAATCAATGATCCCAAATCAAGTCATATTATATATCAATCGATGCGTCTTGATGAGCCGAGTCAGAATCTGTCATCAATTTTGCATAAAATCCAAAACTAAAAAAGTTATGTCCATTTAAAATTTCATTAGATGTATAAGTGGCCTACTTGAATAAAATGGCCATAACTTTTTTAGTTTTGGGTTTTATGCAAAATTGATGACAGATTCTGACTCGGCTCATCAAGACGCATCGATTGATATATAATATGACTTGATTTGGGATCATTGATTTTTTCATCATATTCATATCATAGATTTTTTACTTGATATGATATCAATTAAATAGATATCAAATTCGGATTCTCCATAGTAAAAAACCCCGAAAAACCGGTTTTTAGGTCGAAATATAAAGGGGGAACAACTGGCACTCAAACGTCTACTGGCACTCAAACGGTGGCTCTCAAACCGTGGCACTCAAACGGTGGCACTCAAACGTTCTGGCCCGAAAAGGAAGAGCTCACAAAATTAATAAAAAGAAGTAGAGTTATGGAATAGATGGAAATAATTTTTTTAATATTAATTTTATTTTTCACCTAGATTGACAACATTTTCCATTATACGGAACAGAACATGCTTGTCGTCTTCCTCCGTCCAAGCGCTGTAATCAATGGAGAACCGGCAAAAACACAAAAATCCAAAGATATATAAATTTTTTTAAAAAATTAGTTCACTTCGCCCGGTTTGCACGTTCAATTGGATGAATCATTCCGCATTGTGCCAATGGCATTAACCCAACGAATTCACAATGAGCAACGTCGAATTGGTTTACGAGACTCCATTCCAATTATCACTGACCACATTGATTTTAAAGAGTAAGAAAATTTAAAAAATTGCAAAAAATCTATTTTTAATATTATATAGGGGGGTGGGGGGGGGGGAGAAACTGGTAGTCTAGTCAATCCAATCGGTGTTTGCCAATTTTTTTTTTGTTAATTTATCATCTATGAAAATTGACAAGCAAGAAGCAACTCACTTTTCAAATCCTTATTAGTTTGACCTCAACTTGTGGCTAAGAAAAAATATCGTATTTAAAATTTGATCAAGGACTCAATCAATTTTGATGATTTTTTGTCATATTAAATAGTAAACTTTTGGCTATTTAAGAATATTAATTAACCGCATTTCTTTGAAGCCCACCCTAGAGAACCTCTGAAATTTATGATTGAGGAATACGGTAATTTAAATTGGTTCAGAATTACAGACTAATATACAATAAAGGTATTAATATTAATTAAAATAGATTTAATTTTTATTAGATATCCATATCATTAATGGTTATTTATAAATGGCGACAAGTTGAGCATTAAAAAAATTAATCATAGTTCAAAATGGATTAAATATTCGAAATTCCATAATCCATTTAGTTTAGTCCATAATTGATTTAAAAAAAATATTTTTCAAAACTGGGGAACACAAAGTACATCTGATTTCGATTCGGATCAAAAAAATTAATTTTTAATTTTTATTTCTTTTTTTCCAGCAAAATGTTCTACTTTTTGGTCGTAATTTTTGGCACATTTTTTCTTCTAAAATTCATCCGAAGGCCGTTAATTTCCATTGGAATGAAGTTCCCACAATATATTAGCAAAAAATACGGCAAACCTATATTCCAAGTTGTTCCAAAAAATCAAAAAGAAGCAATGACCCGTAAAAATGATGCAAAGGAAGAAAGAAAATAAAATTCGGACGAAGCAATCCTTTGTTGATGGATTTATTTATTTTGTTTCTTATTTCATTGTATTGATGGATTTTCGAAATATTTATAAATTTTAATTCTTTTTTTCGTTCCTTGATATAGGTCGACCCGAATCCACAGATACTTCAAGAAATGAGCCCGAAAGCAAAACAATACATTCATTCTTTTTAATACTCTCCAAATTCATCAGCCATTTTCCTGTTGATCAACCAACCTCTCCATATCTCCGTTCCAGGGTTCCAGCATTCAACAACAGCAGCAGAATCTTCTGAAAATTTAGTCACCATACAATTTAATTTATCCATTCTCCAATTTAAAATTTTTAATGAAAATTTTGCCAAAATACTTTTTCTCCATTTTCATCACTATTTTAATATCTTCTTTTTTTAATCTTTTGCCATTGCCGCTCCACAATTTGATTTGGGAACAGCAGAGGTGGGTAAATTAGGGAATTGCTAAATATTGCAGGATGAATATTTTATTTTTATGGATTTCACATTTGGGCACATGGCACCGGAATGGGGCCCAATGGTGTTCCATTGAGACGCATATTATAACAATTAGAAATGGTT
Organism: Pratylenchus scribneri; assembly: GCA_030063045.1. Classification (NCBI taxonomy): domain Eukaryota; kingdom Metazoa; phylum Nematoda; class Chromadorea; order Rhabditida; family Pratylenchidae; genus Pratylenchus; species Pratylenchus scribneri. The sequence continues at coordinate 1,078,511 of JAQSEB010000022.1, read as the reverse complement.
TTAATTCAAAAGATGGAAATTGAATTGACGTCCCAAAAACATTTCATTCCAATTATATTTTATTCTTCAACCAATTTTTATTAAAAAATATTGAAAAATTGATAAATGTAATTTTTGGAAACTAAAATATTTAAACAAAGAGGCAAATGTTTTCTTTAAAATAAGACTTGTCGTTAAAAAAATAATCATAGTTGATTTCATCCTTTAAATTCAAATTTTTATATTGTCAAATTCCGATATTTTTTTTTAAATATCCTTTTTGGGCATATTCCGTTTAGTATGGTCAAAAACCAGGGTTTATTGATTTTATTCTAAGAAAGGGAAATTAAATACATAAATATATAATTTCCTTTTTTAGGATGGAATGAGAAAAGAAATTGTACTGCACCAAATTATTTTTGTTTATAGAAATGAACGAGCGAGAAACTATTAATTTGGCAAAATAATACAATTTTATTTATTATTATTGGTTTTGACAAAAAATCTAAAACAATATAATGAGTGAAACATTTGGCAAATTTTCGTATTGTTGTTTTTTGTCAAACATTATTTTATAAAATAGATAGAGAGAGGATTTGGAAGGAGAATTTTTTTACAGAATTAATTCACTTTGATTCGATGATATTTTCGTCACTCTTCTTTTTATTTGTTTTGTCACTAATTTATCAAAGAAAATATTTTGATACAATCAATTTTGTCAAATTGCTGAAAATTGCTAAATAGCGAAAACATTTCTTATTTCATTTTTATTTGACAAAAAAAAACCTTAGAAGTCAGATGAATAAATAGTAAATACCCGGTTTATATTTTTTAGCCAAAAATATATTGCCAATTTTTATCGTTTTAAAATATGTTACAAAATTATAATCCAATTATCCGAGCATTATTTGCATCCATTTTTACATGGGGAGTAACAGCTTTGGGTGCAGCATTAGGTTTATCTTTTTTTGTAATGAAAAATTATAATTACTTTTTAAATAGTTTTCGTTCTTCCCTCAAAAAGTCGCACATTTTTCGATTCCAGTCTTGGCTTTGCTGGTTATAATTTTTAATAAATAAATTAAAATATATTCATAAAAATAAGGTGGCGTCATGACTGCTGCTTCGTTCTGGTCTTTATTGGCTCCGGCGATAGAAATCTCAGAAATAAGGATGGGAAATTGGGCTTTTTTGTCAGTGGCTGTTGGCTTTGCCTTGGGAGCAGCTTTTGTGTATTTCTCAGACAAATTGATTCCTAAGTTATTTTGAAATCATTTTTCTTTTTTAATTCTCTTATTTTCAGTCGTTTTGGCACAGAATTGAAAATAATTAAGGAAATTTCTGGTACAATGCCGGGACAGGCAATCAATGATTTGGAACTGCAAAAAATGGTCATTATTGATGGGGCAGTGTCCATAGAACAAAAAATGTAATTAAATTTATAAATTTTTAAATTAATAAATCTGGAAATAGTGGTTGGCTTATCGAGAAAATTTTAATTTAAGTAAAAAATAATTACTTATCAATTCTATTTTTAGATCATAAAAATCCTATTAATTTAAAATTTAGTTAAATTTAATTTTATTACAAAGCTTGAAAAGAACGAAATTCAGTTTAAAATTGAAATTTTGGACCATAAATGCAAAAAAAAAGTTTAGAAAATATATTTGTTGATTATCCTCTATTTCAAGCGGATTTTTTCACACCTAAAATCACTCCCCCATAAAATTGTCCACAGAGTATTTAAGCACGAAAATTCCATCGTTTTACAATGAAATATTATTAATAAAATAATTAATAATTTCAAAATAATATTTTATTTTGGAGGTCGATTGCAAGTTCTAACAAATATTTATATTACTTTAAATTCTCTTCAAATTAAAACAAAAATTAAGCTTTGGGAAGAAATGAGGATGAAGAATGAATTTTCTTATTATGAAAAATACATTTTCAGGGAAGCTGCCAATGACAATAAAGAAAAAGAAGAGGAGATTGGGACGAAACTGACAAAATCTTCGCCAATGAATTCGCCTTCAACTTCATCCGAATTGATGCTTTCATGGCGTCGAATTCTCTTGTTGCTCATAGCCATAACAGTACACAATTTCCCTGAGGGTTTAGCCATTGGCGTTGGATTTGGATCAATTGGGAAAACGCCGTCTGCAACCTTCGAGAGGGCATTCAATTTGGCCCTAGGCATTGGTCTGCAAAATTTTCCCGAAGGTTAGCAAATTTACTCTTAATTATTTAGAACAAAAAAATATTCAATTTTAAGGTTTGGCTGTTTCATTACCACTGGCCGGTTTTGGCTATTCCCCATTTCGGGCATTTCTCTATGGCCAATTAAGCGGAATGGTTGAACCTTTGGCCGCACTTTTGGGCGCAACAGTTGTTATTTTGATGGATTCCATTTTGCCTTATGCACTCAGTTTTGCAGCCGGTGCAATGATTTATGTGGTAATCAAAATGGGGAAATTTTATTTCGTTAAATTAATTGAATTTTGTTATTTTTACAGGTTTCCGATTCAATAATCCCAGAAGCTTGTTCACATGGGAATGGGAAGTTGGCATCCACCTCAGCAATTATTGGCTTTCTCGTCATGATGTGCCTTGAAGTTGGACTTGGTTGAATGAATTTAAGGAATGAGATTGAATATTGACTAATTCATTATCAATATTTAATGAATAACTTTTTCAAAAACATTTAATTTACCTATTTTTCTTTAATTTGTCTTCTCCGAATGAATAAATTGTTTTTTCTTGTTCAATATTTATTATATTTCCCTGATTTTAAATGTATTTTACTTTACACATTCATTCAGAGTCGAACAGAAACCGGTTTAGTTGTTTGTCTTGGGAAAATTTTTTATCAGGACCTAAAGCATAATTCGATATAGAAGGATCCCATCTCCAGGGATCCAGAATAAAAGGACTATCTTTTATTATATAGATTGAAAATTTATGATGATCAAGAAAGTCTGAAAAATGAAAGCGGATTGAAAAATAAGAAAATTTTTATAACTTTTTTTACTGAAGAATATAGTATGTAAAGAGAAAGTGCTCTGTCCGAGCCTTCCGGTTCCTTAGCCAAACCCTTTTTAATTTAACTCAATTTTCCAAATATGCTTTACTTCCAAAATAAATTAAAAACTTCAATTGAGTAAAAGAAAAGTGGGTCGAGAAAGAGGGGTGAGAGCGATGATTGGCATAGTAAGGGGGCATCTTAAATAGGCCAAAAAATTGGGAGGAGCGAAGGGGGAATTGGACAGAAATAAGAATATTCGCCTGAAGGATTGGATGGACATCAAAAGGGGAGATTTGGGGGATTGGGCAATGACTAGAAGTGTTTTACAAAATAAATAGTAGGGTTGGAGAGAGTCGGTTTTAAACCGAGGTCTTCGGTTGGCCCGGTTTGTAAAAAATCCTCGGTTTTCGGTTCGGTTTTCCGGTTTTTCGTTTTTTTTTTGAAAAATGGTCATAAAATTTTTAAAAATTTAATTTTTCATGAAATTTCGCAAAAAAATCAAATAAAATAATTTAAATATGATTTCCAATATTTATTCTTTCATAAATTTCTAAATATTCTTGACAAATTGAGAAATTTTAACCAAAAATAGCCCCGCATGGAATTGGCTCTGGAAGAGAAAATTCGAGCCAAAAATCGACTCGTAAGAAGTTAAAATTTTAAGGCAAAAATGGTCCTTATAGGGGAAATTTTGGCCTAAAATGGTCCCGATAGGGGAAAATTTTGGCCCATTAAAAAGGCCAATAATAAAAAATTGACCTAAAAATAGCCGCGCAGCGAAAAACTTAAGCCAAAAATAGCCGCGCAGCGAAAAATTTTACCGTTTTTTCATAATTTTGTGAAAAAAAGTACAAAAAGTACACCAAAGTCAAAAAAAAGTACAAATCTTTTAAAAAAGTACATTTTTATTTTCAAAGATTTGACCAAAAGTACAAATCTTTTAAAAAAGTACATCTGGGGGGACCTCTGATTTATAAGGACAATATAAGGGAAATGAGTACAATCATGGATAAGGACATTTTTATTTAAGGACATTTTTATTTTTACTTTTCTAAGGACGGGGTCTATTTATAAGGACTTTTCTTTTAAAATAAGGACGAATAGCACCCCTCTAAAGTATGTATTTTTTTTATGAACTAATTTCCTGATTTATAAAAAATAAAAATATTTATTAACTAATCATAAAATCAAATATGGATTATTATAATTTGTTTTAGAAGTGTTATTACATATACTGCAAAATAAATAATTGATATCTGGTTGAGATGACAAATAATAAGGTTTGCATAATATTATTGTAGTTCACCGATTACAGTTGTTTTCTTCTTCACTTGCCAAATGCCAATGTCGATTCATTATTACAATTCTAAAAGACCATTTTATATAAAAATATTCAAACAGAATAAGTGTATAAAAACTTACGAGTTACGTTTGAATATGCGGATGAATTGACGTGAATAGGTTCTATAAAAATTTAAATGCACAATTTTTTTCTTATTAGAAGATAATTCCATAAAATGATTTTAATCATTATGTTTATAATTATTTTAAAATAAATGTCGCTTTTATTTAAAATCTCATTTCAATACTACATACATAAAACATTGATTCTAATTTAAGAATATACCTTTTCAAAACCCAATTCTTATTTGAAATCGACTATTTTTTGCTCTTAATTCAAATTATTTATTACAATTAAGATTTTTACTTAATAATGCCGTAGTATTTCCATGTTCATTTCCATCATTTGAACTCAATTGATGCAACCATGGAATAAGTAAAGTGAATAAAGTGCCAATAGCAATTAATGATGCCAATAATACAGTTTCAACTGCCATTTTTTTTATTTATTTATTTATTTTTGAATTGAAGGAAATGAATTTTAAATTGATATATTGTAAAAATTTGCCTTTTATAATAACATTTTCAGTAAAAAATATTTGATAAATATATTTATAATATCAAATCTATAATATTACAATACATTTTTGACAAATATCATATTTTCTATAGAGTAAAATGTAATGATTAAAGGAAATTTCCTTCTAAAATGATATTGGTCAACAACAAAATTGATAAATAAAAAACAATAACAAATAGATTATTCGCTTTTATTTGGCAAACAAATTAATCAAATGGGTTTTGTTTTTAATATAAAATATAATATTTATTTCAAAATCATATTTCAAAATTGTCTAAAAACACTTATTAGGCAATAGTTTCGAAGTTTTATTTGCCAATGAGTTTAGCATCTCTACTCTTTTTAATTCGATTTGATCTTCATATTAATGTATAAAAATAATTATATTTATTCACGGCTAGGAAAAGATTTTAAGCATGCATTTTGTTTACAAAATAATTTTAATTTAATCGACGAAACCAGTGGAATATTAAATATTATATATAGGCTGAGGAAATATGGAATAGATTATTAAAGTTGGTGTGAAATAAGGATTAATTTTTTTTATACAATCCAAAGATAACCTCGCTTGGCAAGAAAATTTTAATATTTTTAAAAATTCTTAGAAATGCAGCAAAATACCAAAATGATAAAATTATGCCACCCAGCAGGGCCAATAAAAATTTGCCTCATCGCAAACGCAACAGATGGCGTTTATATTTTTTTTTTGTTAAATATTGAAATAATTTATAGGAGTATTTAATTTATAAAATTTGTATTGTTAAAAATAGCATGGGTATTAGATGAAAATATGAAAATATATTCGGTTTCATTTTTTTTTTTATTTAAATTGATTCTAATAATTTTCATAAAGTTGTCTCTAAAATATCTCTTTTCCCTTCAAATTTCATCATTTCCAGCAGTTTGCATATTTCTGCAATTTCAATTCGCATTTTTGGATCCATATTGCAGCATTCCACAATTAAATTTTTAATTTGTTTCGGTGCGTTTTTGGGCATTTCTGGTAGAATACCGGAACAAATTTTGGCTTGCATTGCTTCCGGATGTTCATTTTCAAATGGCCTTTTTCCATAATCGAACAACTCAATTAGAAATATTCCAAATGACCTGAAATCATTTTTTAAAAATAATTACATTATATAGTAAATTAATTAAATTTAAATTCTTTTCTTATTTTTTGTATACAAGGTGATTTGAAAATGGATTAAAATTATAAAAAAATTTTGAATTTTTTTAAAATTAATATTTAATTTTTTATATTCTTATATTATTTTTAAAGTAAAATCATTAAAATCATTAAAAAATACTAAAAGAATGATTTTAATATATTTTTTAAATTATAAATTTTTTTAAAAATATTTTTATAATTTTGGGGTAATAAATCTTAGTTTAGTTCTTTAGTATATTATTTTTCTTTTAAAATTAATAAAATATCCCAGATAAATTTTTTACAGCTAACCATATATCGGATTGAACAGTGTATTTTCGATTATTCAAACATTCAGGCGCAACCAATATTGGCAATAATGGATAATTCTTTTTTCTAAATACATCAATTTGCATGGCAGAGCACAACAATGCAACGGTGTCATCCTCGTGATTTTCCGCATCATTGACATTTTGTCCAGAATTACAAGTTGTTTCTTCAGTAAATGGAGAATTTTCTGAATATTCTCCATTATCAGAATATTGAATTTCACTGGATTCATCCATCGCTGAAACAATTTTTGGGCCAAATCCAAAACAGTTCCATAACCATGCATATGAATATGATGCATAATAGGCGCTGCTGTCTTTATCGAGACTAAATTTGTTATTTAATTTTTTTTCAATATTTGACTGAAATCATTCGAATATATAGAATGTATTCCTATATTATTAAAAAAATAAAAGCATATCAATTTAGCACATTAGCAGTAATACTAATAAGTAAGGAACTCCGGCTTTTTTGAATTGTTCCCCCTCCTCTCATTTATCTTACATCGGTATAATTTTTATTCATTGTAATTAAAAAATATTTCTATAAATAAATAAACTTTTGTAATAATTTAGTGGCAAAACAGAAATTCACATAATTATAAATCGCTAAAAAATTTAATTATTTCAATTATATTCTAAAACAAGAATTTATTTTTGCATTTGTCTATCCTTTAATAAATTACCCATACTCAAGCCTAAATCACCCTAGTTTTATCCCATTATGAGTAGATTAGTATTAAAAAATTAGCGATAAACAAACATTCGTGCAAGTCCAAAATCAGAAATTTTAACTATAATTCCAATTAAATGCCCAAATGCAATGGCCGATGGATTATTATTATTGCTCCGAAAGACTAGACAATTTCGGGTGGCTAAATCTCGATGAATTATATTCTTTGAAAATAAATATTTCAGTCCACTTGCGATCTAAATTAATTGAAAAAATTTAATAAAAATATTATTATTACCATTGAAGAAATTTCAATTAAATTGTTGGCTTTTAGAATGAATTTTCCCGAATGTTTTCCATCATCACTTGGTTTATGATTGTAGAGAAAATTTTGTAAATCTCCATATTCGGCGAATTCCATTAAAATGCCCAACTTTTTTTCAATCATAACAACTTCCAAAGTTCTATAAAATGGAAAAGAATAAATAAATCAAAATTTAAAGATGATAAATATATCAATTAAAATTTTTATTTAGAAATTATTTGTTTTCCATTTGTTTAATATTTTTTTCAAGAGTTTATCTTCTATAAATATTCTATTTTAAACATTTAATTTCACCTGCATAAATTTGGATGTTCTAATCGCTTTAAAAGTTGAAATTCTCGATTCATTTCTGCATTCGCTTCAGCAAAGAGTCTTTTAAGTGCGACTTGCTTTCCATGCCATTTGGCCTCATGAACTTGAGCAAATCTGCCTTTGCCTAATTTATATCCAATTTGTAGTATTTCGGCCAATTTTGCTATAAAAATAAGAGAATATTAATTTATACTTTAAGCCTTTATTCAAAACTTTACTTAGTGAAAAAATGTCAATTTTGAAGTAAATAATTTAACCAAAATGAAATATTGATTTTTACTGGATAACGATTGAATTTTTATAGCGGTTTAGACGGAATAATTTTTAAAAAATGCACCAGATTTCGATATTTTTATGGGTTGCAAATATGCAAATTATGGTATTTTTTCCACAAAAATGTTTTTAAGGTAAATTCAAATATTTTATTGGTAAGTTCATTATAATTAATTATTAAAAAATAAATATAAACTATCTTAAAAATAATTTAAATTATAAATTTACCTCTTTTTCTGCTATTTATACGTTGTCGGCATTTGTTTAATATTATTAGGCAAATGGCCACAAAAATAACAACAATAATAACTGTCTTAAAAAATATATTTTTTAAGAAAATAATTATAATTATCAAATATTTACTGACATAATGTACAACTATAATTTTGGCTTTCCTGAATTCATAAATTTCTAGCGCACATTCAGCGGCAATTTCTTGTGTTAGAATTGAACAATTCAATTCAATTAGTGCATTCATTTCTTTGAAACTCAACGCAGGTATCCCATTCCCATTGCAAAGTGCCAAACATTCATCACTGATGAGATGAGGATAAATAATTATTAGTTTATTTGATATTTATCAATAACTTACCATTTTTATAAATTTTTTTTACCTCATGTTAACTTTATAAAGACAATTTTTTATCAAAGTGAATGATTTAACAAAATTGATCAAAAAATTCTGACCAAAAAGAGGAAAAATTTGATCAATTTTTTCTCTTTTTGGTCATAAATTTTTTAAATATTTAAAGTCAGATTCTCTAATTAACTCATCAACTCAATCAGCAGCATTATATAAATGTTTCGAGGTATCTCATAGTCGGTTCCGATTTCAGAAAAGCAATGCAATTAAATAAGGAATTGCTAATTTTTTCTCAAAATAATCGAAAATAGTAGAAATTGAATCGAACAAACATTTTCAAAACCGAAAATATCTATTTGAGTTACTCTAATAATGATAATAAATTTTCTAGAATAAATTCACTAAAAATTCATTTGATTTGTAAAAATTCATTAAACAACATCACCTGACATTCTTTTTTCGACAACATTCTGTATGTGAAGCATTTGCAAGAATGCATTCTGTAAAAAATTGATGATATTGCTTGTCATTGTGCCCATTATTTTGTTTGGCAGGAGAAAGTCCTCGAGCCAATGCATTGCAATTCATTGTAATGTCTTGATTATTATTCCTTTCTTCTACAACTCTATTGCAACATTTTTCCTGATTCGAAAGCCATTCTCGTTTAAGTGGGAAAATCACTGGATTTGTCAGCTGATCAAGGGAATCATAATCACAGCTTAAACAGAAAATATCAGAAATGATATAAAATAAAAAATCTTTATTTTCATTTCTAATTTTTAATTTGACTTTTAAAAATATATTTCAATATTTTATTAATAATATAACAAAAAAAATATTTTTTTAATTTTAGAGTATATCCTATTTTTAAATTCACTTACGAATAATTTTGTTCTCTTTTATGATTATTTTGACATTTTTCAATCCATTCCTCATTAATATAATTCAATAATGTGTCATTGTCATCATCATGATCAATATTTGAAATCATAATTCCGCCCAGCCCAAAATCGCTAGCATAATCCAACTAATAAATTTGGCATTTTTAAAAAATTAAAATGTTTACTTATTACTTTTAATTTAATGGATTTCAAATTTTCTGCTCCAATAAAACTTCCATTTTCTGAATCATAATGATAGACGGTTTTGGCCAAATCATGGAATTTGAAATTGCTCAAATTGTACAAATTTATAAGTTCGCGATAATTAATTTTTTTGCTCCCGAATATTGTATTTTCATCGGCAAGCCTCCACATATCGTCCATCTCCCATAATTTTCTGCTTGAAACACGCCCAAAATTCCAGGCATAAAATCCAATGCCCAAATTGATCTAAAAAATTTATAAGATAATTAATGATAAATACTTAATTATTTAATTTGAAATAATTAAGAATAAAAATCATTGATTAAAATTTAATTTGATTTTTTTTTGTAAATTTATAAAATTTAATATTATATTTTACAAAAAATGCTATTAATTTTATCCAAAAATTTGCTTTAATTTAAAATTTATGAAAAAATATATAAATTATTTTTAAAAAAATATAAAGAAATTTAAAATCGTTCTTATAAAAATTTTAAATTTTTATGACAAACAAAAGACACACTCATTTACATAAGAATCCAAATTTTCTGAAAAATTTAAACTACAAATTTTTACCTCTTTTGGATCTCCGGCACCACATGACAATTCCTTCATTGTCTGTTGCAAATATTCATTCCTTTCAAATGGACGGCTTTTGTAGATTGGTGCCAATGGGCCAGTCATTTTTTCGGCAGTTCTTGGGCTATAATATCCATAGCTTAAACTGTGCATAAAATCCGTGTAATTGGCCATTTCTTTCAACGGATAATTTGTTCTAATTAAATCAGGATGTTTTGTGGTAAGAATTGAAATTTGCAATTTGTATTGAAATTTGGAGTCAAATTCAGTTCGAAGTTCTTTGATGAAGAGAGCGAAATTTTTCTTATCTTTCTTTAAGAATTTAATTATTAGTTAATGTTTATATTTTCAAATTATTTAAAATAAAATTTTCTACACCAAATTTCTAATCAATTTTTGAACGTAAATTAAATATGGAATTAATGATTGAATTTGATTAAATTACTTAAAATATTAAGTTCCAATCCAAAAATTCTAAAATAGAATAAATTAAGCTTTTTTTTCAATTAGGCTATGGCCACATTTTTTGACTAATTATATTTTATCGACGATTTGAAAATTTTTTCACCAATGAAATTAATCCAATGATTACTAAAGTTTTGTAGCTTTGAAACTTTGAGGAAAATATATTATGAAAAATATTCTTAATTTACTTGTGAAACGGCATTAGGCTCCCACCAAATATTAATTCCATCCAACTTTGATTCATTTATAAATTCCACAATATTGCGTATAAATATTGCCCTTTTGGTGGAATTGGCAAGCGATGGTGAGAAAAATGTGGAGTAAATATCACTAAAATTAAATAAATGTAAAATAATTTAAAATATTTCCAAAAACATACGGTCCGCCAATGGAGACCATAATTTTCAAATTTGGATTCGTTCTTCCAATTCGCACAGTTTCTTCATAATCAGCCATTTCATCCTCTGATTCAGCATGTTCGATGTGTAAGGTTGGTTGATCAACAAAAGTTGTATGAAGAATCAAATGAGTCAATTTTGAAGCCTTTTCAGTGAAAATTGAAAAAAAAAATTATTAAATTCTTCGGTACTTATACGGTTTAAGTCCGCTTTTTTGGAAAGTGCTTGGTCCTTCTTTGGTTTAGGGTTTGGGTTTAGGATAGACATAAAATGATTCTTATCCCCACCCTATCCCTAACCCAACACTGATTGACCCTAACCCGAAATATGACAAACCATGGGGGGACCAAGCACTTTCCAAAAAAGCGGACTTAAACCGTATAAGTACCAATTCTTCTAATTAAAAAAGAGAAGTAAACTTGGTTTAAATATAATTTTGGAATTATTTAAAATGGTGAAAAATAATATAAAGATTTAAATCGGTTCAGAAGTTTATCCTAGACCATTAAATCATATACCCAATTAATAGATCTCATCGAAAAATGTCTTTTGATATTGGTTTGGCTGATTTAACATTTTTTAATAGTTTTGAACGAAAAACCGAAAGACGGTTCAAAAGGTATAATATTCTTAATATTTGATGAAACCATGACAAATTATATACCAATCGATGCATTTTGAGTTTTGACGAGATTTTTCGATTGGGTATAAGTTTTGGTGGTCTAGGACAAACTACTGAACCGTTATAGTCTTTTCGTCACCTTCAAAATAATTTTTTCGTCAAATTAAATATTATCCAATATAAATTTTATGTGATGTTGATTTTGAATTGTTTTTATTAAAGAAAAGATTAGTTGAATTTTCCTAAAAATACTAAAATCGCATTAATTGAAGTCGAAATAAATTAGTAAGCTTCTTGATATAAATTTAAAAATAAAATTTTTTATAATTAATCGAAGTAAATTATATTCACCTGAAATTCAGTGAATGGTCTCTTTTTCTCCATATGATTAAAAAATGCCACGATTCGTCGATTAGAACATTGGTCCACAATTTTTGCATTTTTAATATTCGTAGAAATAATAAATTCGGAATGGTAGATAAAATATATTAAAATTAATAATATTTGTGCGAAATGCATACCCTAAAAATAAAAATAGCGATTTTAAAAATGTGAACCGTCATTTTTTATATCGAATTTCGCGCACTAAACAAAATTATCTCAGCAATTTAGAATTTACCAGATAACATTAAAATTTAAAACCATGCAAGATTTTTTTTCTATTAGGCATTTTGATATCAAAATAATTTATTAACCATAATCGGACAAAAAAATATGGTAAAAGAAAACTATCATTTGGCTTATTTTTCTTTTTTGTCATAAATTTTTTCATAATTTCTATAAGATCACAAATTTATTCGTTCAACCCATTTAAGACAATAAAATGTTATCGAAATTGCACTAATTGATTCGAATGCACGATATTTGGGATATAGGAGTTTTGTTCCATTTCAAAAAATTAACAATTAATATTAAATGGATTTTTAAAAAATAATTAAAATTAAATAAATGGAAAGTTTGTTATGAATATCTAAAATAAGTGATCCGCAATTCATTCATTTCTTTAAACAAAAAAAATGAAATCAATCCCCGACAAACAATCTCTCTTTAATAAAATAACATTTCACAAATCAATTTGTTCAATGTTGATGTATAGAGGTGTGAGGTGGCAAATGCACTTTAATGTTATTTGTTAATGGTAACTTCCTTTTTCCTTATCAATAATTGTAATTAATAATTTTCTTGCTCAAAATTTGGCAGATTAATCAAAATTTTTAAACAATTCCTCTATTTGTCAAATAAAATCGGGAAAGATGAAAACAAAATTGAATGAATTTGAATATACTATCATAATCATATTAATAAAAATATTTTTCTGATTTTTATTTATCAAATAAACAATTTTATTATAGCAATGAAGGATTTGATTGTCAATTATTTAATATTATTATCATTTTATTTTTATCAAAAATGGGTGCGGCAATATGGTTTGAACATTGAAGTGAAGAAATTTGGAAAGAAATTTTATTTCTTTATCTTTTCACACCTTCATCAAACGATAATCCTTAATATAATTTAATATATGCAAAGAGGACTTTAAATTTTAAAATAATTATAATTTATTATATACTCTCACTCATCAGTTGTTTCAATTGAAGTAATCATTTTTGACACAATGCTTAAATTAAAATTGAAATCTTTTCAATTGGATAAAAAAATAAATTACAATTGACTATTCTTAAATAAAAACATTAAAATAAGTTGAAAATATTTATTTAAAAAAAGGTGAGAATATTTAACCATGATTTTCATTTTGTATCCATATTTTTAAATAAGTAAGTTGAAAAATATAGATATTCAAAGTAGATTTTCTCACTTAATTTAGATTTGCGAAGTTTGCCAATGCATTTGCATATGAAATAAAAAAATGAATTAAAATTCTCCATTAAATATCTAATAAGATACAAAAAATTTTATCATTCTAAAAATGCTAAAATCCAACAAAATTCCATTTTAAAATGTGCGTATTTTTAGAGCAAAATAACTATGAAATTATTTTTATTATTTGTAATATTATTTGGTAATTTCTCTATTGATTTTGCCAATGTAATTAATAAATATGATTGCCATCAAAAGAAACGAATTGTTGGCTTTTTTAAGGGAGTTGAGAATGGAAAAAAGATTAATACTAAACAGGTTACGTTTATTTATAAATGTCTTAAATACATAAAAACTATAATCATCAAATTCTTTTAGGTATTATATTTTTTTTGCCAAATATTGAATATTTTTTTATTATATTTTAGATTTCAATGCTCACACATATGATTTACGATGGGATCGATGTCAATGAATTTGGTCAATTGCATTGTAATAATATATCTGCCTTATTGCAAATTACTCAAATAGCTAGAAATAATCCCAACCTGAAAATTATGATGGTTTTAAATCAGAAGTTTTTCTTTAAATATTATAAATTATTTATTTTTATATTTCAGAGAATTGTACAAATTAATATTTGTACATATTTTTGCTAACCAAAAAATCAGGAAGAGATTAATACAAAATATTCTCTTATTCCTTGAATATTATGATTTCCATGGAATAAATGTTGATTGGTCAGATATGGTTCCAATCGAAAATCATGTAAGAATTTTGGAAAAATTTTTTAATTAAAATATAAGTTTTTTTTATGTAATATAAAAATATTTTCAAACCTGGAAAAGAAAATAGAATCTTTTGAAAATAAAATAAATTAAACCGCAAATTTTAGGTTATAAATTATAATACAATTTTTTGTTAGATTTTGCATTTTCCCTTTTTTACTTTATATTCCTCGTATTTTTCTTATTTTAAAATTGCTCGAAATTTATAAAAAAATTTAAAAAAAATCTAAAATATAGAAGTTTAAATATTTTCATTGTCATCTTATAATTTTTTTTGTCATTTTATAAATTTTTTTGCTTAATTTTTGCCTAAATATTATTTTCGAAAATATTGCTTGTTATTTAAAAAGTATTTGTGGACAATTTTGTAATATTTTAGGGAAACTTTTTATTATAATTTTTTGAGTAAAATTAAAGCCATTAAAATTAATTTTTTCATTACAAATATGAGCAAACTTTCCCACATTCCTGCATATTTGCACCTAATTGTGCATTTATTATTATTTAATTTAGTTCATCAAAGATAATTATGTTCTATTCTTAAAAGAATTATCTTATTCATTTGATGGAAAATATGTGCTTTCAATCACTGCTCCTTCAACTAAAAATCTTTATATGAAGTAAATAAATTTTTAGTAATTTGATTAACCAAATTTTCTTAAAGTCCTGAACTTCCATTAAAAACGGGATATGATTTGTTGAAAATTAGCAAATATGTGGATTTTATCAATGTGGAAAGCCATGGTTATTTTACTCCAGGAGATGACGTGTTACAACCTTACACCGGACCAAATGCTCCAATTTACAAAAATAAAAGTTTTCAAATAAATAATATATATATATTGTTTTCGGAATTAGTTGATTTGCCACAGATTGAATGCATGCATAGATTTAAATCATACCTCAATTAATTTAGAATAATGTAAATGTTTCAAAAAGCTAACATTAAATCAAAAAATAATTTGGAATAAAAAAGCTTTGAATTTGAGAATTTGTAAGAGTATTATTTATCGCTTCAAAATGGATATAATTATTACCTCATGAATTGAATTACTTTTTTAGGTTTGAAAGCATACAATTACAAGATTATTTACTAAAAATTTGTTTCAATAACATTTAACATATTTTCTAAAATTTCTGCCTCCTCTACAAAGAAATATTGAAAAATTAATCCATTGTTGAAATTAAATAAAATGCATTTCTTATGTATTTTGAAATTTCCATTTAATCATTTTTACCATTTGTAAAATATAACTCATATATTGTAAAAAATAAATAATATTTAAAATATAATTTTCTGTAGATACGGATGTGGATGTTGCAGCAAATGTGGATTCAACAGCAAAATATTATGCATGTTCGATTGGTGGTTTAGAGAAAGTATGAAAAATGAAAATAATTAAATTTATTTCTATTATATTAGGCGCCCATATAATTTAAAAATAAAAGTAATATAAATTAATATTTATATTTTTTATTGTTCTCAGATAAATATTGCTATACCTCTTTATGCATATTTTTGGCAAAATATTTCGGATGAAACTCCGATGTGGAATACTGGCAATAATGGAAATTTAATGTGGCTCTCTTCTAGCAATCAAAATGAGGACAATTGGAATACATGGCGACAACTTTTTCCTTACTATAATTTAAATCAAACTGTTTATGATGAGTCAACCAGATCTTCATATTTATATGATCGGAAGAATAAAAAATTTTATGGTTTAGAAAACTTACGTGCTCTACAAGAAAAAGCAAGCAAATTTTATTTGACTAT
The DNA here is from genome assembly GCA_030063045.1 of Pratylenchus scribneri. Lineage (NCBI taxonomy): Eukaryota > Metazoa > Nematoda > Chromadorea > Rhabditida > Pratylenchidae > Pratylenchus > Pratylenchus scribneri. The sequence goes on along the minus strand of JAQSEB010000022.1, from coordinate 1,062,412 downwards.
TTAATTTTTATATGAAAAATCGTTTCATATAATATTCAAAATTGACGAACAATTTCAGAATATAAATTATTTAATAATAATTATAAATAGCTATGAATTATAATTTGAAAAAAATATTTTATATTAGTTAATTGAAAAAACCATTTTAAGGCCAAATTTCTTATCTGTTAAATATTCTGTTTGGATTAGATTTTTTTCTTAGGCTATTGGAGGTAGTTAGTTTAATTGCTGTCAGATTTAATCACAATTTGCCCTCATATATTATATTTTTTTCGGCAAAAAAGACTTTTTATTGTATACTGAAATTTTTAACATAGATAAACTATGCATTTGGACATAATATTGGTGGATTTTATTTGATGGCAATTGATTATGATGATGACAATGACACAGTTTTGAACTTTGTTTCTTCTACAATTGAAGAAAAAAATTGCAAGGACTTTCTTGTTAACAATTCAACATCAACTATATTTTTGTAATTATAAATAATTAATTTTTTTAATCTTTTAACTGAAGATGTGATAACGGAAATCACATTGATTTATTTGCAAGCAAATCTTCAGGAATTTATCTGCTTTTGGTAATATAATTGTGTTAAACTTAAAAATTTTTTAATTTTGCAGTATATTTTCGCAGTAATTGGAATAATTTTATTTCTCTCTTCTTCCATTATTACAACAATTTATTGTCTATTAAATCGCCGAGAACGGACAAAACAAATGAAAATATTATCCAATATTACTAAGGGAAAAGTTTTACATTTGGAACAGAAAATCGGACAAGTTTTTCAAATTTAGAATTTTTTAATTTTATACAATATATTTTCATTCTATCAGGGTCATTTTAGTACAGTTTATAAAGGAACATGGGATGGCCAAATAATTGCTGCCAAATTGTTCAAAGCATGCCCAGAAATATTCCAACGATTTAGCCATGAATTTATATTACTCACAGAATTACGAAATGAAAATTTGTGCAGGTAAAAATAATATAAAATTTGAATTAAAATAATTATAATTTTTTTTTGTTTATTTTTAAAGATTTTATGCAGCAACATTTTATGAGGACCATGAAATTTCATTAATTTATGAATATGCCAATTTAGGGAATTTGCAAGATTTCCTTCAACAAAATATTCCAACAAATGGCAAAACAAAATGTAACACATTTGCCCTCTATTATTTGAATACTCGTGATTTAATAAATATTGCCAAGATGGTTCGAAATTTTTAAAGAAAATTTAAAAAAATTTTTCGTTTAGGTAGCAAAAGGATTAAATTATTTATTTTCAAAAAATATTATTCATCGTGATTTATCAGCAAGGAATTGTTTGGTATTTGGAAATAATGTAAATTCAAATACTTTGACCCAACGGCCTAATATCACCGTCAAAATTTCGGACTTTGGTTTAGCGAAAATGTAATGAATTTTTTAAAATATATATTTAATAAACTATGCTTAATTTGCGAACTAGAATTTTGACATATAGATTGTTAAATTTTCCTATTATTATATTAAACTTTTTTTTTAGAGAAAATTTATAAGATATATCAAAATATTTAATAAAAAATAATTTTCGAAATTCGAATGTTATGTGGAAAAATCGAAAAAAATTTTGGCCTATTTTGTTTCTTTCTTTGTCGTTGATACTTTTATGCAATTACGACAAATGCACTAAAAATTTCTTTACTCAACTCATCCTAGTTTTGGACTTAATATTTACTATAAAAATTTATTAATATAAAGCTAATATTTGGCGCCCAAAATCAAAATGCATAAAATTTGGAAGCAAATTCAACATACCATAAAAATTAGGTACTTTCCTATTATTTGTCGCCGGATTTTTTCAATCACAAAATCATTATATGTTTGTTACCCAAGAATTTGGTCATAAGATTAAACCCTAAAATGTCATCGTTTAACAAATAAATATGAATTAAAAAAATAAGGATCATAAAATTTTTTTAAATCTGGCAACAGATAATAGGAAAGTAAAAAATTATTCTAATACATTAATATTTTTACAGCATGAAATATACCCAAGAAAATTTGTACGAAGCAGGCTTTAATCTATTATGCTTTACGAAAAAAGACAATGCATTGTTGGGTAAAAATATATTAAAGCCGTCAATAATTAAAGCGAAATTTGCCTGGAGATGGTGTGCACCAGAGACATTGAAAAAGAATATATTCTCGAAACAAACAGACATTTGGTAAACATTTTTTCTATACAAGTTACAACTAAATATTCGTCGCTATTTTATTTATAGATATATTCTATTAAATTTTTTGCATTCTTTGGGATTTGATGTTTGCTCATGCCTTTTTATTTATTTTAAAATTTAATTATTTATGCTAGAATTAATAATTCTAAGAAATTTTTAGAATTCTCTAAAAATTCATTTTTTAAAATAAAATTTTTCAAAATATTTTTTATACATATTTTCATAATTTTGTATATTTTTTATTGAATATTGCTGAAATAAAAAAAATTCCAAAAATAGAGAATTTTAAATGGAAATTAATTTAGATTTTTATTATATGTTGATAAGATAATAAAATATCCCTATTATTATTTTAGCATTATTTTAAAAAAAATAATAAAAAATCTCAATATATCAGTATTTTTTTAAACTCTCACTTAAAAAATTTAATTTTTTTAAGGTCTTATGGTGTTCTACTCTATGAAATTTTTTCTTTTGGAATATTACCCTATGGCGATATTAGAGATGCCCAAAGCAGGGAAATACGTGCAAAAATTATGACCGGAAAAATTCAATTGGAAATTCCAACAAAAACACCAGGACCAATTGAAGCGATTATGAAAGCCTGTTGGCTTATAAATCCAAATGAACGAATTAGTATTGAAGAAATTCGTCGCAGATTGAAAAGTGCTCAAGATGAATTATTTTTGGACTCAGATTCGGATTAATTTAAAAAAGATTGGGAAATTTTTGCTAAATTTTGATTATTCATATTTTTAAATATTATGTTTATAAATAGTAGGGTTAATTATCCGTTGGCGGGACTGTTATGCGGGACGGGTATTCGCGCAATTTTGGGCTAATTATCCAACCCGCCTACCCGTCCCCTATTTCCCGCATTATCCTTATCCGTGATTTCAATATCCGCCAGTTCGAAACCCTTATTTTTTACCGGATTTTTGCCCTTTTTTTGAGTTCATATGCCGAATTTTTGTAATTTTGAAGATTGTATAACCACGCCCAACATTGTCATTTAAAAACAAATAAAATAATTAAAATGATTTTAGAACAAAAAAAATGAGTTAATTTTTTTATTTTGGCAATTTTTAAAATTTGTGTAAAAAATTTCAAAAAAAATGTAGAATATACCTTCCGAGTACGGGACGGGTAATATCCGCGGATATTTTCAAAAATGTCCTACCCGTCCCTTACATGCCTTGATTATCCGCACTCTCAGTTACCAGTGATTTCATTATCCGCGCATGGATAATTAACCCTTAACCCTAATAAATAGTTGTTATTACATAAATAAAATATTATATAAGACCTTTAAAACATTACTTATTTATTATAGGACGACCATTTTTCCTCATCTACTGCCAACTTATATTTGTTGGAATTTTTTGACATTGGCTTTTTTAAGTTATAAATTAGCATCTTATAAGTCTTTATTTCCGAGAATAATTTAATCATAATCTTTGTCAATCAAAATTATAGCACAACATTTCTTATCAGCTACATTTTCCTGTTCGTGGAAAACATTGTTTTATTAAGTTATATTTGTAGTGTTGAATACACATCAAAATAATTCAAATCTCTGAGAATGGCTTATAATATGGTAATACACTTTAATTTAATATTGGATAAACTTATAAAATTTAAGATTTATAAATTTCACAATTCTCGCAAAAATTTATTTGTCTTAATTATCTATTCTATTTTTTCCATAGCTTCCAGCGTTGTCGCAAATATGAGTCTGTTCCAAATGGCTTCTGATTTCGTTGATAATCAATATTTGCACGAAATCCTTTTCCATCATTCGGAGTGTATTCTTTCTTTCGCATTTCAAGCAAATTTTTGTACTCCGATTTATCAAATTTCTCCAAAATTTTTGCGAAATCTACGCATTTCATTGTGCCATTTTTTGACCATTTTAAAATATCTGCAATCGAATTGTTGTTTATTTTTAAAACGTTATTTATTATTTTATTTTTGTTCTAGAAAAAAAGCAATGATAGAATGTTTAATTTTTATGGTGTAGAATATTTTATATATATTTATTGGAATGAATAATTGGCAAGACATTGATCATCAACCAATGCCAATTTTTCCGATGAAGATTTAGCTTGGCAAAAATATTTCTGAAGTTAAACAACTTGGTCATAATTTGAACTAAATATTACATCTTTAAAAGTAGAGATTAGATACCAAAAAAAAATTTTGTTAATTTGCAATTTTTATGACTTACATAAATATTATTTATTCAAAAAAATGAAAGTTTTTAGTTAAATTAGAGTCAAATTATTTTGATTAATTAGCTAAAAAAAAATTCACTTGGTGCATTCAAATGACAATAATGCTGTTTCATTTGAAGCATCAATGGCTCAGTGGTATGATAGAATGAACAAGGATAATGCTCAACTTCTTAAAATTACAATTTTAATTGAAAAAAATAGCGAAATGTTTTCAACCCATTTTTCCTCTACGCAATGAAGTGATTTTAAATGTTTCAAATTCCGTATTTGAAATGCGAATCATGAATGTGCCAGGCCCATTTTGCATGACAAATTCTTCTGCTTCCTTTTTACCACAGAAGAAGATGATTCTTTAATAAATGTTAATTAAAAAAATTATATTCTTAGTTTAAAAAATAACACATTTCTTTCAATTCACAATAATTAAAACTTATTTTTTAATAATTATATTTTTAATGATAATTTATTCCAATTTTCAAAATCGCACCCTTTATTCCATAATTTACAATAAAGTTTTTCCTGGCAAAATAATTTTGGCAAACTCAAAAACCATTCATGAAAATGCACAACATCTCCATTTGGTTTAGTCATCATTGAGACCTGCTGGAAAATAATAATAAATTCCAAAAATTAATTAATAATTAATTATTTTTTGCGCTACATGATTAAATGAAATATAAAAGAAAACTCAATAAAACCTTTAAATAATTCTCAATTTTGACAAATCCATTTTCCGGAACATTCGCTCCAATCATTGTGTTTAAATTTTGTAGATGGATTGCAATAAAATTTCGAACTAAAATATTTCTTTGTGTTGCCATTTCCACAGCTACGGTGGATGGTGAATTTGATGACATTGAGGAACTAGCCAATGTGGGCAAAGTTGTGGACGAGATTGAAATTGATTCGATGGAAGAAGAATTAGTGAATTTATTTGCAATTTCGTCAATTTCTTCCTTTTGTCCACATTCTTTTGGTGGTCTTGTGGCCACAGCCTAAAAGTGATGAATATTTAAATTTCGAAAGGAATTTATAATCATATGCCTACTTGAAATTTATTTTCCAGTGCTTTCAACATAACATTTGTAGTTGTAAATATTTCCTATAATTTGATTTCAGAGATTTTAAAATAAAATATTTCATTTATTCATAAAATCATTGAATTTTTCCAAAATTATTGCATCGAAAAAGAGACCATAAAAAACTTGTAAGTATGGGTTTGGGTAGTAAAGTTTGTAATCGATTTACCATATTTTACGACTTAAATATTATATATATAAAATTTTTGTATAAATTCACTAATTTTATGAAAAATTTATTAAATTTAAAATATTTAATATAATATTAATTTTATTCTAATAATTTAATCGAATTTAAAATGACTTCCTTATCCATTTTGCTCGGGAAAATCCTTTCAAGAAAAGCTTGTCCATCCAAATAATCAAAATGATTTGTGGCTGTTGTTATCATAAATGGGAAGGTGTCAACATTTTTCTTCAACTCAATGCCATGTTTTAGCCAAACATGTACAGAAAAACTTATAAAATATTGTGTCAATGGTGTGTTCCGTCGACATTTTCTTCTACGCTGCATACCCATTACTTGGTGATCCTCGGCTGTTTTTTTGTTTGAGGTTTTACCACAAATCCTCTAAAGAAATTAATAAGATATTATCTAAATTGGAAATTACAAAATACTCAAATCGATCAAATTCTTTATATGTTTGAATTAGTCGTGTTAAATTATTAAACTAAAACATGGTCAGATAGTAATAGTAAGTAGACACTTATTAATAATTCTAAAATTTATTTATTTTTTTTGTTTTTTGGAATAGAAATTATTTTTGGCATTGCATTTTGTAGCTTATAAAATAAAGTCAAACTTTTTTTATAATTCTAGCCCTAATCCCTAATCTAATTCTAAGCCCGAACATTTTTTTTCGTAAAGATTAAAGATATTTTTGTCAAATAATTGCTTACAATTAAAATAATTTTTTGAATAGTTTATTTTTTACTATAAAATTTAATTAAATGCATTTTAAAATGAATATTTTCACCATTTTGAATCGTCGAAATGCAATGTTATTAATATGCACAGCATCCAAATGGCCATTTTGTAAATTTTCCATTTTAGAAACAATTCTGAAGTGTTCAGCTTCATAACTAAAAAAAAAAATGTAAAATTTCTATTTAATGTAACAATAATAAAAATGTGTAAATATTTTTGTAATTATTTGCATTTTGATTTTTTGTTAATTTCAATACAATTTTTCGGCATAATTCAATAATAAATTATTATTAATTTCATAATAGATATACTAATATTTACCTCTCTAATTCATTTTGATCATCTTTTTCCATCAATTTGAAATCAATTGTAAAATTTTCTTCATTATTTAACAACAACATGTTTGCTCCAAAAATTCTTTAAAAATATTTACATATAAATATTAATTATTAAAAATTGAATAAATGCATTTAGACAATTAATAAAATAATTTCGAAAAATATATAAATAATAATATGAAAAATATTTACCCAAATTCTGTCGTAAAATCATAAATACTTTTTTTAGTTTTTTCCAACGATTTGACATGGAATGGTGGTGGTTGAATAGTGGTAACCAATAATTGTTCAAATAGTTCTTTTGTAAATCGGCGCAACTCATTATAGGATGGGTCCGCCCATTGCATCTCATTTTGTATGCCAGCATAATTTCCAATATGCGCACAAATTTGATCAAGTTTATTATTTATATTGGCACCAATTTCAATGAAACTTAAAATATAAATTTTAGATAAATTTTAAATTTTTTAAAATTTTTTCCTTGAATTTGTTTCACGCTGGAACTTTTTATATTGCTCTTTTCTATTCGCTTCGGAGCCAACCGAAACAAATGTTTGTTCAGCTAGCATATTTTGCAATTTTTGATCAAATAATATTCCAAATGGTATAGAACTCTCTCTTGTAATGAAAATTGGATTGTTCAAAAATGCTTGGAGTCCACTCAGAATTTCAATGGAAATCTAAAAAATATAATTTAATAAATAAATTTTTTTACGTTAATGTTATTTGTCAATCCAGGCATTGTTCGGTTCCTTTCAATGACTCCATATAATGAATGAATTAATTGAGAAATTTTCTGGTAAAATGATGCGAATGGTTGATAGGAAGCATTATCTGAAATTAAAAATAAGGTTTTTCAAATAATATTGTAAATAGGTTAATACTAGAATTAGCTATAAGATGCTAGATTAACTAATTTTCAGTAATTCTCATTCGAGGCAATCCAAAAATTGAAAATTAACTCATTCGTCTCGACTCTCGATAGATCAAATTATTAGCCTATGAAAAATTTAAAGACAATTTAGCTTGGAACAAAATTGATTAATGAAAGATCCCTAACAATTTGTTTTTATATATCTGTTTATGTTTAATCTTTCAATTCAATTTAATAAACAAACAAATTAATTAAAGTTGTTGTAAATTTAATTCCATTATTTATCTTATCTCTGGGTCAGGAAATTTCTTAAATTATCAGTATCCTATTTATTTTTTTTAAAGTTTAATTATTTTTGAGCCAAATATTAAATTACTTTAATTAAATTTGAAAGAAAAATTACAAATACATACCAAATGAATGTTCCACAATTGCAAAAGTTTGTTGTGCAAAATTTAAAATATTATCGGCTGGCAAATAATTCGCACTTGGAACATTGACAACTAAATGCCGATTCATCATCATATTGCCACCATTTGAATCAGCAACTTCGCCAATATATGGAATTGATGGATTGGGCATTGAAATGGAATAAGGATATGGATGAGCATCCATTGCAGGGAATTGTTGAACATATTGTTGAAATTCCACCTCTTCTCTAGGATTATTCATATCCAAATCTGGCGTGGTCAATCGAGAGTCGTCGGAATTATTTTCTTCTGCCATTCCGGCATCTTATGAAATTTGAGATAATATGAATTAAGCAATAAAAATTGGCCATAGAATTGCCAATATTATTTTTTAAAAATTTTTATTAGCCTTCGAATTAAATTTTTACTTGGATTATCACAGGAGAATTTTAAAAGGAACCATTTATCTATTAATGTCAATTTTAAGCCTAATTTTTTACCAAATTAATTAATATGTTATGCTTCGATAAAATTTCATATTTATTAATGTTTTATATAAAAATAATAAATAACAAGAAACATGAGATTTCACAAATAATATAAAATGACGGAAACATGTTGTCCATTGATGAACTTTTCCCCTCGTCAAATGTAAATAAATGGCTTATCAATATCAGACAATTTATGGAATAATTAATAACACCTTCCTCTCATTCTGTTCACACCTCATTTCATTTCCTTATTTGTCAATTTATTTAAAAAATAATTTTACTTCATTGACTGAAGAAAAAAAGATAAGCCGATGAATGTTTAATATTTGGCAAATTAAATTTCAAAATTATTTGATATATTTTACTGTTTTGTCAAATAAAAATGTAAAATAAGAATGCATGGAATGTATATTATAAAAGGCAATGATTTAAATGAATTTAAACACAAATATAATAAAATAAATATAAAAAATGCCTTCAAAAAAGAACATTTCATTGTCAGCCTCAATTAAGCATGCATTTGGTGGCATTCGAAAAATTCGACAAGTGTTGCGGAATTCAATTGAAGATTTTTTGATTGTCATGCAACATCCAATTCCAATGACATTTTTCATGCCTCAACCTCATTAATAAAGTAATTTAAAATATTCATTTTTTGTTATTTTTATGATAATAAAACATAAAAATAAATCAAATTTGCTGACTTTTTAAAAAAAGAATCATATCCCTCTGATCCGAAATATAATAAGCTTAGATCTACAATTAGTATTTATTTTTATGGCCATAGGCTTAATAAAAATGTGAACTTTATAAAAAACAAAAATACTTTCACCGATTCCTAAACTTAATATTTTTAACCTAACTAAACAAAAAACTGTATCAAAGTATATATAATTCATAATAATTCATTATGGTCAGCTGAATTTAGCTTTAAAAATTTAGCGGAAAAATAATAATTAAAGAAAGAAATAAAATTAAATTTTTTTCTCATAATATTAATTTTTTTTTCCCAATAATAAACAGCTTCTTCAACTTCCATTGTGTTCTGATTGTGACCAAAAGCACTCCAAGATACAAATCAAAAAGTGCCGACCCATCTGGCTCCAATATGATAATATTTTTCCATTTCATTAATCTTATTTTGTAATATGCTTTTTTTTCTTGGAGGTTTTTATTTTGAGATTTTGTTTTGCAAAATCCAAAAGTTTTTCCCGCCTCAAATCTATCCTTTACTATGTATTCCTTTTTTTCATCAACTATTTTCTGAAAAATAAATTTTATATTAAACTAATTTCCAATTTTTTTTAAATTTGGGGCTGGCAAATATTTTATAGGGTGAGGTTTTTTTTATCCTTAACCTTTTTTACTGTATAAAACGAAATGGCAATTTCCAATTTCCACACCGAGCAATGTATGTAAAATGATATTGATTACAAACTATACATTATCTGCCTCTTTATTATTTTTGGGCAGTAGACTGCTCTTGAAATTTTTCAAAAATTCGAATAACCATTATTTTCTCGTTTTTATCCATCGTTTTTTTATTAACAATATGAAATTTATTCTACAATTTTAATTAAATAAACAAATAGTAAGCAGATTGGATTTTGTTAAAATATAATGTGAATTTATGTCATTAGTGTCCGTTTTTCGCTTAAATTCTTTTTCCCAATCAATTCTTTGATTTTCACCGCCCTTTTCGTGTCGAATAATGGAAGAAAGTGCGAAAAATTTTTTTAGCCAATTTAAAATTCAATCCTTCTCGTAGAGCTAATATGAAATTAGAGATCGGACAAGTCGGGTTCCCGATCGGGTTTGATTCGGGAAACCCGAACCAGAACTCGACCGAAGCTCCGTGCCGATCTCTAATATGAATCTATTATTGGTTTCGATTAAAGTTTGAAAATTTCTTTATTTTTCAGGATTACAATTAAAAAAAGCATAAAATAATTTGAATAAAATCATTGTGATTATTTAATCAAGCGGATCATTCGGTTCTTCAACTGCCTGATTGTATTCAATCGAATTAATACACAAACCATAATTATTCAATCCTTCTTTGACAATGCATTCTGAGTTCGGATAGCATTCCAAATTTACGTAGCACTGTTCGCCATTCATAAGAAAGTTGACTTTTCGGCATTCCCCAGATGTAATGTCACAAATCTCGTCGAAATGACAATCAAAATCACGTTGGCATGAAATGCCCCGCTTATCTGGGCCGGAACCATCTCTCTTTGGCGAATTAGTTGCCATTTTGCAGCGTCGAATATAATCGCAATCCCATCTAAACGCATATCTCTCTTTTTTCAATTGTTTACAACAAGCTTTTATTGCTCGTTCCCACTCTTCAAGGAGTTCATGTTTGAATGCGGTAGTGGTCATTTCCTCCTTAGCTAAAATTTATTTTTATGAAAATTAAAATAATATTTTATTTTTAAAATACAAACTTACTCATTTTTGAACAAAACTCTTGTTGCCAAAAATTTCCACAACGTGAACCATATTTGCATTGACTGCTATGTGTACAATTTCCATCCTCTGGCACATCATAATCAATCATTTCGTCGGAATCGGAAGATGAATTCATCAATTGAAAAACTATAAATTTAAAGGAAATTTAATGAGAATTCCCAAGAATTCCTTTATTCAAAAAATTCTTTTATTAACTCTTGCATATTCTATATCTAATCATCATAAAAAAAGTCTAAAAAACTTTTTCCTCTAAAATAAAATTGCTGTTAACATTTCTATAATAAATTTAGAAAATAAAAAAAAAGATTATAGCATTTTTTTCTAATAGATAGCTAAAATTAGGGGATATTTTTAAAGAAATGCTCAATATCCCTTGGGTGTAATTTTATTAAAAATATTCCTCTAAAAGTTATTATGCAACCTAAATAAATATATTATTATAAATATTTTATTTGCACCTTCTTATTTAAGTCGTTTATGCTAAAAATTGTTGAATCTATATTTTAATATTTTTTATATTTCTTTTTGTTTAACTTTTGTTGCCTGAATTATTTTTATACTTAAAGGAAAATTTATTAAGATTAAATTTAGGATTTTTATATATCATTGTTAATACTTTCTAAATTACTTCTCTGAAGTTAATTTTTTTTTTTTCAAAATTTGCCAAACATACCATTTTTATCTGTTTCGTACGTATCTTGTGCAGAATTTTGGGTTAATTGTGTTTCTTTTTTCTTAGTGCCATCTAGCAATTTTACTTCTTCTATAATTTGTCCAGTGTTTCGCAACATTTGGCCTTTGTCCAAATCAATTTGAATACCAGTGTCTTCAAAAATTCCGTCTGGGACCTGTTACATGAATGTGAATGTAAAACGTTTTTAGCATTCATTCGACCTGATCTGGGCCAATGGGAATTGCAAATTTCAAATTACCGCGCATTCCACGTTCCGTGCAATAATGTGAAATTTCCAATTGCAAATGATATTTATTCGTTTTAAGATCTCTTTGTAAAGCATGATAATAAAGATAGCACAATTTGTCATCAAAATCCATGTATTTAAATTTTTCCTAGAGAAGAAATTTAATAAATTGATAAAATTTTTAATCTGAAATGCTTAAAAAAATACTTCTGATCTAAATCAGAAAAAAATTTTACTAAATTATTCGCATTTTCATAATATATTTAAGAGCATTTAAAAAATTTTTAAGATAAACTCACAAAATATGTGTTTTTATCCCAAAATTTAGGAACTTCTTCTGCTGGAAATGGATGTCTGATTTCACCATCTAATTGTGCGCCTCCAATAATTGCGGCAATAAAAAATTTTCCCTCTTTCATTTTGTCTTTATATTCACTGAAATTGAAAAATATTTTGAAAGAATATTAATTCATATTGGTTATAAATCTAAATTTTCTGACCAATTTATAATTTCCCTAATTTTTATTTATTAATTTCATACACTAATGTTGCATTCAGAATTGGACATGTTCTTGAAAAACGTGACAATCGTCGTTCCATTGAATATTGCACTAATTCCACGGAATAGCCCATTTCGACTAAATCCATATTCGTTTTAATGTCTTCACTGATTGAGCATTTCAATTGGCCCTCAGCCAAATAAAGCAGCCAATCTATAAAACATTAGTATTTAGAAATATTGACTATTAAAAAATTCGACATTTTAAATTATAAAATATATATAATTTGATTGAATTGTAGTAAGAAGTTTGAAAGAGAATTGAAAATATTTAATATACTATGTTATTTAATGAATATTGGTTTATTATTTTCCTAATTTTATAATTCCCAAAATTCTTCTTTTTACATGATTTAAAATTTTAAAGATGATTATTCTTCAATTTTGGTTTTGAGTAAATTAGCAAATTTATTGATGCTAGGTCTAAAAATAAATTAGATTTTGATTAAGATCTGGAATTAGTAAAAGACATAATAAGTATAAAAAATAGAAAAATTTGAATAATCAACCTTTTCGTCGATTCCGCATTCTTTTATTGGGCACTTTGTAATCCAACCCATTAAAAAAATATGCCTTTGAGCAATATTTCAGCAAATCATATTCTTCTGTCTCTGTTGCCTTACGATGAAAGTCATAGAGACATTGTGGTGACTAAATAGTTTAAATAATTTGAAGATTAATTTAAAACGCACATTAGATGGCGGATTGTATGTCCCATTTGCTAAACGCCAAGTAAATACATCGGACCCATCATCGGCAGAATGAATTGGACAAAAAGCATAAAAATGTTTCATCATCTTCTTTTTTTCCTCATTTTTGTAAATTGGTCTGCGTTCATAGCGACAATTGTCCCATTTCCAATTATTCAATTGGGCTTGATTTTTATGAAGTACGGAATCTGTATTAATGAAAAACAAATAAGAAATTTGATTAATAATTTGTACAAAATAACCTTTAATTTGTCCAAATTCGCAAAATGCTGCCCCATTTTCAGTTTGATTGAAGCGGATGAGCATATTTGGTTGATCGACCCCATAAAAGAAGGACATTTTTGTTTGCGGATAATAGTGTGGGCCAATGACGGTGACATTTTTCTTAAAGATGTTCAAGAATTGCAAGTCGGAACCAGTTTCATCGGGATCCGGCATCGTTTGGGACTCCAAATTAAGATAGGAGACGGCAAGGAAGGCCTATTATTTATGAAGAATGTAGAATTTAACAGAAAATATAAGAATAGAAATTTTTAAAAAATTTGCAAAAAAATTATTTTAAATTTTCAAATTAATATGAGATTTATAGATTATAATTTTGATATCATTTTATAATCTTTTATTTAGATTATTTGATTAGAGTAAGAAAGAATTGGTTGTCTGAAAAAAATTGCAAAAAGTTAAGTCAAAAAAGCAAAGAGAAAAAAATTTGCCATATTTTTATTTTTTGGCTATTAATTCATCAATAGGCTAATTAATGTTTGATGCATCATTTTGAATGCCGTATTAGCTCAATGTTATAATTTTATTAATAGCTAGAATGTTGAGATAATGGCCAAAATGTCCAATAATTAAATAATTTTTTTGTTAAAACATCCCACCTTTGACAAATCCCATCGCAAATTGTGTATCATCTTAAATTGCCATTCTGGATCCACTTCACTATCATTGTATAACTTTTTGCCGCCCACTGGAATTTGCGATGTGTTGTTAGGCCGCTCGTTCTTTAATTGGTCTTCATCTTTTTCCTTTTGGCCAACAGCAGTGGAGGCAAGTAAAATGATAAAGAAAATTAATAAAAAATAAATTGAATTAGGAGGAGGCATATTTGGATGTGAATTTTTTTAGGAAGGAATTTTTGACGTATGAGACTAACTTTTCAATTTTTCTTCATTTTTACAATTTTCCACGTATTCTTTCAACACGTCTAAAGATAGTTTGAATTAATTTAACCAATTTTAGATGGTTTATATTTTAACAGTAAATAATATATTAGAAGATACATTTCAGAATAAATTAGATGATTTTCTGTTTTCCTTTTATGGTTTAAAATTTTTTTACTTTTTAATATAAAATATCAATTTATAAAATCTTTTTCTTTTTCACACTGCTGTTGACAATTTTCTAAATTTTCATTTTATTGTTCCAAGTTCAACAAGACAGTGTCATTTTCATATTTGGCATCCAAATCGATGGCGAAAATTATTCGACGAATGAATCAGGAAAGTTATTCTTTCCGGAATTAAAATCAGAATTCTTTCCGGAATGAAAATCAGAATTCTTTCCGAAATGAAAATCCGAATTCTTTCCATAATGAAAATCAGAATTCTTTCCGGAATGAAAATCAGAATTCTTTCCGGAATAAAAATCAGAATTCTTTCCGGAATGAAAATCAGAATTCTTTCCGGAATGAAAATCAGAATTCTTTCCGGAATTAAAATCAGAATTCTTTCCGGAATGAAAATCAGAATTCTTTCCGGAATAAAAATCAGAATTCTTTCCGGAATGAAAATCAGAATTCTTTCCGGAATCAAAATCAGAATTCTTTCCGGAATTAAAATCAGAATTCTTTCCGGAATGAAAATCAGAATTCTTTCCGGAATTAAAATTAGAATTTTTTCCGTAATGAAAATCAGAATTCTTTCCGGAATTAAAATCAGAATTCATTCCGGAATGAAAATCAGAATTCTTTCCGGAATAAAAATCAGAATTCTTTCCGGAATGAAAATCAGAATTCTTTCCGGAATGAAAATCAGAATTCTTTCCGGAATTAAAATCAGAATTCTTTCCGGAATGAAAATCAGAATTCTTTCCGGAATAAAAATCAGAATTCTTTCCGGAATGAAAATCAGAATTCTTTCCGGAATGAAAATCAGAATTCTTTCCGGAATAAAAATCAGATTATTTGGCTCAATCGCTCGAAAAGCAATATTTTAGATTTAGTTAACGCATCACCCCATCACATTCCCTTCAATTTTGAGCCATTACCATTCCTCGATTTGCCGTTATTGATATGCCAAAAGGGGATTGAATGAACGCCTGCTCGAAGGATATTATAAAATGATGATCAACCGTGAATGTAAATTTGCAAATTTCGGTTACAAAAATAGCTCCAGTAAAATGGGACTGACTTCGGGGCAAAATTATTCATTTCGCTTCAATCAATCAAATATTTACGCAATCCACTAGAAAGCCATTTCAAAAACTGGTCAGTTCGGTAAACTGGTCTTATTATTGTTTTAATATTTTACTAGTTAAAATCATCAATTCGACGTCGAGGAATGCCGGTTGAATTGATGGTTGAATTGTTTGCTTCGTTGCCATTGAAAAATGCTTATGGCCGCTTGGAAAAATGCCAAATGGAAAAAATGATTCACGGCATTAAAATGGTAATTAAATAAAAATTATTTAAATGAATTTTTCAGACAATGAAAGGAATTAAATGAATTTGGAGGATTGTGGAACGAAATTGGCGATTTCCGAAAATGGACTTGTAATAAACCATATCGATCCAAATGATATTTGAAAAATTCGGGAAATTTGAAATCATATTGTAAAATTTTTATTTTAAAAGAGAAAATTGTGCCCGTGCCCCGTGCATGTTTTCCAATTCCATCAATGAATAATTTCATTATTTAACATCTAATCTAAGATCTAAATTCTTCTTTATCCAATTCAGCGCCACTATGATTGCTTTTTGGCATTTTTGAATTGCGCCAACAATTCATTTTTGTTGAATTTCCTGTCTCCATTTTTGTCATATTTTCGAATTTCATTTGTCGCTTTTATCACATGTATTGGGCCTTTGTCCTTTCCAAATCATCATTACCAATTGTCGAGACGAACATATGCTACTTTTATTATTTGTTCTATTCACATTTAATATATCTCATTTTATTTACAATATTTTAATATATAATTTAATTTTTTAAAATTTGATACAATAATTAAAATGAATTATAATAAATAGCTCGGGCAAATATTTTAATTATATTTTTTTGAGTAAATTTTTTCTTCTTTAGTGGAAAATTTGCCTAATAAGGCAATTGTTTGAATAAATAGACTATTCATTTTTAAAATGAAGGCAAAATAAATGAATATTTCTTATGAAATGGAGCATTATTGGGAATAGATGAGACATGGGACCAACTGTTGGGTTGACAAATGCTAAATGAACACAAATTATAGGGAAGATAAAACTTATTCCCTGCCAGAGTTTTCCCTCCATATCCACTCTCTTCTATTCAATTAATAATTGGTTTGGCTTTTTATCGATTGTTTTTATTTGCTTCTTATCCTGAGATTTATAATAAATAAATTTTTAATTTCGAATTTATTTTTTTTTTTTGCCGTAGATTTTTTTCAATTCCAAGAGTTTTCCCTTATCCATTATTCATTACAAAGGATTAATTTTTGGAGCAAAATGAATTTGGTCACTCGCTGCAAAAATGTTTACATTAATAATAATGGTAAATTTGAATAATCATTTGGAATATTTGTCCTTATTATTACTTAGATGATGATGATGATGAAGATTCCAAAATTGATGATGATTTTGAGGAGGATGAAAACAATACTGATGAGGAAGATGATGAACCCGATTTCATGGATAATTCAGGAAAATGCTGGGAATTTGCCAGCAAAATTGGGGATGAAAAACATTTGAAAGAATGGTGCCAAAACAAAATGGGTGGAATGATTGTTGGAAAGGAGGAAAAATTGACTCGACAATTCCATTGCCTGAACAAAGAATGCAAATTCAAAGCAATTTTTCTGAAGTCATGTTCAATTGTTTACACACGAAATAAACACAATCATCCAGTGAAAAATGCGATAAATAGCCAGAAAAAGGAAGTAAAAGTAAGCCATTCAATTTTATTATTCCAAATGTTTTTCAAAAAACAACAATTTATAAAAGAATTCAAAGCTTAATTTTTAAAAAAAAAATTAAAAGTTTAAAAAAATTTTTTTTAAATATTAGATGTATATTATTATTTCAATATTTTTTGAAATATTTTAATGTTTCTAAATTTTTTCAAAGCCCATAATATATTTTTTTAATAAATTCTACACCTCTGGCTTTATAGGTAAAACCACCATCACAATCAGCAATTGAAAGAAATTATGTGGATCATCAAGGTAAATTATGGCATTTTCATTCTCATATTGGCAAAAATGTTTCACAGGAAAGATTGCTAACCAAATTTGGCTTTAGTGAAATTAAAAGAAATCAAACAACTTTAAATTTACGTTGCCGCCATCGTAATCTCTGGTGGATTCTGTTCTTTTGTCGGAATTTATTTGAAATCAAATGGATGTTTATATACGAGAGGAGAACATGAACACACAAAAAGAAAAGTATATTGGGAAATAATTATAATAAATTAAATTTTTAAAAAATTTATAGAAAATACCTCAAAATATTGGCGATGACTATGTTGATCATCTTGGTAGAATCTGGAAATTTAATAAAGAAATTGGCAAAAATGCTAAACGTGAAATATTTAATAACAAATTTGGCTTTAATTACATTAATACATATGTATCAGGATTTAATTTACATTGTGGAAAGAAAGCGCCAAATGGAAGATGTAAATATGCAGGAATTTATTTTAACTCAAATGGATGTTTATACACTCGGGGAGAACATGAGCATGCCCGTCCAGAAAAGGTGAGTAAAAATCTTCAAGGAGGAGGCTTCAAATAGAGAGGGGGCTAAAAAATTTTAGAGTGGAAAAGCATAAAATTTATTTGACAAAATTTGCAGCAAATCAAAACATGTTTTTACAATCAAAAACATCTTTATTCTAAAATTTTATGAACCAGAATATTTTTAAAAATGTTTTTAAAATTAAAAATTTTTTTAATGAATTAAAAGAAAGATCAAATTATGAGAGCCTAATGGAGAATTTTGGGTATTTGTTAAGTTTTGTATCCCCTTTTTGAAAAGTGCTTGGTCCCCCCTATGGGTCATCAGGTTTAGGGTTGGGGTCATTCAGGGATATGTTAGGGATTGGATTATGATGATGTAAAATTCATCTCAAATGTATCCTAAACCCAAACCCTAACATCAAAGGGGAGGACCCTTCACTTTTTCCTCACTTTTTTCCAAGGTGACCCAAAAAGGGGATACAAATACAAACTTAACAAGTACCGAATTTTGTTTAGTTAATCATAAAATTTTATTTTTGGTTAATTTTTCTTACACAAAATGCGCTATAATTCAAATATGATATGCCCAAACTCCTAAACTTGTTAGCTAATAAAATTTAAAATATTTTCATAAATTTTTTATATTATTTTAAATAAATGAGAAATGATAAATTAATGTTTGATTTATGTAACAGTATAATAATAAATAATGCTATATTAATAAGATTAATTAATTTTTTTTATTTATTTAAGAACCCTAAACCTAATGTTGGTGATGATTATGTCGATCATCTTGGAAAGACCTGGCCTTTTCATTCAAAAATTGGCAAACAACCCATTCGAAATGAGATTTGGCGCAACAAATTTGGCTTTTTAGAAATTCAACAAATGCAGCGAACATTGAATTTATATTGCAAAAAGAAAACAAATGGGAAAAAATGCCCATTTGCTGGAATTTATGTTAAGAAGAATGGATGTTTATATATTCGAGGAAAACATGAACATAAATAGAGTGGACGAATTAAAAACATAGCTTTCATTTTTTAATTTTATTTTTATGCAACAATTTCCAATAAATCCGATAAACCAATTTATGAAAATTTTTGTATTCTTAGTTTCATCAGCAATTTATCAGCACCTGTTGCGACGTCAATTCGCTTGGGACTCGGCTTCCTCGCTGCGGCCGCTTAGCGGCCTCCGTGAGCTTCCGCCTCGTCCCAAGCGAATCGCCGTCGAGGGATACCGTTTGGGCCTTTTGGTTATATTTATATCTTATTTTTATTTTGGAACCGAAGACGTCATTTATAACCATATTTTTATTTTGGAAACAAAAAGAAAAAAAATGTATGCCACGGCGAGGATTCGAACCCGAGACCTCCTGACCGCTGCCCTATCCACAACCAAAGCGATATACCATCGCGCTAAAAGTTCACATTGGCTAATTTTTTCGAGCTTCACCATAGTCTTAAGGCGACATAAGGGAAAATACAAATTTGCATATAACTTTCCCGCATGTACTCGAAAAAATTTTTTGAAACTTGATGCACACTAACTCTGATCATAGTTACTGACACAAAATTTCACAAAAATCGGTCAACACACAAAAAAGTTATGGGGACAAAACCTAAATTTTCCCATTTTTTATTAATATACAAGAATATGTAATGAACATTTCACAGCTAGAAAAAATAATCCATCATTGATTCCCTGGGAAACATTTGATGAAATTTTATACAAAATGGATAAAATTGAAGAAAATCAAAAATCAGAAAATGAATTAAATAAAGAAAGAAATGAAGAAGTAAATAAGAAATTTACAAATATTGGGAAGGAATTTCATGACTTGAAACAAAAGATGAATTCGAAATTTTACGAATTAGAGAACAAATTGAGGGAGAAAGGATTTTTGAAGAAAATTTTTTAAATCTATAAAATGAAGAGAAGAAGAAGAAAATGATTTTACGATTGGGAATATTTTCCATTTTTGAAAATTTTTTCGGGTATCTGTCAACTGTCTACTTTTTTTTGTTAAACGAATGAAGAAAGATAAATGTTAAAAAACAAATGGTATTTGAGAAAACAGTAATTTAAAATTAAAAATTTTTCAAATATTTTATTTTGAACTGATTTTCTGTTCTGATTTTTCCCTTGTTCTGATTTTTCTCGCGCACCTATTCTGATTTTTCCCTATTCTGATTTTTCGCGCGCACAATTCTGATTATTCTCCTGAGCTGTTCTGATTTTCTTTTCAGATTTTTCCTTTGTTCTAATTTTTCTCGCGCACAATTCTGATTTTTTCCCTTATTCTGATTCTGATTTGACTCATATAATTATTTGCTGAAACTAGGAAGAGGTCATGCAAGTTTTTCCATTAAAATTTAAAACATTTATTTATTCTTTTTATTGACTTAGGCCCAAGTTATACGAATTGAGGTCCATAGTCAATATGCAATTTCTCCAAATACTCAATTTCAAAAATATTTTGTAAATGGTACTATTTTGACAATATCTTAACTCAAATTTTCAAAATAATTATGAAAATGTGTATGAAAATAAATTTTATGAATAAAATTCACAATATATTCCAAAAAATCGAGTTATTTTGAGAATATTTTAGAAATGGATCTATTCTTAGCCTGCTGAATATTATTCAGCAATGGTCAATGTATTTGATATAATTTTATAGCTAATTTTATGCTTAATATTATTATGCCCTAAACAATGCCACAGCAGCTTCACCAAACCGTTTCGTCTGCAAATATGGTAACACTGTGAGGTCGGCTCCTTAAAAATCTGATAAAGAAGAAAAAAGAAAAGGATTTTGAAAAAATGAAAAAAGAAGATAAAGAAAAAATTATTGATCAAATGAATTAAAGAAATTAAAGTAAATAAAGGTAATTTTTTCCAAAATTATCAGCACAATATAGGATTTAAAATAAGATAAAATTTATGTGGCCAGATATTTTCTCATTTTGTTCAATTCATAAGCTCTTGGCCATTTTCATTTTTCTTGTATGTTTTGCATTTTGTCTTTATCAAATGATCATTCTATTTTATTTCATTCTCAAATGTTTTTTCACAAATTGGGTATTGCTGCATGGTCTCTTTTTCTGCAGGTGCTTAGTCAAACTGCATTTCTGAGTGAAACTTCTTCCACAAATTTCGCAAACAAATAACCTTACTTCTAAAATTTTAAAGAGAATATTTAAAAAATAAATTTTTTTATAAATTTTTATACTCACTTCCATGTGCTGTTTTCTCAGGGCCCGTAAATTTGATCGACTTACAAATCTTTTACCGTATCCGTCCCAATTGTATATAAAAAAATGGCTGCTCAACAGCTGAACATTCAAAATTTTAAATGGTTAATATATTTTTTATTTGTTAAATTTCAAATTATTTATTAATAAAAATAATTATTAAATATACTGTATTTTAAAATTTTTATTTAGCCTACTATGTATCAGATTATGCCTTTTCAAATCCCCAGGCCATTTAAATATTTTGTTGCAAAGCTGAATATAAAAAAATGAAATTAATTTCTTAAACAATACTCACTTCACAAGTTCTATCCAACATCTTTCCCATCTGAATATTTTTTGTATTTTCTATAATTTTTTTCTAATTTAATTTAAATTTTTTTATTTTTTTAAATCGTTTCTCCAATAAATTAAAATAACCCCTCTTATCTTGTGTTCATGTTTGCCAAAATATGGAGATCAGCCGTGTAATTGCCTCATCATTTTGTGCCAAAATATGGAGATCAGCCGTGTAATTGCCTCATCATTTTGTGCCAAAATATGGAGATCAGCCGTGTAATTGCCTCATAATTTTGTGCCAAAATATGGAGATAAGCCGTGTAATTGCCTCATCATTTTGTGCCAAAATATGGAGATCAGCCGTGTATTGCCTCATCATTTTGTGCCAAAATATGGAGATCAGCCGTGTATTGCCTCATCATTTTGTGCCAAAATATGGAGATCAGCCGTGTAATTGCCTCATCATTTTGTGCCAAAAATATGGAGATCAATCATTTGTTGCTCCTTCAATTTTGTGCTTGCCCAATTATTAAATAAAGAATATATGGATGGGATGTAATCATGGATGGATTCATTCCCCAAATCGCTCTTATTTTCCTTTTTTGTTTTATTCAAATTTTATTTAATTCCTCAATCCTCACTATTCATTATTTGACGCAATCCTTCAAAAAAGGTATATTTTAATTTGGGGATGATCACCTTTCCCTTAATTTTGGGAAATAACATTTACCATTCCTCAATTTCCTTTTATTGATATGCCAAGAAAGAATATTGCCCTTGGGGTTTACGCCAAATAAGAGGGGATATCGAGGTTGGGGATAGATAAAATTTTTGCAAAAATAAAAGAAAGCCAGCAATAAAATGGGATAAAGTAATGGATTATCGGAATAAAAAGGAAAAATAGGACAATAAAAGGCATTGAAAAAATTCAATATTTGATTGAATAAGGTGGATTTTAATGAGGCTATTTGAAAATGGAGTATCTATAAAATGTACAGATGATCAGAGAAAGTAATACACGGACTTTATAAATTTAACCAAATCGCTTTCTAAATTAGACTTCCTGCCCTAATCTTAATAGTTTTAGCCTAACTTAATAATAAATTAAAATTAATAAAATGCTAGGAACTTTTTCATTTCTACCCCTCCACTTCCCTCTTTGCAACCAATTAAATTTATTTAACAGTGATTAATTTGAAATTTTCTTATTAATATAAAGATTAGTATTAAAAGTGAAAAATCAAATATTCTAAATAAATCTCTTCTGCAGCGCTCAAATTGCATTTGCATTTTTTATTTTACATTTTTTCTTTTAATAAAAAAAATTTATTTTATAGTTTTAAAACGCCATTCTTTTTGTTCACTAAATTTCATCGAATTGATTGAGTTCGAGAAAGCAAATTAACTGTAAGAAATAGGTCGAGATTAGCAAAATTTTTCAAACATTAAGGAAATAAAATTAAAATATAAAAATTTTCATTACTTCAATTATTCAAATTTTTATTTAGCTCGTTGGTATATTTTAATAATCCGGATGGTTTTGTCCATATTTATCGTAAATAATTTATAATATTGTTTTAATTAAATTTTAATTTTCAGCTAATATGATTAAATTTCTTTTAATTTTACTAATTTGTACAAAAATTATTGAAATAATTTGTGCCGGAGTTGATAAGGGCAAACGGAAATTAGATGAATCTTTGAAACAAAATCCTTCACATTTAAATGATTATAATCAAAAATCAATGAAAGAACCAAAACATCAATTTGATTTAAACAAGATACCTGTTAATGATGAATTTGGTTGGTTGATAGTAGAGTTGCACCCCCGGGGACGGGGATGCGTTCGGGGAGAAATTTTCGGGGATCAAATTTTCGGGGAACATTTCGGGGCTTCCCCGGGGTCATCTTTTCGGGGACGGGGATTCAGGGATAAAACCAGTGTTGAACACTCGTACTCGTACTACGAACGTACTACGAAATACGAGTACGAGTTGAAATGTCCAGTACGAGGTACGAGTACGAATACGAGCCGATTTTTCCTCGTACTTAGTCGTACCAAAAAGTACGATAAAAGTACGATATAAAGTCAAAATTTTAGAAGAAAATTGAGTAGGCACTAACTTAAAAATTATAATAAATTTAATAATTGAATTGTGAGAAATGAATATCAATAAAACTTTAAATGTTCAGCCGGTGTGAAGCCATATGAATGCAAATGGGACGGATGCGAACAGAGATTTGCATATCCATCGAATTTATGGGCTCATGAACTAAAAACACATCGACGTTAGGAATACTTTTAGATTTATTTTTAAGAAAAAATTAAATCAAAAATTTATTCAATTTGATAATAAAGGAAATATATAAATAATCAATTTTTTATTCATGTTTCAGCCGATGAAATGCCATTTGAATGTAAATATTCCGATTGTGGTAAAAAATTTGCGTACCAGTCGGATTTACGGATACATGAGCGAACACATGAAAGTGAGTATAAAAATAAATATTTTATCTCATATTCAAATCAAATTTTAGCTGTAACCTGTAAGACAGGGCTGCCAGAATGTACCCCTACGGGGGGCATTTGCCCCCTTTTTGAGATTTTGCCCCCTTTTGTGCCCCCCAAGCTGAGATGCCCCCCAAATGCCCCCTTTTTAAAATTTTGTCATTTTTTCCCTTTTTTTATTATTTTTTGGTCTAATTTTTCGCTGCACGGCAAATTTTTGCTCTAATTTTTCGCTGCGCGGCCATTATTGGCAAAAATGTTTGCATTTTTGGTACTTTTTAAAAATGCCCCCTTTTTTACCGAAAATGCCCCCCAAATGCCCCCTTTTTTTCACGAAATGCCCCCAAACTGAAAAACCATCTGGTAGCCCTGCTGTAAGACCATTTATTTGAGAAAATTGTAGAAAAATTTATTTTTTTCAGACAAAATTAATTAATAATTTTCAATTTTTTAGAATTAAAGGAATATTTATTTGTAAAATGTAAAATTTTCCCATACCATTTAGCTGATTTTATACCATATAAATGCACTTGGCCCGAATGCAAAAAAGAATTTAAATATATATCGAATCTTCGGCAACATATGGAAACTCATCAAAGTAAATAAAATTTGATGTTTTTTCAGAAAAAAATAAATAATTTCTGTTGCATTTCCATTAAAATTTTAGATGGTCCATTTATCTGCGAGAAGTGTGGAGAAAATTTCACGTTGAAAACCAATTTGAATAGACATTTGAAAAATAAAATATGCGAACAAAATAGTATGCTTTTTTAGATAATAATAATTAATTTTTGTTACCATTTCCATTAAAATTTTAGATGGGCCATTTTTTCTTTGCGAAAATTGCGGAAAAAGTTTCAATCAGAAAAGATATTTGGATGTACATTTGAAGAACAAAATATGCGACAAAAAAGAATATAATATGCTGCTGGGATAAGAGGAAATGAATTGAGGAAAAATACCATAATTCTTCTATTAGAAGCCCACCTTCTATTTGAAGCCCACCTTCTATTTAAAGCCCACCCCTCGAAAAATTTATGTCAAAAATAACCAATGTAGAGGTGAAATTAGGCCGAAATAAACATTTTTTGTCTTCAAAATTTTCGAAAAGCCTCCCTTCGGAGGGCCTCTGAAATTTATAAGCCCATGGGCTTCTAATAGAAGATTTACGGTAGATGAGGATTTGGCCTAAAAAATTCATTATATTAAAAATTTCTCGAATTTATTTAAGAATAAATTTTATTTTGATTTATTCATATCATATATTCGATGAAAAAAATACATTTTTTAAAATCATTTTCTATAAAAAAATGGCAAATTGTTTGGTAAATTACCTATATTCAAAAAATATTTCAAAAATTTAATAATCAAAAATGATTAAATTTACAGAAAAAAAAACTTATAATGTTTAAATTTCAAATTTAGGGAATGTTGCATTACCACCAAAATATGCCAATTTCGAATTTTTTCCCGGCTGTCAATCTCTTCCTTGCTACTGAGAGAGTTCGAGCTAATTTTGGAAAGGAAAAATGGCGTTTTAAACAATTCCAACATGCTCTTGAAATTAAAAACACAAATGCCTAATTATATGTTTTAATTTTTTATCTAACTTTTAAAGAAGCCAGTTTCTTATCCTCAAACTTTTTTGCATTCCTTATCGAAATTAATCAAATCAAATTACGCTTCTAATTTTCTTCATTTAATTTTCATAAAATTTTTTTATTAAAATTTGAAAAGATGAATTGAATCATTTCATTATTTAAACATATATATATCTAAATCCTTCTTTCTCCTCCAATTCAGATATTCAACAATTATTTTTCGATGTTATTATTTTGTACTTCGGCATTTTTGAATTGCGCCAACAATTCTTCTTTCCTGAATTTCCCGTCTCCTTTTTTGTCATATTTTGTATTTTCGAATTTCATTTGCCTGCTTGTATCTCGTATTGGGCCTTTGTCATTTCAAAATCATCGTTACCAATCGTCGAAACGAACATAAACGGAACCCAATAAATAACTTTTGGATCTTTCAACCCTTATAATATGGCACAGAATAATGTGCTTGAAATTGGGAAATCTCATCAGCAATTAGATATCCATTCTTTCATTTATTTTATATTCCATTCTTATATTATCAATTTCTTGCCCCTTCATTGGTACATTTTGATAAAACAAATTTTTCAGCTGATCAATGCTAATCATTCAAATCCCTAACCGATTAGTCCAATTCTATAAGAAATCATAATTTTCTAAGTAAAAAAAAAAACAGGAAACTCATACAAATTTGTTTATTAGTAAAAAGTAAAACCAGTTTTAAACAAATAGAAAGTTCATTTTGTCCATTTATAAAGAAAATAGGAAAAATATGAATTAATAGAAGGAAAAGGAATATAAATTTTGATTTATTACGGCTGGTCAGACCAAAACAATTTTATTTTCTCGTAAATATTAAATTAAAATTTTATCTATTACTAATACAAATCAAGCGTTTTACTAAATAGATCATTTATTATTGGCTATTGAAAACTCTAAAAAAATCATAAATATTAAATGGAAATATTTATTTTACCAACAAAATTTCTTAATATATCAGAAACTGGTTTTAGGCCCTACAAATCTTATACCATTTTGTAGATTTCATAGAGCCGCGTCTATTGATATAATAATTTGTCATGTTTTTAGTCTAAAATTAAAGAGTTTAAAGCCAAAAACCGGTATATGGTTCAAACGGTTCAAACATTTATATTTTTGATCAATACCATGACAAATTTTATAGCATTCGATGCGTCTTGATGAGATCTACAAAATGGTATAAGGTTTGTAGGGTCTATAACCGGTTTCTGATTTGTTAGAATACAAAAACCTGTTTTATGGGAAAATAAGTCTTTTTGTTGGTAAAAAAATTGTAACCATATTAAATTTGAATCCTAGAATCAAACCATAATGGGAAACACAATTTTGAGCAAGCATCATGCAACAAAAAAATCAAAAGAGGATAAAAATAAAACAGCTCCACAGAGTGAAATGCCAACAACTTCGGTAATTTTGGGAATCTTAAAAGACTAAAAATTTTACTTTTTTAATTAAGGAATCAGAGGCCTATGCACAATTAAGAAGGGAAATTGCTGATGTGCTTTTGAGAAGTGACGAGTTGCTAAAGAGGAATGATTTTGTGAAAGGTTTAGATTTAATTTTATATTTATTTATTTTTAAATAATTATTCAGAAAATGGAACAAAATGATTTCTCGATGATTCCTTCGTGGTTTTCCTAACAGGAATTTGCCTTGAAATTTAAAAAAAAAAGAATAAGAATTTTAAATGTGGATTTTGCAAGCCCTTAAGCAAATCACTATTATCGAAAGAAACATTCATTTTTTAATCACGAATGATCAATCATTAAATTGCATTTATTCTTTTCCAATAAATTAATTTTCAATTACTCCCAAAATCCCCTTCATTAAATAATGCCATTATTTGGCTAATTTGTTCCGAATCATATTTCAAAATATCATCAAAATCATTTTCATTATTCTCCGTTGTCGGTGGAACGCTGGCTTCTCCTCCGCTTTTTGGTGGAAGAAGAAAAACATTTTCCGTATTTGGAATATTTCCTTCTTCAACCATTTTATTTTTGTCTTTTTCATTTGTACAAATACAAATTGTAGAAATATTCAATAAGAAAATAGCAAATAATAATTTTGGAATCATTTTCTTAAAAAGGATTTTTAGTCAGAGAATTTCTTTCATTTTAGACATCAAATTAGCCAAGGGAAAGATGCCAAGTTGGATGGTTTATTTTTAATATTGATAAAGCCGAAAAGGACAGTTCGAGAATGTAGCCAAATATGAAAGGCAAAATGTCAATATTTGGACAATGAACAAGATAATATCAGGGAAATTTTTTGTATTTTCTATCAATTTTATGCTTATAGATCAAGGCTCAAAGGTTCTAACAAACTTAATTCATTTTTAAATTCTATTTAGCTTAATAAATCGAATAAAGCATTTGGATTTTGCAGTGATTTAGGGGAAAATTGATTTTGTTGAGAGAGAATAATTGATCATTTTTATAAATAATCATGGATGGACTATGGACTCATTCAAATTCAAATATTCCGTCCTTTTTCCTTTGTTTTGCTCATCAGATTTATTCCCTCACCCTCAACTCTTTCTCCCCTTATTTGGCGCAATCCATCAACGGCAATGTTTCGGTTAACGGATAATCCATTGCCCATTGCCATTCTTCCTCCCCTCAATTTTGGGGCATTCTCTTCCCCAAATTCACTTATTTATGTGCCAAAATTGGATTGAATGATAGCTTTCTCGATTGAATTTATAATGATGATCAATCGTGAATGTAGAAAGGGCATTTTATTACAATTATTATTATTTTTAATTGAAGTGAAAAAAAAAGTAAAGCTTGAAAGCTATTTTGAATGGACAATCACTGATCCCCCCATTTTAGAAAATTACATTAATTTAGGAAATTTGATTTATGAAAAATGAAATAACAAAAATTGATGGAATAAATAAATGAATCAAAATGCAATAAAATGTATTCTTCAGTAAATCCTAACAATCTGTGACATGTTAAAGAGTTTTTTTTTAAAATTTACTTGACCAAATATTCTTTATTTTTTTTTTCAATTCCTTCCTTTGCCACTTTCCAGTTTATTTGCTTTTGTGCCACATTTTGTCATTCTCAAATGTACCATCAAGTCACCTTTCCGCTTGTAATCAGCTCCACATTTTTCACATTTATGTGGCCGTTCCGCTAAAATTTATAATGTGAAATGAATAAGAATTTCAAAAACCAATTTAGCTCGAAAATAAATAAAATAAAAATTATATAAATTTTACTCACACTGATGTGATAGCAGATGTTTATTCAAACGCGATTTACAGTCAAATGTTTTCCCGCATTCATTACAATTAAAGTTCTTTTTTTTGGCTAAAAATTTAAAATTGACAAAATTTTAGGTTAATTTCTCAGAAAACATCCTATCCAATTTCATTTATAAATCAACATAAAATTCTCACCAGCTTTATGCATTTTTAATGGATTAGTTTTTATGCCAGTATCTAAAATTTTAATATTTACTTTAAAAATTTATATTAAAAAAATTTTTCATTTACATTTCTCCCAAAGATCCTTGGAATTTTGTTGATTGCTAATAATCATTTTTGTTGGATTTGAAGAAGATTTGGCTATGATTTGCTGAATATTTTGCATTGACTTTTGTTCCATTGGTTGATTATTCATTGCAATATTATTATTAATTGGTGAATTTTGTTGTGCTGACAATGTATGTGGAACTTTTTCTTCATTTGAAGATAACCAATTTAATAGCCATTCATAATCTACTTCAAAATTGTCTGATGAATTAAATTGATATTTTGGTTTTGATTCATGTTTCATTTCATTTGAATTTGATGAATTTTGTTCTAAATATTCATCTAATTTACTTTTGTCTTTTTTCCTTTGCAATGCACCAGCACCAATATCATTTTCTCCGGCATAAATTATTTCAATTATTTTTGTACAAATTAATAAAATTAAAATACCTTTATGAATCTCCATGCTTTTTGATTTTGTGATTCTCTGTTCAAATTGTATATTTTATTGTCCGTTTTCCGTCGATTGTCCCTCAACCATGCTAAATTATCGGTTTCATAAAATGATCGTTTTACGCCAATAATAGGTGCTGATTTTTAAATAAAAAAATAAAATATATTTTAGTAAACCTTTACCCTTGTTCAATTGAGATTTTTGCCTAACATTTATTCCCGACTCCCAGTTTGGTAGATTTTTTGCAGCCAATTTTAATGGACTCTGTTGATTAGGCTAAAAATTCTGTGTGATGATGATGACATTCATGCAGGGTTCTCAGATGTATACTTTTTTAAAGATTTGTACTTTACTATGACTATTTGTGTACTCTATTTACTTTTTAGAAATTATAAAAAAAATGATAAAAAAAATTTTCGCTATTCGGCCATTTTTGGCTCATATTTTTCACATGTGGTTCGAAAATATTAAAACAGTCTTTTCAAAAAATATATAATCTTAGTCCTGAGCTGCTGCTGGTTGATTCCATTTTGTTAAATTATGATAATAAAATCTAATAAAAAATTTTAATCAATTTATATTAGCTTAAAATATTTATTTTGACTCCTAAATTTTTATTTTTTAAAGTCATTGAACTTTATTTTGAAAAAATTTCTTAGAATCCTGTATTCGTGAAGATGATTGAGATTCTTTTGTTATTTCATAATTATGGTCAAAATTTGGCAAAAAAATTAAATTTTGTTAATATTCCTTCAAAATGAGGGAGTGTTCCTTGAAAACTTGATTACTTAGGATTACGGAAAAGTTTGGACCAAATTTGAAATCTTAAATTAGATTAAAAATTCCGATAAATAATATTTCTCTAATATTCCTTATTTCAAAGATTATTCCCGGATTGATTCAAATTATTTAAAATCTATAAATTGCCTTTAATTTTGATAGAGAAATGAATTGTCTATTTACATGAATGGATTGTGTGCCAATTGCCGCCGGAATATTCTCATTTTTCCAATTGTCCTCATCAAGCAATGCCATTATCTCATTTAAATCCTCTGGCTTAAATTTGTTCATAATTTCATCCGAATCATTTTCATTATCCACAGTTGCCTGTTGTCCATTGGCTTCTCCTCTGTCTAAATGTTCATTTTGTGAAGGAGGTGGATAAATATTTTCCAAAGTTGGAATATTTCCTTCTTCGTCGAGAGCATTTGTACAAATAAAAATTGTTGAAATATTTAATAAGAAAATAATTATAAATAATAATGTTGGAATTTTCATTTTCTTTAAAGAAAGATTTTAATTAATTTAAAAATTTCATTTTCAGCAGTTTAGCCAAATTAATTTTAAATAAAGAATATTTGGATTGTATTTAATCATGGATGGATTCTTTCCCCAATCACTCCTATTTTCCCTTTTTGTTTTACTCATTTTATCTAATTCCTCACTATTCATTATTTGACGCAATCCTTCAAAAAAGGTATATTTTAATTTGGGGATGATCACCTTTCCCTTAATTTTGGGAAATAACAATTAACATTCCTCAATTTCCTTTTATTGATATGCCAAGAAAGAATATTGCCCTTGGGGTTTACGCCAAATAAGAGGGGATATCGAGGTTGGGGATAGATAAAATTTTTGCAAAAATAAAAGAAAGCCAGCAATAAAATGTGATAAAGAGAATGGATGATCGGAAAAAAAGACAAATAGGTAAAATCAAAGGCGAAGAAAAAATTCAATATTTTGATTAAATAAGGAGGATTTTATTGAGGCAATTTGAAAATGGGGCTCTATAAAATGTACGCATGATCAGAAAAAATACGCGGATGATCAGAAAAAAAATGCACGGATTCTCTGAAAGAAATATTGAGAATAATCAGAATAAATTGAGGGAATATGAAAATGGAGGATTCGGATCGCGCGTGTAAATTTGCACGGATGATCGCCAAAAGAGGTATACGGATGATCGAAAACAACGCCGAAAAATCGAAATAAAAATCCCGATTGCCTTTATTCAACCATCAATTTTATTTTAAATTAAATTAATTATAATTCCCAAAACTCTAAAAAAACTTTCTCAAATCCATTAATTCTTTAAAAATTAGAGGCTATTTTACCCAATGCTAAGCCTAAATTTAAAGATTAAAAAAGTCGACATTTCTAAATAAATAATTGTCAGCCTCGGTTAGAAAAATTAGCAAAAATGATATTTATATTAATGGGCAATATCAGAAATGTTCCACATTTATTTGCATTTTCCATTCATTTTTTCAAATATTTTTGCCGCAATCTTTTCTATAATTCTACTAAAATTAAAGAATAGGAATATAATACAAAGAAATTTAAAAATAGCTTTTGAAATAATTGATTTCAAAAAATTATAATTTAATCCAAAGAAATTTAAAAAGGGCCATTGAATAAATTTGATTTCATAAAATTATATTTAAATCGTTTTCAACTCGTTATTTTCCATGTTATTTAGAAAAAAATCGTATTCATTGAAGGAAATTTCCAACAAAAATTTTATTTTTTTCCCGATTTAAATAAAATTGTATAATTTGATAAAATTGATAAAATTTTCACATTTAAGATTGCAATTGCTAGCTTTCGAATTATACTGAACAATATGATATTCAACATAACCATTTTGATCATCTTTTTGACATACTTGGATCCAACAAACGGTGGTGGCTGTTGTTGTTGCGGTGACCGTGGTGGTGGCGTTGGCGGTGGCGGGGGCGATGATCCCGGTCACTTTGAAATGCGAGAATTCGATATATTTACCAGGGCAGGAGAAAAACTACGTCTAGGACGTTTCATAAATAACCCAACGTCGAGTGAAATTATGTTGATTGAACCTCCAAAAGACCATAAAGTTGTGGTAATTGACGAGGAGAGAATGTTGGAAGACCAAAATCAGGATAATGTTCTCGATCAAAAGCAAAATCCTCTGAATGAAGGGAAAATGCCATCTCCAAGTGGTACACAAAAGGCAAAGAATGGATATGAGAAAAAATCTAGACCAAAATTAAGGATGAAATTTGTGAGACAATCTAGAAATACAACAAAGAATGAAAGTGGAAAAAAGACTGCAAATTCAACAAATGCTGACGAAAAAAAGGATTAGAAGCATAGAAATTAAATCAGTTGCGTTCTATGAATACGAATGGATGGATCGATGAATGAATGGATCACTTTCTCGATTATAAATTTCCTTTCTATTTTTTGGTGTTTAATTTTTTTTCCTTTTGCTTCGGTTATAACTAGGGTTGCGCACCCGCACTGCGGGGGCTGAGTTTGCGGGGACGGGGATATGCGGGGATGGCACTTGCGGGGACGGGGACGGGGATGACCCTTGCGGGGATCCCCGCGGGGATCCCCGCGGGGACGGGGATAGACTGAATTTTTGAAAAAGATCTAATTTTTCACAAAAATTTTTCTAAAGAAAAATTTCTGCTCAATAATGGCCGTGTAGCGAAAAATTTTAGCGAATATTAGCCATGTAGTGAAAAAATTTTAGCCAAAAATTTAAAAATTATAAAAAAAATTCAAAAATTATAAAAATTTTGCTTAAAATTTTTTCCATTTTCCTTGAAAAATCCAAAAATATGGGGTGCATGTTCATCCCCGCGGGGATGAATCCCCGCGGGGGCCGAGTTTGCGGGGACGGGGATATGCGGGGATGGACTTGCGGGGACGGGGGCGCAACCCTAGTTATAACTAATTTTATAATGTTTTTATTATATTCTCAGAAAATTTGTATAATTTATTTTCAGAAAATTCTCAGAATTATTTTAAAAGTCAAAAAATTTCTAAGTTAGCAATTTTATCACAATAAATTATATTTTCAAAAATTTTTTAATTTTTCGCTAGATTCTCAGAAATATTTTCGAAAAGTTCTAAAATTCAAAATTTTTTCACTTTTTATTATATTCTCAGAAAATTTGTATAATTTATTTTCAGAAAATTCTCAGAATTATTTTAAAAGTCAAAAAATTTCTAAGTTAGCAATTTTATCACAATAAATTATATTTTCAAAAATTTTTTAATTTTTCGCTAGATTCTCAGAAATATTTTCGAAAAGTTCTAAAATTCAAAATTTTTTCACTTTTTATTATATTCTCAGAAAATTTGTATATTTTATTTTCAGAAAATTCTCAGAATTATTTTAAAAGTCAAAAAATTTCTAAGTTAGCAATTTTATCACAATAAATTATATTTTCAAAAATTTTTTAATTTTTCGCTAGATTCTCAGAAATATTTTCGAAAAGTTCTAAAATTCAAAATTTTTTCACTTTTTATTATATTCTCAGAAAATTTGTATAATTTATTTTCAGAAAATTCTCAGAATTATTTTAAAAGTCAAAAAATTTCTAAGTTGGCAATTTTATCACAATAAATTATTTTTTCAAAAAATTTTTCAAAATATGAAAATTTTTCACAAATATTTTCGAAAAGTTCTAAAATCCAAAATTTTTTCACTTTTCAAAATATTCTCAGAAAATTTGTATAATTTATTTTCAGAAAATTCTCAGAATTATTTTAAAAGTCAAAAAATTTCTAAGTTGGCAATTTTATCACAATAAATTATTTTTTCAAAAAATTTTTCAAAATGTGAAAATTTTTCAAAAATATTTTCGAAAAGTTCTAAAATCTAAAATTTTTTCACTTTTCGAAATATTCTCAGAAAATTTCTATAATTTATTTTCAGAATATTCTCAGAATTATTTTAAAAGTCAAAAAATTTCTAAGTTGGCAATTTTATCACAATAATTTTTTTTTCCTAAAAAATTCCAAAATATCTAAATTTTTTTAGAAAAATTCCTAAAAGTTTAAAAATTCTCGGAATTATTTTCCAACTTTATTCCCAAAAATTTTGCCAAAATTCAACAAGGGATTCTCAGAATTTTTCTCACAATTTTTTGATATTCCCAAAAAGATTCTCAGAATCTTATAATTTCCAACAATATTCTCATTATTGTAAAATTTCTCGATATATTGTCGAAATTTTATTCATGCTGATAAACATTTTCTCATAAATGCTCGGAATTTTTTTGAGAATATTGTTAAAAATATTTCTGAGATTGTACGAAATTTTGGAAATAATTTTGAGAATTGGTAATATTGTCATAAAATCCTCAGAATTTTACACTTTCTCAACAAATTCCCAGATTTTTACGCATTCTCGGATATATTTTTGCATTTATTCCAAAAAAATTCTTACTCATACCCCGGGAGGGCAGATTTAAATTATTTACTCAAGTTGGTTTGGGTAATGAATTGATGAATTACTTGAATGGATTGCTGGTCAATTATCGTCGGAATATTCCCCTGATTTCCAATCTCCTCATCATCAAGCAATGCCATTATCTCATTTAAATCTTCTGGATTAAATTTATTTATAATTTCATCCAAATCATTTTCATTATACACAGTTTCTGTTTGTCCGCTTGTTATTCCTTCGCCTTCTTGTGGTCTATTTGGTGGAGGAGATGGATAAATATTTTCTGCATTTGGAATATTTTCTTCTTCACCGAGAGCATTTGTACAAATAAAAATTGTTGCAATATTTAACAATAAACTAGCAATTAAAAATGTTGGAATTTTCATTTTCTTTAAAGAAGAATTTTCATTAATTTGAGAATTTCATAATAGCCCCAATCAATTTTTGGGCATTTTACAATAAGAGGGAGAAAGAATATTTGGATGAATGCTGAAAAAGTGATCATTCGTACATTAAATAAATGGAATAACAAATCAATCAAAAAACGACATGGGCAATGGAAAATTATTTTTTATTGAATTCATTTCATTTGAGGCCAATATTAGTATTAGTATTCATCTAATAAAATATTAATGGCTTTACTGTTTCGAATAAGTAAATAATTCAATTTAGTTACGGCCACAAATCAATCATTTGATTTTTATGATAAATCCGTTAACATTTCCAATTCCCAAGCTCTCATATTATTTTTGCGTTTGATTGGAGGCACCATCGTAAACTATATTCTAATAGCAGTAAATTTGGCCATTATTCAAGCCTGCCTGAGGCCTGACCCATTTTTCGTGACAGGTCTTTCCCCCTTTATTTTGTTTGTCATATTCCATTATCCATCCATTCAATATTTTGAAAAAGAAAAAAATCACAATTTGTTTGGATTTTTTGTCTAAATTTTTTTTTTATTAAAAATCCTCTATGATCAAAGAAGATGGGACCAAAGAAATGGTAGCCATATGCATCATAGGATGCGAAATTGGACAATAAAGACATTGATAGGCAACTAAGAGAAATTTGAATCTTCAAAATCTGCGCCTATTGCTCTCCCGAATTTTGGACCTTTTAATCCACAATAGTTAGGCTCATACGATTCGGCAAGGTCGATTTAGAATATACAATGGCCTTCCCCTCATACCCAGAATACAGGCCCACGAAAAACTCCAGCAGCAGATTTCTCCCGTTTCCTTAAATCGGTCCCTTGGGCGTCGGAGGACAATCTTCCTTTAACCAATTTATAAAACTCATCGAGACGCATCGAATGGTATATAAAATGCCATGATTTGATTTTTATCAAATTAAGAAGTTTTGAACCGGGAACGAAAAGACGGTTAAAGGGTTTAATACCTTAAATTTTGGGCCGAAATCAGACAAATTATATACCAATCGATGCGTTTTGATGAGATCTATAAAATGGTATATGCTTTGTAGTTCCATTTTACACCATTAGTAACCTCATAGAATCCAACAAAAAATGTGAAAAATGATAATTAGCTAGAAAAGTGGATTTATCGTTCAATTTCTACTTAAATTTTAAATAATAAAAATGATATTCTGATAAATTTGAAAATTTTATTCGAGTTTTCTCACATTTTGCATAAAAGGTGAAAATAGAGTTTAGAAAAAAAAAATAATAAAATATAGATTAGTGGAATTTAATTATTTCATTTTATTTTACAAATTAATTTATTTTTTTTATGATCTAATCAGTGTTGTAAAAATTTCAAAGTCTCGTCTCTCGTCTCGTCTTTTCGTCTTGCCCTTTTTACCCCCTCGTCTCTCGTCTCGTCTCGTCTTTTCGTCTTGGCCTTTTTACCCCCTCGTCTCTCGTCTCGTCATTTCGTCTTTTTTCTAGGACGAGACGAGGACGAAAACGAGGACGAGACGAAAGACGAGGACGTATTTACAACACTGGATCTAATGATATTTTTAATAAAATTTTAAATGTGAGAATAATAATATTTTTATGTTTTAAAGAGATTTACTTTTTATATTTAATATAAAATCTTTATTTTTTATTTCCATTTAATGTAAAACCAATGTCAAATTTATTGCAAAATAAAATATTAAAATTCATCGCATAATTTCATCAAAATTATCAAAAATTTTTGCCTTTTCTTATTTCTAATTCTTCTTATTAGAATTCATCTCCATCACCATTTTCGTCATGTTCTTCGTTGATTGTTGGAACCAATTGATATGGATTGAAGGCCCATTCAGTTTTGCCAAAATTCGCCTCAATTTTATCATTCTTGTAGAACAAACTGGCAGCCGGATACAATTCCAGACCGCAAAAATATGCAGGCAGTTCAATCGATCCTTAAAAAAATAAATTTTATGATAGAATTTTTAAACAATATTCCATTTTTTCAATCTAATACATAATATTATTTATTAAAACATTTTGATATAAAAATAATGGGATAAAAAAAGTCGAAAAAGCTATCAGAAAAAATGAAAATTGCCCGATTTTGTTTTTTTTTTTATCTGTGCTTTTTACAATTTTTAATCAAATCCATTAATTTTTCTCTAATTAATTTATCCAAATCTGTGGGCTATAAAATGTTAACAAATTTACCCAAAAATTCTCCATCGCAACTGGCGAATGCTTTCAGCGTTGAATCTACCGGTGAATGGATTAGACCAACTCCAACCACTCCGACACTAAAATCGCAATTGCCATTGCCATTGACCTTTTCAAAGTGTTTGAATTCTCCATTCACACGCATTCCGCCTTTGTGACAAATCCCAATGGAAGAATAAGGATATGAATTTCCGCCGATATAGGGGCCATTGAGTGGAAATTCCTTATCACAAAATCCGATTTGAATCCTGGAATAAAATGAGTGAAAAATTAATGAGAAAATGGTTCGGTGTATTTATTAATATTGAATATTGATTTCTTTTAATAATTTAAAATATATAATATATATATCTATTTAAACACGAATAGAACTTTGTTGTAAGTGCATATTTGCCCATCTTGGTAAGATTATTCCAACATTAACAAATGTGACCTAATACCAATGGTAAATGTTTGCATTGGCCTTAGCATGATTGGGATAGAATTTTGGATAAAATGAAAGCAACAAATTTCGTTTTTTTTTTGGTAATTATATACTTACTTTCGATCGGTCACTTGGAGAATTGACACTTCAAAATAGACTGCGATATATGGCTTTTTGGTATTCCATTTGAAGTCGGGAATGGGCATTTCGGCACGAACAGAATTCCATTTTCCTATAAATATTAAATTTTAATATATAATTTTATTAGTGGAATTAAAATTTACCATTCCGAAAGCTTCCAGCAGATTTGACCACAACAAGTTCATCGCTGCCCTCCAAAATGCTCAAATATTGCTCATC
This sequence comes from Pratylenchus scribneri, assembly GCA_030063045.1. Classification (NCBI taxonomy): domain Eukaryota; kingdom Metazoa; phylum Nematoda; class Chromadorea; order Rhabditida; family Pratylenchidae; genus Pratylenchus; species Pratylenchus scribneri. Next base: position 1,023,977 of record JAQSEB010000022.1, on the reverse strand, counting down.
TTCCTCCAAAATCCATTTGTTATTCGGCGTCAAATGTTGAGCTTGAATTTCGACATTCATTTCCTCAATGCATTCGGACAGTTTTTTCACCTTAAAATTGCAAATTCATTTAAATAATTTTTATAATTTAAATTAACCAAAATTTGAAACTTTCAAAGATAATTTTTTAATACCTCTCAATTTTAACATTTTCGTTTAGATAATTTTGAATGGTAATAATGAATTTGTATATATTTCTCCATAAGTTATTTCATAACAGGTAAAACCAATGCCAATATTAACCATGATTAACAATGAGTTCACATTTTATAAATATTGGCAATGGACTTATTCAAAATATGGCTACGTAAATATTATTCACCGAATTAATGCCAAATTAATATTTACTGGCAAGCATCCAAAATTATCCAAAAAATATTTTGAAAATTTAAAATTATTTTTGTTCCAATTTTAATTTACGAAAATAAATAAAGAGCTAAAAACAAACCGCCTGTTTATCGGCCTTCTCTTCGCGCAATTTTGCCATTTCCGTTTTCAATTGTTCATTTTCTTTCTCCAATTTGTTCATCCTTTCCATCATTTCGACAATTTGACCATCCAATGCTTCATCTTTTCCATTACCATCATTTTCCACTTTCTCGACAATTTCCTCCTTCATTGTATCATTTGCATTTGTCTCATTCCCATTCTTCTTCAAATTGGCCAATTCTTGTTCCATTGCCGATATTTTTTGACCCATTTGCCAGCAAATTTGTTCGATCGTAGGCGCAGATCCATTTTCATTTTGTTGTTCAGTCATTTTAATTGTGATTTTATTAATAAATTGAATTATTAGATAATTTATTTTCTTCTAAAAAATAATCGAAAATTCATATAATTTAGTAGGACATTTATTAGTAAAATTGAAATATTCGTTTCAGTTTAATGAGATATTCAAAAAGGAAAATATGTGTTTTTTTTTATCTCTTTCTCTAGAGCATTTTGATATCAATATTATTGATCAGAAAATTATAATCAGAAAATTGAAAAAAAAGCAAAATGCCCAATTTTATAAATAAAACAATATGATATTTATCTTAAATTTGAATTAAATTGAAATTTAAAATTTTGATGAGCAAATTTAAGTGAATAATGTTGAAAATGTTTTGCTAGTTTTTATATGCATGCGAATAAGTCAGCAATTGGATTTTAAATGCAAATAATGGTAACGCCCTCTTCGATTCACCCATATTGTTGGTATAATTGTTAAAAATGATGAAATATTGTATTCTTTCAAAAAATAATTCAAAATAATAGAAAGGGTTTTTGATTTTATTTTTTAATGTCAACTTGAGAATGGAATGGTGGCATCTGCCATTTCAATTTATGCTTTATATTTTCTTTTCTGAAAATTAACAAAGGAAAGGGTGAATAATGCGAATTGGAAGTGCGAACAAAAAAAGTTCATAATAGAAAAAAATAATTGGATAGGAATGAATTTTGAAATGAATGACAATATTATTACCAGCAGGACAACAATAATATAGGTAATATAGACAAGAAGTTTTTTCTCAGCAAAATAGAAAAATTTATCACAAAAAAAAATCTAGCGAGTTAGAAAATACTCCAAAATTTGAAAGAATGGATTGAGGCAGAACTCCAAAAAAATTGAAAAATTAATGAATTTAAATTGCATATTGAACGAACAAAAAACAATGGAACGATTCGACGAATTGAATCGAAAATAATTTATTATTCTTTTTCAACCTTTCCTCCATGCCATATTGAAAATTGGACTAAAATAAATGGAATAATTTAATTCAATGAAGCTCATTGTCAATTTTATAGAAGCTTTTTGGTTGATTTCTGGCCCTCATTTTCATTATCGTCAGTCATCTTTTCCATTTTGTTGGATGCAGCCAAACTCCAATCATCATTCTCTTCATCGTGTCCATTCAATGGTAAATGGGCATTTGGAATCGGATCCATGCGGTGCCACAACCCAAGCTGCTTGTACCGGTCCAAATTGTTGTTGGTATGCTGGCGTAGGATGTGATCCATGCTAATTTATATAATATTCTGTTGAAGATATATTTAAGTGACGGATAACGAAATTATACATTTCCCCATTCCTTCATTCTTCCGTTTATCTTTTCTATTTATTTATAATATTTATTTCTTGAAGGTTTTTATTTTGAGATTTTATCAAAAATCCATAAGTTTTTCCTTCCTTAAATCTATTCTCTCTGCTTTTCTTTTTGGTTCAAATTTTTCAATTATTTCAAAATGAAAATGACATTGTAAAAAATATTAAAATTTATTCAAGATAAATCCAATTTTTTTTATTCAAATGGAAGTAGAATTTTTTTAATCATTAATTATCAAATTTTGCCGTAGCTGCCGGTCTCTATAAAAAATGCATTTTTTTGTAGATTCTCAAAAATATTATTGAAAAGAAAATGTCATCGCTTATCGCTTTTCATAAAATATGGATTCGAGCGAAAATAATTTGTTTGCTCAAAATAATGAACTAATATTCGCGCATTCATTCCAATTAAATAAGTCCTCAGTTCACACTTAATCCATCCTTTGAGGACATTAAATGTACTATTTTAATGATTCACATTGTACATATTTTGATTTTACATTTATAGCGTCAAGACATTTATCATTTTTTTAATTACCAATTACCATTAAAATTATTTCCTTTATTCGCTCTATAAAAAAGCATTTTGAATCTTATCTGCTGCATTAAAATTAGTTTTAAATTCACTTTTCATTTTTGAAATTTTATACAATTTTCATTTCCAAAATTTAATAAGCCAAAAATGGGTTATTCCCTAATTCGACAAATTGTCTCCACCATATCATGGTCAACATTTTCATTTGGCATTGTCTTCAATTGTTTTTTGGCAAGACTAATTCTTCATCATACGCCAAAAGAAATGCAAATTTACAGTCGAGTAAAGAATAAAGATGCTCCCATTCATATTATTTTTGATTAATCCCCATTTTATTCTACCAGATTTTGATACAAACCTGCATAACTGATATGCTTTTACTGATTTCCATACATCTTGCTCAACCGGTTAATTTTAAATAAATTCGCATTATTATTTAATAGATTAAATAAATTGAGAGAATTAATTTGTCGAAAAAAAAATGAAATTTTCGAAATGTATATTATGGATAGGGGTATTGGAAAGAGTACGCAGCACGATAAGATGCATTTAATATAGTTTATAATTTGCTATGGTTTAGTTAAAATCAAACAGTATTCAACTTCTTGAATATTTTGTTAACTTTGATAAAAATTGGTTCGATCAATTCAAAATCATTAGATAGGTCTTAAGAGATTATTAGGTTTAGGGCTCTGGCATAAATTTTGACCGTTATAATATTTGTCAATTTCACTGTATTATAAAATATTTTAATTCATTTTATATTAAAATTTTTTACAATTGAGCAGAAGATTTATCGTGCAATGAATTTTACATTTTTTTAAAAATTTTCTTATTAAATAAACAGATTAATTTCTCAACATCAAAAGGGGGCAATGCCCGATGGCTGAATGGCCTCATCCAAATTCAGAATCCAGATTATCGTGTTTTTGGCTTTATGGCCTATATTTGCTATGTTTTTTAAATCTATGTCTCATTGTTCAATTATGTTGTCCAATTCATTTATCGCTATTTAGTTTTGAACAGGTGAATTTGCCTAATAAAATCCGGTACCAGGTCGATTCCACTATGGTGCAAATGAAAATTTAAATTTTAAAATGGAAATAAACTAGGGTTCAGCGGTACCGGTACTTTGGATCAAAATCGGTACCGGTACTTGCCGGTACCAGCCTACTCGGTATTCGGTACCGGTACTGAGTTAAGGGTCGGTACCCGGTACCGGTACTCGGCACTGGTCGGTACTGGTACTAGTCGGTACTGACGGTACTGGAGAAAAAATGGTAAAAAATCATAAAAATTTTTAAAAAATCAATTTTTTTTCTTTCAAAAATCAAAAATTTTTGATACAGAGAAATAAAAAATAGCTTCATAAAAGATTTAAATTTGAGTGAAATTTTCATTTTAAAGAAGAAAATTTAAAAAAAAAATAAAAATTTGGCCAAAAATGCCATTTTAGGGAGTGCTTGTAAGTACCGACTAGTACCGAGTTGAAAAAACGGTACCGGTAGTACCGATGTCGGTACCGGTACTGGCAAAATCGGTACCAGTACTGGTCAAAGGTCGGTACTTCGGTACCAGTACCGACCGGTACTGCGGTACCGCTGAACCCTAAAATAAACTAGGGTTAATTACCCGGGACCGGGTAATGAGAAGTCGGGTATCGGGTAATGCGGGTAATTTGGATTCGGGTATCGAGTCGGGTAGGTTACCCTCGAAAATTACCCGCGGGTAGTACCCGACCCGATCTCGTTTGGGGGATTGTAATTTTTTTTTGAAATTTGCTTACTCAACTCAAATTAAAAAATTGTTCAAATAAAAAATTAATTTTTTTTATCTTTACTAAATTCTTTTATTTACCTTTATTTGTTTTTAAATGACCATATTGACATGGTTCTCATCTCCAAAATAAAAAAAATCCGGCATATAGATCCAAAAAGTGGTAAAAATCCGCTAAAAAATAGCGGTTTCGGGTAGGCGGGTAGTCGGGTAATGAAAAGTCGGGTATCGGGTAATGCGGGTATTTGGGGTTCGGGTCGGGTAATTTACCCAAAATCCTTGCGGGTACCCTACCCGCCAACGGGTAATTAACCCTAAAATAAATTATTGAACAAATGAATTGAAAAAATGTTTGATTTTGAAGTTTTGCTTTTATAACACAAAGAACTATGTGATTTGGCATAATATTTTGATTCTAAATTTTATGTAATTAAAACAATTTCGTTTATTTTTCCATATATTTCTAAGTCCATAAATGGTGGCCAAATCGGGCTTCTTTTCAAATTCTATGCTGTCATTAAAAATGATCTAAACTCAATTCAATTTTAAATCACAAATTCCAAATTCTTCACTAGGAGAAGAATTTGGCTTATTTGGAAAAAAAACAAAAAAAAATATATTATTAAAAATGAAAATTTATTTTATTGAATTGTTTTTTAGGCTAATTAGATAGAAATAATTTTTTAAAAATTACGAGATGTTTTTGTTTTAGCAGGTTTTGGTGCAACAACATTGTCGAGAATTAAAAGAATGACTAAGAATAAAATAATGCATTTTGTTGAAGAGAATCGCATTCTAATAAAGTGTTTATAGTTGAGTGAAAAATGTGAAGAAAATCCATTTTTAATCACATTTTATAGTCAAACCATTAAACTAACCCCCTCATTTTGTGCCAAAAATATGGAGATCAGCCGTGTAATTGCCTCATCATTTTGTGCCAAAAATATGGAGATCAGCCGTGTAATTGCCTCATCATTTTGTGCCAAAAATATGGAGATCAGCCGTGTAATTGCCTCATCATTTTGTGTGAAAAATATGGAGATCAATCATTTGTTGCTCCTTCAGTTTTGTGCTGGCCCAATTATTAAATAAAGAATATATGGATGGGATGTAATCATGGATGGATTCATTCCCCAAATCGCTCTTATTTTCCTTTTTTGTTTTATTCAAATTTTATTTAATTCCTCAATCCTCACTATTCATTATTTGACGCAATTCTTCAAAAAAGGTATATTTTAATTTGGGGATGATCACCTTTCCCTTAATTTTGGGAAATAACAATTAACATTCCTCAATTTCCTTTTATTGATATGCCAAGAAAGAATATTGGCCTTGGGGTTTACGCCAAATAAGAGGGGATATCGAGGTTGGGGATAGATAAAATTTTTGCAAAAATAAAAGAAAGCCAGCAATAAAATGGGATAAAGAGAATGGATGATCGGAAAAAAAGACAAATAGGTAAAATCAAAGGTGAAGAAAAAATTCAATATTTTGATTAAATAAGGTGGGTTGGGGAAGATGGGTGAATTCATTTCCTCTCCCTAAACGAAAAATGTAAAAAAAAAGTAAATGATGATCCTTTAGTTTTATGTATTTAGATCCAAATTTTTGGTCATATTTTGGGTTGGCATCGGAAATTTGAGAAAGAACAAAATAATAGCCCCAAGAAAATTCAAAAATTTTATTCCCTCCCCGGTAATTTCCCCCGATTTACGAGTTCCTCAGGAACAGTCTAGGAACAGCCAATTTTGCACTGTTCCTGTTCCAAAAAATTTTCAAACTCTTCTGTTCCTGTTCTGTTCTAAATCATGGAACAGGAACAGAAACAGAACAGAATCAGAGGAACAGAGAAAACACTGATTACTACTAGTGGCAAAATATTTTATTGATAAAACTATCAATCAATTCGATCATTAAAATTCCTGATTTCCTTCAAATCTTTTTGTTAAATTGCTCACATTAAATTATATTTTCAGTTTTATGGAAAAATTTATTTGCATTTTATTAATTTGTATAACAATTTATGCCGAAGAAAATGATGCCGGCCCATCACAAAAAGAAAAAGGAAAAAGGAAATTGGATGAATATTTGAAAGAAAATTCTTGTAATACAAATGAATCCAACCAAATAATGAATGATCAATTGGATTTAGACAACATTATTGTAACCGACGAAGATTATAGATGGCTTCACAATTTTCTAGCCACAGATGAAAATATTCAACGTGCATCTTCGGCACAACAAAATTCTCAACCAAATGATTATATTGCAATGAATAATCAACTAATGGAGCAAAATCCTGCAGTAGATACTTTTTTAGACTCAAACATCAATGATGAAAATGTCCCACATTCTTCAACAAACCAACAGCAAATATTGGACCAAAATCTAATACTAGAAGATTCAGCAATTGAAGAGGAAGATGACAAACCAAAACGACATTCAACCACAAATATTGGGCCGGAATTACCATTGAACAAAGGAAAAGGTTACAAAAAAATTTGGAAAATAACCGTTATATATATTTTTCAGATATTGGCGAAGAAAATCAAACATATAATTCGAAAGGGCAAAAAATTCAAAAAGAATCAATTAAAAAGAAAGATAAATCAAAAACTCATCAATTTCATTCTCAAATACAAAATGGTTCAAATGAATTTAAAGGAAAACAAAGTGGCTTTCGCTTTCATATTTTGAACAGTGGAGAAATAGCTCCTCCTTTTGATTCAAATATTTTAAATAAACCTACAGCAGCAGCAGGGGAGCAAAGTGGAGTTCAAATTCTGTCATCAAACAAAAAACATCAAGGCAAAGTGAAAAAACCGGCAATTAGAATTGAAACTACCTCGAAAAGTAATTTTTTTTGTATTTCGATGATTCATCCTTATTTTTTCAAACATTGAGAAATATTGCCAAATATTATTAGACAATTCTTTTTGAAAACTTCATTGGATATTCAGAAAGTGTTTGATATACCCAATTAAAAAAAATTTTTATTTTTTATCAATTTCAATTTAGAATAATAATAATTTACAAAAATTAAATTTTTTACCATTTTTCTCCCTGTTTTAGTGAAGAAGATATATAAATGCACTTGGCCCAATTGTACGAAAGAGTATACATCATATCAAAAATGTTGGAAGCATCAGAAAATACATCAACGTGAAGAAAAATTTATATATTTCTTCTTCAGACAAAATTAATTAATAATTTTTCAGTTTTTAGAAATTAAAGGAAATATTTATTAATTTGTAAAATGTAAAATGTTTCCCATTATTTAGCTGATTTTATACCATATAAATGCACTTGGCAAGAATGCAAAAAAGAATTTAAATATAAATCAAATCTTCGAGAGCATATGAAAGCACATCAATGTAAATAAAATTTGATAGTTTTCAGAAAAAACAATAAATAATTTCTGTTGCATTTCCATTAAAATTTTAGATGGGCCATTTATTTGCGATAAGTGTGGAAAAAATTTCAAACAGAAAATTTATTTGGATGCACATGCACATTTGAAAAACAAAATATGCGATAAAGAAGAAAATAGTATGCTTTCTAAGATAAAAATAATTTTTGTTACCGTTTTGAATAAAAAATTTAGATGAGCAAGTTGTTTGCGATAAGTGTGGAAAAAATTTCAAGCGGAAAATTTATTTGGATGCACATTTGAAAAACAAAATATGCGATAAAGAAGAAAAAAAACATGCTGGAAAGTGACAAAGGGCCCATGAATTGAGGGAAAAAAGATATGAGGAATTGGCCTTATTATTATAAAATTTCAATGTGATATTCGGACTTGTAGAATAAATTTTATTTTTATTCATTCAAAAACACATTTTATCGATCATTTTTTTAAAAAGGATAAAAATTTTTATAAACATTTCCTTTAATCTTTGGTTTAATAACCAAGTTCTAGGTACTTATTGTTTCCAACCCTCTTTTGAGTGGTTTGGATAGAAATTGAATAAATTTTGAAATTGCATTTCCCAACATTAATATTGGGCGGTGATGTTTAAAAATTAAAATTCACTAAAAATTTTGTAAACCTTGACAAACAATGAAACGAATTAAAAATAAATTGCAATCATAAAATATTATTCGGGATAAAAAGGAATAAATTGAGAAATAAAATAAAAATAATTCAATTATTTAATAATTATGAATAAATATGAATTTTTAATTATTATGAATAATTTGTACATGTGTTGTTGACTGCATTTGATTTCTTCTTATTTTTAATAGCCATGGGAACACGGATTCATAGCATTTTCGATAATCTTGACTAGAATTAAAAAAAATATATAAAATACATAATAAAATTAAAAATGAAATTATTCAAACTTTTTTTTTAAAATTATATTTTCTAACCTTAATAAAAATAGTACGGGACCATTGCATGCCGAGGCGAGTATGGTTATTAAATTAATGAATGGATTTATTTTTAGCCAATCCGAATCAGATATTTTGAAAAGGGGCACATAAATTACACTGGAAGCATTGATTAGCCAACCAAAAATAATAATTGCAATAATTACCATCAAAGATTGCAAAATTTGCATATTTTTCGCATCCATTACTTAAAAATTTTAATCAATAAAATTAAGCTAATAAAATTAAACCAATAATTTTTACAAATAGTATTTTTATTTTGATCGATTATAATTTGAATGGTTAGAACCGGTTTTAAACTATTAGGGTTTAAAGGAAATTGAACCAGGAGTTATGGACGGATTTAAATTTTTTTATATGTTTTTTGACATTGTCTTTGTTGGGTTCTATTAAGTTCAAATTTTAAAATACATGCTCTTAGATGGTTTTAAAATTTATGACTCCGGAAGTTTTAAACCCAAGAATGGGGTATAAACGAGAAAGTAACTTTTATTAGATTATATCATTTTGTTTTCTAATTTCTTTTTTGATTTTAAACAATAATTTTGTTTTTACATTTCACGCATTGTATCCTGGCTTTGATCAGCAAAAATAAAATAATGACATAAATGAATAATGTCAAGATTTCAAGAAACATATTTCCTCGATATAAAAAATATTTTCTAAAATTTTCATTGAAATAATCACCAAAATTGCACAGATAATAATGGCTAAAAATGAAGAAAAATTTTATTTAATAAATATTATTGTTGGCTCAAAAAATAAAATTATTTTCTTACTTTGCTTCAAGTGTATTAGAAAAAAGAAAATAGGCCATTGCGCCGCCAAATGCTGCATGAAGAAAGAGAATAGTGAGAATATAAAAATTTTTCCATTCGAGCAAAAATATATTTCGATAGCTAAAAATTGAAAATAGTGAAAATGGAAATTTTTCTTTTTTTATATACTAAATTAATAGAGCAATTTCATGGCACTTTTCGTTTGTGGAACTCACATCCTAAAATTATCTTCTTAGAAAATCAGAAATTAGAAGCAGAATGAAGTCAGATTTTATAATCAGAATAAAATCAGAATTTACAAATCAGAATTTACAAATCAGAATAAAATCAGAATTTACAAATCAGAATAAAATCAGAATTTACAAATCAGAATAAAATCAGAATTTACAAATCAGAATAAAATCAGAATTTACAAATCAGAATTTACAAATCAGAATAATATCAGAATTTACAAATCAGAATAAAATCAGAATTTACAAATCAGAATAAAATCAGAATTTACAAATCAGAATAAAATCAGAATTTACAAGTCAGAATAAAATCAGAATTTACAAATCAGAATAAAATCAGAATTTACAAATCAGAATAAAATCAGAATTTACAAATCAGAATAAAATCAGAATTTACAAATCAGAATAAAATCAGAATTTACAAATCAGAATAAAATTAAAAATTAATGTTGAGGAGTGAGAGGCTCATAACCGAAAGTACCAATTTCATTTACCAATTGAATATAAGCTTACAAAATAGGAAATATAATGCAAATTAGTCGTTCAAAACTGATGAACACCATCATTGCGTTTTGCATCAAAGACCCAATATACACTGGCCATTTCAACAAAATGCACAATTCAATGCCTACAACATTTTGGCCAGAAAGCGTAATCCAAGCTCCAGCCAAATATCCAATGGCGAATAGGATGGATGCAAATGATTCGAAAGCGATGAAAAAATTGAAGGGATTATGAAGTTTTGATCTTTTTCAAAATAAAAATTATATATTAATCAATAAATGTTAAATTTTGAGTTTGATACCTGGATTTAATTGAGACAAGAATGAATGATGCATTAAATAAAATATTAATGAGTGCAGACAAAAATTTGGGACAAGTGTATTGTAAAAAATATTGTGCCGAAAATCCACTGTCAGAATATTTTTGGTAAAGCTGCGAAAAAATTTTTATTTATATTTCTATTTTAGTCTATTTTTCAATTTATGTCAATATTATAAGTAATTTTCGAAATTGGCTAATTCCGAAATTAGCAAATTGCTAGGTTTAATAATTTTGGAAATCTTAGTTTCTAGAGAAATCAGAGAGAAGAGAGAGAGACTTTACGAACAAATAATTAAATTTGCCTCATCAGGATAGTCGATACTCGATATACTCTATGAAATTTCAATTTCAGACACTAAATAAGGCCTGAATAAAATTGAATTTCAAAATAATAAAATATTATTTTGAAATTAAAATTTCATAAGTCAAATCGATCATGATGAGTTGAATGAAATCATTCTCAAGTTTGTACGAAATCTAGAAGTGGAGATTTTTAAAAATAATAAGTCTCTACTCTCTACCTAATTCCAAAATTAATCATTTTTCAATATTAGATTAGCAATAACACCTATACTACTATATTCCTCATGATTGTTTTCCTTCAGCTTTCTAGTAATATATTTAGCCAAGAAATGTATAATTTAAGGAATTAGCTAATGCTAGGCTAACTAATTTTGGAAATCTTGGTTTCTAGGAAACCCCCAGAGGCATGAAAATATACAAATTAGTTTAGACAATTAGTTTTTGGAATTTTTAATTTCAGACAAAGCTGTGTAAAAATTAGTAAACCGAAAATGGTTTTGTTTAAACAATGGTTCAGCTTAACAAAACTGACCATACTGTTTTGAAAATAAAATTTCATAAATCAAATCATGCATGATGAATTAAAGTTTAAAAAGTTTAGAAAAAAGAAATGGAGATTTCCAAAATTAGGCTGATCAGCCTCTAGCCTAAATTTGGGATTAGCAAATTTCCAATATTTGCTCTAATCGATACAAATCACTCTGATTAATTTTGTTGTTCAGCTTCTAGCCTATGATTAGGAAATTTGGAAATTTTAAACCTAATCGAATCCTATATAATATATTAATATTATTTATATATTTATATATATTATACATGTTTTTAATTTATTCTATTCTTTTTATACCTGATCTAACATTGATCCAGGTGGATATGGAGAGCCAGCAAAAGTCGAATTCATTTTTTTGAATTGCTAAATGAATTTTTATTAGTTATTAATCCTATAAAAATCTATACAAAATGTTATGTCATGTTCAATTCCCATTTTGCAAATAACAAAAATGCTGACGCACAGCCATTTCATTTTCAAATGAATATAATATAAGCAAATTTGTTGCCAGCCACTACCAATTAATTTGTTTATTCATGGATAAACATTTAATGAGTGCATTTTTATTACGTATATTTCAAATTTACATGTAAATAAAATTTTACAGCTAGTTCAACGAAGAATTAACCAGACTGTTAAATTAGATTTTTTATTTTGAAAATCTTTAAAATAAATTTTAAAATTAAATCAATAATTTGATATATAATTTTGGGTACCAAGATAAAAAAACGAATATTAAAATTTAAGGCTGATAAAATTAACAATTTTTTTTTTTATTTTTTTGCATTTTTTTTAAATTAATTCATAAACACGGGGACAATTTTCTGAGAATCCATTTGGAGAACAACTAGTGACGATTTGATTTTGAGAATACTTCACTTTTACAATTATTAAAAAAGAGATACAAAATAGACAAAATTACCTAGGTTGCTTAAAGAACATTCAATTTTAGAATGATATCTTTTCTAGAAAAAAAATATTTTCTATTTTGTAATGATTAGAATTAAAAATATCATAAATTTTTTGAATTGTGACAGAAAATTTTCAATTGCATTATTTAAAAAAGACCATCAAAATTTTATGCAAAAATTTAAAAAAAAACAATTTAATTCCCAAAGCATTTAGTAAATTTTTCATTAAATAAAATTTCGAATTCTATAAAAAATCCCAAAAAATAGTTTTAAACAAAATAAAAATTCCAATCTTCCCGAAATGATGAACATCCATTATAGATTGACAAATAAAATTTCATAAAAAATCATTGAATACTTTCTCAAGGTTTTTTGTATTTAATTTGGTTTGGAAAAACAATTTTTGGATGTTTCCCGCTTCGATCAATGTATCCGCCGAAAGTTCGTTCCTCATCGCTTCTAGTCCATTTTTTATCTCGACTCCAATCTATGTCATTGAAATCTTCACAATATTCGGCCGAATGTATTTGTTTTTTCTCCTCTATAAATTATAAAAAATTTAAATATTTTAATTTAATTTTTGGTAGCAATTTTTTACCACTTTTTATTTTTATTCCAAAAATAATTTTTGATATTTTTTAAATCAAAAACCGATTTTAGATTAGAAGTAAAAATAAAAACTACTTTTAGATGTAATATAAATAAAAAATTGGGTATAAAAATGGATAAAATTTTAATTTTTTTTTACCATTTTCCACATGAAATATTTGTTTATTGATAAAACATTTAAAACGGGCAGCATATTTTATTGGTTGAATAGTTGATCGTTCACCCTAAAAAATTGAATGCCATTTTGAAATTATTATATTTTTCTATAAACATTTAATAATAATTCAGGAAAAAGCTGTTTTTTTCTTCTATTTCTTTATTTAGTATTTCATAGTTAAAATGAAAAATTATTTCTATAATTTATTCACGCTAAAATTTTTAACAATTTTAGAATAATTTTTAATTTTCAAATAATAAATTTTTACATTAAATTTCAATAAAACATTGATCTAAAAATTTTTGGAAAATATGAAAAAAAATGCTTAAAAATGCATCTTGAAACCGGCTTAAAATTAAATATCTAAGTTAAAAAAAAATCTATTTTCGGACTCCCCAATGTATAGCATTAGCGCAATCATAATATATTTACATAAATTGCTTCCTGCTAATTTGGTTATAATTCAATTTCGAATGTCCTAAAAATGCTTGAATTCAAAATCTTACTAAAATTCTATTAACTAAAAATAAATTATTATTTATTAGTAAGTCGAAAATATTTTAAATTTATTTTTTATTTTAATATTATTTGGAAAAATTCTTGGAACTAGTTAAAAATAAATTATCAAGAAAATTTAAATAAACAATTAACATAAAAACCTCAACAAAAATTCTCTTTACATAGATATTGTTGACCATTCTAAATCGGCGATAAACATTATTAAATTCATGCAAAAGGTCAATAATGCCAATGAAAATAGAAATGCTATATTTCTTCTTCTCATTGCTTTGATTTTCATTATTAGCTTTAATAATAGAATGGTTAATGTCGACTGCTGCTGCTGGCGGCTTGCATCCTATGCAATAAATTCCGCCAATTCCTCCATTTGACAGCCGAATGATTTTGCCAGAATTATTTTCGTCTTTCATTCTTTTTTTGTGGGGAAAATTTAAAATGTTATTAATTACAAAAAGGGAGTGGCGGAACTCAAAAAATCGGAATTTTTCCTTGGTTTCAATTGAATTCGGAACGGAATTAAAATAAATGTATTTCCGGAATCGGAATTTTTAAAAAAATTAATCTATTAAAAAATTTAAAATAAATTGAGTAAACAAAAAATAAAAGCTATTATTTTATTGAATAATTGAATTTGTCAACAAAATTCTTTAGATTTCGTTCCAATTTTTCATTTTATAAAAATATTTCTTACTTTTTAGTAGCCTCATTTTCCTCATTAGCATCATTGAAATGAATGCCTACAAAAAGACTGTAATCGCACACTTTGAATTGTTCCGCAAGAAACTATCAAAAATGAAAGTTATTCAAATTAAATCAAAAAAATTGAACAGATTTTCATTTTATTTTAATTATTTAAATTGAATTTGTTAACATTTATGTTAATAAATGTTCATTAAAATCCATATTAATGGCATAAAATTTTGTACTCGAAAAAACCACTAATAAATAAATTGAAATCCTCTCAATTATTGGATATTTTTCTTTGATGGATAAATTACATTTTTTTATAAATAATATTAAAAAGTTGGAATTAGCAAATTTCAGTATTTTTTAAAAATTATTATTCGAATACCATTATAAATTTTTAATTATAATTTTTTTATTTATTCACCATTGAATCATTTGCCAAATTTTTTGCAATTAATTCATAGATCCCTTCTTCTAATGTAATTCCATCTGGGAATAAAGCTTTTTCATTTTCAGGGCCATTGAATTCCCATTCTTTGTAAGTTATTTCATCCCTTTGCAATTTCTTTTCTGACAATCGACGATTTTTAGCCTGATATCCCTTCAAGTCCAAACGATAATCAATTCGATTTTCGGGCATATTCAACAGATCGTTTTGTGGCTTGAGCAAATTTTGCATTGTAAAAAACCAAAAAATTTTGTCGGAATTTTTTTTCTGAAAACATAAAAATATTCGACGGTTAATCCCCGGTTTGCTGAGAATCAGTGCAGTTATTGGGACACCGGTTTTAGCCATTAAAACTTATTCTAAACTGTATTAAATAAAATAATAAAAAATGTAAGAAAGAAATTACTGTAATGAAAATATTTAGTTTACCAATTAAAATTGTATCAAAATGTAATTAAATAACATCAAAATAATGAAATAAATTGAAAAAAAATTTAAAATTTGGTCAAAATGCTATTTTATGGGTTGTAAATTCAATATTAACTGGTAATGAGTTTAAAAACCGGTACTCGGTAGTATCCGTTCGGTTCCAATACTAGAAAAATCGGTAATTTTTTTCACAAAATGTTCGTACTTCGATACCATTCTGGGTCAGTACTGAGTACCGATTAATCCTAGTTCAGATGATTATTTATTCTAATTTCAAAATTTCGATTCTGATTTTTTTAAAGATATTTCAATTTATTTTCTGATCTCTGACAATTATTTTTATTCTAATTTTATTAATTCTGGTACTGATTTATTCTGATTTGTAAATTTTATTTCTGATTTTATTCTGATTTGTAAATTTTATTTCTGATTTTATTCTGATTTGTAAATTTTATTTCTGATTTTATTCTGATTTGTAAATTTTATTTCTGATTTTATTCTGATTTTATTCTGATTTGTAAATTCTGATTTTATTTCTGATTTTATTCTGATTTTATTCTGATTTGTAAATTTTATTTCTGATTTTATTCTGATTTGTAAATTTTATTTCTGATTTTATTCTGATTTGTAAATTTTATTTCTGATTTTATTCTGATTTGTAAATTTTATTTCTGATTTTATTCTGATTTGTAAATTTTATTTCTGATTTTATTCTGATTTGTAAATTTTATTTCTGATTTTATTCTGATTTGTAAATTTTATTTCTGATTTTATTCTGATTTGTAAATTTTATTTCTGATTTTATTCTGATTTGTAAATTTTATTTCTGATTTTATTCTGATTTGTAAATTTTATTTCTGATTTTATTCTGATTTGTAAATTTTATTTCTGATTTTATTCTGATTTCTGAATTCAGATATTATTTTGAAATGATTCTGATTTATTTTTATTTGATTTTTAAGTTCAGATTCTGATTTTTCTGGTCTTTAAATTTTAGTCTGATTTCATAGTTCTTATAGAGAAAATTCTTCCTACCCCATTGAGACAAATATATTAAAATCAAATTGTTCATATTTGAGTATCGAGAACATAAACTTTGTTTTAATCTTTAAAACTACATATACTATTTTTTTACAATTTTCTCTATTTAGATGAATTTAAGTATCGTTATTTAAATAATATTTTGCAAAAACCTGAATGCTATAAATGCCACAATATTTTGTCAAAAATGAATTCTTATTTTCAATCATATAGTCGGCATATTCTGACAAATTTTCCAGCAATATTCTATGTTCAAAATCGGGTGGAAATGGAACTAAACTTTTGAGGAAAAATTTTTCATCCCAACTTTTTAGGAATGTGGATTTGCTTTTGCCCGGATTGACAAATCCTTTGCACGGTTCTTCGGTTAAAGAATTCTGAAAATTGAATTAAATTCATTAAAGAATAATTTTTTCATAGTACAACAAAATTTTCAGCACTTAAATCGGTCAAAATTGGGAAAAAATTAGCATTGATCCAAAATTCAAGTTTTTGTCATAATTTTACTTGTTAAATACTTTTAATATTAAATTAAAAATAAATCTATAAACCATGTAGGATCATTACCTCAAAAAATGCAAAAATAAATTAATCTATAAAATAATAGAAATCCATAGATATTATAGTAGATATCATTTACATGTTTTACTTGTTCTATAAGTACCATTGTACAATTAAAATTTGCTACTTGGTCATTCAATTAATAAAGTTATCCCGAAAATTTATTCTAATAAAGGTAACATTAACTTTATTTTATTAATTTTTTAGTAGAAAAAATCCTTACAAAATATTTGGCCGATTCAATTCCAAAATTTTCCCTTAAATTCGTAAAAATTTGTGGCGCATATTCAATGAATAAATATTCGTTTTGGTTTAAGGAAAAATGATATTCATTTAAAGTAATTTCTTTTAATTTTTGAATGCGTTGAGCCAAATTCGATTTGCCTTTTATTTTTTCAAGCATTTCAGGGGATAAATGTGCATTTTTCACAACATTTATTTTTTTCTCTAATTTTTCAGGAATTATATTCATATGAGTATTTTTCACAATGATTAATGCTTCTCGAATGGCTTCAGTTGGAATTGTTTTTTCTAAGCAAAATTAAAATTATTAATAAAATTAATTCTTGTATAGTTCAAAAAATTCAAAAATAAAAAATTTTATAAATTATTTGAAAAATCACCTTCTTTTTCAAGTTTGTCTCCATCGATAGAAATGAAAATACAACAGAAGAAGAAATAAGAAGAGAATAAAAAATTAGTTAAGATGAGCATTGTCAGCAGTCAAATATTTTTTAATATTTCCAATTAAATTAAAATAATGGTAGATCCTTGCTCAGCTTGTCGAAAAGAATTTAATGATATATTAAAATGATTTGAAGAGCACAGATTTTAATTGTTTTAATTCCCTCTCTATAAACGCTATAATTTGTTCAAAATAGTCCACAAGTTAAATAGTGAGACCCATAATTTTCCAAACTTTTTGAAATTTTGAAAAAAATAATTTCCCATAGGAGAAAGAAATTATACGTAGGTTTATTATTTTTAAAAAATTGATTAAAATAGGAAAATCGAATGCTTTGAATTTAAATGAAATCTTGGAATGCTGAAAATACTAATCCCAGTAATTTTATAATACCCACATATGAACGATAAATGATATCACTCCCGATACGTCTTCCGTACCTTTTTCATTACAATTTAATAACATAATCCGAAGTTCAAACCCTCTCTATGTATGGTATAGGACCAAACATCTACCCTTCTACTTCTCTTTGCAGCCTGATAAATGAACCTATTCCCCCGCCGCCCGTCCTCCCCCCAACTTCACAAATGCCGGCTTTCTTCCTAGGGAATAAAGATTTGGGTTCATAATTTCTAGAGATCGTATGTGACGAGATTCTCGCCGAGATTTTTCGAGATCTCGGTCCGAGAGTGAACCGAGATTGAAGTGAAGAATTGCATTTTCTGATCACCAAATTCGATGAAAATTTTCCCCATTTTGTGGATAAAATTTTGCAATGGTAATCCTTATAAAATTAATTTTATGTTATTTTTTCTAATAATGTTTTTTATTGAAAATATTTTGTTCATTCGTATTACTAAAATCAGGGCGCTGCAAATTTATAATGCCGCAATTTTCGGTGTCATAAATGTCGGCGTTCTCAAAAGGGCATCTCAAGTCTCAAGGCAAATATTAAATAAAAAATGACTCCTATTAGAAAATGACAAAACCGAAAACCGGTCAGTTTTGAACCTTGTTTTCGGGGGAAAATCTCATTGATTCCATTCGGTTTTGTTTTCGTAAAATAAAAAAATTGAGCAAATAAAAGAAAAACCATGTTGTAACATTCAAAATTTTAATTTATGAATATTTATTTTTTATTGTATATTTGTTATGGACATTATTGGAAATCGGGCAAAACTGGAAATGCTCGAAAATTGGGCAAAAATGGAAATGCCCTGGCGAAACTGGATTAAGCTAAAAAAAAAATCAGAACAGGCTGAAATAAAATCAGAATGGGTCAGAATTGGAATTTTATGTTAAACTAAAATATTTATTTCATTTTAAATGGATAATTCCACTACGAAAATAGGATTCCAAATCAGAAAGTATTATTTGTTTAAGTTAAAATAAAAGTGATTAATTTTTCAAGTATCAAATATAGAGTTTTATTAAAACACATCAAAAGACCTTTCTCTATTTATACAATTTATATATGTAATGGGTATGTTTTCATCACATTGAATTGAAATATAATATATTATAATTTTACATTTTCCTCTTTTATTTCTTTTATGTCCAATTGTTGATTCGAATTCGATTGTTGTTTGTTGATGAAAATGTTGTAATGTACATGTATGGCCTAGAATCTACTTAAAAAATACTATTAGAAAAGATTGTGGGGATTAATATAAAAATTCGGAAGAGAAATAACGATTTTAAACTTTTTTTCTTAAAACTCATAGATAATTTCAATTTCAAAAATTTCAAATACATGTATGGTCTAGAATCTACTTAAAAAATACTATTAGAAAAGATTGTGGGGATTAATATAAAAATTCGGAAGAGAAATAACGATTTTAAACTTTTTTTCTTAAAACTCATAGAAAATTTCGATTTCAAAAATTTCAAATACATGTATGGCCTAGAATCTACCTAAAAAATACTAATAGAAAAGATTGTGGAGAATAATATTAAAATTCGGAAGAGAAATAACGATTTGAAACTTTTTTTTTAAAACTCATAGAAAATTTCAATTTAAAAAATTTCAAATACATGTATGGCCTAGAATCTACTTAAAAAATACTATTAGAAAAGATTGTGCGGAATAATATTAAAATTCTGAAGAGAAATAACGATTTTAAACTTTTTTTCTTAAAACTCATAGAAAATTTCGATTTCAAAAATTTCAAATACATGTATGGCCTAGAATCTACCTAAAAAATACTAATAGAAAAGATTGTGGAGAATAATATTAAAATTCGGAAGAGAAATAACGATTTGAAACTTTTTTTTTAAAACTCATAGAAACTTTCAATTTAAAAAATTTCAAATACATGTATGGCCTAGAATCTACTTAAAAAATACTATTAGAAAAGATTGTGGGGATTAATATTAAAATTCGGAAGAGAAATAACGATTTTAAACTTTTTTCTTAAAACTCATAGATAATTTCAATTTCAAAAATTTCAAATACATGTATGGCCTAGAATCTACTTAAAAAATACTATTAGAAAAGATTGTGGGGATTATTATTAAAATTCGGAAGAGAAATAACGATTTTAAACTTTTTTTCTTAAAACTCATAGATAATTTCAATTTCAAAAATTTCAAATACATGTATGGCCTAGAATCTACTTAAAAAATACTATTAGAAAAGATTGTGGGGATTATTATTAAAATTCGGAAGAGAAATAACGATTTTAAACTTTTTTCTTAAAACTCATAGATAATTTCAATTTCAAAAATTTCAAATACATGTATGACCTAGAATCTACTTAAAAAATACTATTAGAAAAGATTGTGGGGATTAATATTAAAATTCGGAAGAGAAATAACGATTTTAAACTTTTTTCTTAAAACTCATAGATAATTTCAATTTCAAAAATTTCAAATACATGTATGGCCTAGAATCTACTTAAAAAATACTATTAGAAAAGATTGTGGGGATTATTATTAAAATTCGGAAGAGAAATAACGATTTTAAACTTTTTTCTTAAAACTCATAGATAATTTCAATTTCAAAAATTTCAAATACATGTATGGCCTAGAATCTACTTAAAAAATACTATTAGAAAAGATTGTGGGGATTATTATTAAAATTCGGAAGAGAAATAACGATTTTAAACTTTTTTCTTAAAACTCATAGATAATTTCAATTTCAAAAATTTCAAATACATGTATGGCCTAGAATCTACTTAAAAAATACTATTAGAAAAGATTGTGGGGATTATTATTAAAATTCGGAAGAGAAATAACGATTTTAAACTTTTTTCTTAAAACTCATAGATAATTTCAATTTCAAAAATTTCAAATACATGTATGGCCTAGAATCTACTTAAAAAATACTATTAGAAAAGATTGTGGGGATTAATATTAAAATTCGGAAGAGAAATAACGATTTTAAACTTTTTTCTTAAAACTCATAGATAATTTCAATTTCAAAAATTTCAAATACATGTATGGCCTAGAATCTACCTAAAAAATAATAATAGAAAAGATTGTGGGGATTAATATTAAAATTCGGAAGAGAAATAACGATTTTAAACTTTTTTTTTAAAACTCATAGAAACTTTCAATTTAAAAAATTTCAAATACATGTATGGTCTAGAATCTACCTAAAAAATACTAATAGAAAAGATTGTGGGGAATAATATTAAAATTCTGAAGAGAAATAATGATTTTAAACTTTTTTTCTTAAAACTCATAGAAAATTACAATTTAAAAAATTTCAAATACATGTATGGTCTAGAATCTACCTAAAAAATACTAATAGAAAAGATTGTGGGGAATAATATTAAAATTCTGAAGAGAAATAATGATTTTAAACTTTTTTTCTTAAAACTCATAGAAAATTACAATTTAAAAAATTTCAAATACATGTATGGTCTAGAATCTACCTAAAAAATACTAATAGAAAAGATTGTGGGGAATAATATTAAAATTCTGAAGAGAAATAATGATTTTAAACTTTTTTTCTTAAAACTCATAGAAAATTACAATTTAAAAAATTTCATATACATGTATGGTCTAGAATCTACCTAAAAAATACTAATAGAAAAGATTGTGGGGAATAATATTAAAATTCTGAAGAGAAATAATGATTTTAAACTTTTTTTCTTAAAACTCATAGAAAATTACAATTTAAAAAATTTCAAATACATGTATGGTCTAGAATCTACCTAAAAAATACTATTAGAAAAGATTGTGCGGAATAATATTAAAATTCGGAAGAGAAATAACGATTTTAAACTTTTTTTCTTAAAACTCATAGAAAATTACAATTTAAAAAATTTCAAATACATGTATGGTCTAGAATCTACCTAAAAAATACTATTAGAAATCATTGTGGGGAATAATATTAAAATTCTGAAGAGAAATAACGATTTTAAACTTTTTTTCTTAAAACTCATAGATAATTTCAATTTCAAAAATTTCAAATACATGTATGGCCTAGAATCTACTTAAAAAATACTATTAGAAAAGATTGTGGGGATTATTATTAAAATTCGGAAGAGAAATAACGATTTTAAACTTTTTTTCTTAAAACTCATAGATAATTTCAATTTCAAAAATTTCAAATACATGTATGGCCTAGAATCTACTTAAAAAATACTATTAGAAAAGATTGTGGGGATTAATATAAAAATTCGGAAGAGAAATAACGATTTTAAACTTTTTTTCTTAAAACTCATAGATAATTTCAATTTCAAAAATTTCAAATACATGTATGGTCTAGAATCTACTTAAAAAATACTATTAGAAAAGATTGTGGGGATTAATATAAAAATTCGGAAGAGAAATAACGATTTTAAATTTTTTTTCTTAAAACTCATAGAAAATTTCGATTTCAAAAATTTCAAATACATGTATGGCCTAGAATCTACCTAAAAAATACTAATAGAAAAGATTGTGGGGATTAATATTAAAATTCGGAAGAGAAATAACGATTTTAAACTTTTTTCTTAAAACTCATAGATAATTTCAATTTCAAAAATTTCAAATACATGTATGGCCTAGAATCTACTTAAAAAATACTATTAGAAAAGATTGTGGGGATTATTATTAAAATTCGGAAGAGAAATAACGATTTTAAACTTTTTTTCTTAAAACTCATAGATAATTTCAATTTCAAAAATTTCAAATACATGTATGGCCTAGAATCTACTTAAAAAAACTATTAGAAAAGATTGTGGGGATTAATATAAAAATTCGGAAGAGAAATAACGATTTTAAACTTTTTTCTTAAAACTCATAGATAATTTCAATTTCAAAAATTTCAAATACATGTATGGCCTAGAATCTACTTAAAAAATACTATTAGAAAAGATTGTGGGGATTAATATTAAAATTCGGAAGAGAAATAACGATTTTAAACTTTTTTCTTAAAACTCATAGATAATTTCAATTTCAAAAATTTCAAATACATGTATGGCCTAGAATCTACTTAAAAAATACTATTAGAAAAGATTGTGGGGATTATTATTAAAATTCGGAAGAGAAATAACGATTTTAAACTTTTTTCTTAAAAACTCATAGATAATTTCAATTTCAAAAATTTCAAATACATGTATGGCCTAGAATCTACTTAAAAAATACTATTAGAAAAGATTGTGGGGATTATTATTAAAATTCGGAAGAGAAATAACGATTTTAAACTTTTTTCCTAAAACTCATAGATAATTTCAATTTCAAAAATTTCAAATACATGTATGGCCTAGAATCTACTTAAAAAATACTATTAGAAAAGATTGTGGGGATTATTATTAAAATTCGGAAGAGAAATAACGATTTTAAACTTTTTTCTTAAAACTCATAGATAATTTCAATTTCAAAAATTTCAAATACATGTATGGCCTAGAATCTACTTAAAAAATACTATTAGAAAAGATTGTGGGGATTATTATTAAAATTCGGAAGAGAAATAACGATTTTAAACTTTTTTCTTAAAACTCATAGATAATTTCAATTTCAAAAATTTCAAATACATGTATGGCCTAGAATCTACTTAAAAAATACTATTAGAAAAGATTGTGGGGATTATTATTAAAATTCGGAAGAGAAATAACGATTTTAAACTTTTTTCTTAAAACTCATAGATAATTTCAATTTCAAAAATTTCAAATACATGTATGGCCTAGAATCTACTTAAAAAATACTATTAGAAAAGATTGTGGGGATTAATATAAAAATTCGGAAGAGAAATAACGATTTTAAACTTTTTTTCTTAAAACTCATAGAAAATTTCGATTTCAAAAATTTCAAATACATGTATGGCCTAGAATCTACCTAAAAAATACTAATAGAAAAGATTGTGGGGAATAATATTAAAATTCTGAAGAGAAATAATGATTTTAAACTTTTTTTCTTAAAACTCATAGAAAATTACAATTTAAAAAATTTCATATACATGTATGGTCTAGAATCTACCTAAAAAATACTAATAGAAAAGATTGTGGGGAATAATATTAAAATTCTGAAGAGAAATAATGATTTTAAACTTTTTTTCTTAAAACTCATAGAAAATTACAATTTAAAAAATTTCAAATACATGTATGGTCTAGAATCTACCTAAAAAATACTA
This sequence comes from Pratylenchus scribneri, assembly GCA_030063045.1. Classification (NCBI taxonomy): domain Eukaryota; kingdom Metazoa; phylum Nematoda; class Chromadorea; order Rhabditida; family Pratylenchidae; genus Pratylenchus; species Pratylenchus scribneri. Next base: position 999,853 of record JAQSEB010000022.1, on the reverse strand, counting down.
TTAGAAAAGATTGTGCGGAATAATATTAAAATTCGGAAGAGAAATAACGATTTTAAACTTTTTTTCTTAAAACTCATAGAAAATTACAATTTAAAAAATTTCAAATACATGTATGGTCTAGAATCTACCTAAAAAATACTATTAGAAATCATTGTGGGGAATAATATTAAAATTCTGAAGAGAAATAACGATTTTAAACTTTTTTTCTTAAAACTCATAGATAATTTCAATTTCAAAAATTTCAAATACATGTATGGCCTAGAATCTACTTAAAAAATACTATTAGAAAAGATTGTGGGGATTATTATTAAAATTCGGAAGAGAAATAACGATTTTAAACTTTTTTTCTTAAAACTCATAGATAATTTCAATTTCAAAAATTTCAAATACATGTATGGCCTAGAATCTACTTAAAAAATACTATTAGAAAAGATTGTGGGGATTAATATAAAAATTCGGAAGAGAAATAACGATTTTAAACTTTTTTTCTTAAAACTCATAGATAATTTCAATTTCAAAAATTTCAAATACATGTATGGTCTAGAATCTACTTAAAAAATACTATTAGAAAAGATTGTGGGGATTAATATAAAAATTCGGAAGAGAAATAACGATTTTAAACTTTTTTTCTTAAAACTCATAGAAAATTTCGATTTCAAAAATTTCAAATACATGTATGGCCTAGAATCTACCTAAAAAATACTAATAGAAAAGATTGTGGAGAATAATATTAAAATTCGGAAGAGAAATAACGATTTGAAACTTTTTTTTTAAAACTCATAGAAACTTTCAATTTAAAAAATTTCAAATACATGTATGGCCTAGAATCTACTTAAAAAATACTATTAGAAAAGATTGTGGGGATTAATATTAAAATTCGGAAGAGAAATAACGATTTTAAACTTTTTTCTTAAAACTCATAGATAATTTCAATTTCAAAAATTTCAAATACATGTATGGCCTAGAATCTACTTAAAAAATACTATTAGAAAAGATTGTGGGGATTATTATTAAAATTCGGAAGAGAAATAACGATTTTAAACTTTTTTTCTTAAAACTCATAGATAATTTCAATTTCAAAAATTTCAAATACATGTATGGCCTAGAATCTACTTAAAAAAACTATTAGAAAAGATTGTGGGGATTAATATAAAAATTCGGAAGAGAAATAACGATTTTAAACTTTTTTCTTAAAACTCATAGATAATTTCAATTTCAAAAATTTCAAATACATATATGGCCTAGAATCTACTTAAAAAATACTATTAGAAAAGATTGTGGGGATTAATATTAAAATTCGGAAGAGAAATAACGATTTTAAACTTTTTTCTTAAAACTCATAGATAATTTCAATTTCAAAAATTTCAAATACATGTATGGCCTAGAATCTACTTAAAAAATACTATTAGAAAAGATTGTGGGGATTATTATTAAAATTCGGAAGAGAAATAACGATTTTAAACTTTTTTCTTAAAAACTCATAGATAATTTCAATTTCAAAAATTTCAAATACATGTATGGCCTAGAATCTACTTAAAAAATACTATTAGAAAAGATTGTGGGGATTATTATTAAAATTCGGAAGAGAAATAACGATTTTAAACTTTTTTCTTAAAACTCATAGATAATTTCAATTTCAAAAATTTCAAATACATGTATGGCCTAGAATCTACTTAAAAAATACTATTAGAAAAGATTGTGGGGATTATTATTAAAATTCGGAAGAGAAATAACGATTTTAAACTTTTTTCTTAAAACTCATAGATAATTTCAATTTCAAAAATTTCAAATACATGTATGGCCTAGAATCTACTTAAAAAATACTATTAGAAAAGATTGTGGGGATTATTATTAAAATTCGGAAGAGAAATAACGATTTTAAACTTTTTTCTTAAAACTCATAGATAATTTCAATTTCAAAAATTTCAAATACATGTATGGCCTAGAATCTACTTAAAAAATACTATTAGAAAAGATTGTGGGGATTATTATTAAAATTCGGAAGAGAAATAACGATTTTAAACTTTTTTCTTAAAACTCATAGATAATTTCAATTTCAAAAATTTCAAATACATGTATGGCCTAGAATCTACTTAAAAAATACTATTAGAAAAGATTGTGGGGATTATTATTAAAATTCGGAAGAGAAATAACGATTTTAAACTTTTTTCTTAAAACTCATAGATAATTTCAATTTCAAAAATTTCAAATACATGTATGGCCTAGAATCTACTTAAAAAATACTATTAGAAAAGATTGTGGGGATTAATATTAAAATTCGGAAGAGAAATAACGATTTTAAACTTTTTTCTTAAAACTCATAGATAATTTCAATTTCAAAAATTTCAAATACATGTATGGCCTAGAATCTACTTAAAAAATACTATTAGAAAAGATTGTGGGGATTATTATTAAAATTCGGAAGAGAAATAACGATTTTAAACTTTTTTCTTAAAACTCATAGATTATTTCAATTTCAAAAATTTCAAATACATGTATGGCCTAGAATCTACTTAAAAAATGCTATTAGAAAAGATTGTGGGGATTAATATTAAAATTCGGAAGAGAAATAACGATTTTAAACTTTTTTCTTAAAACTCATAGATAATTTCAATTTCAAAAATTTCAAATACATGTATGGCCTAGAATCTACTTAAAAAATACTATTAGAAAAGATTGTGGGGATTATTATTAAAATTCGGAAGAGAAATAACGATTTTAAACTTTTTTCTTAAAACTCATAGATAATTTCAATTTCAAAAATTTCAAATACATGTATGGCCTAGAATCTACTTAAAAAATACTATTAGAAAAGATTGTGGGGATTATTATTAAAATTCGGAAGAGAAATAACGATTTTAAACTTTTTTTCTTAAAACTCATAGAAAATTTCGATTTCAAAAATTTCAAATACATGTATGGCCTAGAATCTACCTAAAAAATACTAATAGAAAAGATTGTGGAGAATAATATTAAAATTCGGAAGAGAAATAACGATTTGAAACTTTTTTTTTAAAACTCATAGAAACTTTCAATTTAAAAAATTTCAAATACATGTATGGCCTAGAATCTACTTAAAAAATACTATTAGAAAAGATTGTGGGGATTAATATTAAAATTCGGAAGAGAAATAACGATTTTAAACTTTTTTCTTAAAACTCATAGATAATTTCAATTTCAAAAATTTCAAATACATGTATGGCCTAGAATCTACTTAAAAAATACTATTAGAAAAGATTGTGGGGATTATTATTAAAATTCGGAAGAGAAATAACGATTTTAAACTTTTTTTCTTAAAACTCATAGATAATTTCAATTTCAAAAATTTCAAATACATGTATGGCCTAGAATCTACTTAAAAAAACTATTAGAAAAGATTGTGGGGATTAATATAAAAATTCGGAAGAGAAATAACGATTTTAAACTTTTTTTCTTAAAACTCATTGATAATTTCAATTTCAAAAATTTCAAATACATGTATGGTCTAGAATCTACTTAAAAAATACTATTAGAAAAGATTGTGGGGATTATTATTAAAATTCGGAAGAGAAATAACGATTTTAAACTTTTTTCTTAAAACTCATAGATAATTTCAATTTCAAAAATTTCAAATACATGTATGGCCTAGAATCTACTTAAAAAATACTATTAGAAAAGATTGTGGGGATTAATATTAAAATTCGGAAGAGAAATAACGATTTTAAACTTTTTTCTTAAAACTCATAGATAATTTCAATTTCAAAAATTTCAAATACATGTATGGCCTAGAATCTACTTAAAAAATACTATTAGAAAAGATTGTGGGGATTATTATTAAAATTCGGAAGAGAAATAACGATTTTAAACTTTTTTCTTAAAACTCATAGATAATTTCAATTTCAAAAATTTCAAATACATGTATGGCCTAGAATCTACTTAAAAAATACTATTAGAAAAGATTGTGGGGATTATTATTAAAATTCGGAAGAGAAATAACGATTTTAAACTTTTTTCTTAAAACTCATAGATAATTTCAATTTCAAAAATTTCAAATACATGTATGGCCTAGAATCTACTTAAAAAATACTATTAGAAAAGATTGTGGGGATTATTATTAAAATTCGGAAGAGAAATAACGATTTTAAACTTTTTTCTTAAAACTCATAGATAATTTCAATTTCAAAAATTTCAAATACATGTATGGCCTAGAATCTACTTAAAAAATACTATTAGAAAAGATTGTGGGGATTATTATTAAAATTCGGAAGAGAAATAACGATTTTAAACTTTTTTCTTAAAACTCATAGATAATTTCAATTTCAAAAATTTCAAATACATGTATGGCCTAGAATCTACTTAAAAAATACTATTAGAAAAGATTGTGGGGATTATTATTAAAATTCGGAAGAGAAATAACGATTTTAAACTTTTTTCTTAAAACTCATAGATAATTTCAATTTCAAAAATTTCAAATACATGTATGGCCTAGAATCTACTTAAAAAATACTATTAGAAAAGATTGTGGGGATTAATATTAAAATTCGGAAGAGAAATAACGATTTTAAACTTTTTTCTTAAAACTCATAGATAATTTCAATTTCAAAAATTTCAAATACATGTATGGCCTAGAATCTACTTAAAAAATACTATTAGAAAAGATTGTGCGGAATAATATTAAAATTCGGAAGAGAAATAACGATTTTAAACTTTTTTCTTAAAACTCATAGATAATTTCAATTTAAAAAATTTCAAATACATGTATGGCCTAGAATCTACTTAAAAAATACTAATAGAAAAGATTGTGGAGAATAATATTAAAATTCTGAAGAGAAATAATGATTTTAAACTTTTTTTCTTAAAACTCATAGATAATTTCAATTTCAAAAATTTCAAATACATGTATGGCCTAGAATCTACTTAAAAAATACTATTAGAAAAGATTGTGGGGATTATTATTAAAATTCGGAAGAGAAATAACGATTTTAAACTTTTTTCTTAAAACTCATAGATTATTTCAATTTCAAAAATTTCAAATACATGTATGGCCTAGAATCTACTTAAAAAATACTATTAGAAAAGATTGTGGGGATTAATATTAAAATTCGGAAGAGAAATAACGATTTTAAACTTTTTTCTTAAAACTCATAGATAATTTCAATTTCAAAAATTTCAAATACATGTATGGCCTAGAATCTACTTAAAAAATACTATTAGAAAAGATTGTCGGGATTAATATTAAAATTCGGAAGAGAAATAACGATTTTAAACTTTTTTCTTAAAACTCATAGATAATTTCAATTTCAAAAATTTCAAATACATGTATGGTCTAGAATCTACCTAAAAAATACTATTAGAAAAGATTGTGCGGAATAATATTAAAATTCGGAAGAGAAATAACGATTTTAAACTTTTTTTCTTAAAACTCATAGAAAATTACAATTTAAAAAATTTCAAATACATGTATGGTCTAGAATCTACCTAAAAAATACTAATAGAAAAGATTGTGGGGAATAATATTAAAATTCTGAAGAGAAATAATGATTTTAAACTTTTTTTCTTAAAACTCATAGAAACTTTCAATTTCAAAAATTTCAAATACATGTATAGCCTAGAATCTACTTAAAAAATACTAATAGAAAAGATTGTGGAGAATAATATTAAAATTCTGAAGAGAAATAATGATTTTAAACTTTTTTTCTTAAAACTCATAGAAACTTTCAATTTCAAAAATTTCAAATACATGTATGGCCTAGAATCTACTTAAAAAATACTATTAGAAAAGATTGTGGGGATTATTATTAAAATTCGGAAGAGAAATAACGATTTTAAACTTTTTTCTTAAAACTCATAGATAATTTCAATTTCAAAAATTTCAAATACATGTATGGCCTAGAATCTACTTAAAAAATACTATTAGAAAAGATTGTGGGGATTATTATTAAAATTCGGAAGAGAAATAACGATTTTAAACTTTTTTCTTAAAACTCATAGATAATTTCAATTTAAAAAATTTCAAATACATGTATGGCCTAGAATCTACTTAAAAAATACTATTAGAAAAGATTGTGGGGATTAATATTAAAATTCGGAAGAGAAATAACGATTTTAAACTTTTTTCTTAAAACTCATAGATAATTTCAATTTCAAAAATTTCAAATACATGTATGGCCTAGAATCTACTTAAAAAATACTATTAGAAAAGATTGTGGGGATTAATATTAAAATTCGGAAGAGAAATAACGATTTTAAACTTTTTTCTTAAAACTCATAGATAATTTCAATTTCAAAAATTTCAAATACATGTATGGCCTAGAATCTACTTAAAAAATACTATTAGAAAAGATTGTGGGGATTATTATTAAAATTCGGAAGAGAAATAACGATTTTAAACTTTTTTCTTAAAACTCATAGATAATTTCAATTTCAAAAATTTCAAATACATGTATGGCCTAGAATCTACTTAAAAAATACTATTAGAAAAGATTGTGGGAATTATTATTAAAATTCGGAAGAGAAATAACGATTTTAAACTTTTTTCTTAAAACTCATAGATAATTTCAATTTCAAAAATTTCAAATACATGTATGGCCTAGAATCTACTTAAAAAATACTATTAGAAAAGATTGTGGGGATTATTATTAAAATTCGGAAGAGAAATAACGATTTTAAACTTTTTTCTTAAAACTCATAGATAATTTCAATTTCAAAAATTTCAAATACATGTATGGCCTAGAATCTACTTAAAAAATACTAATAGAAAAGATTGTGCGGAATAATATTAAAATTCGGAAGAGAAATAACGATTTTAAACTTTTTTTCTTAAAACTCATAGAAAATTACAATTTAAAAAATTTCAAATACATGTATGGTCTAGAATCTACCTAAAAAATACTAATAGAAAAGATTGTGGGGAATAATATTAAAATTCTGAAGAGAAATAATGATTTTAAACTTTTTTTCTTAAAACTCATAGAAACTTTCAATTTCAAAAATTTCAAATACATGTATAGCCTAGAATCTACCTAAAAAATACTAATAGAAAAGATTGTGGGGAATAATATTAAAATTCTGAAGAGAAATAACGATTTTAAACTTTTTTTCTTAAAACTCATAGGAACTTTCAATTTAAAAAATTTCAAATACATGTATGGCCTAGAATCTACTTAAAAAATACTATTAGAAAAGATTGTGGGGATTATTATTAAAATTCGGAAGAGAAATAACGATTTTAAACTTTTTTTCTTAAAACTCATAGAAAATTACAATTTAAAAAATTTCAAATACATGTATGGTCTAGAATCTACCTAAAAAATACTAATAGAAAAGATTGTGGGGAATAATATTAAAATTCTGAAGAGAAATAATGATTTTAAACTTTTTTTCTTAAAACTCATAGGAACTTTCAATTTCAAAAATTTCAAATACATGTATGGCCTAGAATCTACCTAAAAAATACTATTAGAAAAGATTGTGGGGATTATTATTAAAATTCGGAAGAGAAATAACGATTTTAAACTTTTTTCTTAAAACTCATAGATAATTTCAATTTCAAAAATTTCAAATACATGTATGGCCTAGAATCTACTTAAAAAATACTAATAGAAAAGATTGTGGGGAATAATATTAAAATTCGGAAGAGAAATAACGATTTTAAACTTTTTTTCTTAAAACTCATAGAAACTTTCAATTTCAAAAATTTCAAATACATGTATGGCCTAGAATCTACCTAAAAAATACAAATAGAAAAGATTGTGCGGAATAATATTAAAATTCTGAAGAGAAATAGTGATTTGAAACTTTTTTTCTTAAAACTCATAGAAACTTTCAATTTCAAAAATTTCAAATACATGTATGGCCTAGAATCTACCTAAAAAATACTAATAGAAAAGATTGTGCGGAATAATATTAAAATTCGGAAGAGAAATAACGATTTTAAACTTTTTTTCTTAAAACTCATAGAAACTTTCAATTTCAAAAATTTCAAATACATGTATGGCCTAGAATCTACCTAAAAAATACAAATAGAAAAGATTGTGCGGAATAATATTAAAATTCTGAAGAGAAATAGTGATTTGAAACTTTTTTTCTTAAAACTCATAGAAACTTTCAATTTCAAAAATTTCAAATACATGTATGGCCTAGAATCTACCTAAAAAATACTAATAGAAAAGATTGTGGAGAATAATATTAAAATTCCGAAGAGAAATAGCGATTTTAAACTTTTTTTCTAAAAACTCATAGAAAATTTCAATTTCAAAAATTTCAAATACATGTATGGCCTAGAATCTACCTAAAAAATACTAATAGAAAAGATTGTGCGGAATAATATTAAAATTCTGAAGAGAAATAGTGTTTTTATTTAAAACTCATAGAAAATTTCAATTTCAAGAATTTCAAATACATGTATGGTCTAGAATCTACCTAAAAAATACTAATAGAAAAGATTGTGGGGAATAATATTAAAATTCTGAAGAGAAATAATGATTTTAAACTTTTTTTCTTAAAACTCATAGAAACTTTCAATTTCAAAAATTTCAAATACATGTATAGCCTAGAATCTACCTAAAAAATACTAATAGAAAAGATTGTGGGGAATAATATTAAAATTCTGAAGAGAAATAACGATTTTAAACTTTTTTTCTTAAAACTCATAGGAACTTTCAATTTAAAAAATTTCAAATACATGTATGGCCTAGAATCTACTTAAAAAAACTATTAGAAAAGATTGTGGGGATTAATATAAAAATTCGGAAGAGAAATAACGATTTTAAACTTTTTTCTTAAAACTCATAGATAATTTCAATTTCAAAAATTTCAAATACATGTATGGCCTAGAATCTACCTAAAAAATACTAATAGAAAAGATTGTGCGGAATAATATTAAAATTCTGAAGAGAAATAGTGATTTGAAACTTTTTTTCTTAAAACTCATAGAAACTTTCAATTTCAAAAATTTCAAATACATGTATGGCCTAGAATCTACCTAAAAAATACTAATAGAAAAGATTGTGGAGAATAATATTAAAATTCTGAAGAGAAATAGTGATTTGAAACTTTTTTTCTTAAAACTCATAGAAACTTTCAATTTCAAAAATTTCAAATACATGTATGGCCTAGAATCTACCTAAAAAATACTAATAGAAAAGATTGTGCGGAATAATATTAAAATTCTGAAGAGAAATAGTGTTTTTATTTAAAACTCATAGAAAATTTCAATTTCAAGAATTTCAAATACATGTATGGCCTAGAATCTGCTTAAAAAATACTATTAAAAAAGATTGTGGGGAATAATATTAAAATTCCGAAGAGAAATAGCGATTTTAAACTTTTTTTCTAAAAACTCATAGAAAATTTCAATTTCAAAAATTTCAAATACATATATGGCCAAATTAATGAATCCAGGAATATTTTTTTTGAAATTGATACGGGATAATTTGATTGTTGACTATTTTTCGCTCTTTGTTTTAAATCAAAATAAATTATAATTGTTGATTTATTTTCACTGTTCTAAAGAAAGCCACCACAATCCGCAGAAATTGTTCAAGTAATTTTATTGCCTCACATAACAGCCTGCTCAATTTTGGGCAAAAAATGTTTTTCATTGTCCGTAAAATATGCGGAAAACGGGAGGAATAAAGCTTTCCGGAAATTAACCGGGAGAATTAGATTAAAACTATATGAAACTAACCGGAAGATTTAGATCGAAACCCAAAATGTTCGTTAAAATTTAATTGTTTAACTATCAAAATAATTGTTTATCTCGAAATTTAAGGTTTATTGGCTCATCTTTATCGATTAATTCCACCAATACAAATTGTCATTTCATTCAATTCCCCACCATTTTCTCATTATTGATTATTCCATTCCCTCACGGGCCTCACCCAGCATTTTCCCCTAGAGCTCTGCCTTTTCATTTCCAATCTTACAATGTAAATATGGCCATAAAAACCTTTTTTATATTAAAAACATTATGAAATGCACATCAATTAACTTTTGAGATTTGTTAAATTTTCTGATTTTTTTTTTACTTTTTTTAGAAAATAAGAAAATTTATAAATCTTTTGAGGATTTATACTTTATCTTTAAATTTTCAATAATCAATCATTTAATTAAATATAGCGAAAAAAAACGACAAACCAAACGGACAAATTACAACTTTGAAATATTGAATTAAAACAATGTCATCAAAAAGTGGACAAGGCGGTGGCTGGCGCCAACAAGGCGGTCAAGAAAGAAGGGAAGGTGGTGGTCCTAGACGTGGCGGTGGTGGTGGTGGCTTTAGAGGAGGAGGTGGAGGCCATAGAGCAGGACATGGAGGTGGAGGTGGTCCTAGAGGAGGAGGACCAGCCGGACATGGAGGTGGAGGAGGATTTGGACGAGGTGGCGGTCCTCGGGGAGGAGGTGGTGGTGGCCATAGAGGCGGAGGAGCAACTGGACAAGGAGCCGGCTCTCGGGGAGGCGGAGGAGGATCTGGACGAGGAGGTGGTGGTCCTCGAGGTGGAGGAGCAGTCAATGTTCCGTCGAGACCAATACGCACTTTGGAAGTTGTTCCGGTTTCTTTTTTTTCATTTAGCAAATTTATTTTATGCCGTAATTTTAGTTTACCCAAAATAATTCGGCATTCAAAGGCCGTTCAGGCCAGCCCACTTCTGTTGTGGCCAATTACTTTGAAATGAAGTATATCGAGGGAATGGTCGTGAACGCTTATAGAGTTGACTATTTTGTACTGAAAGAGGATGAGCAGCGAAAGGAGATAAATGCGCGCAATAGGTTTGTGCATCAAAGAAGAATAAAATAAATAATGGTTTAAAATTATATACCGCAATAATTGGTCAGTGTTAGACTAGGCCAAAGTCGGTTTCGATCTTAAAAATGAGAATTTTTGTTCTTTAAAAACCAAAAATAGGAGTAACCAAAAACGAGATTGAAAAACCGTAAACAGGGGTTTAAAACGACATCTCTGTAGAACGGACTTTGGCCTATTCTAGTCTGGATGTCAAAGTTTCAAAGTTCAACGAAAATCATTATGATATGAAGTTTTTGGCCTGCTGATAAACTTTTCTATATGGTGAATATCCAAATGTCATAAGTCATTATATAATTTTAAAGAACGTAAAATTGCATATCAAATTATATATTGATTTTGATTGTCAAGTTGATTAAACATTACAAATTGACAATTATGTTTATCAATTGAAAAAAAAATATTTAATTGTTGATTCGCAGCAATTTCTGCATTAAAATGAAATGTTAAAGATTTAATACAATGGCCATTTAGTCTAATAAGCCCCCTTCTCTAAATATACATTTAGTCTAAGCCCACTTCTCTAATATACATTTAGTCTAAGCCCCCTTCTCTAAATATACATTTAGTCTAAGCCCCCTTCTCTAAATATACATTTAGTCTAAGCCCCCTTCTCTAAATATACATTTAGTCTAAGCCCCCTTCTCTAAATATACATTTAATCTAAGCCCCCTTCTCTAAATATACATTTAATCTAAGCCCCCTTCTCTAAATATACATTTAGTCTAAGCCCCCTTCACTAAATATACATTTAGTCTAAGCCCCCTTCTCTAAATATACATTTAATCTAAGCCCCCTTCTCTAAATATACATTTAGTCTAAGCCCCCTTCTCTAAATATACATTTAGTCTAAGCCCCCTTCTCTAAATATACATTTAATCTAAGCCCCCTTCTCTAAATATACATTTAATCTAAGCCCCCTTCACTAAATATACATTTAGTCTAAGCCCCCTTCACTAAATATACATTTAGTCTAAGCCCCCTTCACTAAATATACATTTAGTCTAAGCCCCCTTCTCTAAATATCGATTCAGTCTAAGAGGCCACAATATATAAAAATTTTGAAAAAATCTTAAGATTATATACAAGTCGGCAATTAACTTTTAACTGACAAAGTCACTTCAAAATCAAAAATTTGACCAAATTTAAGAATATATCAAAACGAAATATTCAATTTAGGATGAATAATCGAGAGCGTTTTTGGAAGTTTGTTGGGCATTATGAGCAGCAATTTTGTGGCAAACACAATTTAATCTACGATGATTCACATCTGCTCTTCACAAAGCAACCATTGGATTTTGACGGAGCGCAAGTGAAAGAATTGACACTTGAAATGCCGAAAATCACTGGAAAGGTTTCTGGATTTTCCATTTCCATCACGTTGAGAAAAAATCAATCAAAATTAGCTTGAAAACATAAAATGAAGCTTATTGGGAAGTTGTAATTTTATTAACATTTTTTAATGTTTAACTATATTCATTTTTTATCGAAAGACCAGTTTTTAGATAAAACTTCCTATAATGCTGATCTTAGACTATATACCATAGAAGATACTGTCTAATGCAGTTTAGAGGATTATTAGGAAAAAGTTAAAGGACCCCCCTATCCTATGATTGCTTATTAGGGAGAGTGTTAAGTGGGAACTCTTCACTTTTTCTTATTCATCCTCTAAACTGCATTAGTACCACATAAAGATTACACCATTTGATAGAGCTAAATGAGATGCGTCGAATCATGTATAGTTTATCAATTTTGAGCAAAATTCTAGTTATTAAACGGTTTAAACCATATTTTACTTTTTGATTTAAATCTTTTTTGATTTAAACCCCGACAATCTATAGGCCATTAGATGTATCTAGTTAGGCTCTATTTAATGATAATATTTTTATGTTAAGCATTCAAAAATTCATTAAACTTTAAGCAAAATAATTCGATTTTTCGGCAAAAAATTAGTACTGCTTTTTGACAGAAATTTCAAAATTTAGTCAACATTTTATTTTACGGAATATTAAAAATTCTTCCATTCCTTTTTCCAGCAGGGCACAACCCCAATTCTCATGTGCATCAAACGTCAGACCGCGTCGCCTCGACTCAATTATTCCGCCGAAGGATTCAATGTGCTAAATTTGATTCTCACCCAATTCGCCCGATGCCCAATTGAGGCACTCGACCGGAATATTCACTGCGAAATTAGCCGACTTTTCATCAAACCGTCGGTGGCTGCCGGTTTCCATCAGCCTTTGGACTTGGGCGGTTTCCACATGTTGCGTGGCCTCTATTCTTTTGCGAAACGGGGACTCTTCTCCACCGGAGGCCCTGGCGGAGGTGGAGGGAAACAAATACTTGGACAGGCATTCGCTAATTTTGACGGTCGGTTCATATTGCATTTTATTATTTATGGAATATTTGGTGAAATTTACATGGGCTAAATTTCAATTTTAACAAAATTTGAATATTTACTTTCAATTATCTTTAAAGGATTTTATATTTAATTTTGGTTGTCATTCAATTTATGTTTATGTCAGTCTCTTTACAAAAAGAATTCTGACATTTACCAAGGATAGTTCTCTAATTTTGTAAATGCAGAAAATTTATCGAGATTGCTAAATATAAATATGCAATGACAATAAGATTATATTCTTTTTTTATATTTAAATTATCCTAGAAATTTTGACGATTTATTTGTATTTTTAGCGCATTAAATTTGATAGATTAATAAAAAAAATTTCATTTTTCACTGGTCAGGGAATTCGACTACCGTATTTATTCTATTTTAAGCCCCCTCTCTATTAGAAGCCCCCTCTTTATTTTAAGCCCCCTTATTGAAAAATTCATATCAAAACCAACCAATTTAGAGGTGAAATTAGGCTGAAATAAGCAATTTTTGTTTCCAAAATTCCGAAAAGTTCCCACCTCGGAGGGTCTCTGAAATTTTTAAGCCCCGGGGCTTAAAATAGAATAAATACGGTATTCGATTTCAATTTCAACCCTGAATTCGTAACACAACACCTACCTAACCAAATCTTTACAAAAAAATTTTTGTTAACTTTATTTCATTTTTCTTTTCTAAAGATTTTGGGTTAACAACCGAATTTGGCATCAAATATTTTTTTTTTCAATCCATTTTTTAAAATTATGAAATCCAAATATAAATGGATTAAAATTTCCGAAAATTAATCAATTCATTAAAATCTAAGTTCAATTAAAATTTCCAGTAACCCATTCGGCATTCTACAAAGTAGCATTGGACATTCTTCAATTTTATGCTTTTGCCAAAACTGGTCGTTTTATGGGCGAAGAAGAGGTGAACCGTCTAGGCGATTACGGAATGGATCGACATCAACGAAATGAGCTGCGCAGTTTGCTTAGTGGTGAGATATCTCTCGAAGAGATTTAGTCATTTTTTGTCTTAATGACTTTGACTAAAAATAAATTTTCTAGGAATTTTTAATTTGAAGCATTTAGGACTTAGACAAATATTAATAAGGTTTTATTATGAAAAATATTTTTTTTCCTGATCCTCTCTCCTTCATTGGCATTTAAAAATTTCCTTCTCTATTCCGCAATTTAATGTTCCATCGAAAAATAAAATTCAAAAATCAATAAAGGACACATCGGATACAGTTTAGATATTATTTTTAGATGATAACAATGCGAAAAATAAATGATATTAATTACAGAAAGCTTCTATCTTATTAAAAAAATTTTTGTGTTCTTTAATTTGAATGGAGGGGCCAAAAGTTATAAAATAGGCAAAATCGAGCAGTTTTCTTTTTTTTTGGCCTTAAAAATTTGACCAATTATGATCCATTCAATTGTTATTAAAAGAGTTTAATCTAATTTTATAAAAATTTCTTTAATAAATTGAAAATTTTTGAGCTCTTAATAACTAGCACTAGCACTATTTGAATATAGTTCCCCATTTCTCCAAAATTTTTGACTACTTTATTTTGCAAATTTTTCTTCACAGGTCTTAAAGTAAAGAAGAAGAAGATTGCCCATAATATGGTTGAAAGTGAGGCCGCATTCTGTGACGTTTCGGACAAAACTGCACAATCATATAAATTCAAATGCGATGAAATGGGAGGACGCCAAGTTTCAGTTGTCGAATATTTCCAACACAAATATAAATACAAAATTAAATACCCAATTATGCCATTGATTCAAATAATGCCGAAGGAGAAGAATTTGTTTTTACCGATTGAAGTGCTCCGTGTTTCGGACAAATTGCAACGTTTGCGCCGAAAATTGCCAGACAGCCTTCAGGCAAAGACCAACAATGTGAGTATTAATTTTAGAGGCCGGCGCGGATTCCGGATCCGTACGGATTATCCGGACCCGGAGTCCGAAATCCGTATATTTTTTGATTTTCCGGATTTTTTCCGGGCCGGATTTTTGTACGGATTATCCGGTCCGGTCCGGCCCGGAATTTTCCCAATCCGTACAATCCGGTCCGGATCTTACGGATTTTCCAAATTGTTTTAAAAAGGACCATTCATCCAATTTTTTGAATAATTTTTTTGAAACGATGTAAAAATTCTATTAAATATTTTTTTTATATTTACTTTTTCTGATTCTTTTTTAATAGGCATATCTTTTTTTGCTTTCTTTATCCAATGGGTACCAATTTTTTGCCGAATGATTTTTCACATTCTTTTAACGAATGTAAATAAAAATTAATTATTCAACATAAAATGGTTTCTAATAAAAAAAATATGGATAAATTAGGTTTTAATAAAGCCAAAATGGACCAAAAGGGTGTGCGCGGGATATATCTGGATAAAGGAAGATTAAGGTGGATATAGAGGGATTAAGAGAGAATAATGTCTGAAATGGATGGGTGATTATTCGCTTGGATTAGGGAGGGTAGGGAAGTTAGCCGATGGCCCTGAGAGTGCGCGGGATATATCCGGATATCGAGAGATTAAAGTGGATATTGGGGATTAAGCCTCCGAAATTGATAGGATTAAGTTAGGAAATATTTTTCGATATCAACAAATATAAGGCTTATTTTTGGATTTGTGCCGCTTCAAGATTTTAAAGCGGTATGCGCGTGTCCGGTTTGGAGCTGTTTTAATTCCGGCTTCGCGCGAATCCAATACTCCGAACCCCTTACCCTAATCCCTAGCTTTATAAATGTATTATAGGCCTTAAACCTACCAGTTTGAGTACTAGTCTAGTCAGGGCCACCGGCTAACTTCCCTACCCTCCCTAATCCAAGCGAATAATCACCCATCAATTTCAGTCAGTATTCCCATTTAATCCCTCTATATCCACCTTAATCCTCCTTTATCCAGATATATCCCGAGCACCTCCTTTTGATCCATTTTGGCCTTAATTAAATCTAATTTATCGTGTACAATTATTCAGCATTGCACAAGATGTTTATGATTATCGCCGATCAAGTTTGAGTCCAGAAACTGTAGAAATGTTGATTTTCCTTAATAAAAGTATTCCTGAAGTCGGCTCATATTAATTTGCATGAATTTGATTTCATTCATTGTTTTAATTTTACGATAAATTTTATTTATTTTTATTTTATATGCGCAAAAAAAATTATTTTTTACTTTAAATCTGCGAAAAAAATTTTTTTTGAAAATCCGTAATCCGTATCCGGATCCGTATTTTTTTTGGTACGGATTATTTCCGGACCGGATTTTGTACGGATTATCCGGTCCGGTCCGGCCCGGGATTTTTTCGGTTCGAAAATCCGGTCCGCGGGTCCGGATTTTCCTCCGCGCCGGTCTCTAATTAATTTCTATTTCAAACTGGTTTGAAAATTATTTAGAAAAAATGAGCCGGTTATTTAAACCCTAATCGGTTTTGATTTACTTAATTTGGTCTAATAAGCATTAATACACCCATTTCAAATTGAAATTTCATAGACTAAATAGAACATACCGAATTGAAGATTTTTACACCTAAATATTAAATTGCCCTGCTGAAGCCGAGAGATTTCAAATTTAAATTTCCAATATTTACTGCAGTCATATGCAAAAATCTATCCTCTTCTAATTATTTATTAACAGTCTGAGGACTTTTCTCTACTCTTAAACCCTAACCTTTAACGAAATTATATAAAAATTTCTTAAATTCTGCGCTCTTTGTAGTTCACCACAACCAAACCGGAGCAACGCTTCTCTGACATTGACCAAATGGTCAAAATGAAATGCAATATTGCCACCGACCCATTCCTCAAGAAATTCGACGTCAACGTTGATCCAAAATTCTTGGAAATTGGGGCCCGTGTGTTGGAAAAACCCAAATGCGAATTTGTGAATGGCCGCCCAGAATTTGCACCAAAGGAGAATGGGAAGGAAGTTCGAGTTATCTTCGATATAATCAATGTCAACAATTGTGTGGAATGGAATCAGTAAGGAAAAAAAATTATTTATAAAAAAATAGCGTGAATTCACATAGAGATCAATTTAAAATTATTTCAATTGTGCAAAAAAATAAAAATAAATTTCGCGTAAAATTTGAACCAATCTATTTATGTAATTTAGTAGAATTGTTCAAAGTTGGTTTCACTAAAGTATCGATTTTAAACCAGGTTTTTGGTTTTTAAAAATGTCGGTTTTGATTTTTGAAAATTTCGGTTTTTGAAAAATTTCGGTTTTCAGTTTTTGAAAAATGTCGGTTTTCGGTAGTTTTTCTCAAATTTTCAAGTTTTAACTTTTAAAGAGTAAAAATTTCCAATTTCCATTTTAATTGAAATCGATTTTCTCACATCGAAACCGACTTTGAACAACCCAATTCGAAAATCAATTATTGGCAAAAAATAATTTCAAATGAAATGAATAATTCAAGAGTTAAATAAAAAAATTAAATAAATTCTATCAAAAATTTATTAGCATATTGGGTTCTATTTTTTTTGTAAATGAGATTAAATTTAAAACACAGATTTTTAAATAACACATATATCTTTTCCTCTTCCAATACAGAGCTTCTTGGGATACCTTGATCAGAGTTTGCCGCCAAAATGGCATCAATTTTCTGGATTATGACCAACCACTGGGATTCACCCCATTTCAATTCAAGGCCGAGGAGGTCGACAAATTGCTCGAAGAACGTGTGAATATTTATAAAAATCTAAAACAACAAAATCTGATGCTGGTCATAATCATTATTGTGCCGCCTGGATGTACTAATATTTATCGTAAGCAAAAAAATTCATCTAGTAAAAATAATTCCACCCTACTGGAATTAAATAGGATGTTTTTTTTCAGAATTTAGGTTTTCCTAATTCTATACTGAAATTATGTAAAATTTATTTAACTAAATTTTTTTTATTGATTTTTTCTTAAATTTTAGTAAATAATTTTGCCTTATTTCATAAATTTTACAATTCATTCCCTCCCAATTAACAATTAATAAAATATATCAAAAAATTTTCCGATAAAGCTCAAATTTTGAATATTATTTTATTTATTTTGGGATTAGCTATATAATCTTTAATTTCATTTTTTTCATTTCCCTTTCTTGCATTTTTTCAGAGGCATTCAAGGGTTTATCCGAACTGCGTTTCGGCATTCGTTCCCAAGTGATCCAGAAGGCACGATTCCTTGGCCGATTCAATGATGGGATGCAGCCGGCAGTGGCAAAAAACATTTTCCTCAAAATCAATGCCAAATGTGGAGGCGTGAATATCAAAATTCCGGCAAAACCGAATTCTGAGTTAGTCACAAATTTAAATTATTATAAAATTATTCCATTTTATTATAGATGGTCCAAATTTGTTGGCAAACAGAATCCAACACTGTTCATTGGCATTGATGTGACACATCCTGCCCCAGGCGATACAATTTCCCCATCCATTTCCGCACTTGTTGGCAACACAGATGTGGACGC
The DNA here is from genome assembly GCA_030063045.1 of Pratylenchus scribneri. Classification (NCBI taxonomy): domain Eukaryota; kingdom Metazoa; phylum Nematoda; class Chromadorea; order Rhabditida; family Pratylenchidae; genus Pratylenchus; species Pratylenchus scribneri. Next base: position 981,219 of record JAQSEB010000022.1, on the reverse strand, counting down.
AACTCGGTAGGAGAAAAATAGGAGAAGGGAAATGAAAAATGATTCAGCAAAATAAAATTAATATTTTAAATAACCCAAGGAACAAAAAAATAATTAGCTTACTTGTACACATTGTAATCCGCTTCTTGATCAAGATTGAAAAAAATGAAATTCTAAAATCTAATTAATTTAGATCAGAAAGCATTTTTCATTTAAATTAGTTTCTTAAATAATTACTTCTTTCTATTATATTAATTGAAGAAGAGAGAATTTCGGGAAACTAATTTTTCTTTAAAAATGAATATTTAAGTAATTTTGGAAGGAAATTATATACAATATAAAAAGCTTTGTCCCTCGGTTTTTTGGGTTTATTAAGGTTCGGTTTGGGAGTTGGGGGACGGGGGTCGGAAAACTGCATCCAGAATGCACACGTATTGATGAATATGGACATGGTTTTGGGTGAGGTTGAATTTGGCCAGGTCGTTAGCAGAGGGGCAAAACCGGTTTTTGGACTTAGAATTTGGCCGCATTTTTTACTTTTTCGTTTATAACTTTTTTGTGTATGGATATTTTCGTGAGGAGTTTCTTTAGTGCCACTCAGAAGAATGTGGGCTTCAAAATGATGTATAGCACCTGGGGCTGCGCGGCTTGGCCTAGGACGAGTTCGTGTTAGAAGATGCGCAGGTCATAATTTGGCCATATCCCGCCCCAGAGCTAAGCCTATAGTGGATGTAGGAATTGGATGATGAAAATCGGGACTCAAGGGTTTTCGGCCATGGGGAATTCAATTATGGCATCAGTTTTTTGATCCGCGCAACGGGTGGTTTGCAAACCGGTTCAAAAAAGTCAAAAAATGAGAATATGGGTGGATTGAGGTAAAAATTGGGACTCGGGGGTTTTCTGCCATGGGGAATTTAAATATGACATTGGTTTTGCGATTAGATAGAAACCGGTTTGCAAACCAGTTCAAAAAAATAAAAAAATGGAAATATGGACGGATTGAAATGAAATTTGGGATTTGGGGGTTTTCGGATATGGAGAATTCAATTATGGCATCAGTTTTTTGATCCGCGCAACGAGTGGTTTGCAAACCGGTTCAAAAATGTTATAAAATGGAATTTTTGTCGGAATGAATTGTAAATTGAGACTTGGGGGTTTTCGAATATGGAGAATTCAAAAATGATAACAGTTTTATGATCGGCGCAGATATCGGTTTGCAAACCGGTTTAAAATGGAAATTTTTATCGGATTGAAGTGAAAATTGGGATTCTGGGGTTTTCGGGTATGGAGAATTCAGAAATGATGTTCATTTTATGATCTATGAAAAAGGTGGTTTGCAAACCGGTTCAAAAAATTTCTAAAATAGGGAAAAAAGCGGGCGAGCGAAGCGAGCCTGCACACGACCTAAAGAAGAGCGGGCGAGCGAAGGGAAAAAAGCGGGCAAGCGAAGCGAGCCTGCACACGACCTAAAGAAGGACTGGCGAGCGAAGCGAGCCTGAACACGACCTATCGAAGAGTGGGCGAGCGAAGCGAGCCTGCACATGACCTTTAAATAATTTCAAAATCCGAATCCCTAGGGTAGGTCGAACGCGCCTTGGCGCGTTAACATGAACAGAAGGCTTTAATCCCTCCCGATATCTTACCAAATCCTTCCCACATATTCCTTACACCCACTTCCCTTACGCCCACTTCCCTTACGTCCACTAGTTATATATAATATAAAAAGGAATGTCAGTCAGGCGGTTTTTCAGGTATTATAAGGTTCCAGATGAGAGTTGGGGGATGGGACCTGGAAAAGTGCATCGGCTTACCGGACAAATTAATGAATATGAACATGGTTTGGAGTGAAGTTCGATTTGGCCAGGTCGTTAGCAGAGGGGGAGAACCGGTTTTTGGACTTAGAATTTGACCCGATTTTTTACTTTTTCGTTTATAACTTTTTTGTATATTGATATTTTCGTGAGGAGTTTCTTTAGTGCCAACCAGAAGAATGGGGGCTTTAAAATGATATATAGCATTTGGGGCTGCGCGGCTTGGCCTAGGACGAGTTCGTGTTAGAAGGTGCGCAGGTCATGATTTGGCCATATCCCGCCCCAGAGCTAACCCTATATTGGAAGTAGGAATTGGATTATGAAAATTGGAACTCGGGGGTTTTCAGGTATAGCGAATTCAAATATGACATTAGTTTTGAAATGCGCGCAACGGATGGTTTGCAAACCGGTTCAATAAATGTCAAAAAATAAAATATGATCGGATTTGAGTGAAAATTAGGATTCGGGGGTTTTCGATTATGGAGAATTCAAATATGAAATCCATTTTGTGATCTGCGCTAGGAGTGGTTTGTAAACCGGTTCAAAATTAAAAAATTTCTCCAAATAACTTGAAAATTAGAATTCTGGGGTTTTCGAGTATGGGGAATTCGAATTTGATAATAGTTTTGTGATTCGGTCGAAACCGGTTTAAAAACCGGTTCAAAATTCTATACGGGCCCGCGACCTTAGAGGGCTGGCGAGCGAAGCGAGCCTGCCCACGACCTTTTAATAATACTAAAAACCATAGCCCTAGGGTAGGTCTAACGCGCCTTGGCGCGTTTACAAACACCCCCAACATATTACATCCTCCCGAATATTCCTTTAAACTCCACGTATTCCTTACACCCACTTCCCTTACGCCCACTTCCCTAACGTCCACTAGTTATATATAATATAAAAAGGAATGTCAGTCAGGCGGTTTTTCAGGTATTATAAGGTTCCAGATGAGAGTTGGGGGATGGGACCTGGAAAAGTGCATCGGCTTACCGGACAAATTAATGAATATGAACATGGTTTGGAGTGAAGTTCGATTTGGCCAGGTCGTTAGCAGAAGGGGTGAACCGGTTTTTGGACTTAGAATTTGACCCGATTTTTTACTTTTTCGTTTATAACTTTTTTGTATATTGATATTTTCGTGAGGAGTTTCTTTAGTGCCAACCAGAAGAATGGGGGCTTTAAAATGATATATAGCATTTGGGGCTGCGCGGCTTGGCCTAGGACGAGTTCGTGTTAGAAGGTGCGCAGGTCATGATTTGGCCATATCCCGCCCCAGAGCTAACCCTATAGTGGAAGTAGGAATTGGATTATGAAAATTGGAACTCGGGGGTTTTCAGGTATAGCGAATTCAAATATGACATTAGTTTTGAAATGCGCGCAACGGATGGTTTGCAAACCGGTTCAAAAATGTTCAAAAAGTGGAAATTTTGTCAGAATAAGGTGAAAATTTATATTCGGGGGTTTTCGAATATGGCGAATTCAAAAATAACATTTGTTTTGATCTCCGCGCAATGAGCGGTTTGCAAACCGGTTCAAAAAAGTTCAAAAATTGGAAATATGGTTAGAATGAGGTGAAAATTGGGACATGGGGGTTTTCGGGTATGAGGAATTTGAATTTAATAATAGTTTTGTGATTTGGTCAAAACCGGTTTACAAACCGGTTTAAAAATTCGCACACGACCTAAAGAAGGGTTGGCGAGCGAAGCGAGCCTGCACACGACCTAAAATTGCTGGCCAGCGAAACGAGCCTGCCCACAATCTTTGAATAATTTCAAAATCCGAATCTCTAGGGTAGGTCTAACGCGCCTTGGCGCGTTTACAAACACTCCCAACATATAACCCCCTCCCGTATATTCCTTTAAACTCCACGTATTCATTACACCCACTTCCCTTACGCCCACTTCCCTAACGTCCACTAGTTGCTTTTATAGAAACATTCGAAAAATAGCTAAATTATCATTATCATTACTACTGAGGAAAGCCTGATCCTAATTAATTGAAAATTTTAATTTATTGAATTTAAAGTTATGCGGCAACTGTTCGTGCTCAACATCATCGCACCGAATGGATTGAGGACATCAAGGGAATGTGCAAAGAGCAGTTGAAGCGTTTTGAAGAGGTGAGGAAAATATATGCTGCATTCGGATTCGGACATATAATTTCCTCTATTTTACTCAGGAAACCGCCAAACTTTATGGTGTAACATTACGCCCGACAAAAATTGTTGTCTTCCGTGATGGCGTCTCGGAATCACAATTTGAAGGAGTCGAACAATTTGAGGCTGAGAAAATGCGCGAGGCAATCAATGAATATTATGGGGGAAAGCATAAGCCAAAACTGACATTTTTGGTTGTCCAAAAACGACATAGCACTCGTTTTTACGATGCCAAAACGTAAGAAGAAAAATTAATTCATTTATATAATTAAAAGGAGATTAAAAATTTAATCATTGGACTCAATTTAGAGAGAACAAATCTAAAATTTGGAAAAATTTTTCTATTATTTTCATTTCTGGGAATTTTTTACAATTTAAGACAATATATTTTTATTATCTTTTTTATTCCCAAAATATTTTGAAAAATTTCGTCATTTTCAAAAATTTTGTAGTTTCAAAAAAACTTGGGATACTATTTTATTTATATATGTATGGCGTAAAATACATATGGTATAAATTTTATAAAAGAGCTTTTTGCGATTATTACCAATAATGAATATTTTTTGAAGCATTTTACCTTTATTTAAATAAAATTTATATCGTTAATTTATGATTTTATAACATTTTAACATATTCAAAACAATTTTTATAAAAATTCTTTTAAATTAAAATTGTTTTTTAGTAAGGACAATCTGCAGCAAGGAACAGTTGTAGACGGCTTTATTACCAACCATCCAAAAGAATATTACCTTTGTTCACATCAAGGAATGCTGGTCAGTCAATTTATTAAATGCAAAATCAAATTTTGGGATAATAAAAAATAATTTTGTTATTCTTAAAAAATTTTCCATATATTTTAAATTTATTTTTAATTATTAAATTTATTTTTTTTTCCTACAGGGCACTTCCCGCCCCTCTCACTATTATGTGCTAATTGATGAGAATGGTTTTACGGCGGATGATCTGCAAATTTGTTCCAATAATTTGTGCAACATTTATGCCCGTTGCCAAAAGCCCGTTTCCATTCCGGCCCCCGTCTATTATGCCCATTTGGCCTGCTACCGTGCTCGCCACCATTGGGCTGCAGCTGATGATGGGCTTCGCGTTGGGTAAGTTATTCTTCGTTTTAATTACCGTATTTTTTCTATTATAAACCCCCTTCTCTATTAGAAGCTCCCCCTCTTAAAATTTGTTTACTTTTTTAATTCTATAAACATCTTTTGATATACAAAAGTATAAAAACATATTTTGAAAGCCTAAATCCGATTTCTAGCAAATTTTATCGAATAAAATTTTATTTTTACGCAATTTCCCACTGAAATTTGGCCCTCTCTCTAACAATGAGGCAATACTTGGAAATTCTCTGAAATTTAAAAAAAAATATGGTATTAATTTAAAGAAAGCAACAAATCTTTTGTTCAATTTTTTATTTATTTATTTTCTAATCTACTATTTATTAAATATTACATTTTAAAATAGAAAAGTAAAATGTTGATCACACTGAATAGACATAAAATTAAATTTAGAGAAAATATTTAGAAAATTGACAAATGATCATTGATATTAATAAAGCTAAAGCTACTTACACAACCGGATACCGGAGCCCATGATGCGTTGGCTCAAAGAGGAGTAGGATTTTTGGTGACCTTAAAAAAATATTTTTTCTACCTACCAAAAAAAATTTTTATACCAAAAAATAGAGCAGATTTTACTGTATCAGATAGTGTAATTTGACGATTTTCTGACGGATAGAAAAATTATTAGAATTTTTGGAGCCAACGCCGGACGCCGGAGCCAATGATTCAATCTCTATTTTTTGGTATAAAAATTTTTTGGTCAGATAGAAAAAAATTTTTTGAATGTCCCCAAAAATCCTACTCCTCTTGGAGCCAACGCAATGGCTCCATTTGTGCAAACATAACTTACGTCATTTAAAAATCCTATTTATTTTTATGGCAATTTTACATAACCATTTTTAAACAATTCCTAAAAATTTATTAATTTAACTTTTCAAGGAAAAATGGGCAGCAATTGGAGATTGCACGTTTGCCTTCAGGAGAATGCTTTGTGCATCCGAATGAAGCCGTGGTTGTCGCAGACCGACTGCTTCCAACCATGTACTATTGCTGAATGGCTGATGAATCGAATTGAATTTGAATTGAATTTGATGGATGAAAGATGAGAAGAAAAATGGACATTATTTAAATTTATTTAAATTAATTTTTTGATCAAAATGATCCATAATGGGAATTTCTTATTTTTTTATAACCTTTTTTGTCAATCCAAAAAATTATTTTCATCACTAACACCAAAAGTTATAATATTTGAATTTTTTTACAATATGAAAAAAAGAATGGAATGGAATCCCAGTTCACACATTAATGCTCGCTCGCAAACATAGAAATTTAATTTTTTATTCCACTTAATAAATCCAAATTTTAAAGCTAGGTTTAAGGCTCAGAACTTGGGTCTTAATTCCTAATACTCTTTATACGCCACAGAGCTGGGTCCGACTCCGACTCCAACTCCGACTCCGCTCCGGAGTTGGAGTCGGAGTAGGAGCCAAAAATTTGAAGCGACTCCGGACGACTCCGGATCTTTATTTAAAAAATTGTATTTTTTACCTAATTTTAAAAAAAATTCCCTTTTCAATTTATTTAAAATTAATTTTTATTGGTTTATTTTGACTAAAATTGAAATTTTCGTAACGAAATTATATCATTTTCGGAAATAGAGGTTAATTTTATACAAAAATGCCCTGGAGCCAAATCGAAATTACTTAAAAAAATTTTCTGTGGAGTCAAACTCCGGAGTCGGAGTCGGAGCTAAATTTTTGAAAGGTCGGAATCCGGAGTCGGAGTTAAGAATTATGAAAAGCACAGCTCTGATACGCCAAAAGAATATAACTTAAATATTTAGATTATTTACTTTTTTTTTCATTCCATCCATTTTTGTGATTTTAAAATCTCAAAAATTCCCACTTTTGGGGTGATTGGTGAAAATTTTGTTTTTGGAGAATAAAATTTGCATACATTTCATATCCCTTCTTCACAAAATATATTTGTAGAGACATAAATTTAAGGAAAATTCCAGATTAGAACAGAATCCAATTTGACCACCAAATTTATTGACATTATATGACTTGTTTTTTTTTCAAAATTTAAAATTTTATGATAAATGATTTGAACATTTACTCGAAAAATATATTTAAGATCTTCTCCAACTGAAATATTTAGTCAATTTGATGTTTAAAAAAATTGCAAATTTGTATTTTAATGGTTTCCTTTGTCATTTTATTTTATCCTTTTAAATAACTTTAATTCCCCGTTTGCCACAGACGGGCGGGACTGCTGGTTCCGCAATAATTTTGGGCAAACTCTCCATCCCATTCATCGTATCCTTATTCCCACATCCCACCCCGCGACTTTTATTTTTTTGACTTATAAAACATGCCTGCAGGACAAAATTGCCTTATAAAAGCATGACTGTAATTGGTTTTGAACTAAAACCCATTAAACAGTTAAGTGGTTTAAAACCCTTAATTTTTGATCAAACCATGACAAATTAATATACTATTCGATGCGTCTCATTAATTATAAAAAATTAAATAAAAATCTAATTCATTGACCAATATGCACAGTAAAATTGGAAATATTCTTATTCGAAAATTAAAGCAATCACAGATTTTTGAATAAAATGGGGCACAAATGTGGATTTGGGTTAAATTGGCAAAGATAATAAGAAGAAATATACCATTCAGATTATTTTAAATAAAATTATTAATCATTTTGCTCAACAAAATCCATTTATCACAAATTAACAGTTAAATTTCGAATAACATTTTGCGAAAAAAATGGATTTATTTAACGCATTTTCATTTACGAGTTGATACACCAGCAGGTAGAAAACTCCATCATTAGAGCGCAATCATAAAGTCAAGGTGTTCGTTCAGACATATTATGGGAAATATATCTGGGATGAATTGAATTTTGTCCCTTGGGCTTTAATTCAACATTATCCCTCATCCTTTTAACTCCCCGCTTCTCCTCTTCAATCACAAATTTTGCATTTTTTGCCCATTCAACACTTCCAACGACATTTATATGGATATTCTCCTTCAAAATGCTTTCTGCATCATTTTTTTCGGGCCATTTTCCTCCATTTTCATGAAATTTGAACTATGAAAATTCAAATTTAAAATATAAATTACAAAAAATTTACTTACAACATTCTCCAAATAATTTTGAATTTGATCGGCAGTCGGTCTCTCTTTTGGTTTCAATAAAAAGATTGACTAAAAATTTAGGAAATATTTGATAACTCAAGATTTTAAATAAATAATTATTTAATAAATTACAAAAAAAATTTTTTTTTGACTGACTTTCAACAACACATAAATATGAGGAAATTCCTCTTCAACAATTGCCATAAATTCTTTCGCAATTTTTTTCGCCTCATTATGATTTCCAACTAACAAATTTTTTTCCATTTCGCTGAAAACAATTGAAAGAATCTCAAACAAATTTAGCATTTTCTTCCCAGTGCCATTCCATTCAGTCCGCCATTTTTGTGCTCGAATTTGTGGTGTGTTCAAAAGAATTCGAACAATCACGACACCAAATGTCCAAATATCCGTTTTTGTGCTAATTTCCTTTGCTTCATTTTCGATCTACATGAAATAAAAATAATGAAATCACATGTTAAATAAATCAAATTTCTCACCCAAATTCCTATTCCTATTTCCTATTCATCCACACATTCCCCCATTTTATTCACTCACTTTTTATCATTGCCTTTGAATTGATTGATTGATTTTTGTGTGCCAATTGTGATTGGACACGACAACAAGAAAAGCCATATAGATTTAGATTTCTCCATCAAAATTCTATTAAAATTCCTAAGAATTCAATTTAACTAATTAAAAATTTTTGCACTAGAAGGTAGAAGCCCACAACTATTTAGGACAAAACATGAAATTAATGTATTATTTTAAAAGCATTTTATTGTCCAAAAAATAACTGATAAATAATTCCAAAAAGGTAGACAAAATTTGAATTTAATAATACAAATTTTATCAAAAAGATGGGATTTAACTAAAGTTTTGTTTTTGACTTTTTTTTTTCGCCTAAATACAATTCGCCAATTATGGAAAAGTTTCTAGTTTGATATAATAAGATAAAATAATAATGTAATATATTTTGAAAATAATTTAAAAAATAAAATAAAAAATGTTTGGATGTGTTTTGGGGGAATTAAACAATTGTTTGATCAAAACATATTTTAGGCAGAAATGACGATTTGGAGATGATTTGATTGGGAAAAGAAAGGAGTGTTCAACATATTTTAGGCAGAAATGACGTTTTGGAGATAATTTGATGGGAGAAATAAAGGAGTGTTCAACATATTTTAGGCAGAAATGACGTTTTGGAGATAATTTGATGGGAGAAATAAAGGAGTGTTCAACATATTTTAGGCAGAAATGACGTTTTGGAGATAATTTGATGGGAGAAATAAAGGAGTGTTCAACATATTTTAGGCAGAAATGACGTTTTGGAGATAATTTGATGGGAGAAATAAAGGAGTGTTCAACATATTTTAGGCAGAAATGACGTTTTGGAGATAATTTGATGGGAGAAATAAAGGAGTGTTCAACATATTTTAGGCAGAAATGACGTTTTGGAGATAATTTGATGGGAGAAATAAAGGAGTGTTCAACATATTTTAGGCAGAAATGACGTTTTGGAGATAATTTGATGGGAGAAATAAAGGAGTGTTCAACATATTTTAGGCAGAAATGACGTTTTGGAGATAATTTGATGGGAGAAATAAAGGAGTGTTCAACATATTTTAGGCAGAAATGACGTTTTGGAGATAATTTGATGGGAGAAATAAAGGAGTGTTCAACATATTTTAGGCAGAAATGACGTTTTGGAGATAATTTGATGGGAGAAATAAAGGAGTGTTCAACATATTTTAGGCAGAAATGACGTTTTGGAGATAATTTGATGGGAGAAATAAAGGAGTGTTCAACATATTTTAGGCAGAAATGCCGATTTGAAGATGATCGGATGGGAGAAATAAAGGAGTGATCGACAAATATTTGGGACGATTTGGAATGATTTGATGGGAGAAAGTAAGGAGTGATCGACAAATATTTGGGACGATTTGGAATGATTTGATGGGAGAAAGTAAGGAGTGATCGACAAATATTTGGGACGATTTGGAATGATTTGATGGGAAAAAGTAAGGAGTGATCGACAAATATTTGGGACGATTTAGAATGATTTGATGGGAGAAATAAAGGAGTGTTCAACCTATTTTAGGCAGAAATGCCGATTTGGGATGATTATTTGTCTGAATTCTAGCCATACTGATCATTTGATTGGTTAAAAATAATAATATTTAAATGAAATGGCTTTCAAAAATTTTTTCATTCCTTCAATCATTAGCTGAACAAAATTCTTTTTGAATTCCAAATAAAAAAAATGCGAAAACAATACGCAATTTGTTTAATTTTGCTTGTTTATTTTCAACAATATATGTACGTCGAAAGTGGGAAAACAACAAATGAAAATAAAATGCCCACAAGTCAACATCGGCAACAGGAAAAAAATGGAGATGAAAATAGGCTAGTTCAAAACATTCAAATTCAAAGAACTGAAAATAACAAAGTTGTTGGCGTAAAAAATGGTAAAATGATGAATAACAAAGTGTCGACGGGAAAACAGTCAAATATATTTAATATGTCAATACAAAAAAGGAGAGAGATTTACAATGAATGCTGCAAAATTTGCTGTGATTCGAAAATGCAAATTACTAATTTAACTAAGCATAAAATGGACTCAACCCGCGTGAAAAGGGGGTTCCATTGTAACCAGTGTATGCATTGGAATGTCTTTGATCCTCCCTGCAGACGTTGCGGCAATCAAGGTGACGAATAAAATTAATGTAATATAATATAAAAACAAGAATTCACTTTTTCATATTTCAAAATTCAACAGTTTTTTCTAGGGATTTTTAACTTTTCGGAGTTGAAAATCCCAAATGCAACTCTAAGGCGCATCCCAGAAAACGCCCAGATTTTTATGAGGCGTTCAAGATAGCGCTAAAAACCTGTTTAAGAAATGGTTTGCAGCAGTAAATTAACATGGCCTAAATCTATTTGAAATCAAAAAAGCACTATTCCTAGAGTGGTAGCTACATTTTGATATGCAGTACATGTTCAGGAGCGAGCGAAGCGAATTGAACAGTCGAACAGTCAACCGGCAAGCCCTAAAGGAATTGTTCCAAAGTCGACCGTATTCCGATGGGGAGCGGAGCGAGTCCTAATTAAACTGTACAAAAGGCAACCTTATTAGTCCAAAGAAAACGGAGACCGAATCCACTGACGAGCGAAACAATACCAGATTACACAGCAAGCCCAACAACCTATAAGTTCACAGGACGAGTTAAGGCTCCTTAAAGCGCCCCGCGCTATCTCAAATAATTTATGACTTTTCGTCCATAGTAAGCTGCAGCTGGTACAAAAATTTTGAATAACTAATGGGATAATTTAATCAATTTAAAAGTTAAAACAAAAATTAAAGAAAACTTGGCTTAAAAAATATAGTAAAAAAATTTACCAATATAATGAATTTTGATTTCTATTATTACATTTGAATTATTTTCAATTTTTTTTTGTCTAGCATGTTCTTATCATTATGTATGTAGTCATTTTTTCTACTTGTTGTAATTTTTTTTATTTTTTTTTGTTTTTTTTAGAAAAAATGATAATAAATTAATTTGTTTAAAAAAATTTTTCAGACCCATTAGGTGCATATATTCAACCGAGCAGTTCATATGGACATCAACCATCATATTATCCAGAGAGCAGTTCATATGGACATCAACCATCATATTATCCAGAGAGCAGTTCATATGGACATCAACCATCATATTATCCAGAGAGCAGTTCATATGGACATCAACCATCATATTATCCAGAGAGCAGTTCATATGGGCACCAACCATCATATTATCCAGAGAGCAGTTCATATTCGCCCTACCAGCTAAGTGGTGGCTCATCTCCAACAAATCGTGGTTAGTCTCTCCCTTATCCATGGGTCTTTAAAAGTGTCAAAAATTTTTAAAATATTTCTTTTTCAAACTAGTATTTATTGAAACGAAATTGTAAGGGAATACTGTAGAAATAATATTTCCCCTACACGACAATCTAGCAACACATTTTTTGACCTCATTTTGTTTCTTTAGGTAATTATAATAAGATGAAAAAACGCCTAACTAAGGCAAAAATTTAATTGTCACTCTTTTACTGGATGCCCTTCGGGATAACATTTACTAAAAGGAAATAGGATTTTAACAAAATTTCAAATGTATATGTTGCGGCCGAAATTGGGAATCGTCCATTCCATAGACATTCCAATTTCCAAATGCGCAATTCGCATTTGGTTGGGATGGACTGATTATCCAATTCCAGGATTGAATGTCCCAAATGAGGAATCCAATTTTTGGACAGTACAACAAACCATCCAATCATGGTAATCGCCAGCCAGAAATCGTCCAATCTTGGGAATGGATTCCGCATTTGGGGCGTCCATTCCTAGAAAGGAACAATACCCGGTTTCTGCCGCAACAAATTTATTGGGCCTTACTGGAAAAATGCAAACCTTTATGTACGTATTGCTATTTGGAGATTCTAAAAAATAAGGAATTAATATTAATTTTTGGTTGCTTGCAACCGCAGAGTTTTGTTTTGATAATCGATATCAATTTGTATTAATATTTATTATTGTAAGCACATTATCGTACAAATATTCAAGAATATGCAGATTTTCAACTAGAATAAAAATTTCAAAAAATAAATTTTAATTATTACATAAAATAAGCAATACAATTTTGAAATAAAAATTATTTTATTTTAATTTTAGTTATAAAAGTAAATGGAAACGAATATGAAATTGTTAATGTATTGGGTCAGAGCCGTAATGAACCGGTAAAAATTTAAAAAAAAATCTTTTGGATTCTAATTCTAAACAATTTAGAAATTTTAAATTTCTGTCCATATTAAAAAATTATTTATTAAATTATTTAAAAAGATAAGCTTATAGCTAATATATAAAATCAATAATCAATTATTTTTTATTTGCAATAAATTAAATATAAATTTACTATAAAAGGTTTATCATGTAAAATGCAATGGCAATTCATATGCGTTGAAGGAAGGTGTGACAAAAAATGAAATTAAAGCCATAAAAGCATGCAAAGGAACTGGTGTTATTAGATGCATCGATAGGTTAGTGAATTTTTTTTATAGAAATTTGTCCTAAATAAAACAAATTTAATGGCTTTATTTATAAATCATTGGACAGATTTATTTTATCCCATTATAAAAAAAATAGTTGAAAATATTTTCATAAATAGTCAACTATGAAAAAAAATTTATAGGGTTGCAAACAAAATTGTGAATTTGAAAAATTTTATGCAAAAAATCTGCAAAATTTGGTACTTTTAAAAAATCTTTGCAGATTACCAGCAGGATGCAAAATAAAATTATAATAATAATAGTTTAGATTAAAATATTTTTAGTGATGAAAATGGGAATTTAGTCATGGAGATGGGTATCAAAACTCTGGCCGATGCAATAGAGGAAAAAAATTTAAATGGACTTACTCCTGCAACAATAAAGAGACAACTCAAAAAAGGGTTGAAAACAATTCACAATGCAGGTTATTAATATTGATTATAAAAGAACATTTTTTGTATAACATTCTGCTACCATTTTTTAGAAATTTATTGCAATAGTCATAGCTCATAGCCGTCTATGGATAATCATAGTTTATAGCTATATTTTTGAGATAGTTCTTATGAGAAAAACAATACGGAAAAACAGCCGGTTAATTTTAAAAAAAAAACGGTAAGATTGTACGGCAAATTTGAAATCTACCCTCAAGCTACGTTCACACAAACGGAGCCAAGGCGTTGGCTCCGTTTGTGTGAGTAGCTTCAATCTCTTTTCATCAACTAATAGCGGTTGGGGTCAATAGCGTCTGGGCCATTAACATCTCAGCGAATTTGAAGAGCCGTAGCATATCAGCCAATTAACCAATTTAAATGCTCTAAAATGCATTTAATTCCCTAAATATTGATTATACATTGGTATATTTATCTTCGAAAAGTACAAAAATATAAGCTATTTTTCTAGGCTTTTGGCCACGTCTTGGTCAAAGCTTTACAGTTTTGGATAATCTATATTCAGATGAATAGCCAATTCTCTAGGGCTATTAAATATACTTTCATTCATTTAAATTGGTTAATTGGTTGATGAGCTACGGCTCGTCAAAATCGCTGAGACGCTAGTGGTGAGATGTTAATGTCCCTCGCCGAACTAAAAGTCATCTAAGTTCTCTGGATTATTTCAGGTAATTGTCATTCTAATCTTTGTTATATCTGTTTCTTAAAATCCAATTTCTCTGGGATGCTCATTCATCCCCGAAAGCACTTATAATATAACTTCTTATTCTACAGTGATTATTTCACTGCTACTCAAAATATAGAATACCCAAAATATAAAATCACCCAATATATAAAATCTAATAAAAAAATAGAGACCCACAAATTGGATTTTCCGTATTCCGTACCTTATTTTTTCCCCAAAAAATTTGCCGTATTAATACGACCCGTATTATAACGCTATGGGTATCGCATAATAACGCAATACCGCAAAAATACCGCGCGTATCAGGGCTGGGTATCGTATCGTATATCGTTATCGTATATCGTGAAATATCGTGTTTTTGGCACATATCGTTTATCGTTATCGTCTATCGTTTTTCCGGGATTATCGTGCGAAATACACCCCCTAAAAATGACTTTTCGGAAGAAAAATTTTTTTGATTTTTTGAGGACAAAGCCATTTTTGGCTTGAATTTTTCCTTGGCAGGGCCATTTTTGGCTTGAATTTTTCCCCGGCAGGGCCATTTTTGGCTTGAATTTTTCCCTGGTAGGGCCATTTTTGGCCTGAATTTTCCCCTGGCGGGGCCAATTTTAAATTAAAATTTTCCCTCGACGAGGCCATTTTTTGGTAATTTTATTTGGCCATAGCTCAAATTGGCTTTATAATTAAAATTTTATGCAATTTTTGTATCGATCATTTAAAATAATAAAAAAGTACAAAAAATTAGAAATCTGGCCATTCTTCCCTCATCAGATAATTTTGGCTAAATGCTAAAGCCCTAATGGACTATTAGCTGCTTATAATCAGGCTTTTTGTTTTTTTAAACAGCTAGACAATATTTTATTAATTTAAGAAAGGGTTTGAAAATTGTAAACGTTAAAAAAATTTCTTTTTCATCAGCACTATTAAAAAATTTTGATTTTAATTACTTAGAAAAAAAATTTTAAAATTAATCGTTATCGTTATCGTTTATCGTGAAATATCGTGTTTTTGGCCCATTTTTTTATCGTATCGTAATCGTGATCGTGTTTTGGAAACCTATCGTTTATCGTTATCGTGTATCGTTTTTTATTTTTCGATTTTGCCCAGCCCTGGCGCGTATACGGTCCGGCGCCGGTCTCTATAAAAAAGCCAAAATATTCCCAATGACAAATTTATAAAAGTGCATTAAATAATATTTTTAATATTTTTTTTCAGGGTAATTTGCGATTTATATCACAAATCTGATATCTGTTTAATACCATCAATTTAATCATTTTTGGCTTATTTTAGTCATTCTAAATTTTTTGCATTTTTGATTGATTCAAAATTTTATTTTGAACATTCTAAATTTTGAGTAGGCGTCGATTGTTGCATATTAAAATTAGATTTAATAAGAATAAATATTTTATCACATTTTAAGGCTATGTTCATCATGATTTAGACGAAAACAATATAATGTTTTTTCCGGGACCAACCGTAAAAATCATCGATTTTGGAGAAGCTATCAAGTCTACAGACAGTGAAGTTTGTTTGGATTATATTTTTATTTAATTTTTTAATATTATATTTAATTTACATGACATTTACTGTAAAATTATAAAATCTACTGATATCAATTTAGTTGGGCCAACTCTTTTTGGTTATAATGAACTGTCGATCATTAAAATTTCATGGAAAAATGATTTTATTGTGACAATAAATTCAATTTTTCTAAATAGTTAATTAATTAACAATTTTATATGAATATTCCATTTTATATTTCAAAAATCCATACAAAATATTTAAAATTAAAATTTAAAAATTAAGGATCGTAACCATGATAAAGAATTGTTAAAAAATTTAATCGCACGGATTTGAGCAAAAGTACTATTATTAAGCGATGCGAAATCGTTTTGCAAAAAAGAGGAGGAAAAGAAAGATAAATGATGAATCCACAGTCACACATATTTATGTTAACTATTTTTTAAGACATCCCAAAACTTTCATCTTATTTGTCTAATAATTTATATTCGGTTTATTTACTTCGGTTCTCTCAGTCTTCTATCAATATTGTTTCGATATATCACTTTTTGCATATTCTATTCTGTATTTCAACTTTTTCTAACAAAAATTGATAAATTTTTGAGTGATATAAATTAACAAAAAATTTTGTCAAATTGTAACTCATGACCAGTGCTGTGACATCGTACTGGTACTCGAATCGTAATCCTACCTTGAAATACGTCTAAGAACAGCGGTACCATAATACCGGATAAATATGGCATTTTCAGTATTTTTGATTCCATTGCCATATTTTTGCCGGATATTGATAATTTTTTACCGTATTTTTGTCAAATTTTTCCGAATTTTTGATGTTGTGTTATGGAGATGGCACCCCTATCTAAGAATACGAAGGGCAAAAATGGGCAAACATTTTTCGATAGTAATACACGGTACGAGATGAATTTTGCTCGCACTTAGTTATTCGAATTCGTACTAATTACTTGCTACGAAAATACGAGACTATAAAAGAAGGGCAAAAAAGGATGGTACAAAAATGGTAGAAGAAATAGGAAGGAATTCACAATTCATCAAGTCACAGCACTGTTAAATTAAAAATTCATTCAATTAAGTAAGCATTATTTGATGACCAATTGTACAAATTTAATTAGTGTGTTTAAATGTCCGTCATTCGGCCTAAATTGAATTTATTTAATGAAATTGCTGTCCAATTTGCTTGAAAACTAATTTAATTGCAGTAATATAAAACTACATAAATGGATGGGAAATTTTTCTGAATTAAAAACTTGGTTTAATAAAATTACTTGACCCGTTGTAAGATTTTGGAGACACTTAAAAAACAAAAGAAAAGCAAAAATATATATTTTAGAATTATAATAAAATTTATTTCAACAAATTTTAGCGAAAAATGTTTTTACTCATAATTAAAGATTAAAACATCATTATTCATTTTGGCATTGAATAATTCACAAAAATTCAACGCAATTCAATCAGCCCTTTAGCATCCAAATTCAGAATGGATTTGGCGATCACTTCAGCACTTTGCATACTATATCCCCCACTTGTCACCATCGCAATGGGAATTTGGCGATGACGGGCAAAATGGAAGACAATTTCATCACGTTCAATAATGCCCTAAAATAGAATTAAAAAATTCATATTTC
Organism: Pratylenchus scribneri; assembly: GCA_030063045.1. Lineage (NCBI taxonomy): Eukaryota > Metazoa > Nematoda > Chromadorea > Rhabditida > Pratylenchidae > Pratylenchus > Pratylenchus scribneri. The sequence continues at coordinate 963,679 of JAQSEB010000022.1, read as the reverse complement.
GAATAATTTTAAAAAAAATTTTTTATTTATAAATTAAATAAATTATTAATTACAAAATATGAAATTTTAATTTAAAAATAATAAAATATAATTTTTTTCAAAATTTTTAATTATAGATTAATTAAAAAATCCCTTCTAATTTTCATTAATTTTTATCCATTTTTTTTTCTTTATAAATAGAATAAATTATTTCTTATGAAAATGGAAGTTTTAATTTAAAATGAATAAAATAAAAATTCAAATTATTTATGTCTTTAATTAATTAAAAACATTTCACACCTCAAATTTTTCATTTAAATTAATTTTAAAAATTTTCTCACCTCTACAGAAATGTTCAAACGGCCGAGCGGATCGCCGGCTAGCACATCGGTGCCAGCATTGTAGATGATCAAATCCGGGTGAAATGCATCCAAAGCTTTGGCCAAACACTTTCGCAAAGAAGGCAAATATTCTGAATCACCGGTTCCGGATTTCAATTTGACGCCCAATTTAATTGCTTCTACAAAGGAAATAAAAATTAGGCCATATCAACCAAAATTTAGATGCTAAAATTTTACTAATAAGTTTTTTGTAGACATAATTTAAATTTGACTTTATTTCATCCGTATTTAATAACTCGTTTATTTTTTTCTATCGAAAACTTTGACTAAGAGAAAATCAATTTTTTTATAAATATTTATTATCATATATAATTATTATTTCTTTTATTTTATTTAATAGCTTCCTAATCGCTTTACCATTTTTAAAACAATTTGAATTTTTTAATCTTTAGTCAGAAATTTATAAAATTATAATTTCTCTAATTTTTCACTATTTTTAAAAAACACAGTTTTATTTATTTCGGTCATAAATTAAATTGATGAATAAAATTTTTTGATAGCCTAATTCCAAAATAAAGTAATAGGAAAATGAAAATTTTTAATTTTATTTGCTTACCCATAGCGGCATAATCGCGAGGATAGATGTCCGCATTGAACATGTCCACAATGTAAACATTTGGATTGTTAAGGAAATCCATTTCGTGGCCATTTCCCTTCAAAATTTATAACATAGATTTATAAAAATTTATTTTTATAAAATAAAAGATTATTTTTATTTTCGGAAATGTTTTTTTTAACAATTTAGTAATTTGATTTGATAGAAAATTAATATTAATAAAAAATAAAATCAAAAATGTTTATTATTATCATTTTACCCACTTGATGAGCGTCCAAATCAACAATCATTGCTTTGTGGATGCGTCCTTCATCAAATAATTTGCGCAAAGCAATTGAAATGTCGGCATAAACGCAAAAACCGCCGCCATGATTGCCGGATGCATGATGAAAACCGCCACCAATGTTTATGGCCCATTTCTCTCGAAGGGCCAATTCGGCTGCCAAAATTGTGCCTCCTGTTTGCATTCTAAATTTTATGGAAAAAAATATGCGAATAAAAAGTTGAATTTTATTTAATAAAATTTTAAATTTCTTATGGTAAAATTTTTAGAATTTTTTTTGGTAAAATGTTATAAAAAATTCAATTTTGCAAAAAAACTATCATTTTTGCCCATAAATTTTGATTATAAATCAATTCAATTAAGTTTATTTGTATTTTAAAATATAAATACAAATGCTGGTAATTAGAAGTAATAACACTTTGGTTTTATATGATATTTTTCACAAAACTGTTTATAATTTAAAATTGAACCAATTTATTGATTAAAAAAACACATCTTTTTCGGTAATAGATCATTGCTAATGAGTAATGACTGTTTATAATTAGGCATTTTTAATAGACATTGGGGTAAAATTGTTAACCAAATTCAATATATTATAATTACACAACGGCCAAAATACAACCCAGAAAATAAGCTAAATCGATATTTTATTTACATTTAATATTCTTTATGGTCGAAAAATTGTTGATAAAATAAAAAAAAAACATTTAAATTTAAATTTTGTATAAATAAAATTATAAAATTTTTAATGATTAAAATACCGTAATGAATGCAAGATGCGATTGCCAACATCATAGACATAGCGGAAATGTTTGGCATAGAAGAGTCCTGGAATCTCGAGAATGCGCGCCAGCTGCCTAATATCCTTTAGTGAGTCCAAATAATCGGCCGAGTGAATTCGGCGCAAATCGTCCTCACCAACTTCATTCGGTTTGTATACAGTAGTAAGTCGCCCACTCGCTTTAAAAAAAAGAATTATATTAATAAAATTATTTTTTATTTTGAATTCGAAAATGTTGTATTTAAAAATTTTTTAAAATGTGTAAATAAAATTTTTGAACATAATTAATTCAATAGGAGAAAAACAATATTTACCAATTAACTGGTCCAAAACTTTTCCCCATTTTCCACTGTCAAATGTGTGCAAACAGCGCTCGAATCCCCAAAATGTGATGTCGTAATCTGGCGAATAGACAATCGGGCATTGCACAGGGGCAGAAATAGGAGTTTTCTGTAAAAACATTTGTAAAAAAATATATTTTTAATTAAAATTTTTATAATATTTGAATTGATAAATTAGAATATATTTTAATTTAAAATAATGAAAACTTTACTGATTTTGAGTATGGAATTGGAATAGAAATAGAATTCCAAACAACAATCGCAAATTTCTTACATTTGTCGACCATTTTCGTAAAATTCAATTTAATTCAATTTAGTGATAATCTTGATCTAAATACATATTTATTATTATCAATTTTATTAGTTAAAAAATTATTAAATGTAAATTTTTAAAGAGTTATTACATCATTATGGACATTCTTGAAAACTCTTTACAAAATAAGATAAATAAATTGTATTTAGTATTTTTTTCCATAAATTTATTATAAAAAAAATGAAAAATATCCATTTTATGTGAATAAAATGAAATACTATATTAAATAGCCAACCTCTTTGGGATTATGAAATTAAAAGTAGTTTAGAATAAATTCGACAATATTTTGAAATGTCGATTTAATATTTCTAAGCCTTTCTATAAAGAAGATGGAATTCTAGAATCTAGAAAAAGAGGGACAGCCAATCAAATTATGATGAAAGGAATAAAGAAAGCAAAAGTGATGATTTCATCCGAATTTTACATTAATATTTACAATAAAATAAAAGTCACCAACAATAAAGGAGGATTCATTTTACAAAGGACACTATAAAAATGAATTGGAAATGGGAAAATTTGAATGAATCAGCATATTTGAGAAGAAAATTTTTATTGTTCATTTTGTAAACAGGTGTCCACTTTTTACATGAATGAAATAGACGAAGTTGACTTAGACAATTGTGAAAATCCGTTGAGCGATTGGCACATTTTTTTCAGTCATGAAAAATTAAATGAATCATCATATTTTTATTTAAGAATAAATTTGAATGTATTGCTGTTAATTTTGAAATGAAATAACAAAAAAAAATGTCATGTTTTTGCAAATGAAAAATTCAAACAAAATTGAGAAAAAAGTGGGAAATAAGCTATAAGCATTGTTTTAAACAGTCTTAAGGATAAGAATAAGAACAAAGGAAAGCATTAACATATAAAACATATAATCAGAAAATGCAGAATAAAAGGCCACTAAACTTCGCCAAAAATGTTGCTTATAATTCCATGTGAAAATAATTATTCTATAACTTTTCATTCAAACATGAAACATTTCAAATTCAAACTTATTTCCGGATATTTAGAAAAAAACTAAATTCTCAATTATTTTATTTTAAACAGGATAAACAATTTTTAATCCTTTTTCTCTCTAATTTGGCAATAAAAATGCCAAAAACAACCGAATATTTTTACGATCCTTTCGAATTATATGGCAAAATTGCCAAAGGCGACATTGTGGAATGTATTAAACCGGTTAATATATTTATTCTATTGAAATTTAATGAATCATAAATTTAGGATGAGAAATGTCGTCATAAGATTTTGTACGATGAGGGAGGCTTCATTTTCCACAATTCATTCTCTGATCGAAAGGTAAATAAATAATTATAAATTAAAAAATAGATTATTTATCAAAAATTATTTCAAGTGTTCGTAAATTAATAAATTAATGTTTTTTTTCACATATTTTACATTCAAATTAAAGTATTTCCTTTTTTTTTCAAATATAAATATTTAATTTAAAATCGCAAATTATTTTAATTCCTTTTGCCTACTTTTTTCATTTTTAAATTTTTTTTCTGGATTTGCAAATTTATTGTACAATTTTCTGATAATCTTTTAATAATAAAATTTATATTTAAGCAGCACATTTTTAATATTTTTTAACAATTTTCCTTTACAGGTGGTTCGCGAATATTACAAAGAAGCACCGTGGTATGGAAAATGCCGTGTGCGCATAAACAATTCATTGGACGATAAGCACACTCCTTTTGGGCCGGAAGAAATAATCAAACGAGCAAATTCCAAGGTCTATCAAATTTTGGATATTCTTTTCTATTTTTTATATAATAATTAATTAAATATATATTTAATCCAAATTATTTATAAATTTTAAATTTTCTATTTAAGTTGGGCAATGCATTTCGGATGAAGGAATATAATTGCGAGCATTTCGTCAACGAATGCCGCTACGGGGTCTTCTATTCTGAGCAGGTGGAGGAATGGACCAAACGTGGCATTGATCCAACGCGACCGGAAAGAGGAAGATCTCCAACTCCAACAAGATATGTCGTCGAGAATGAGTTCAGATGTAGCATAATGTAGGGGAAGAAGGTAAAAATTGAAAGTAATAGGACAATTCGGATACCTCACTGCTTAGATTTTTGACCTATAGCTATTCACAGTGGAAGCTATATAATTGGGAAAGCAATATGCCATTCGAGAGCTTGATTTCCTCTAAAAATAATTGTTTAAATTTTTATACAATTATTTATAAAATATGCAACATTTTTTCTGAAAATTTTAATTTATAGAGTAAAAAATATATTCGGATATTTTTAAAGTTTAATAAAATTAGAAATGTAAATTCTAAAGCACATTTTGGGCTTTCGATTTGTTTATTGCTTTCCAATAGATTATTTCCTGCCCAAATATGGCAAAAAATCCAGTCAGATATTGAATCGTCTCTAACCGAAAATTATCTTCAAAATCATTGTAAAAATTATATTTCTTTTTTAAGGAGAATGGAATCAAATGGAAATTGAATGTGGCCTTATAAATTTGATTGGAAAGAATGGGATTGATGATGATTAATGATGAAAATTCTGAAATATTTGTTTGGTTTATTTAATTTTGAGAAAAAAAATTATTTTGGAATAATAACAAAACATAGAACATTAATTTTTAATAATAAACCAAACAAATGTAAATATTTTGTTTCCATAAATACTAAAATAAATATGATATCATCATCTGAATATTTTGCGTATATTTTTTAAAAGAATAAATAATTTTGTTAAAAAATAGATTTTTCTTAAATAATCATGAAATAAATTCATTCTTATTTTAGAATTTATAATTATTTTATCCATAATTTTTCCATTTGTCGATGGCAACCAAAAATTTTTGTTACAATGAATTTGCTCCGGGATTCTACCCCCCCCCCCCCTCCTCCACCATCAAAATATTTCCATTTTTTAAAAGGCAAATTTTTTGGTCTTTGAATAAAATTGTTTATGTCGGAAAAAGGCGAATTGGTAGGGTAGATATTTATTATTAATAAAATTACAATTACATTCGCATTTGTCACAATAAATAATGCTGGAGAAGTTCGTTGCTAAATCAAACAAATTGCCGAAAAAAGGCCGGACCACAATTCCTTTTTCCTTCCAATTTCCTTCTTTTTCTTTACTTATGATCCTTTTTATTTATCAAAGTGATAAATTTAAAATTTTATTTTGAGAAATATTTTTAACACATTAATTTTTTCAATAAAAATTTCTTTTTTGTGTTTTCAAAATTTTTTTTTCTAATTTTAAAGGCTTTGAAATTTTTTTAATTTCGATTTTCGATTTCGATTGCCGAAATTTCCGTGTCGTTGCAATTTCGATTTCGATGTTGGATATAAGTTTTGATTTCGATCTAAATTTCGGTTACGATTTTTTTGAGTTTCGGTTTCACCCCTGATGTCGATCCCGTGGGGGAAGCCGAATTCAAATCAGCCGGTTAATCACGAAGATCACCGCTAACCATTTGGGCTGAAGTGATTTTGGGAAAATGGGTTAGGGAATAACATCCATTCTCCATGCCTTGGGTAGGCTGAATTCAAATCAGCCGGTTAATCACGAACATCACCCATAACCATTTGGGTTGAAGGGCTTTCGGGAAAATGGGTTAGGGAATAGCATCCATTCTTCAAATGCCAATGCCAATCCCATGGTGGAGGCCGAATTCAAATCACCCGGTTAATCACGAAGATCACCCATAACCGTTATTCACCTGAGCATTTTATTTGCCTTTAAAAATTCTAATTGCTCAATTAAATCCACTTCATTCAGTCAATTGCCCCATATTCATTCCATAGAAAATTTATTCATCATTAAAATGATAAAACCCATTTCATCAATTTCCATTCTGCTGTTGGTCATTTTGACAATTTCGCTGTTGATTTGCAATGTGAATGGCATGCAGCCGGCGGCTAGCCCCTCACATCCTCAACATGATTCTGCTGGTTCAGGCACCTCACATACTCAGCCGATTTGTGGTTCAAATGATGAGGTAATTTTTATTATGGTTACGTTACCGTCCTCGCGGAGGTCACCCCCGACGGGGATCCCCGAAGGGTCGCTCCCGATCACACTCGCCCCCGCCCCTTATACCCGTTCAAATTCTGCGGGGGTATGGGAGTGAACAAGCACCCCATATTATTGGATTTTTTCCGGAAAAATGGGTTTTTATAAGCTTTTTAAATTTTTTGTTTAATTTTATCGCTGCCTACTATTTGACTAAAATTTTTCGCTGCGCGGCAATTTTTGATTCGAAATTTTTCTTCAAAAAATTTTTTATGTAAAAAATAACAGATTTACACTACCACCGTCCCCGCGGGGATCCCCGCGGGGGTCCCCGTCATGGTCACCCCCGTCCCCGCCCCCGAAGGTGTTACCCCCGATCACCCCCGCGCCCCGCCCCCGTCCAACTCGCCCTCGACCCTCGGGAGCGCAACCCTAATTTTTTTTGCTACCAATTTTTGCTAGCTAATTATTGCCGTTGCCACATTGCTTAGAACCTAAAAAACTATGTCGATTTTTTTTTAAATTTCATAGGGCTAAATTGTGTATTTAAGCATAGTTCGTATCTGTCCCGTTTTTTCAGATTTGATTCTGGTTTTTAATTTGTTTGCTGAATCTGAATTTGTCAATATTCAGTAAAATTATTAAATTTAAAATATTTTCACTTCAATGGTCATTTTTGTTTTAATTTTTTCCTATATTTCTATCTGAAATATTCGGTTCCATAACAAAAATCATATATTCAAATTCAAAATATTAAAGAAGCAAAAAAATGAATTAAAAGAATTTAGGAAATCGATTTTCATTGAGTTTTAAACACTTTTCAAAATTTCTTAATTTTGATACAAAAAATTGAATTTTTAATGTAATTTGTCTGAATTTGATAAATCGATGAGAACTCTAGTTAAAACCAAAAAATAGAAAATAAAAACCTAACTTATAAGAAATGTTAGATTTTTGTATAATATAATTTGTCTGATTTTACTTTTGAATTGAATTAATAAAAACCAGAAATTATGAAAATTATATATCCAACTAAAACTAACATTAATTTATGTAAATCTAAACTCAAATAAAATAAAATATTATCCAAATTAATTATTATTTGCTTTTTAATTCCTAATTTTTAAACAATTTTAGAATAGCGATGAATTCATATTTGAAGCTCGTGGTAGAGTGGAAGTGGACAAAAATATGAATACATACACATTAAAAAGTGGGCTATTTAAAACTTTAACCTGAATATAATTATAGTAATTAATAAATGTTTTTATACTTATCGGTTTACCGAGATGAGCAGTTTTTTTTTATCTGATTGATTAAATTTTTGTAAAAAATGAGTTCTTGAAATACTTTTTTTGACAAAAATTTATATAAAATATTTCAACATTTTATAAAAAAATAAATGTTTTATACTAGCATATTTGCAGGTAAAGTAGCATCTATTGAGGCGAAAGAACCATTCGAAGTTGTTTTTAAGGGAAACGAAATAAAATACTTTGAAATGAAGCCCTTGAAAATTGAAAGGTAATATAATAATAATAAATAAATATAAATAAATAAATAAATAAATAATTTATTCGGAAAAAAATTATTCATAGTTCTTTAGAATCATTTAATCAATAACAATAACTCTTTAAAACGAGTATATTTTTCCAAATATAATAACATTTGCCAAAATAATATAATAATAATTTATTTCTATTTAAGCAAAAGATTGTTTGAAATTGGGTTCAATGGAATTAATCGTACTAATCAAGGGATTTTTACTTATTTAAATACGCCGACATCTGCGACCTTTAATGGCACCTATGGATCCGGTTACTATCATTTCAATGGAAAAATTTTCATTTTTTACACGGAAAACAAGCAAATTCTTAAAAGTTTGTTTTTTTTCTATCAAATACTCTCAATAATCAATTTTACTTCTGTTTAAGTTCAAGATCAAACGTCAGATTTGCGGTCTATTTTTGCTGAGGACCTACTATTTCCGTTTGTTCGTTTGTTTGGGGAAGGAACACAAGTGAAAATGCAAAAAGGAACTCCGCCATCCGTGGAAGAAATCGAATATGAAATCGGCAAAAATTATCCAGCAGTAACTTTTAAAATAATATATTAAAAATAAGTTTATCCATATTTATGTTACGGCCAAAAGTGGAAATCGGCCAAAACCCAAAACTGGATTAAATGGATAATAACTTAAATAATGGATATAGGAGGATTAAGCACCGAAATGGAAGGGAAATGGAAGGGAAATGGCCCGGAAGGCCACTGGAAGGTCAGAGAAGGGTAAAAGAGGCCCAGAGAGTGCGCGGGTTATATCCGGATATAGGGGGATTAAGGTGGATATAGGGGGGATTAAACCGGATTAAATCCCTAATTAGATGAGAAATTGTCCGGAGGGCCAGTGGAAGATCGTGGAAATGTCTGAGAGTGCGCGGGATATAGCCGGATATATATGGATTAAGGTCGATATAGGGGGAATAAGGTTGATATAGGGGGTTAAAGCCCCGAAATGGATGGGAAATAGCCAGGAAAGGTCGAGAATGTTGGCCGAAGGCCATATGAGTTGCTAGATATATCCGGATATAGGGGGAATAAGGTGGATAATGGATATAAGGGGATTAAGCAGGATTGAGCCCTGAAATAATTTCCTGGTTTGGCTGTTTTGCTTCCGTCTTCGCGATATTCCTATGCTCCGAACCCCTATCCCTAATCCCTTGCCCCTAACTATGCTTAACCCTGCTTAATCCCTCTATATCCATCTTAATCCCCCTATATCCGGATATATCCCGCGCACTCTCAGACATTTCCACGATCTTCTACTGGCCCTCAGGGCCCCATTTCCCTTCCATTTCCCTTCCATTTCGGTGCTTAATCCTCCTATATCCATTATTTAAGTTATTATCCATTTAATCCAGTTTTGGCCGGCCAAAACCAGTTTTGCCCGGCCAAAACCAGTTTTGGCTAGCCAAAACTGGTTTTGGCCGTTTTTCAGCCAAAACCAGTTTTGGCCGGCCAAAATCAGTTTTGGCCGATTTCCACTTTTGGCCGTAACATTTATATGTTGCAATCAATATTATTGATTTTTTTCAATCGAATTTGATTCTGTTTTCAGCACATTATAGTTATTATATAGCCTTGATATATAGCTTATTAGATTCTTCAGTTTCAAATTTATTTTAAAGATTCAATTTCAAATTAATTTGAACATTTTATATCTAAGTTATGGCCAACTGAAATTTTCGGGTTTTAAACCGGTTTAGTTAGAGTAGGCTTAGTGCTGTGTTTAAACCAGTAGAATGTGCTTTGGGCAGGGATAGCTAAGATTAGGGTTAGAAAAAAATTAACGTACTGCGACACCTGCGGACCCGACACTTGCGGACGAAACGGTCTGGAGCCGAAGGTGGTAAAGCTGGAATGGCATTGTTTATAGTATATTATTAAGCATAAAATTAGCTACAAAATGACATCAAAAGGTTTGGCAAATTTTGAGTATACACCGCGTTATGGCCAAAAAAACCGTCAAAATCGTTATTTTAATTAAATCGACGGTTTTTTGGCCATAACTCGGTGAATACTCAAAATTTGCCAAACCTTTTGATGTCATTTTGTAGCTAAATTTATGCCTAAAAATATCCTCTAAACAATGCCACTCCAGCTTCACAGATGTCGGCCAACCAAAAATTAATACAATCGTATGTCTACAAATTGAAATATTCCCATTTTTCCTAATCACAATATCTGCCATTATACTATTTCTGGTCAGAGGAGTAATTCAGAATAGGCTAAAATCAAAATCGTTGCGATATTTATATTTTAGTTCAATGGGTTTGGTTCATCAGAATAAAACGAATTATAAACCAGAATATGAAAATAGTTCATTTGATGTAACATCAAATTTTAACACTAACAAGTAAACTAAACCAGAATAAATTATAAATGGATTAATATACATTTTGAAAAGATTTATCATTATCCAATATCCGTAAAAATAGATAGCATAAATTAAAACAATTTCTGAATTGTTTTTTTTTTATTTGTGAACCGATCGGGGTGAGCGATAGCGCATTCGAAAGAGTACAAAAAACTGAGGCGATCTAGGTAAGGATGAATATCTAAGACTTCATCAAATCTTAGATTTTAAACATTTAGATTTTTTGTCTATTCTCTATTATATGATTTTTGTTATTTCGGCGAAACTTAACCTAACCCTAGATTAAACCCTAATCCTAGGCCCTAAAACTAGCCCTACATGAGGAATAAAAATAGCCATAAATTGTTTTATTTTTGAATGGCATATTCAGACTCGGCTCATTGAGGCGCGTCGATTCAGCTATAATTCGACCGAATAAAATTTTCAAAAATTTTTCGATTTCCGACCCAAAAATGGGACCCTTCACTTTTTCATTTTTCGCGACTCTGCAACTATTTAACCAGACTTCCAATGAATTTCATCCTCTATGAGCTCTATCGAATGAGCTAACACATACCCCGCTGATCGGTGGGCAAATAAAAGACAGCGTATACACCCGAAAATAATCCAATTTCATTTTTAATTGTTATTTTTGTAATTTTTAACAATTTCAGATTGGTGAATTCCTATTTCGATCGATTGTTGCAAAAATGGTGGAAATGGAAAATAAGTATACATTCACATTAAAAGGTGGGTATAATTAATTTATTTTGTTATTTTTTATTATTAAAATACAATATCCAACACAAATGTCTTATTTTTTAAATTTTAATGATACCTAGTTGATTTTGATTTTTTTGAAGAGACCAAAATTCAGAAGATTTAGCATTTAAAAAAAAAATTAATTTTTATATATTTGCATTTGAATGTTAAAATTCATATTTTCAGATTCATCCGCACTTCTTGAATCGAATCAACCGTTCACTATTTCTTCGGCTAAGAAAATACAATATTTTGAATTTGTGCTGAAGGTGAAAAAGAGGTAAAATAATATTTGCAAAAAATTATTCGACTTCAAAATTTATTAAGCAAAAAACCGTTTGAGATTAAGTTAGCGGCGGGAGAAAAAGAAAATAGCACTGATAACTATGCTGAAGAAATGGAAGCTGAAATCAATGATCCCTTTGGATGCGGCCTCTTTTATTGTGATGATGGAAAAATTTTCCGTTTTTACAAGCAACATGATAAAATTTCGAGTTTGTTTTTTTTTATAACCAATTAAAAAACAAATCCCACCATTCAAATAGTTTTTGATATAACAAAAGATTGGCACAAGTTTGAAAAGGAGGAATTATGGCCGACGGTTTCCTTGGAAGGAAAAGGAACAAAAGTGAAAATGCAAAAAGAAGGAACTCCGCCAACCGTGGATGAACTCGAGCAGGAAATACGCAAACATTATCTAGCAGGAGAAACTTCAGGCGATTCAGATGTATTTTTAAATTTTATCTCAAAATAATATATTTTAAAAAATTAGACGTTTATCGGTACTTTTTTTTGTTATGAATCTGAGTTTTGGATGCTAATATTTTCAGGTTACAAAAATCGTGAAATATGTGCATAAAAATTTTAAAAACGGTTAAAATAGGTCAAAAAATAAACCGTTTAAAAGGCAAAAATTGGCATTAAAATTTATTCAAAATACAAAAAAATTGAAATTAATTATAATTCATTGACGCTACGACAATTCTGGATAAAAAATCAATATTTTATCAAAAAATAAGGGGTAAACTATAATTATAGTCTATTTATCCATATAACATTTATATTTATATCAAAAGTTTCATAGAGCTGACTTAAATAATTTAAAACTGTTTTTTATGCATTTTTTTTGTTCGAAAATGAAAAAAAAATAAAAAGCAAACTTCTAAAGTTGGATTAGATATAATGATTGTTTACGTTTTTGGTTTTGAATAAATTGAGTTATAAACCAGAATGTGAAAATGGTTTAAATTGGTTTAACATCCAATTAACATTAAACTAAATCCGAATAATAAACTAATTTATATGAATGGATTTATCCAATGACTGTAAAATTAGATTGCATAAATTAAAAATTAATTGCTTGCTATTTATTGTAATTTTTAAAAATTTCAGAATAATGATGAATTAATGTTTCACCCAGTGCATAATCCTAATGTGGAAGTGGAAAATAATATGAATACAATTATAATCACATTAAAAGGTGGATTAAATAATTTATTAGTTTTTATTTAAAATTAGGGTTGTTCCCCGTCGGGGGCGAACCCCGGCAGGGATCCACGATGATTTTGGGCCTCACCCCCGGCTCCGTCTCCGAATTTCCATTCCCCGTCAAAGCCCGTCCCCGATCGCTCACCCCCGCGGGATTACGGTGTTGAATATGCACCCCATATTATTGGATTTTTCGAAGAAAATGGGATACTATAAAAAATTTTGACCAAACTTTTGTAGTATTTTTTAAATTTTTAGTAAAAATTTTTCGCTGCGCGGCCATTTTTATGTCAAAATTTTATTTTTTTTTGTGGGAATTTTTGCCGGGCTATATTTTAGACAGAAATTTTTCGACTTACGGCTATTTATTATACTTTAGAGATTTTCCGGTAATAAAACAGTCGGTCAAATTTTGGTTGAGCAGAAAAAACAAATTGATTTTTATTGTTAAATTTTCTTATTTTCAGATTCATTCCACATTCTTAGATCGGATAAAGATAAGCCGTTGATTATTTCCCCGCAGAAAAAAATACAATATTTTGAATTTAAGCTGTTGGCAAAAGGGAGGTAAAAATATTCGCAAAAAATAATCAATCGAATTCAAAATTTTCTCTTAAAGGAATGAATCGCTTTACTTTGGCTTAGAAAGTGTTGATAGAAAGAAAAATGAGTACAAGATGAAAATTACCCGCGGATTTGATGAAACGGAAATTAATGATTTCTTTGGATGCGGCCTGTTTAATCATAATGGAAAAATTTTCAGTTTTTATAAAAAAAATAATCAAATTTTTTTTGGTTTGCTTTTTTTTGTAATTAATTTAAAAAATCCCATAAATTTAATTAGTTGATGATATAACAGAGGCAAAGCACCGGTTTGAACAGGGAGGATTCAGACCATTTGTTCAATTGAATGGAAGAGGAACAAAAGTGGAAATGCAAAAAGGGACTCCGCCAACCGTGGAAGAAATCGAGCAGGAAATCCGCAAACTTTATCCAGCAGCAGCAGAAACTTCGGCCGTTTCAGCAGCAGAAACTCCGGCCGTTTCAGCAGATGTATTTTAAAATTTTTTCTTAAAATAATATATTTATAAAGGCGTTTATCCGTACTTTTTCGTTATGAATCATCCTAAGTAAGTAAAAATTCAGAAAATCACTTACTAGAATTAATTTTGTGTGCTAGTCATTATTTTTAGATGGGAAAAATCCAAAAATCAATGCCTAAATAAGCCAAAAAAAACCAAAATGGTCTTAAAAATACAAAAAATTGGTCAAAAAATAAACCGTTTAAAATGCAAAAAATAGGCATTAAAATTTATTCAAATCCAAAAAATTGAAATTAATTATAAAATTCATTCAATATATATTCCATTTTACGTTCTACAAAAATTTTGGACAAAAAATCGCGAAATAAATATCTTTGTCAAAGGAATTCCCCGATGAATTACCCAAGACCTATAAAATGTTGGAAAGAAGGAATAAAGTTTATTCAATGTTGAAAATGTTTGGAAATTGATGAAGGATAAAAAGAGGAGTGAAATGGGGATGGAACAATTGGTTGAATGAAAATGGGTGGTATGATCCCCGGGGGGACAAGGCGGCTTTATATAGTGCCGCTGCGCGGGAATGGAATGTGGGGGTGGGCACGTGGACATAAAATTGAAAGGGAAAGAAGGAAGGGAAAATTAGGGGTCAATCTGGGGATCAAAAAGAACGAAGGGAGAGTCCAAAATCACAAAGGGAATTGTCCACGTGAATTCAAGACATCCATTAGCATATCCGCCATTATCCGCCGTATTTGCCTCAATGGATTATGAAAAGCCGCTAATGGATTTTGTGGAGAAAGATGGAGAAAAGAATGAGTCATCATATTGATTTTAATATTTTCTTTATTTAATTCAATATTTAATTATTTCCTTTAAACATTTATATTATTCGCATTTTTATGCGACACTGCGCGCCCGGCGAGTGAATATATAGTTTCGTCTTATTCGTCTGTTTTGCCTTTGATGATTCTGTGTATTGACTTCTGAAGGCAAAATATTCAATTCATATGTAGGATGATCATCTACCCCGATAGTAGGGAGTATATTATTAAGATATTGATCAATATTTGTGTATCTTAGTATTCTAATCATGATCATAGGAATCAATTCAATCATAACAATTAAATATGTACTGTAAAGACAGCTTATACATATCCAAATTTCTTTCCAATTATAGTTTAAATCGAATCCTGTCCATGATGGGAATAAATGATTGAGTTTTTCCTTAGATTCATGCATATATTCATTCCATCTTCCAATTTTCAATTCCGATTCTAGTTTCTTTTCTTCAAATCTTTGGTCTAATCTATAGGCTTGAAACATTTCCATTGTTTTCTGTCTGGGATCAGTGTAATTTGTTATAATATAGTTGTAAAATACTGTGGGCTCCAATTCCAACTTATTATTACTGTCTTTTGTGCTCAGTTTTAATTGATGAATTCTTTTTTCTTCAATCTCAACATATTTTCCAGTCAATTGATTCACTCTTATTAATTTTTCTCCCATAACTAATGATATTAATTTATTATTCTTACAATCTACTTCTTCATATTCTTCTGTCAGAATTAATGTCTTAGGATCTAGAGTTGCTTCTATCTTTTTGTCTAAAATTGTGGCATTTACTTTTAATCTATTGTAGCATTTTTCAGAAGCAACAAACGAGATATTCTCAATAGGAATAGGCAAACAATGAATTGTCTCCAAAATATTTTTAGAGACCCATTTTCCTATTAAAAATGAATTGTTTAATGTGATTCGTGCTAAAGTAGTTGGATCCATCCCTCCGAATGTTTTTCCAATTATTTCATTCCCTCCTTTGGAACAAATTAATGCTGCTATGTGATTGAATGCTCGTCTTGTGGTATTGGTGGACAAAACTTGATTTGCTGTTAATTCTGCAGCTAATTGGCTTCCTTTAACCATCCCATCCTGTGGTTCTGTAATTGTTCGTTTGAGTCTTCTTTTAATTTTTATCTTAATCATTTCATATTGTATTTTTGGAACAGCATAATCTTGACTAGTGATAATAAATTTATTATCACAATCATTAATTTCTTGGATACTTGAAGTAAAAGAGAGAGCGAAAATATTATTTTCAGCAAGCCATATATCACCCATAAATGTCCCAGTCCACTTCGCTATCTTTCTTAATTTACATAATCTTTCATCTTTATTATCTACGTCCCAAATCAATATGGATTCATCCTTTAGAGTACATGTACCTAATTGATAATTGCAATGACTAATTTCACTTAAAGGTGAAGATAGAATTTTGCTGCCTGGTTTTACATATATAAATGATTTCGTATAAAAACAGTTAGTTATTGATGCATTTTTATATCCAATTTCCCAATAAGTGAAATCTACTTCTGGTTGATTTTGGGTTCTCTTATTATTATATTCTCCCCTCAAAATTCCTTCAGAACATCTATTTAATTTCCGCATTCTATTACACTCTTCTTGAGTGACTGATTTATTTTTATACTCGTAATGAGAGTGCGGAATATTTACTAAGTCTGTTTTATAATGAACAATTTCCTCAATTATTGAGCAATGAGCTGCTTCTAAGCTAATTAAGTCCAAATTTGGTTCATATATATCAAATGTGTGGACAGTTGGTAATGGAGGATCGATTGTAAAATTAGCACAGGGCAACATTTCATCTTCTATTCTCCAATATTGGCTGGAATCAGTGGATGGACAAAGCATTGGATTCTGCCCAAATACATTGGATATGATAAAACAAAGGCTCATTAGACAAATTACAAAGGGATTAAATCTCTTTAATTTTTTCAAATGAGTTTTACCACACGTTAAGCAATTTTTTCGCGGATTATTAACATATTTTAATTTTTTCGAATTCGAATGACTATTACGTGCTTTTTGCACGTTCTTCCCCCTCAGCTTAGTTTTTCTTGTAGCAATATTTGCCTCTTCACTTATTTGTATATCTGCTTCTTCGTATGCCTGTATATCTGCTTCTCTCGGAACTTCTAGTGAATAAAGGAGAGAGGGAGGTCTGTGAACGATATTGCCATTTGGCAATTTTACAGCTATTCTTCTCGGTGAAATAATTTCAACAATTTTGCCAATTTTCCATGTCCCTTTCACCATATCATCTTCTTGAATCATTACAATTTCATTAATTTTTGGTAAAGCTTTAATTAAATTTTTATTATTTTGTCTATGAAATTGAGTACGTTCTCTTAAAATATTTAGATATTCGACTGCCCAAATGTCCCAAAATTTATTAATAGTAGTCGATTTTTTATTCCAGATTTCTAAAAGTTTTTCTGCACTTTCTGCATTTTTGGGCAAATATGTGTCATCATCTTCTGGATTATTGTGGTTGGGTAATCCGGGCATTGCTCCTGGATAGATAAAATCGATCGGTCTTAAAACGAATGAATCCAAATCATCTGTAACTGGAATAATTGGTCGACAATTGAGTACTGCTTCAACTTCACAAATAAATACTCTAAAGTCATCTTCCTGCAAAATTTTTCTCCCTAATGCTTTTCTGCAACAATTTTTTATAAGTCCATTAATCCTCTCAAAAATTCCCCCTTGCCACGGTGCAAGTGGCGTATTAAATTTCCAGTTTATGCCCTCATTAGCCATATATGTTGTAATACTTTCATCGTTCGGTAGATTTTTCCATAATAAGTCTAAGACTTTCTTTCCCAAACGGAATTGGGCTCCATTATCTGATACAATAATTTTCGGCTTTGTCCGTCTTGCAACGAACATTCTGAAAGCATTTAGAAATGAAGTGGTGGTCATGTCCGTTACAATTTCAAGATGAACACATCTACTGACAAGACATGTCAATAATAATATCCATCCCTTAATGAGTTCTCCATTTCTTTTCATGTTAATTGGTCCCATAAAATCAAGTCCAGTATATTCGAATACTATAGCTTTTTCCAACCTATAATTCGGATATGGTGGCATTTTTTCAAGCTGATATTTTCTAAATTCTCTACAATTCCCTTTGCATTCTTTGAGTGTCTTTTTTATTGTGCTTCTAGCTCTTTCCAGATAAAATCTATTTTTGAGTGATGAATGCACTAATGAGGCCGATCCATGCAATAATAAGTTATGTATTTTTAATATTAAAAGTTTAGTGAATGGATCATTATATGGCAGATATATTGGATTTGTAAAGTCAAAAGAATATGTATTGTTTTGTAATCTACTCCTACATCTTAATATTCCGAATTCATCACCATATATTTGTAATTCTTTTTTCTTTTGTTCTGTCAACGGATTGCGATTTTGAGCTTCTTTGATTAGTATCTTTTCAGCTATTTCTATATCTGATGCAGTGAATGGTTTTCCTATTTTGAATTCATCATTTGCTTTTATTAAAGTATTTGTTTCTCCCGCCGTAATTTTGTTTAATTTTTCTATTTCTGGAGGCAATTTAGAACATTTTCTCCAAACAACCATTTTACAAAATCTAAGTACAAACATTAATGTATAGAGCAATCTCCAAAATGAGCTAAAACGAGAAGGGTCAATGGTAGAATTTTCAAAGTTTAACTCAGTGATAAAGGAATCCTCTTCACCGTTTTGATGAATCTGGATATCCTCTTCCTCATTAGTTTCCTCTTTCGGCTCAATTTGAATAATGGCTGGCCAATAGGAATAATCTTGTTTAAGCCATTTAGGTCCAAACCACCATAGGCTATTAGTTCTGAGTTCCATAGTTTCACAGCCTCTACAAGAAATATCTGCTGGATTTTGCTTGGTAGGTACATATCGAAATATTATATTCTTATCTGCTTGAATTTCCATCAATCGATTTTTTACAAATTTATTATTCTCAAATTTTTTATCATTATAAGGAGTACCAATCCAGTATAATGCAATTTGACTGTCTGACCAAATAGTGATATTTTCAATATCCAATTTGAGTTCTTGTTGTACAAATTTTACGGCTCTAAATCCGATAACTGCAGCTAATAATTCCAAACGTGGAATAGTTAAATTTTTATCAAGTGGTTTTATTCTATTTTTTGAAAAGATTAAATGCGATTTAATAAAATCGCTGTCAATTTGAGAACGAAGATAGATTACTGCCGCATAACAATTCATAGAAGCATCTACAAAACAATGCAAATCTTTTTTTCCTCCATAATCAATATTTCTAGGGAATGAATAATGGCAGTTATCCCAAGTTTTACTTATTTTATCCCAATTTTGCATTTCTTCTTCGTTTAATTTATCTTCCCATTTAACTTTTCTATTACAAACTTTCTGATATAATAATTTAGCTGAAACTGTTACTGGTGATAATAACCCATGAGGATCAAAAACACTATGAATATATGCCAACAAATTCCTTTTACTAATAATTTCTGCTTTTGGGATAGTAGGCAATTTAATCAGTAGTGTGTCTTCATTGGGACTCCAATGAACACCCAATAATTTAATTAATCCTCCCTTGATCCCCGGATGCTGGTCCTTTTCAGGAATATTATCATTCACTTTCTTAGAGTTAGATATAAATTCACGAACGTTCATTTTTGCTTTACTGAAAATATCTTTGATTTTATGATAGTTCTCTATCGCTTCTTCCACTGTATTGGCTTTACTAGCCATATTATCCATATATAAATTTTTGATGAGTTCTCTGGTTAATGGAGTATCAAACTTCCTTAAATGATGAATAACCGTGGCAATGAGTAAAAAAGGTGATGAAACGAAACCAAATGGAACTCTAGAGAATCTCAAGATTCTCAAATTATTCCCTTTTGGCGGTTTATTTATATCAAAAACCCAAAGGAATCTTGTGGCATCCCTATCGGCTTCCCTCAGTGCAATCTGTAAAAATGCTTTCTCTATGTCGCATATTAATAATAATGAGTAGGTTCTGATGCGGAGTAAAACTCCAGCCAATTTAGGCAGTAAATTTGGTCCGGTTAATAATTGTTGATTCAACGATAGTCCTTCTCTGGTCCTGGCTGATGGATCGAACACCATTCGAGCCTTAGTAAATGAAGAACTTTCTTTCAAAATTACTTGGAATGGAATATAATGGCACAATTCCCCAGTTTCAAAAGGGGCATCTTCTACCATTCCCAATGATAATTGCTCATTTATTATTTGTTCGCACTTTTCCATAATTTTAGTACCGTGTTTTCCATATAAATTTATAAATCTACCGTATGTTTTCCCAAAATTTGATGATAATTTCGGTATTCCATTTTTCCATGGCCATGCGACCTCATATCTACCATCATTTAATTGTCTTAAATTGTTCTCAAATTGTTTCATGGCTTCATCCTCTTCATCTATTCGAGTAGTATTCGGATTTTCTTTAATACCCAAAATTTCCAAATCCCAGAAATTCCCAGGATAGGATATATCCTTAGGATTCTTTCCCCCAATTTCATATTCATCTTCCATTACATAAGCATAAGAAGTGATTAGTTTATCAATTTTCATTTCACCACAGTCAAAAGCACCCAATTTAGTAAATATTCGGTATGTTCTTGGAGATAATCTCTTTTTGCGCTCAAATACACGCCAGAAATCGATAACCCCTAACATGAGGTCAGGTTTGACTTTCCGTGTTTTTACTCTGGGAATTCTTTCATCAGTAACATAAGTCACAGTTATGAGCATTTTTTCAAGAGCGGGTGATGTTTTGCATAAAAGCGGGTAATAATTTTCATCAACTCCTTTTACATATACTTTTACAATACCTGATTGGAAGGAGGATTGACTTCCCCCATATCCAGTAACTCTTGTATTTTCCCTTTTCAAAATTGTTAATTTTAACTTTCTTGCCAATGAATTGGTGATATAATTTGATGTGGATCCGGGATCATATAAGGTTGTCCCTTCTTCACCATTACCATACATTCCATTTTTAAATTCGTGAGTATTGCTCATTAATACAACTTTATTTTTCCCCTCTGATAAGATGACTTCCTCGTCTACTACGAATGCCTCATCCTCTAGGAATAGTGATTCCTGAGTATTTTCATCATTTTGTTCCGGATTATTTTCTTCTTCAGCGCAATTAGCTGTCCCTTTTCTCCAGGGTTCTTTATCTTTAATTTGAGTAAAATTTTGTTTTCCCCCACTTGAATTTCCCATTTTATTCATTTCCTCATGATTGATTTTTGCACAAACCGCTATAAAATGAGGTCCCTTGCATTTTTTACATTCAATTTTCTGAGTACAGTTTTTGGATATATGTCCCTCTTTAAAGCATTTCATACATTTTTTTAGCTCAAATAAACGTTTAATTCTCATGTCTTTATTTTTGTATTTTAAACATCGATTGGAAGTATGATTAGTTCCCGAACAAAAAACGCATGGAAGGCGAGATTTACCATCTGTGTGAATTTTTTGATTTTTGGATTCACTGTTTTCTCCAATCAAGGTTTGCTCATTCTTTTGAAATTTGGTATTTTTGAAATTTTTGGTTAATTCCCAGACAGTTTCTCTTTGGGTTAAAATTTCATCTATTAAAATGATGAGTTTTTCTGTATTAAACTCAGTAATACCCTTTTTTTGCGTTATAATATCCAGTAGTATCCAACCAGGGAATTTCTGTTGGATTAGTTCTTCTGTGGCTTTATTATTTATTTCTTCTCCAGATGCTTTTAGTTGATTCAAAATTCGGTTTATTTCTGTTAACATTTTCCTTATGTCCGGGGTTTTTTGGCTAACAAATGAAATTTTCCTCAAGTCCCCAAATAATGCGGATTTAATTGATTCTTTATTCCCAAATCGGTTTTTTAAATGGTTTACTGCATGAGTATAGTTTGTCCCAATCACATTATATCCCTTAAGTTCCCTTTCGGCATCTCCTTTCAGGCAACTAATCAAATAAGCCATTTTTTGAACGTCAGGGATAGATAAATCATCATCAATTGCTGCTTGGAATGCAGACCAAAATTGCTCCCAATTCGCCATTTTCCCATCAAATGTTGGCAATGAAAGTTGAGGTAACCTAATTTTAGTTCCATTCGTTGTAGGTAAGTTCTCCTCAATCCAATTTTCTAACTCAACTGCCTGAACCTTACCACGATCTATTAGATCAATAAAATTGTTAGTTGCCAAAAAATTAGTGTATTCTTGCATTTCTAAGGTCCTAGCTTCACCTGTCATAGAGGACATAATTTCGGACCATTCAAAGTTTTTACAGTCCAGAAAATTTACTGATCTATTAATTTTGTTTAATAATCTCTTTACTTGACTCATGTTCCGATTTTCCGGTAAATTTTCCGCTTCTGTAAGATAAGTGCTTAATCTGGTGCTAGTGGGGGTAATAATTTGACGCAATGGTCCTGACATTTTTTTTCAGTTTCAAATAGCCCCAATAAACAATTTTATCTTTTCAGAGCTATGAAATGTATATATGGAATGTTATTATGTCAAAAATGTGTATGGCAATTTCAATTAGATAAGTTTATCAATTAATTGTTGCTTGTGTCTTGTTTTTTCCTCTTTTTCAGTTTACAAAATCCAAAATGTGAGGAGGAGAATGGCAATCAATGCAAGACAGAACCAATCACAAGCTCCCTTAAAGTGTGTCGATGATTTTGGCAATCTTTGAGAAGGCTTTCTTATAACGCACAAGTTGCTCCTCCTTCAGTTTTGCCGACGAGGACGCGGAAATTTCACTCGACTGCCCTCCGCGATTTGCCTCAGCTTTGTTCGACTTAACTAATAAATTAATACTGAAAATTTCTCTTTTCAGTACCTTGGGGGCCGGCACAATTGGTGGTGGTGTGATGACCGGCTCTGGAGAAATTTCGTCAAGACCCAAGGGATCAGTTGGATCAATCGGCTTTGTTACTCGCTGTCGGCCAAGTCCAAGAGAGTTTCGGATGATTCTATCGGCGGGTTTCTCCGGTTTTTGAGGTTTGCCAATTTCTGCCTGAATGTATGAACGAATTCGATTTGTAACAGCAAAGCGATTCCCCCAGCCCTTTTTAGACAATACTTCAATGTCCTCTCCTCGTTTCACCAGATCAACTGGATTTGCTTGCCAATTGCGGCTAAAATATTCAAGGTGATCAAAAGCTTTTAAAAAATGATAAATTCTATACTGCTTCTTTGCGTCGGGCGGTTGTGATGGACCCTCCTCCTCTAATTCTTTGCGCCTCTTTTTCCTTTGATCCACTTCGTCAACAAAGGCACAAAAGCGGCAGTTGCAGTTTTGCCCAGGTTTGTGACGATTAGAATTCGTCTCCTCCACAAGGAGCTGGAACTTTCGTTCAACAATGGCAGGGTTATCACTCACTAAAAGTGAAATTTTGAGGAAAAAGGGGTAAAAATTTAGTCCAAACTAATTGCGGATGGCCAAAAGCAGCAAAAATGCACTGGATTTGTTCAAAAACTGAAAATGAAATAATTGGGAACCAAACAATCCCAAGATCCACTTCAAAAGATGGGCAAAAAACAAAAAACACTGATGGCAAAATCAAAAATTGGTTGCTGAAGGTTGTCTGCTGTCAAAAAACCCAAAAGTGTGTAGAAATGGCCACCAAAAATGCAGAGGTTTGCCCAAAAAATCGGTTGAAACTTTGCAGTTGGCTGAAAAATTTGTTGAATTTGGTTTTCCTCTGAAAACCCTCAAATTCACTTGTTGAAAAGGCCCAAGTCGTTGGTTGCCGTTGCACCAAAATGTCAAAGGAATTCCCCGATGAATTACCCAAGACCTATAAAATGTTGGAAAGAAGGAATAAAGTTTATTCAATGTTGAAAATGTTTGGAAATTGATGAAGGATAAAAAGAGGAGTGAAATGGGGATGGAACAATTGGTTGAATGAAAATGGGTGGTATGATCCCCGGGGGGACAAGGCGGCTTTATATAGTGCCGCTGCGCGGGAATGGAATGTGGGGGTGGGCACGTGGACATAAAATTGAAAGGGAAAGAAGGAAGGGAAAATTAGGGGTCAATCTGGGGATCAAAAAGAACGAAGGGAGAGTCCAAAATCACAAAGGGAATTGTCCACGTGAATTCAAGACATCCATTAGCATATCCGCCATTATCCGCCGTATTTGCCTCAATGGATTATGAAAAGCCGCTAATGGATTTTGTGGAGAAAGATGGAGAAAAGAATGAGTCATCATATTGATTTTAATATTTTCTTTATTTAATTCAATATTTAATTATTTCCTTTAAACATTTATATTATTCGCATTTTTATGCGACAATCTTTATCAAAAAATGAGGTAAATCATTTGAACTATATTTTGTGGTCTATTTAACCATATAGCATTTATATAAAATTTCATAGAGCTAAATTATATAATTTAAAATTGAATTTATGCATTTTTTTGTTTGAATAACACAAAAAAACCCAAAATAAATTTTACATGATGATAAAATTTTTCCAATGGCTGTAAAATTAAATTGCATAAATTAAATTATTTGCTATTTTTGTAATTTATAATTTTTAACAATTTCAGATTGGTGAATTCTTATTTCGACCATATAATGCGAAAAAATTTGGAATGGAAAATATGGATACATTTACATTGAAAGGTGGGTAATTAATTTTTTTATTATTAAACTCAACAAAAAATAAAATGTCTTATTTTTTTTTTTAAATTTTAATGATATTTAGTTGATCTTAATTTTTATGAGAGATTAAAATTCAGAAGATTTAGCATTTAAAAAATGGTTTTTATTGCATTAATAAAATTCATATTTACAGATTCATTCGCACTTCTCGAATCGAACACACCGTTCGTTATTTCTGCGGAAAAGAAAATACAATATTTTGAAATTAAGCTTTTGGCAAAAGGGAAGTGGGGGTAATTTTTGCAAAAAAAAATCATTGGAATTTAAAATATTTTTATTAAGCGAAAAACAGCCGCTTGAAATTAACTTACAAGGAACTGATAAAGATGAATATGGTAACACTTATAGCTATGCTGAAGAAATGGAAGCTGAAAAAAATGATTCCTTTGGATGCGGCCTATTTTATCGTGATGATGGAAAAATTTTCCGTTTTTACAAGAAAAATAATCAAATTTCGAGTTTGTTTTTTTAGTAAACAATTAAAAACAAATCCCATTAATCAAATTAGTTATTGATATAACAAATAAATTGAAAAAGTTTGAAAAGAGCGGATTATGGCCGACGATTTATTTGGAAGTAAAAGGAACAAAAGTGAAAATTGAAGAAGGGACTACTCCGCCAACCGTGGAAGAACTCGAGCATGAAATAAGCGAAAATGAATTAATATTTCACCCAATGCATAATCAGAATGTGGTAGTGGAAGTGGATGAAGAGGATGTGAATAAAATTATAATCACATTAACAAGAGGTGGATAAATATTTAAATAATTTATTAATTTTTTTATTTAAAATCCAACAAAAATTTAAAAAAATGTCTTTGTTTTAAATTTTGATTGTTAATAAATATTTCTTATTTTCAGTTTCATCAGCAATTCTTAGATCGAATAAACCGTTGATTATTTCTGCGCAAAAGAAAATACAATATTTTGAATTGGTGTTGTTGAAAAAAGGGAGGTAAAATTTGTAAAAATCATTCAAATTCAAAATTTGCTCCCTTTAAGCGAAAAACCATTTGAAATTGGGATGGGTGAAAAATATATTAAATATGGTAACCCACTGAAAAGCTATTCTTCCGAAGAAATTGAAATCAATCATGCTTTGGGATTGGGCCTGTTTAATCATGATGAAAAAATTTTTCTTTTTTACAAGAAAAATAATCAAATTTTGGGTTTGTTATATTTAGTAATTAATTTTTAAAAAATAAATCCCAATAATTTAATTAGTTAATGGTATAACAGAGGCAAAGCATCGGTTTGAAAAGAGAGGATTCACACCGTTTATTAAACTGAATGGAAGAGGAACAAAAGTGAAAATGCAAAAAGGGACTCCGCCAACCGTGGAAGAAATCGAGCAGGAAATCCGCGAACTTTATCCAGCAGCAGCAGAAACTCCGGCCGTTTCAGCAGCAGAAACTTCGGCCGTTTCAGCAGGAGAAACTCCGGCCGTTTCACATGGAATTACTCAACAGCATCATCCTAATAAGGTAAATAAATTTTAAAAAGACTATGGGAGCACGACGGTCCGACAGGCTGGTGCACAACAAAACTACTCCCGCAAAGGAAAATATTTTTTGGCACTAAAATTATTTTTTTAGCACTAAAACAGTTTTTGACCCGTTTTAGACCATTTAAAGTTTAAACCTTATACCAATTTGTAAATCTCATCGAGATGAGACATGAGACCCGTCGATTGGTATATATATTTTTTTGGTTTGGGACCAAATTTAATGAGAACCGTTTAAAACCAATTTCCTGTTTTTGGTTTTAAACTCTTTAATTTTTGGCCAAACCATCAAAAAATATATACCTAAATAATAGGGTGATCTTAAAAATACCAAATTAGCTCAAAAATATTAAAATATATATAAAAAAATCAAAACGCAAAAAATCGACATTATCTAAATTCATTCAATTTATGCATTTTCGAAGTTATTACAATTTGGGACAAAATGATGGATCTAATAAATAAAGTTATTATGGAATTTTTATAGCATTTTATTTAAGCATAAAATTAGCTACAAAATGATATTAGGTAAAAAAATTAATCTACCAAAAAAGTCCAGAAATAAAATTTTAATTAAATCAACGGTTTCTTTTGGCCATAACTCGGTGAATATTTGCTATTAGCCAATACTTTTTAGCTAATTTTATTCTCTACAAAATAGATTTTTTCCAGTAGCATTAACCATCGACATTCGACACTATACCATTTCCCCAATTGTCATATAACCATTTATTCAATGACTGTAAAATTAGATTGCATAAATTAAATTTTCTGCTTTTTATAATTACTTTTTAAAAAAATTTCAGAATAATGCTGAATTCATATTTCAACCACAAGATAATGCGAAAGTGAAAGTGCAAAATGAGAATACATTCATGTTAATAGGTAGATAATTAATTTACAATAATTTTTATTATTAAGGTCAAACAATAATAATAAAATGTTTTTTTTATTCTTTCTAATAAAAACAAAAACAAAATTGATTTTTATTGTTAAGCAATTTTAAAAAATTCATATTTTCAGGTTCATCCGATAGTATTGCATCGAACACACCGTTCATTATTTCTTCGGATAAGAAAATACAATATTTTGAATTTAGGCTGTTAGCAGAGGGGTAATAATTAATAAATAATATTTTAAAAAAATTATTCGAATTCAAAATGTATTTATTCAGCGAAAAACCGGTTAAAATTGATTTACAAGGAATTGATAAAGAAAAAATTTATTCTTATAAACCGGAAGCTGAAATCGGTGATTCCATAGGATGCGGCCTATTTAATCATGATGGAAAAATTTTCGTTTTTTACAAGAAAAAAAATAAAAAACTAAATCAGATACTAATGGGTTTGTTTTTTTTTTTGTAATTAATTTAAAAATAATTTTCACTTATCAATTAGTCTACGACATAACAAAAGATAAGCACAAGTTTGAAAAGAGCGGATTTAGGCCGGAGATTAAATTGGTAGGAAAAGGAACAAAAGTGGAAATGCAAAAAGGGACTCCACCAACCGTGGAAGAAATCGAGCATGAAATGCACAAATTTGAACCATTGTATCAAAAACTGCACGATGATTGGATAGTGAAAGTGGAAAATATGGATACATTCACATTAGAAGGTGGGTAATTAATTTATTTTTTATTATCATAGTCCAACAAAAATTAAAATGTCTATTTTATTTTTTTTTTGTTTTATTTTTTAATGATTAGGGAGCGGATTTTTAGGTCGCAAAAATCGCAAAATAGGTGCCTATTTAGGTTTTTTCGGGAAATTTACCAAAAATAGGTCGAAAAACCCCAAAATAGGTAATTTTTCGATTTTTATTGCATTTTTGACATGAAATTTTCCCTCAAAAAAGTGCCAAAATAGGTAAAATAGGTCAAAAAAATTTTGCCAAAAACATGAAATAAATGTATAAAAACTTCATTTATGTGCTTTTCTCATCAAATCTGATGCAAACAAAAAATAGGTCAAAACCTAAAAATCCGCTCCCTATTAATGATACTTAGTTGATTTTTATTTTTTTGAAAAGACCAAAATTCAGAAAATTTCGCATTTTTTTAAAAAAAAATGATTGCAATACTATTGGCATGCTAAAATTCATATTTTCAGGTTCAATGGCTGTTATTCGATCAAACGAACCGTTCATTATTTCTACTTTTCCTGCGGAAAAGGAAATACAATATTCGGAATTTAAGCTGTTGGCAAAAGAGAGGTAATATTAGAAAAAAAAAAACAATTCGTAAAATTGCTCTTTAAGCCAAAAACTATTTAAAATTGGGTTGGAAAGTATTGATAAAGATGACTTTGGTAACCCTAAGCGCTATTCCCACGAATCAGCCGTTGAAATCGATGAAACCTTCGGATGTGGCCTGTATAATCGGGATGGAAAAATTTTCGTTTTTTACAAGAAAAATGATCATATACAAATTGGTTTGCTTTTTAAATTAATTAAAAAAATAAATCCCAATAATTTAATTAGTTAACGATATAACAGAAGATTTGCCAAAATTTGTAAATATATTAAAGCTGAAGGTCTTTTTGTATGGGATAGGAACAAAAGTGAAAATGGAAACAGAGAACGCACCATCCGAGGAAGAACTTGAAAAGGAAATTGCCAAAAAACATCAAGGAGTAAATTCGGGCGCATCGCATGGAACACATCATCAATTCTAAAGCGTAAATGAGAACAACAATTTGGAAAGACATACACACATTATATGCTATTAAAGATATTTTAAACAAATTTCACAACGATCATTATTTTCATCTAATCTTTAAAAATCTATGGTATTTTATTAAAATTCCCATTTCTATCCCGTTTTTTTACTAGTCACTGCTCTGCTGTTATCAATTTCTATTCTATTTCTTTTACTATAATCACTGATCTGTTTTTAACAAATTGATTTATTTTTTTATTATTTTTCACTTTTCGATTCGATAAAACCTGTTGATTGGCAAAAGAGTTAGAGTAATCCATGGAATTTTCATTATTTTTTATAATAAGCTCTTACGCAGCATGCTCTAAAACCATTTTTATTGAGAATTAAAAATCAGAATAAAATTAGAATAAAATCAGAATCAGAATAAAATTAGAATTAAAAATCAGAATCAGAATAAAATCAAAACAGAATTAAAAATCAGAATCAGAATAAAATCAAAATTATAAATCAGAATCAGAATAAAATCAGAATTAAAAATCAGAATCAGAATAAAATCAGAATTAAAAATCAGAATTAAAAATCAGAATCAGAATTAAATCAGAATTATAAATCAGAATCAGAATAAAATCAGAATTATAAATCAGAATCAGAATAAAATTAGAATTAAAAATCAGAATCAGAATAAAATCAGAATTAAAAATCAGAATAAAATCAGAATTAAAAATCGGAATCAGAATAAAATCAGAATTAAAAATCAGAATCAGAATAAAATCAGAATTAAAAATCAGAATCAGAATAAAATCAAAATTATAAATCAGAATCAGAATAAAATCAGAATTAAAAATCAGAATCAGAATAAAATCAGAATTAAAAATCAGAATCAGAATAAAATCAGAATTAAAAATCAGAATCAGAATAAAATCAGAATTAAAAATCGGAATCAGAATTGGAATAAAATTCGATTTGCAATTATTTCACATTTAAATCAAAAATTTTTAAATTATTTGCAACGTTTTAGGAATCGTCACATTTACAAGGTTTAAAAATCGTGAATGGGTGAAAATAAAGAAAAATGAATGGATATTTGTCCGGTAAATTGAATTTTGGGCTACATTCGGAAAAATTATAATTAATAATTAAAATTTAACTTATCCATTGCGAATTTTTCTTCATTTTTTAATCTTTTTCTAATTTTTAATGCTTAGTTTTTATAGAATATTTTTTTTTTAATAAGAAAGAATGAAGGCAAAATGTCGATGTGTTAATGAAACTATAAGATTTGTTGTATAAATTTTAGCTTCTTGATTGAAAGTGAAAATGCATGCATTCAAAAATTGAATGGAATAAAAATAGAAAATCATTTAAATTTAGAAAATTTTCAAAAAATCATTAATTATATATATTTATTTCCACAATCGTGTAATTTCTTATCTTATATCTGTAAAATTTTCTTTTTTTTTGGGAAAATTATCTTTTTTTGGTAAATTAATACACTTCATATTTTTTCTATTTGAGTTTTCCCTCTTTTAGAAGTCATCTCTCTAATATTAATCCATATATCGACAATTTAAATTGGCTAATTGACAAAAAAGTCCCTCTAAAATAACTGCTGTTATGTCCCGCTGGATAGTTTTTCGGAAATATAAAGTTTCTCTGTTGTTCTCAATTTTTTGTAAGTTAATATAATATATTGATTATAAAGAATTGATTTAAATTGAAGCTAATGGCGAATTTCTTGACATAAAATATTTTAGTATCAAAAATTTTAATTATCAAAAATAGTAACCGCCGTCATTAATATTATTCCATTAACAAATAATTCTTTATTCCGAATTCAAAAATATATTTTTTATTATCAAATTGAATCTTATATTTGTATTGTATGCATCAATTTTATTTTATCTTTTTCCAATTGCTCAAAACTTTAATTATCCATCGCCAACGCCCATAAAAACGAGATTGCAATAAGCTGGCCCGAAGATTCAATAAAATTGGGCAAATCGCATTCTCCTCCTTCGGGCTTCGGGGTAATGGAGAGAAATTGAAGGGCATACGCCAGCAGAGGAAGGGGGTAGGGAATAGCATCCATTCTCAAAATGCCAATGCCGATCCCGTGGGGGAGGCCGAATTCAAATCACCCGGTTAATCAATCACGAACACCATCCATAAACATTTGGGTTGAAGTGATTGTGGGAAAATGGGTTAGGGAATAGCATCCATTCTCAAAATGCCAATGCCGATCCCGTGGGGGAGGCCGAATTCAAAACAACCGGCTAATCACGAAGATCACCCATAACCGTTAATCAACCGAGCATTTTATTTGCCTTTATAAATTCTAATTGCTCAATTACATCCACTTCATTCAGTCATCAGCCCCATATTCATTCCCGAGAAAATTTATTCATCATTAAAATGATAAAGCCCATTTCATCAACTTCTATTCTCCTGTTTGCCATTTTGCCAATTTCCCTATTGATTTGCGATGTAAATTGCATGAAACCCGCTGCTGATGGCCATCAACATGCAGGACAGGGTTCTGAATCAATTAATGCGGTAATTTTTTATAATTTCATTGTTTTGCTGATTAATTACAACGGTTTATTCACTGATTATGGCCAAACAAACCATTTAACATTTACGGTAAATACTCTATTAGTAAACCACGGAGGTTATTAATTATCAGAGACTTTCTAGAGAGGATTATTAAAAAAAGGGGACACAAATTTAAGAGAGGAAAAATAAAATTTATTCAATAGAATTTGTAACAAATCAGAACATGTTTTTGCAACCCAAAAGATGTTTTTATTATTTTTTATAATTTTTTTAAATCAGAATAGTTTTTTTCGATTCAAAACATTTTTAGTACATTTTTTAAATACAAACATTTTTACGATTCGAAATATGTTTTTTTAAATGAAAAACTTATAATTCACAACATGTTTTTTAGACTAAAATAACATTTTTTCCGAGCATTTTTGGGCACGTTTTTATAATTTACAACATGTTTTTTAGATTAGAAACATTTATAAAATGTGTTTTTATCATTTAAAACAGTTTAAAGAATTAAAAAATACGAAAAAAATTTTTAGAGGCGGGGGAATTCAAATAGAGGAGGTGTCAATAATTTTCTCTCTAGGGGGGGGGGGGGGGGTTATTAATAGAGGGGTGGGGAAGAGGGTGTTAGTTACAGAGGATTTACGATATTACGGCATTTTAAATCTGATAGAG
The DNA here is from genome assembly GCA_030063045.1 of Pratylenchus scribneri. Taxonomy (NCBI): domain Eukaryota; kingdom Metazoa; phylum Nematoda; class Chromadorea; order Rhabditida; family Pratylenchidae; genus Pratylenchus; species Pratylenchus scribneri. The sequence goes on along the minus strand of JAQSEB010000022.1, from coordinate 931,868 downwards.
CTAAATTTTGTGGTTTTAAAACTGTATTTAATGCATTTTTGCTCGATAAACATAAAATAAAAAGCTAACTTCTAAAAGTTAGTTTAAGTTAAAATTGTCCACGGCACGCCTTCACAAGACGGGTGGACTCAACCCAAAATGATGATTGCCCACAGCAAAGGGCAAAAGAACTCAAATCCCAATTGACCAAAAATGCCCAGACTCAAAATTATTAAATTTCCAAATACAATTGATGATAGAATATATTAAAAAATCCAAAAAACTCCAAAAATTCCAACTGTCGAAGACAAAAATTTTTAGATTTTGATTTTGAATTAGTTAATTTATAAAACAGAATATGAAAATGAATTAAACCTGAATGGAATTCATCAGATCTAAACATCTAAATCATTTTTAAATTTATTATAATTTTTTTATTTTTTTTTATATTTTTCTAATTTTAACAATTTCAGAGCAATGATGAATTTATATTTAAACCTTATTATCCTTCTAAAGTGCCTAATTATCATGCTAAAGTGGATGAGGAAAATGTGAATACATTCACAGTAAAAGGTTGGTAAATAATTTGCAATTATTATTATTACTTTTTTTTCATAAATTCAAAAAATAAGAAAATGCATTTTATTTATATTTTTGTTTATTAATTTCTGGTTTACTTGGATTTTTTTTGAAAGGACCAAATTTCAGCCGATTTAAGAATTTTTTTTATGATTTTTTCTAATTCTAATAAAAACATGAAAAATAAATGTTTTGGAGAGTATTTAATTTGTCTCGAAAAGATTATAAATAACGGTTTAACGGTTTGTCCTGAACCCCTAAACCATATACCCATTCGATAGATCTCGTCAAGATGCGTCCTTTGGTATATATTTTGTCGTGGTTTGATCAAGATTAAAGGTATTAAACCACTTAAACCATATTGTGAGTTTTGGTTCAAAACCATTTAAGCCATGACAATACCATTCGATGCGTCTTGACGAGCTCTATCCAATTGGGTATATGGTTTGTGAATTTTGGGCAAATAATTAAACCGTTATAAACTTTTCGACAATTTCAATACTTATATTTCCGACAAATTAAATATTTTCCATTGATTTTTATTGCGATGCAATTTCATGTATAAAATTCTTATTTTCAGTATCAAATCCTATTATTAAATCAACTACACGGTTCATTATTTCTCCGGAAAAGAAAATACAATATTTTGAATTGATGGTATTGGAAAAAAATAGGAGGTAATATATTTGAAAAATTCGAATTCAAATTCCTCTTTTAAGATTTAAAGAACCGTTTAAATTTGAGCTAAATGGAAAAAAAATTGATAGAAAATATGCCGGCCAAAGCTTTTCTTATAAACCAAAAGCTAATATTAATGCTTCCTATGGATGCGGCCTATTTAATCATGATAAAAAATTTTTCTATTTTTACACAAAAAATAATCAGATATTACTGGGTTTGTTTTTTTTAAAATTAATTTTAAAACTCTCATAAATTCAATAAGTTCGTGATATAACAACTAAATTTCCGATGTTTGAGGGCGGATTTTCGCTCAAAGTTTATTTGTTTGGTGAAGGAACAAAAGTGAAAATTCATAAAGGAACTCCGCCCTCCGTGGAAGAACTTGAAAAAGAAATTGCCAAAGGAACTCCGGCCACAGTGGAAGAAATTTAAAAAATTACAAGGAGAATCTTCGAACGATAATCATCCAAAACATAAATGTATGCATTAAATGAACAGCAATTTGATGCAGAAAACAATTTGACACGATATTCCACCAACCGTATTTCTTCTATTAGAAGCCCAAGGGCCTGCAAATTTCATATACTCTCTCTAGGGTGGGCTTCAAATAGAGCCATGGGCTTATAAATTTCAGGGGAAATATAAAATTATTCAATACAATTTCCTAGAAATTGGAACAAGTTTTTATGGTTAAAAACATGTTTTTTTTAATATATTTTACCATTCTAATATTTTTATATAAAATTAAAAATAAAAAGATGAAAAAAAATTTTGATGGTGGGCTTCAAATATAGCAAGGGCTTCTAATAGAAGAAATACGGTAAATATGATTTAAATATTTTTTTTTTATCAAATTTCGCTACCTTCATTATTTCCATTTAATCTTTTTATCGGCATTTTTTTAATTCTATTCTTTTTAAAATTCATTCTATCCTATTACTTTGATTTGTCACTGTCCGATCCGATTATATTAACCAATTACATCTATTATTATTATTTTTTTTATTCGATAAAAAGCTGGGTGAATATGATTGATATTTAGAGTGTGTTTTTAATCTCTACTCTATTCTATATTTTCTATATGTACCAGAATGGCTCTTGCTCGTCTCGAAACAGTAATTATTTACACTATTTTTTCGGGAATAATATTAAATGGATTGCATTTAATTTGTCGTAATGGATATTATGTCGCATTTCTTTTAGGCCGTATAACTTGGCCCAGTCAGGCTTCATTAAGATTCCCTAATCCCATGCCTGCCATAAACCAAAAACAGTTTGCGACATTATCGATTTCGACACTTTCAATACTCTTTTCGACAAATTAAATACTTCCCCAATATTAAATTACCCAAAAAAAAAGAATTAATTTACCCAAATTCTTTCGTGTCGAACAATATTATTTTTAAGGCCACATAACTTGGCCGGCCATAACTAGGTATTAAGGTTCAGGATTAGGTTCAGGGCAAGATGGGATTAGAAGCTAGGGGTTAGGGAATCCTAAAGAATTCTGATTTGGTTAAGTTATATGACCTCAAAAAATTATTATTTATCGACACGAAAAATTTGGTTAAATTAATTCCTTTTTTGGGTAAACTAATTTTTTGGTAAATTTTAAATTAATACACTTCATATTTTTTCTATTTTAGTTTTCTCTCTTTTAGAAGTCATCTCTCTAATATTAACCTATATATGTCGAAAATTTTTATTGGTTAATTGAAAAAAAGTTTGCATCTAAAATAAATGCTGGTAAGTCCCTTCGGATATTTTTTCGGAAAGATAAAGTTTCTCTCCACTGCTCTGCTCATCATAACTTTTGATTCTGACTCCGAATTCACATCCGAAGCTGTAATAAAAGAATGGAAACATTAGTTTTCATTTTCGCCAATGGTTTTGTTAGAATTTATAGACAATTATCAATGGAGGAATTCCAAGATAAATTTTCGATGATAGTAAAAGAAATAAAACCAATGGTTTTTTAAAATCGCCATTCAAAGATAAAATTGCCACTCGGAAAAATTAAAAAATATAATCTATCTAGTTTTTTTGCCACTTTAATTTTTTAGTTATTATTTATTCTGTAGAAGCCCAAGGGCTTATAAATTTCGTAGACCTACTGGGAACGAGATTTTTATGAAATTTTGGATAAAAAATGCTTATTTCGGCTAAATTTCAGCTAGAAATTGGTTATTTTTGACATGAATTTTTGTTGGGCTGGGTTTCTAATAGAGTAGTCTTCTAATAGAATAAATACGGTATTGGTTATAAATAACCTTACAAAAAAGTGATTTAAATTGAAGCTAATGGCGAATTTTAAATGACATAAAATATTTTAGTATCAAAAATTTTAATTATCAAAAATATAATCCCCGTCATTAATATTACTCTCCCAACAAATAATTCTTTATTCCGAATTCAAAAATATATTTTTTATTATCAAATTGAATCTTATATTTGTATTGTATACATCAATTTTATTTTATCTTTTTCCAATTGCTAAAAACTTTAATTATCCATCGCCAACGCCCATAAAGACGAGATTGTCTTTGCTAAGGCCAAAATTGTGTCGATTATTTAGGAATGCTTCAATCGCAAAATAGATTTGAGGGCCCTTCTTTTGGGGTACCTTGAATTTTGGAAACATTTTTAATAATTTTTATTTTAAATATTACCATATGGCCGGCACCTCGAACTGAAAAATTAATAATGGAATAATTAAATTGTTTTTTTTTCGTATTGCTTTATTTATTAGTTATAAGCTATTATATACTATTAATTGAAAATATGCTAACAGTATTTCCCTATAGTAGGCTCTTAATAGTATTTCTTCTCGAATTTTATTCCTTTTTTGAGAATTTTTTAAACTGAAAAGTTAATTTATTGCCTCATAAAGGTTTAAGAAAATAAATAGGCCTATGGCTACTATATAGTAGATAGGACTACTAATAGAGAAATACGATATGTTTATTTCAATTTTATCTTAGCTATAAAAATATGAATACAAATTTTTTTAATAAAATTAAAAATAAATAATTAAAATTATTGTTAATAAAATACCAGAAAAAACTCATTCTTATCCTACTTAATATTTTTTAATCACAATATAATTATAGTCAAAAAATATTCTCTAGAAGATTAATAAAATTATTTTAATAGAACAAAAATGGTAAAAAAATGTCCTTTTATCTGGCTAATAATTAATAATATTTATTTTCAACTGACTTGTTGTAAAAGTGAGTCCGCCGCCACCCAAATAGTTGGTGAATGTGCCCGCATTTGTGATGTCAACACCGGGCACCGACCATGAATATTGGCCTCGATCCTGCAAAATAAATAATCAGTAAAAATTATTTTATTTATTTTTTTTTAAATTAACCGGTTTCAATCCAAGATTCCGAGCAAATTTTTGGGAAAGTATATAATTGCAGACTACGTCCGTATCACCGGCATACAAGAGAACACGGACACCGGCATCCACAACTTTCCTAACGAACATTTCAACACCGCCATCTGTTTAAGTAATTAAATTAATTTTAAAATTATTTTTATTTAAATTAATGGAAAAATATTTTTTACCCCTTTTTTAACCCCAAATTTTATTTTTTAAGCCAAAAATAGTCTTTTAACTTCTAATAAATCAGAAATTGGTTTTAGACTTACAAAACAATAATCATTTGTAAATCTTATCAATACACATCTTTTGAGATATAATATTCTTAGTTTAAATCGAAACTGATTTAACCCATTTAAACCATTTTCCAATTTTTTTTTTATTTTAAACACTTTAATTTTGGGCCAAATTCTGGTACTTTATATATCATTCGGCATGTCTCGATGTGATCTATAAATTGGTATAAACTTTGTAAGATCTAAAACCGCTTAATAATTTATTAATCAAAAACTATTTTGGGGTTAAAAAATTAAATTTTGAATAACAGGATAATAAATGTGAATTTATTTTTATTATTTTCTTAAAAATTCTTACCGTGTTGAGTTTGATATTGATTCAAGATGAAGTCACTAAAAATTAATTATATAATAAATTTTCCATAATTTTTAAAAATATACTTATCAACAGTCCAAGTCTTATTGGCGCCTTTGGTCACATGCAAATTTTGGCGCACTTAAAATTAAAGAATTTTGTAATTAAATTAATAATATAATTTAATTTTACCCTCGGGCAGGTTTAGATATTTTTCGAGTGAAGGTTCATAATATCCTTAATAAGAATAAAATTAATTTTAAATTCTTACTAGCCCAATTCATTAACCATTTTCGCAAACCAATATTTGATTTGCCACTGACGGAGGCATAGTGCCATTGTCCGTTGGAGGACTTATCAAGGTTGTCGGCAAGTCTCCACTCGCATTGCTTACAATATCTTTATTAAAAATAATGTAATTAAATTACTTGTGTCTTTCGTAATTCGTACCCCCTCATCCATTTTTAATATAAAATTTAATTTCATTTTCAACTTAAAATATGTTTTTTTTATTAGAGTTTTCCAGATCGAGGGAAGGGAACGGAATATTGCATTTATTTTGAACCTAGCCTGCTCGAATTGGTTCAAAAACCAGTTAAAAATTTATTTATTTTTTTTCTTTTTTACTTTTATTTTCCTATTTCGTCCATGACGGGTTTTCGAGATCGTTGAATCAGAATAATGATTGATTAATCCAACTATGCTATACATATACATAAGATTTTTTTAAATTTTAAAACCTGTATTTTGCTGAAATGATAGAAAGAAAACCGAATTGGTTAATGATGTAAAGTTCACATGAAATTCAAAATAGACAAAAAATTGGACTATTCTTTAAAAACAAAATGTATACGATACAAATAATAAATAGATTCAATTAAAAAAATTTAACTACTTCCCAAGAATTATGGAAACAAATTTGTTTCCTTCTTTCAATTTTGTAGGCAGCAGTAGTTGAGATTTTTAGTAGAATTATATGATAATGTTAATTTGTTTTAAATTTGAATATGTAAATTAAATATTTACGGCATTGTTCATAGATGTCATATTGGTTCAATTGTGTCCACGGAAGTGGGTAGTTATTTTGGGAAAACCAATCAAGAATTTTGGGGTCACAATGATCTAAAAAATGTAGCAATTTATTTATATAAATAATTATATTACCGATATTTTCGAATCCTCCACAACTTTTGGTGAAATTATCCCAAGAAGCATCATCGAAAAATCCATGAAAATAGCCGTAAATTTGTTTAGTCAATTGATTCAGCGTAATATTAAATTGACCGTTGCCGATGGCTATTCCCTGTGGAATAATATATTAAAATTATTTTTGGGGAATTAATTTTATATTTTATGAAGGCGCGGATCGACATAAGCCAGTAGCAGTAGGGAATTCTAGTTAAGTCATGGGAATATTTTTCTAGTCAGGGGAATTCTGGTTAAGTCAGGGGAATATTTTTCTGATCTAAGTAAGGAATTTTAGTAATATTCGAGGGTCCTTTCCCATTATCTGAGGTGGGGGGGGAGGCAGTGTCATTATCTGGGGTGCAGGCATAGGCTATTTTTAAGGGGGTGTCCCCACATAATGACTGCCACCTAGATAATGGGAAAGTACCTATTCGAGCATTTATTTGCATAAGTTTTTTCTTAATAAATTATTGTCTCGATGAGCTATGACCTACGACTAAAAAATTTTGGATCTGTCATTAGCACTCACCTCAAAATTCAACGAATAATTTTGCATTTCATCAATAATTTTTGCGGCCAACAATGGAACATAAACGCCGGCATAGGATTCACCGGTCAAAAAGAGGCGATGTTGCCGAAATGTCGGAAATTTATGCATAAATTGTTTAATGGCCTCGTAATTCTCCTCGGTAGTCTGTGTAAAATTTTTAGATAAAATTACAATTTATGAGAAAAATTTTCTAAAAAAAAAGGATTAGATTTTTATTTTAAGCATTTTTTCATTCGCTTTTATTTTATTTTTCTATTTTGTTTTTTTTTTTTCTCAATATATGAATTTATTTAAATTTTTTCTTCAATTCAAACAATTTTGTTGTTCATTCAGCAGTTTAAATATAGACAGAAATTGGGCCGAATTTTAAATCCAAAATTTTCGATATTTTTTTCGTTTTTTAATATTAGAGCTCAGCGTCAAAATTTTACATTTGCCAAAATTTCAATAATATTAAAAAATTTTTAGAAAATTTAAAACAATTGGTTACATTTTTAGCATTTTGATATTAAATTTATTGATCAAAAATTATTGGTCAGAAAATCAAGGCAAAAAATTTTAAATTATCCAATTTTCGATTATTTTGCCATTTTTGGAGATAATTTTTTGTTAATTTCCAAAAATACATTAATCTTCCATTCTCAATATATAAAATTTCATCAATTTGCATACTTTATCATCGCTCCAGCCTGTCTCATTTGCATTTGTGGAATATGAGTAGCCAACCCAATAAGGCGATTCCAAATAGACGATTGAAGCATTTTTGTTCCACGCATCCGGATTTGGCCTCAACGTTTCCCCATCCGGATTAATTAAATATGGACCCATTTCCGCGAATGAACCAAACAAAGAGGAAGAGCCGGGACCACCGTTAAACCAGAAAATCAGTGGATTATTTGTCGTATCATTTTGTGAAGTGGCCAAATAGTAGAAGAGACGATGCTCGGCACTCACATTCAAATAACCTTAATGATTAGTAGAAATAAGAAGTATTTAAAATTGATTTATCGACTGAGAATTTATAAATTTCCCTGTTAAAATATGCAAATTTTGCTCATCAAAAAAACATTAAAATATGAAAATTAATTTTTTGATTATTATTTTATATATGGATGGTATTTAATTTGGCGAAAAAAAACATTGAAAATGTCGAAAAGTTTATAACAGTTTGTCCTAGACCCCCAAACCTTATACCCAATCGATAGATCTCATCGAAACGCGTCGGTTGGTATATATTTTGACATGGTTTGATTAAAAATTAAGGGTATTAAACCACTTAAACCATCATATGGGTTTTGGTTCAAAACCATTTAAGCCATGACAAATTATATACCATTCGATGCGTCTTGACGAGCTCTATCCAATGGTATATGGTTTGTGAATTTTGAGTAAACCACTAAACCGTTATAAACTTTTCTGCATTTTCAATGTTTTTTCGTCATTTAAATATTTCCCTTTTATATATTTGTTTTATAATTAAAAAAATATTTTTCAATATTAAAAAAATTTTTGATTATGTAAAATTTAGGAAAAATTATTTTATAAAATTTTATTATAGAAAATCTAAATTTTAAAATAAAATAAATAATCATTACCCGAAAAATGATCAGAACTCAAATTGGATTTGAGACCAGGTAAAGATTCGATTCGATCCGGTTCATAAAAGCCATTGGAGAGAGTGGAAGATTCGGTGATTTTCTGCGAAGAGAAATTAAAAATTTGCTTTATTTAACCATTATGGACTCAAAAAAATATTTAAGGAAAATTTTTACGTAAATTCATTGAATTTAATAAGTAAATTAATTATTCATTAATCAATATTTCCCAATTTTACTTACCAGTAAATTTGCCATTAAAATGGTGAAAGCGATTAAATTAATTATTATTGTCTGCATTTTTGTTAGAAATTATTAATTTTTTTATTCAAAATCCCTTTCATTTTTGTGACATTTTTATATGCTCCAATTTCCCAAAATTTATGATTTATGCTTTGAAAATTTTCTTTTTTAGCAGTCCAGACAGTAACAAATATTCAAATTGAAGGCTTTACATTTTAGTTATTAATTTTTTCATTCATAATCCCTCATTTTCGTGACATTTTTATGTGCTTCCCAAAATTTATGATTTATAACTTTGAAAATTCACTTTGCCCCATTGGATTAATACAAAATCGATTCATCGGAGAGAATTTCAACCAAAAATTTTTAGAACTTTTGGGTCACATTATTAAATATTAACCCATGTCAAATTTTATGAAGAAACATTTAAAAAAATGCTTTATCAGTTTTATGGACTCATAGATTTTGAAAAATATTTTTAGGTAAATATTTATTTTAATAGGTAAATGTAATAATTTTTCCAAATCTGCTTACCAGTAAATTTGCTGTTAAAATGATGAATATGAAGAAATTGATTATTATTTTCTTCATTTTTGTTATAAATTATTAATTTTTATTCATAATACGCTTCATTTTTGGTGACATTTTTATATGCTTCCATGTCACAAAATTTGTGCTTTATAATTTTGAAAATTTACATTTTTTTGGCAAAGACTTAAACAAATAAGCAATTCAAATTAGAGGCAGCTGCTAATTTTATTAAATTGCAAAAATTCAATCCATTATTCATTTCAAAATGCCCGTGGTGAAGAGCAAACTAAAATTGTGACTTGCAAATTATTTTATTGCATTTTTTTCTGCTCTGACAATTTTGTGTATGAAAATTGAAGGCTGGATGAGCTGTATAAATTTTAATTCAATCCAAATAATTTGACTGAAATAGAAGATCGCAGTTCAAAGTACATTAATTTGGCCTTTTTCTAAATTTAGTTTAAAAAAATGCAGCTGCTAGAAATTCACATTTTCTCTAACTCCTCCCCTATCGCCAATCCACCGCCGGTGGATGGACAATTGGGCACGGTTAATTGGGCACCGTACGGAAAATTAGGCACCATATAAAAATTGCATTTTAGTGCATTTTCATAGTGCAACAACTAAGTTCAGGATTTAGCTATTCATTAGTTGTATTTATCTTAAAAATAATTATTTATGCCCATAGATATTCAATAAGGAGTCTAGCTTAGAATCACAAATGGCGGATATTCTCATCGCCGCAAACGCGGATATTCTTCATGAGAAAAGTGGCCAATCCCGCCTCTTTATGCTTCGAGCAGCAATAGAAATGAAAATGTGATCAATGAACATTGAAATGGACGAAAAATGTGGAAATAAAATAAATAAAAAATGGAAAATTAAATATAAATAAAAATATCAAAAATAATCAAAATTCATCATTTTTCGCTCATTTCCAACAGATGGAAAATGTTGAAAGAAGAAAAATATGCTAAATTCCTGGATCAAATTTTGAGGGCTATTTTTTGGGGATTGCCCAATTCAATGGGCAAGGAGAATGTTTGTGAATTGCTGGTTTTAGCCAATCGCCTTTCGCCCAAACATCGTTTTCGATCCATAAACGTACTATTTTGATAATAGGACATAGGTTGAATAAAAATAAATAAGATTTTAGTACGAAAATGCGTTTTTTTTCATAATTCAGAATCATCCTATTGGATAATGTTTTTAAAAATTGGGTTTTCGAGGTCGAGGAATTTAATAGGTTTTAAACACTGACCACTACACTTCAAAAAGGATTAAATAAATTTGGAAGCAAATAATTAGATTGAAAAAAAGTGGGAAAAAATTGATCATTACGCTTCAAAAAAGAGTTAAATTCATTTGGAAGTAAAATGAAAAATTAATATTAATAAAGTAATTTGGCAATTTCAAAGGTGGATGGAAACCAATGGTTGGAAAATGCTGGTCGAAGGAAATTATGGTTTATTGTTGGATCAAATTATGAAGGAAATAGCCTGCAAAATGAATGAAAAGAAAACACATTGCGTGTTCAGTAAAACAATTCACAGTACAATTTTGGCTGGAAATAATTTTTTAATCCAACAAAATGTATTAAATTAATTTTTAAATAATTTCCATGTTCTCTTTGATTTTATTGTTGAATAAAATATTTTTAACTTAAAAATTAATTAGCAGCAGAATATTTATACCTTCAAAAATGTCCGGTGTCGATTCCACAAATTGTGTAAATAAAAAACATTCTTTTTAATTTAAAATTGGAAATATACAAGACAATTTATTAAAAAATGGGAAACATTAAATAAATTTTGTTCATTTTCTAAACATTTTTTTTTTGTTTTTCCAAACATTTTGTGTTTTTTTCCAAAAATTGTTTTCTAAAGACAATTTGGGTTTTTATTTTACGTTAAATCTACAAACTAATAAGTTCATTCAAAACATTTAATCTAATTTGGAAAGAATTTTTAACTTACATTTTTTGGAATTTACTTATACCTAACACTTTTCAAAAACATTAGCTGGCCACCCCGGGATTTAATCCTCCCTCATCATCACATTTTCCCTTCTTCTTCGTCACATTTTTGGTCTTGGAACAAAATTTTGTTTTATTCCGAAAAATAGGGCCAATTGCTTTTGTGGCACATATATTCTCCATTTCATCCGCTTGTGTCAATGCCAACGCCCGGGGCCGCCAATTCGGCGAAATTGCCAGACGACATCATTTTTTATTTCCTAGGCCACAAATATTTTCCTTTCATTTGCCCCTTTTCCCTCATTTTCGGCTTCTTCTTCCTCTTTTTTTTCATCCAGAATTCCCGCTTTTCTTAGCACACGAAAAAGGGCGAATTTGGGCTTGTTTAGTTGCTGGAGGCATTCTTTGTATTTGCATTCATCATCCAATCTCAGCAAATTTTCCTTCCATAAATTGCAAAAAATAAAAAAATTTATGCTAATAAATTTTAAGGAATTTTTAAAACAAATTTGACTTAATGAGATTTTCAAAATTTTGTGTATTAATAATTTTTGAATATAGTTAAATTTTGAACATGTCAAAATTTGGTTTTTATTTATTTAGATAATGGCTTTACTATAGTTTTATCCATTTCTGTACATCTAAATTATTTTTATTAAAAACAAATTAACTTTTATTTATATTCAAAATACATTTGTAAAAATGTCGATAAATCTATCCAAGTTTTTAAATATATATTATTTGTTTTGTTAATATTAATTATTTTCTTAAGTAATTTCTAATTTCTATAAAATGCATAAAATAAATTAATTAAATAATTTATTAACTATAGTTTTGATTCTAATGCATAAATGAGAATAGCACCCTCATCCTCACTCATAATTATGACACGAAAAATTTGTTTTTTGATAATTGTCATGTTATGAAAAAGGGAAATATTTAAAATTGCGAAAAAAAAAATTGAAAATTGCGAAAAGAGTATTGAAAATTGCGAAAAGTTTATAACGGTTTATTGGTTTGTGCAAAATTCACAAACTATATACCATTGGATAGAGCTCATCAAGACGCATCGAATGGTATATAATTTGTCATGGTTTAATTGGTTTTGAACCAAACCCCATTAAGCGGTTTAAGTGGTTTAAAACCCTTAATTTTTCATCAAGCCACGACAAAATATATACCAATCGACGCGTATTGACGAGATCTATCGATTGGATATAAGGTTTGGGGGTCTAGAACAAACCACTAAACCGTTATAAACTTTTCGCAATTTTCAATACTCTTTTCGCAATTTTCAATGTTTTTTTCGCAATTTTCAATGTTTTTTTCGCAAAATTAAATACCATCCTTATGAAAAATATGATTGTCATTTCCAGCCGTTGTCGTTGATGACATTGCTGTTGCTGACGCTAAAAGCCATTCCATCCCAGCAATCCATATTGTTCATTGGTCTAACTCTTATATGGTATGGAAAGGGCGAATACATGATGACCTTTTTATTTAAAAAATGGGCCAATCCTTTTTCCCATATAATAAATTACAACATGCTTTTCTCCTCCCAAATTCTCAAATTATCAATAAATTTTGAATGTTCCTTATCAATTTAAAGTAAACTACATATATTTTGATGGTCCTAAAAAACAATTAAATGTTTTTCTTCGATTTATGTCCCATGAAAAAATTTCTATAATCAAACCTTTTCATAAACCGGTTTATCGATCCCTCAAAGCTTGCTCTTTTTAAAGAATTTATTTCTCTTTTAAAATTTACAAGTCCAAAGTCCTTAAAATTCCCACAAATCCATATATATAAGAATTTTTATGCTTTATTTTTAATTTGAAAAACAGCCAATTACAGACATAAAAATGTTCGCCGACATTTGCGCACTATTTTTTTAGTCAAGTCAAACTTATATAGAATCCCCAAACCCCTAACCCATAGCCCCCTAAACCCATAGCCCCTAAACCCATGCCTGCCCCTAAACCTAACCCTAGCCCTAATCCCTAGTTAAAAAAATAGTGCGCAATTGTCGAGTGCGCAAATATCGGATGCGAAATGTCGCGGCAAGCATAAAAATTATTAACATAAATTCTTCTTTATAAATTTTTTTCAATCATCAACCGCACATACAATTCTCACCTTTTGGGCCGTCAATAAAATTTTTATTTGCTTCATGTTTTTTATGTTTACCCAAATTCCTTAAATATCATTTTCATCCTATCGTTAATTTAATAAATTGCAATCCCCATTAAATTAAAAGGTAAATAAAATAATAAATTTTTATCGCTCATTCAATTTTTATTCCAAAGCGAAAGAATTTATATTTTGTTACCCCAAGCCTCAATCATAGATAAAAAATTCCACAATGGTAATTTAATTAATAGCCTGAATGAATATCAAGATATTGACTAAAATTGCACAATTTACAATAAATATTAAATGCCTTAAATTTTATTGTACAATAATAATTGGTTAAATAAGTTATATAAGACCCCTGACTTCTCGATTGTTTCATTAATTCAGTTATTTAAAGAAAGAGGACCCAAAAAACAATAGAATTATGGCAAATATTGTTTCCCCTTGTTCATTTTCCATTTTTTATTATTTCCGGCCACTGTTGGCAAACTCGGATTTTGAGCGCTCACCGCGTTGTTCTGGCAACTCTTTTTGGGAAGCAATAGAATTTGAAATGAAACAAATCCAACCAAAACCAATTTTCTGTATATTCGAAAAAATTCATTTGCTTTCATCTTAGCTTTAGGTTTAACGCATATGATATTGCCAATTATCTACATTAATTTATGATCTTATTTTTTAAATAATTTCATAAGGATAATTTAATTTTTCTATAAAAAAATCATTGAATTTACAGAAATTCATGCCAAAAATATTAACAGTATTTTCTCACGGGTCTTTGAATAATTTTATTCTCTCTTTAAAAATTTATCCTGCTTCTTATCTAACTAAGTATGAATATAGAGGAGACAGGACTGGTAATATAAATCAAAAACATAAATTCAAGAATATAGATTTTTTGACAAGAAAAATTTTTTGGGTAAATTTAATAATTTTATGAATATTCTGGCTCAGGCAATATTCGAATAGGTTGTATAAATAAATAATTCGCGCAAATGTATTTTTTAAGGCATAGGTTTGGGACAGAATAAAGTTGGGTCTGGAATTTGGAATTTGAGTCCTCTCTCCACAACATATTTTATTATTCCAACGCAAACCCAGTCCGCGCCCGAGTATTCCCTCTTATTCCCCACATCCATACATTCTCATTAAACATTTTTTTTTCACTCACCCAGCATGGTAACCCAATGTCTCCGCTCACTGCCCATTTATTTTCACTTTTTTTTTGTTCATTGTTTGGCATTGGCCACATCCACCAGCGCCGATTGTCCTTTCTTTTTCAGTTCCACTAGGATTTCCCCTTCTTTCCCCCATTATTATCTTGTGAATAAAAAATTACTCCATTGGCCGCCGGCAACCTTTGCCAGAGGCTCCCTTTTCTTTTTCCAAAAAGGGCCTTTTGGCAAATGAATGTTTTACGGGCGCGCCTCATAAAAAATTTCTCATTTTCCTATGCACATTTTTCATGCCCACAGCCACAGGTTGGCCCCCGTTCCACATAATTCCATTGTTCCTTCATTTTTTTTTATTTTTGGGGATTCCAGAGGAATGCAAAATTTCTTTGAAAAAATTTTCTAATTTTAATTTTCATGCCCGCTCACCACCCATTTTTCATTCTGACAGCCATTTCCCCTTTTATAAAATTTTTCATTTCGGCCATTTTATGTGTGCCAAAATTGGGATTTCCAGAGTTCTTTCTAAAAATAAACCTCCGCATATTTTGTTGGTCATTGTTCCATCCGTTTTAAATATTGGCATGATTATCAATTTTGTTGACTTTAATTTTACTTATTATTATTTCCTTAATACTATAATTTCTTAAGCTCATGTTGCTTGCTAGCAATTTCCATTAAAATTTTTTCATTTTTTTTATTTCGGACATTTTATGTGGGTTGTAAAAATAACTTGCATATTTCTTGGCCATTTTCTATCCATAATTTTTTCTGAATATAATTATCATTTTTTATCATCCATTTTCTTAATTTTCAATTTTTATTTTATGTATTCTTCTATTTTGTTTTATTTTTGGTCTCTTTATGTAATGTAGAAGGGTTATGTTGCACTTTTAAATTTTAAAAATTTAACCAAAAAAGCAGACATTTTAATACTTAGCATTTTTCCCCCATTTTTGCTTATAAAAAACAATCATTGTAAACAATACTCTTTGATTATTCTACTTCATTCCACTTCATTTATTCTTCCTTATTTTCTTTTCAAAAATATGTCCGAATAAATAATTTTGCCAACCCATTATAATAATTTTAGACAGGCGAAAATTCGGCGCATTGCCTGCCAATTTTTTCAAAAATTCTAATTCACTACCTTAAATTTCGAATTCATCCTTCTTTCCCTAATTATTCTGTATTACCATTTCTTTCCTATAAATTTAAGATAAATTAAAATTTTTTACAAATAGACCATATTTTGATGACATTTAAGACATAGTACTTACTTATGTATTATCTGTAAAAAATGAAGGGTTCCTCTTATAGATGATTAGGGTAGGGTTACGGATATATGAGAAATGAGATGATAATCTATCCCCTAAAACCCTAAACCCTATATCGGATGAATCTAGGGGGTTGGTTTCCTTTTCCTCAGTTGACCCAAAAAATTTGAGTGCAAACAATAGATTACCCAAAATACATACTCATTTT
Source organism: Pratylenchus scribneri (assembly GCA_030063045.1). Taxonomy (NCBI): domain Eukaryota; kingdom Metazoa; phylum Nematoda; class Chromadorea; order Rhabditida; family Pratylenchidae; genus Pratylenchus; species Pratylenchus scribneri. The sequence continues at coordinate 915,775 of JAQSEB010000022.1, read as the reverse complement.
AAAGAACTATAGTAGGTGCAAAATAAATTTTTAAAAAAGAATATTCTTTATGAGATTGCATGGAAACAAATTTTAAATTAAATATAATTATTATATAGCATTCATAATTTAATAGAATATTTTGATCAAATAAACTGATTTAAAATAAAGAATTTTTTACAATTAAATTATTTAATTATCTGGCAAAAAAATTTGCAAAAAATCTGCAAAAATTCACGAGTCCATTATCTTTATCTTTTAGAATGCAAAAATTCGCAAGACCAAGACCTATAAAAACACCATTCGAAAATTTAATTCTTTATCTTTTCGAATATGGATTCATTTAGCACAAAATAAATCCCCTTCTTCTCATTTTAAATATCAAAAACCATCAAAAAAATTTTAATCCATCAAAAAAAATCCCATCCAAAATGGGAATTTTTGCCATTTGTGAGGGTTTCATCGAATGCCCATATCCGGCATATTAACATTGGACAAAATGCCATCAAGAGAAAAAAAGTCATCAGCAGAGGGGGACTTTGTGTCGAACGAGTGAATGTGAAAAAAATTAATCCCAATTCCCTTTGGTCGGCTTCCTTCCCCAAAATTTTTCCTATTGCCCAAAAACTCATTTGGCTTCGCATAAAAAAATATGTGTTTGCCAAAGGAGCCAAACAAATTCGGCAAAGTCGTCGGCGAAACAAAATGTGTTTAAATGATGATGATGGGGCGAGGACCTAGAGGCGTTCTCATTTTGGCTTGCCCTCAGAAAATGTGTGTGTGGGAAATATATCTAAGGGAATAATGGATTCAAAAAATGTCAACAACTTGTATTGCGTAAATTTGAAAAGAATAGCTAAAGCATAAACATATCTGTTAACCCTAAAGCCCCGTCAGAATTTTCCAGAATATACCAGAATTCATTAATAAAGCATAAATATATCTGTTAACCCTAAATCCTTATCAGAATTTTCCAGAACTAAGATATTTTATGCAGGTCAATTCTGCAATTGGTTCACTAAGCAAAATTTTCTGAACCAAAATATTTTATGCAGGTCAATTCTGCAATTGGTTCACTAAGCAAAATTTTCTGAACCAAAATATTTTATGCAGGTCAATTCTGCAATTTTGGTTCACTAAGCAAAATTTTCTGAACCAAAATATTTTATGCAGGTCAATTCTGCAATTTTGGTTCACTAAGCAAAATTTTCTGAACCAAAATATTTTATGCAGGTCAATTCTGCAATTTTGGTTCAATAAGCAAAATTTTCTGAACCAAAATATTTTATGCACGTCAATTCTGCAATTTTGGTTCACTAAGCAAAATTTTCTGAACCAAAATATTTTATGCAGTTCAATTCTGCAATTTTGGTTACCAAAGCAAAATTTTCTGATCCAAGATCTTTTCGGAAAATCACAAAAAGTCAACGGAAAATCAGAAAAAGCAACAGAAATGCCAAATTCGTTCCCATCATCGAAAACCCCTAAATATTACACTTTTTTAGTTTAAAATAAAATAAAAAATTTTTTTGGAAAAAAATGGGGGAAACAAAGTCAACTACCTAACAATACCAGAATCCATTAATAAAGCATAACCCAAAATAACCTTAAAGTGAAGTAGAAAATGTACCGAAATATTATAAGTAATCGAGTCAAAAATTTGTTGCAATTGAAAAAAAAATTTAATTTTCCCTCCCATACTTTTCAGAGTAAATTCAATTTTTATGAAATTTTTTGAAATTGTCGGTATCCAAAAATTCTGAGAGAATAATTTTATTTTCCCAACACTTCTTGCACAATTTTCTTAATTCAATTGTAAATTGAGAGCAAAAAAAATTGAATTTTTTGGACCAAAGAGTGGCTGGCTCATTCATTTCATTCCCCTAGTGCCGGATTCAATCCCATTTTTGGACCCAATTTCTAATAATCATAAAATTGAAAAAATAAATTCAAAGAACAATAGATTTTCAATCCTTTTTTCATCATTTTATATGGTTCTAAATTTGTGTTATTTTTTTAGAAATTGAATTTTGACCTAGTTAAAAAAATTAAAATTTTCAGAGCAGGATCAATTCTGCTAGCCAAAAAATATCTAAAAATCAGGACCCAGAACAAATGCATTTTAGGGCTTATTTTTCAGAATTCAACCTATTAAAAATTTGAAAATTTTCAGAGCAGGATCAATTCTGCTAGCCAATATACATTAACGATTAAAATCGAAAACACAATTTCAATCCAAAAATATTACAATCCAGAAAAAAACAATTGCAAACCGTAACATAATTACATAAAATTTTAAATCGATAAATTTAAAAATCTATTTTTAACCTTTTTAAAAGGTTTACAATTTATCTTAATTATTATTTTTCGAAATTTAATTTTTATAGAAAAATTTCATTTAATAAATTTATGCCCTAAAAATCCAACGAAAATTTTGATTTTCAAATTTTGCAAAAGTGAAAAAATTAATTAATATGCAAATTTTATTTTCATAAAAAATATAAAATTTTTACGCCTTTGGCTCAAACATTAATTTGTGTATTTTTTCCCATATACAACATGCAAAAATGTGTCCTTTTAAAAGGCTCACAATTTATGTTAATTCTAATTTTTTCGAAATTTAATTTTATAGAAAAAATCAGTCATAAATTTGTATTCTAAAAACCCATAAAAAAAATTTTTATTTTTACAAAAGTGTAAAAATTAATATGCAAATTTTTTTTCCCCAAAAAAATACAAATTTTCTTCTCTCGCTAAAAAAAATTAATTATTCTATTTTTTTGCGTTTTTCTGCAGAATGCAAAATAAAACTACACAGGAAATTGAGAAAAAATTATTAAATTTATCCAAATTTTTCCACATTAATAAATGTTTCCGTTCTTTTCAACTTATTACTCTTTATTATATTCAGTTAATTAATAATATTCCGAAAATGCAAATTAAAATAGCAAACAATAATTAAAAATGATTTATTGCATTTTTTATTCTCTGCTAATTCCAATTTTGGATGCAAATGTAGAGATGAAAGATGGAGAAAAAGTCAGAAAGCTGAGGGGAAAATGCTGCACATTCAAATACCTAAATTAATATTACAAAAATAAATTATTCCCTATGGAAACCAAATAAAACACATTGTTCATTCATTCCCTTCACAATTTCGGTTCAATGTTTACCTCACATTTTCTTTTATTTATTTTCCCTCACAAATATTTTTTGACAAATATAAATTTTAGAATAGAAAAAAATACAAAATAATTAATAAATAAATTAGAAGATTAGGCAGGTGGCACAAAATTTTTGTACGGTTTTGGCATACAAGGCCAATTACGTTTATAATCAATAATTTTTGATATCAAAAAGACCTACAAAATTATATTAATAAAAAAAATATAATAAAAATTTTAAAATTACTGAAAAATTTTTCAATAAACGAATTTTGGTTAATCTTTAAAAAATTTTTATTTGATCAGTGTGGTCTAAAATTTTTCCAATGAAAAAATTTTACTTCCCTAATTTTTAACTGATTTTTTAAAATCCCTCTCTATATATGTCTTCTTTTAAATCCTTTCCCTCCAATTAGCCAAAAATTTCAACGTCAAGTCACATTTTCAATTAGCCCGGCAAAAAAGCCAAAAATTTGTGCCAAATCCATTAAGCAGTTTTCACTAATGACCGGAACACGTTCCACATCCACACTAATTTGGATTTACGGACCAGTACCAAATAATCGAAGAACTATGCCAGAGGCCAAATTTGGTAAAATTGAAAGATAAAGTGCTACTTTTTATTTAAAATTTTATATGCCCTTTTGGCGAATCGAATAGCCTCCAACCTTGCATTTTTAAAGCTAAAAAAGTACAATTTGCACTCAAAAATAATTATAAGCTATATTAATTTTATTATGAAGTATCCAATAATTTTAAATTTTAATCTAATGTTATCCTTCTTAAAATATTTTTAACCTTAATTATTAAAAAATTGAATATAGCCTATATAAATATTATTTTACATTTAATTCACAAATTTAAATTTAGATATTAAATAATTTTTATGGCATACTTCACACTTATATTTAAATGTTAAAGCTATGGTTCGGCAGTACCGTAGTACCGGTCGGTACTGGTACCGAAGTACCGGGGGTTGGCCAGTACCTGTACCGATTTTGCGAGAACCGGAACCGACCCCGGTATACTACCGGTAGCGTTTTTTCAACTCGGTACTAGTCGGTACTGACAAGCACCCCCTAAAATGGCATTTTTGGCCAAATTTTTATTTTTTTTTTAAATTTTTTTCTTTAAAATGAAAATTTCAGTCAAATTTAATTCTTTTATGAAGCTATTTTTATTTGTCTGTATCAAAAATTTTTGATTTTTGAAAGAAAAAAAATTGATTTTTAAAAATTTTTATGATTTTTTACCATTTTTTCTCCAGTACCGTCAGTACCGACTAGTACCGATACCGACTAGCGAAAAGTACCGGTACCGGGTACCGACCCCAAACCCAGAACCGAGTACCGATTTTTGACAAAAGTACCTACCGCCGAACCCTAGTTACAGCTGATTTTAAAAAGTAATAAAATTTGTAAATTAAATTTGCTATCATCTCAAAATTGTTTGGTCGCGAAAAATGTTCCAATTTAAAACGTGATATTTTGTACCAAAAAATGGTCAACAAGTTTTCTTCCAAAAATTAGAAATAATTTTCAATTTTCCAAAATGTGTGCTTATTCTCCAGGGAACAAAGAGGATATGGGCAAGAGCCAAGGGGAACGAAGAAGTTTGGCCTCGGGGAGGAAAGTGGCCTCCCCCCCCCCCCCCCCCAACAATTTTACATAGAGAAAAATGCAGCGGCGGTGACGGCTTTTTGTGGTCTCCCAATGAAAATGGGTGCGACAAGAGAGCCTTCGCTTTTTAGCCAATTGAAATAGAAACCTTCCACAACAAAAATTGGCCCATCTGACCTGTTTTGACCCCTCTCCCATCACACCTCCCACCAAACCCTCCCCCAGCCCCACCACAAAAATCTATCAAATTGAAAAATTTACTTCCAAAAATTAGAAATAATTTTCAATTTTCTAAAATGTGGTGTGAATATCCCCGGAAACAGAAAAGAGATGAGTATGAGGAACGAAGAAGTTTGGCCTCGGGGAAAGTGGCCATCCCCACATTTTAACATAGAAAAAAAAGCCAGCGGCGGCGACGGCTTTTTTGTGGTCTCTCATCAATGAAAATTGGTGCGACAAGAGAGCCTTCGCCTTTTAGCCAATTGAAATAGAAACCTTCCACAACAAAAATTGGCCCATCTAACCTATTTTGCCCCCCGCTCCACCACAAAAATGTGTGCCTCCTCCCTTTTTGGCCCGGTGGCCGTCGACTAATGGGTTAATGCAATTTTTGGGTGTAGGGGGAAGGCATCGACCGTGTTTGGTGCGGCTAAGGCTATTTTCTATTTTCACTTTAAACAATTTTTTGTACTAAAAATTACCAGAAAAATTGTGGTAACACAAAATTGTCATAATATTAAAATTCGGCTCTTTGACAACAAGTCAATTGCATTGCCAATAATGGGTTAATACAAAATTCTTTTTAGCGGGGAGAAAAGTGAACTTTGGCCAATATTTTTCTTCAATAAACCACTATTTTGGTACACACATTTTTGTCAAAAGACCACCATTTTCTCCCTATGAATATTCTTTGTTCCATAATTTTGTATTTAACAAAGCACTCACAGAGATGCCAATTTCACGGTACAAAAAATGTTTTGGCCTCACCCTCAACTATAATATTTTCACGATACAAAAAAAACTGAATGCTCGCCCACGTATTTATTCCATTTTTTAAAATACAATTTCCCATGAAATGTTAATTATTTTCGCTCGCCTCCACACGGTTTTACCATCTTTATCTTGGCCATATACCTTTTTGGCATTGATTTTTATCAATTTCTAAAATTTTTCAACTCAAAAATGAAAAATTTATGTGCCGGTGGCCAAATGTTGGATTCTTTATGATTTTTTTTGTATCCAATCCAATGTCCCACTTTTTCCTTTTAAGACCAAGGATATTATAATATAAAAAAATGCATTAATTCTATAGAGATTTTTATCAAGAATTAAAATTATTGTTTTTTATCATATAATATTTTTCAATTTTACTTTATTTTTCGGTCATTGCCTAATGTACTAATTTTTTGACATAAAAATTTTCAAAATTCTGGTAAAAAAATAATTTTTGACTTTATTTCGATTCTTTAATTTTAATCAATAGGTAAAAATTTGTGGTTTTTTTAAATTTAATTTCCAAAATTTTCCCTCAAAAATACAAAACAGAACACAAAATTTAATAGATTATTCAATAAAAATGAAAAGCTACACATATTTTAGGAATTCGTCAATCGTGCGACCGCTTTCAATTTTTTTTCCATATTTCCGACCGAACCCCCAAAAATTAATATTTTTAATTTATTCCCACGGCGCCCTCTTCCCCTCTTTGCCATTTCCATTTTATTGCCTTCGATGCGATAATAAAAATGTTTTAAATGGGAATGTGGCTTTGCTCGTTTGTTGTGTGTTGAGAAGAAATCAATTTTATGCTGAGGTGTGTTCCAAAATTGCTTTTCCTCCCATTTTTTTATTATTTTGGGGACACATTGATCGCTTAACGTCATTTTCTTCACTTATATGTTCCTATTTTTGCGTCATTTTCATTCCCTTTTATACATATGTCCAATTTTCCATTAAAATTTAATATTTTCTAAAAATTAATCTTTTGGAAAGCCTTAAAAATCCTCTAAAATGTGTCCATTTATATGTTATTGTGAAGTTTAAATTAGAAATCAATTTTATGCTGAGTTGTGTTCCAAAATTGCTTTTCCTCCCACATTTTTATATTAGGGACACATTGATCGCTTATTGATCGTCATTTTCGTATCTTTATATGTTCCCAATTTTTGCATCATTTTTATTGCTTTATATGTCCAATTTTCTTTTGAACATTTGATTTTTTTCGAAAAATTATTTAGTATGACCGATTTTAATACCATTAGTCATTCTTTTGGCTATATCTATACAGTAAACACGGAAGCAACCAATTCCTGAAGGCTATATGCCCTTTGAAAATCATAAATTCCCCCAAAAAGTGGCTTTAATTTTTTAATTTCCATTTGAATTCATTTACCCATACCCATATAATTTATTTCCTCTTTATAAGATATAGGTAATAGCCGTGAGGTTAATTAACGCATACCTTGATACGGATGTGGAGGATATTAATAAAAATAATGGTTGGCTGAGAAGAAATAATTCTATCGAATTTTTTCCTTTCAATAAAATGCCAATTATTCGTTCTTTTCCATTAATTTACTCTTTTTTTATTAGAAAATTTTCAATAGACGCGAAATATATATCACTTTATAACAAAAAATATTATTTTTTAAGAGTAAAAAAAGTCAGAAAAATAAAAATGTTCGGTGGAGTGGCCGGTTCCTCAGGGTTGGGCGGCGGTTTCATCACAAGCAATAATAATTCGGTGCTGCGCATTTTTCGCCTCTGCTTCCCTTTTTCATCGCCCAGCCCCAACATCGACAGTGGCGATTATCATGAAGATGTGAAAAATTTTTAAATTATAAATTCTAAAAATATTATAAATCTTTTTTTTTATAATTTTTTCTAAAAATTTAAAATTTTTATAAATAAATAATATTTTATTCTAAGCGAATTGAATATTTTTATGATAATTTTTACTTAAATTTTATTTTGTTTTAAATAGTTAGCCAATTTTTAAAATATTTAAATTGGAAATAATTATTTTTTTCTATTTTTTTATTTATTCATTTATGTTAAATTTTTTAAAATTTAATTTTAAAATATTAAAATTATAAAATTAATAAAAATATTTTCATTTTAAGTGAATTACTGTAAATTTTTTTATCTTAATTTTTTTTATTTTAAATAGATAAATATTTTAAATTGGAAATAATTTTTTTCCTTATTAATTCTTATTTATTAAATCATTTCAATTTTAATATAAAATAATAAAAAAAAATTCTTTCAGTTTTCTATCAATTCAAAATCACAAGGACCATTTTTTGGCCGAGGACGTGGTAGCCATCAAACTGGCTCAATTTCCAAATCGCCGCCAACTCAACAAATTTCCACATCAAGTAGCATTTTAAGTAGCAGATTGGCCACAGAGGATGGCCATAGCGCAACAAATGGGTACGGACTTAAAAAATATATTATTTTTGGCATTAATTAATTAAAAAATTGGTTTTTAAATGAATAAAAATTGAATGAATTTTGACAAAAAAAAAAATAAATTTTTGATTTCTCTAAAAAATTAATTTTGAAAAAAAATTATTTAAATATTAAAAAATTTTAATAATTTATTAAATTTTTAGTGATCAATTGCCAACCCCTGATTCATTCGGATCATTGCATTTCAAATTGGACTATGATTTCATCGGGTCCGGTTTATCGATCACAATTTTGGAGTGCAAAGATTTGCCGGCAATGGATCGAAATGGCATGAGGTCCGTTTTTCCCAATATTTTTAATTTTTTTTTTTTTTAAAAAGATTCAATTTTTAAGAAAATTTATTAAATTCGAATGAATTTTAAGACACCGACTGTCTTTTACCTTTGTTATGGCCAATTTTGCCATATAAATAATTCATAATTTACTAACTTAATTTATTTTTTTCAATTTTAAAATTTTTTAAAATTATATTTAAACTTTTGAAAAAATTTAAAAATTTTCTTGATTTTTCAGTGACCCATATATAAAAGTGACAATTTTGCCGGAACGCAAACCAAAATTCGAGACACGCATCAAACGAAACACATTGAATCCATCCTTCAATGAAACATTCGTTTTCAAAGTATTATTTAATTATTTTTTAATGAGTTATTTTTAATTTTTTTATTTCAAAAATTATATTTTTTATTAGCAGATTCCCTATTCGGATTTGGGCCGTAAAACGCTGGAAATTGTGGCCTACGATTTCGATAGGCTAAGCAAAGATGATCGGTGAATATGAAATTAATTAATTATAAATTTTAAATTCTAGGAAATTAAAAATTTTTAATATTTAATTTTTTTCAATTAATTTAATAAATATTTTTAAAAATATTAAATCAATTTTTTAGAATGGGCCAAATCAGTATTCCCCTTCAAATGGTCGACTTTGGACAGACAACGGATGAGTGGAGCCATTTTGAGGCGCCACATCAAGATGTGGACGAATTGGTAAAAACACAAATTTCTTCTTAATTAATTCCAATTAATTAATCTTCCAGGAATCTCGCCTAGGTGACATTTGCTTTTCCACTCGATATCGACCGGGTAGTTTTTTTTAAAAATTTTGTTTACTAAAAAAGGCCACAAATTTTTCGAATAAATTTTTTATATTTTTTTTAAATTTTAATATTCAAAAAAATTATAAAAAAAAAATTAAAATATAATCCAAATAATTTTTTTTTTAATTTTATAGCAACCGGCACAATGACTGTAACAATTATGGAGGCGAGGAATTTGAAAAAAATGGACGTCAGCGGTTCTTCAGGTGATTAATAAAAATACTTAAGAATTAAAAAAAATGTTAAATAATGCATAAAAAATATAAAAATTATAAAATATAAAATAATGTTTTTCATTTCATGAAGATCCCTATGTGAAATTGTACCTGTATGAAGGCAAAAAATTGGTTGCAAAAAAGAAGACTGCCATCAAATACAAAACACTGAATCCATAGTGAGGATTAATTTAAATTAAATAAATATTATTAATGAAAACAAATACTAATTAATTAATTATCTTTTTTATCATCATTATGATTTACGAACTAAAATATCAAAATGTAATTATTAATTAAAATTGCACTTTTATGGCCAAAATCATGGCTATAATTTTTAATATATGTTGGTTATTAAGCTAGTATATGTAGTATGAATTTAATCTTAATATATAGAAATAAATTTTATGGTCAAAAAAATGTAGAACATAAAAGATACATTTTTTGTCACAAAACCGTTTTTTGACATTGAAACCGGTTTTTGATATTTCCAGTTTTTGGTTTAATACTCTTTTGGCTAAAATTTGATATATACCAATCGACGATCTCTTGATAAGATCTATCAATTGTGTATAGGGTTTAGGGGTCTTAAACTGACTTCTTCTGATAATAGAAGTGAAAAAAAGCATTTTTTGTGCCAAAAAGAGTAATTTTCATTCCAAAAAATATTTTCCAATATTATAATTTATTGAATGCTTAAAATTTCCATCACTTTTCAGCTACAACGAAAGTTTCCAATTCAAAATTGCTGCCGACAAAATGGATGTAAAAATTTATATTATTTAAAAATATTATATATTTTTAAATTTTAGCGCGTCCATTTGGCCATTACCGTTTGGGACTATGATAAAATGAGCAAAAATGATTTCATTGGCGAGGTATTGAAGTTGAATTTTTTAAATAATACTAAAATTAATTAATTAATTTAATTTTAAATGATTTTTTAAAAGGAATTTAATTAAAATTTATTGATTTTTTTGTCATTTTTTAAAATTTTTTAAAATTTTATCTAATTTTCATAATTTGAATTAGTTCTAAAATTTTACTTTAAAATATTTTTTATTATTATTGTAGGTTATTCTTTCCTCTGTCCATTTGCAACATTCCCAAGTTGGATTGGCTGCCCAAGAGCAATGGGGCGAAATGATGTTGACACGGAGACCGGTTAGTTCTTTCCTATTAAAATTTTAAGTTAATTTATCAATTTTTAGGCCTTAATCTATCTATGAAATTTAGGACCTTAAAGATTTTCTACATATTTAAAAAAAAATTAATTAAATTATTGGGCTGTTCATTTTGACCATAATTTAATGCTTAACCGAGTAAAAAGAATAGGAGGCAAAAAACCTTTGGAAATCTAAAAGAATCCGCAAAATTTCGATTTTAAAATTTTCGAACTTTTGAGCTGTATTTTCAAAAATTAGGTTATTATTAAATTAAAAGACATATAATTTAAACGACATGTAATTTTGACTTGTTAAAATTTAAAAAGGTCAAATTCCATAGCACACCAGGTTCTTTTAGGGGATATATATCTTTCTCATATAAATAATTTCTTAATTGAGTTAGCTATAAATATAGTAAAAAATAACTAGCTATATCCTTTTCATCCCAATTTTTGTAAAGGAAAATATATGCCAAATTACAGGTAGTTCGATGGCACACCCTTCAAGGACGAGAGAAATGAGAATTCAAACCAATTGAGAGGAATGAAATATAAAAATAAGAAATGATGAACGAATGTGCAATTTTAAATGCGCTGAATATGAGCAAAAAATTTTTAATCGTTTTAAATATAAATATATGATTCATACCCAAAATATTATAATGTATTAAAATGAGGGAAATATATTATTTGAATTCTTAAAAAAAATGTTTGTGTAAAATTGTTAATTCTATATTTAGAAAAACATGGGAATCTTTCTGTACTAATAAGGGGGGTTTTGGCAAGGCATTTTATTCTTCTACTAAATAATCAATTTATGATTTAATTAACATTTATTTAAGATAACTATTATATTCCATCAAATAATTTTTTGGCCCAACCCTCTGCAATATATGAATTGGCTTTTTACTTCTGTGGCGCCCCCCTATGCAATATATGAATTGGCTTTTTAGCCATTTCTGCTTCGGTAACGACATTTCTGCATCCATGACGACATTTCTGAAACACATGACGACAATTCTGCAATATCTCATTTTACTTATTTGGCGACTATTCTGCATACGGACTCTTATATAAAATATATCCGAAAATATTTTCATTTATTTTGGCATCCTAATCAATTTTCCCGCATTTTATGGAGGCTATATCCATTTTAAAATATAATTTGAACAACATTAATTTTCCTTGTGCAATACAACAAAAAAAAAATAATAAAATAAAATGATGAAAATAAATGTGAAATTAAAAATGTTAATGCGTTTTATTTATTTGGTCCTCAAAATTCAACAATATTCCTCCGTTTGCATTAATTTATCCTTTTCAGACGATGACTTCTCCACCATATTATTCAAATTCATTTCGGCCAATGGGCCATTTGTTAGTGGCGTGTTCTTCTCAACTTCCCCTCCTCCTTCCATTGCTGCTTTTCGTTGCTCCAACTTTTTCTTTCGCACTTCTTCCGCCACACATTGACTTCGCGTTCTTCTCCTTGCATTTGGCCGTATTTTCGGCAGGGCCGCTTAAAAATGAATGAGATTTTAATTGGAGTTTTTATTGGAATGATATTTTGGTTAAAAAAAAAATTCTGAAAATTGCCGAAAAAAGAGTACATACTAAATAATTACAACGGTTTAAGGAGGATTTATTCTCCAAACCAATACCCAAGTGGATAGAGCTGTTCAAGACGCATTGAATGGTATATAATTTGGTCATGGTTTGGTCAAAATTAAAGGGTATTTTAAACGGTTTAAACCAATTTAGGTTTTTGGTTCAAAACTAACTTAGAATTGGATAAAATCTATGCCAAAATCATTATTAAATGATGTGTCTTAACTAAAAATATTGTTTGGGTATATGGTTTTCATCTGAAACCGTTAAACTGGTTTAATCTTTTCGAAAATGTCAACTTTTTGTTGGCATTTTCAACGGTTTCACCAAAATTAAATATTTCCCATTTTTTAAATATTTTTATATTCACATGGATATGGTTTCAGATCTCCTGGGTACATTTTTCGCTTATAACATTCTGCACTTTGCAATGCCTCGGCCAACACAAAATCCTTGACTATTGGATCCAATTGTTTTCGGTGTTTGAACTGTGTTGAAAAAAGAAAAAAATTAATTTTTTGTTTCAGAATAATTATTGAAATTAATTATATTGTTTTGGTGTCGAAAAATCAGCATTTTGAGGCAATATTAAAGCGATAGACCAAAATGCCTTTTATAAATTTACATTTTTAAATTTTATTAAATTAAACTTAAAAAGGGATTAATAATCCCAATTTTTTGAAGAAAAGCTGCTTTTCTAAAACATTTTATAGAAAAAAAGTTAGGGCTTTTGAATGGAATAAAGCTTCCCCAGTAAAGTAACCTTTATTCAGTAACGACAAAAGATAATAAAAATGATTTTAAGATCTCAAAAGTTTTATCTTTTGACCCAAAAATTCTGGGCAAATTCAATGATTTTATGAGTAAATGAATCCATAAAAGAATTAATTTTGTTAAATTTTTACATTTTTCGCATCCATTAATTGTTCATGTGCAAGCCGAATATCGCGAATGGCCAATTCTTGTTGTTTTTCATTTTCTGCATTTGTTGTCATCATTCGGCTATGCAACGCCTCATCCCATCGCTCTTGGCCGCTGTCTTCTAGGATAAGCCTGTAGATGTAAGGAATTATTAAAAAAAAAGAATTTTATGTGATGTAACAAAATTTCAATATTTAAAAAAAATTATTTTAATTCACTAAATCATATTTTGGCTTAATTAAAAATGCTAAACAAGAATGTTATCCCTATTTTGTCCAATGTAATTTATGCCAATTGTTGGTAAGCCCACAATGCCTGCATTTACCATTTGTGGGAAAGGTCACACATTTGGCATTGTTACCAAAAATGGCCAAATATGCCACTGACAAATAAGGTTAAATTCATATTTTGCTCACAAAATTCGCCAAAATTTTCTCACATACCGTAAAACCCCTTTTAATTCGCCACTCTCTAATAATTCCCAGTCTCAATTTTGATTTGAGGACTCATAGCTCCCTGCTGGTAAGATAAACTTGAAAAAAAATTATTTGCATCCTAAAGGTCAACAAATTCCATTAAAATTAATTTGTTAAATATGTCCATAAATTAATGAGTTATACACTAAATTTTCCCAATTTTTGAGGAGTTGTAAAAATAATTCCGCAAAACTAATTAAAATATAGGTTTTACGGTAATCAATCCTCAAATGAATGGAATTATGTATTATGAACGCACCTGTACATATCCCAAGTAGTTTTTCGTGGAAAAATCCGCGTGAAATTGTCTCGTCGACTTTCTTCAGATTTCAATTTTTCATGCAGTAATTTGACTCGTTCCAAATATCGCGGTGTAATCCGATCCGCCGAATAGGTGATCTGCACAAAATTAGTGAGCATGAACAATGAGCAAAATAAATATTTTTTATCAATAATTTTTAAATTCACCCAAAATCCCTGCACATTGAAATCTGTATACACTCAAAATCTATACATCTAAAATCCTTATATCAAAAATCGGTAAAATTGTCGTTCGCATCCTGCCACCGCCCCCTTTTTGACAATAATTTTTAGGTTACTATTTTTTTATCACCAAAATTATTTTTTTACCACCAAATTTTGACTTCTAATAAATCAGAAACCGGTAACCGGTTTGACCTTATAAAATATACTAATTTGTAGATCTAATCGAGACGCATCGTATGGTATATAAAATGTTAGGTTTTGGCCCAAAATTAAATTAGATTAAAAATAAAAACTGGAAAAATGGTTTAAATATGTTTAATATCCTTCAATTTTGATCAACCCATGGCAAACTATAAACCATTCGATGCGTCTCGATGAGATCTACAAATTGTTATAAGGTTTGTAAGGTCTAAAAACGGTTTCTGATTTATTAGAATTAAAAACTGTTTTGTTGCTAAAAAATATTTTCCAATTTTTATACGAAATGCTAAAATGTGCTAAAATGTCCATCTTACCAAGTGCACAAAAATGTCCATTTTACCAAGTGCTAATTCCGGATAAAATCGGTTTTAAACCATTTTAAAGTCAGAATTCAAAACCTAGGCAATATTCGGATTCCCTTTCTTCTGAAACCCCTAAATAAAAGTTTAAAGGTCAAATTGAAAAATTAAAAAAAGAGGGAGGAGGGGGCTAAAAAACGATAGTTTTACTTCAAAATCTCTACTGCGTAAAATCGCTACATCTACAAAAGTTACAGTGTTACATATTCTAAAGACTTTTCCTCTTTTTTCCTTGCTACTACATCCCATCCTTATCAAAAAAATTTTTCTTTGTAAAGATTTTAAATTAGAGGTTTGGGTGTGCAGAGATTTATGGGTTGACCATTGACTCTAATTTTTTTGCATACTTTTTGTGTGAATTTGGCTTGCATTTTGCGCACTTTTCCACCAAAAACTGCTGGCAGCGGCGGTGATAATCTCCGTTGTTTGGCCGCCGGTGGTCTGCCCTCATTCATTGATGAACATTCATCGCTGCCATTTTCACTATGTAAATTTGCATTGCTATGCAAAGACGAAGATGAATTGCTGCTGATTGCATGGGTTGTTTGTTGTGATTCATTCTAAACATTTTTGTAAACATTTTTTCCAACCATTTTTCAATGGGAATTAAAAAATTTAAATGTGCCAAAAATCTTTTTCCATTTGTGTAATTCTGCTTAATGTTAAACATGAATATTTGGTTTTGTTTGTCAGTGGCATATTTGGCCATAAATTGGTAAGGGCGCAATGCCAACATTTGCCAAATGTGTGACCTATCCCACGTCCCACCCAATGGTAAATGTTGGCATTGGGTTACCAAAAATTCGAATAAATTACATTGGAATAGGACAAAATGGAGCCCAACACTCATGCCTAATAAGCATTCCTATTCCTAGGTACTTTTTAATTATCTAGAATATCTACCATCTGATTTTTCTTTGAAATGAAGGGTCCTCTGATTAGGGTAGGGTTATGGATATGTGAGATGATGACTATACCTATCCCCTAAGGCCCTGTACATACTTGGTGACAGCTATCACCTCACCACGCTATTTTCTTTCTCTATTTCTTGCCTCACATGTGGTGAGTGGTTGGTGTGTATACTTTTTCCCCCCTTCTTGCGAGTTGTGAGGCTCACATAGTGAGTCGTTGCGAATGCCTCACCAATTTTTTTAAACCGGTTTTTCTCATCAATTTCGTGGCCCAATCTCGTTCAAATTAATTCCATATAAAGTAAATCGACTATGGAGAATCCAAAAATGAAATCAGTTTTAAAATTTGAAAACATGGATATATGATAAGCGGATTTGGATATAAAATGAGCTATAAAAATGGAAAAGATGAACATAGGAAATTGCTTTTCACATATTTTGTAGTCCTTCATCTCCTCTTTCCAACAAGCTATGCAACATTGAATTTGGTCCACTACATGGCGAGTTAGCGGCTCTAGAAATTTGCATATTCCTGACATTCTGGAGGCCATAACTTTTTTATTTGACGACCGATTTACAAAATTTTTTAATATTATTATTCTACTCGACGAGCCCTATCCAATGATGTATAGAACATGGCGTTTGACGTTCACAGGAAACCGGTTTAAATTTTGGTTCAAAACCTTGGCAGGGACAGGAAGCAGTTTGACGAAAATTTCTCCTTTTATTTTTAAAATATTCTCCAATTTTTGCTGATCATTTTTCACTATCACATCATGGGGATTGACCGGTGTTTTCCATCAAAACATGGGTGGTGAGGCGTTCATTTTAATTATTTTCAATTGCATTTTTTTCGAAAGTGGATGGATGAAAAATTCTGAAAAAAATTTCTAAAAATATTTAAAAATATGCTTAACAATATTGGAATAACAATGGGGCTATTTGGTACCATGGTTGTATTGATACACAAGTGGTGACAAGTGCAGAACGGCTCACACATTTTTTCTTCCCCTCACCAAAAAAGTATACACGCATTTTTTGGTGACAGAGTCACAATTGTGACTCGTTCACACTCGGCCGGAAAGGGGTGTGGCCTCACCAAGTATGTACGCGAATGCCTCACCAAAGTGTGATTGGGTCACCACTCACTTTGTGAGGCTCACATGTGACTCTGTCACAAAAAGTATGTACATGGCCTAAAGACCCTAACCCTATACCGGATGACCTATGGATGGAGGTACCATTATCTTGCCTTCTGATGACTCAAAAAAATTTGTCGAGAAATAGCCGAAAAGTACGGACCAAATTACACATGGGTCATGGGATATATTTTTCGTAAAAATTATTTAAAATTTTCACATTTTGTTCCTTTTAATTAATTTATATTTTCCTACCGAATTTTGGCGTTGTATTTCATCGTTTTTCTCCGTTTCCTTTTCATCCTCATTTCCATTTGTTGTTTCTTCTTCCATTTCCCAATGGCATTGATTTTGGCCATTTTTATCGCAAATCAAGGGGATTTGGGCAATATTCAGCACATTACAATAAAGATGGCTTTTCAACAGGGAATCCAGTGGGGAATCGCTTAAATTGAATTTTTTTAATTTTGATATTTAATTTTTGCTCATAAAATTATTGAAATTAACTTAAATTTTTTATTAAAAAAATCAATAAATTTTGGGGCCATAAAACTTGGCCAAATGGACTTATTTTTTAAATGTCCAAATTATAATAAAACAAAAAATGCCGATTTTTGTTAAGACTTTTGGGTAAATTTTAGACTCAAATGAAATCCAAATTTATTAAATTAGCCGTTTTGGATTTTGGAAACTAAAAAAATTAGTTGGATCTAAAACCAAATTTTTATTAATAATTTAAATTTTTAGAGTTCTAAAAATGTCCTACAGGATTGATAAATATTGTTTTAATTTAATGTTAAATTAAAAATTATATTGATTTTATTACCATGTTAGACTGGGCGAAAGATTCACTTCAAGAAGCCATGGTTTCAAATCTTCATCAATCAAAATGTCAAAACCGAAAAGTTCGAAACAGCATTTTGGATGTAAATTCACTAAAAAATCATAATATTTTATGTTTTGATTATTCGAATTTTGCGCACTTTTTTTGTCAATATTTCAACCAAATTTTAAGCATATTAATAAAGTTTTTTATACTGTTGGGTTAAGAACTCTTTCCATAAAGCATTTTCATTTTTAAAAATTATAGGATCAAATAATTCGGCTAAAAAAGTTTGACTAAAAAATGAAAACTGCCCGATTTTGGCTTATTTTTTGCTGCTTTTTTGGTCATTTTTGTCAATTTCCAATTAAATCTAATATTCTTTTACAAATCAATTTATCAAAATCAGTGCTATAAAATAGTAACTAAAAATTCATTAGAAAAATTAAAATTAGATTTGGTGCACAAAATTCTTTCCTAATTAGTAATTTATATTAATATTACTTACATTTTCGACACATTGCTGCCACCTTTGGCTGTACCGAAAGCAATGTTTTGATGATAACATCCTCAATTCGGACCATCAAAAGTCCAGTGTCGACGCCGTCCCCCGTTTCCAATTCCCTCAACAATGCGCCCAGCGTCCATTTATGTCCCTCATTTTCATGGGTACAGTCCGTGTTCCGCACAAATTCTTGGCTGGATTTATTCAATGAATAATTGGTCAAATGCTGGTTCACATCCGCCAAATTCGCATTCCCATCCTTGTATTCGTGAACGGCGAATCGAGCCAAACCCTCACTGAATGGATATTAAATGAGTTTAAGAATATATAAAAGTCTAAAATATTTCAAAAATTTATAAATTAAACTGAAAAAGTGAAAAATAAATTTATCCGTTTTTTTTAAATTTCGGAGAAAAAAAATTTATAAACAATGCCAAATTTGAATTTTCCTTCCCCATAAATTATAATTAGAGACCGAAATTTAATTTTTTGACTTATTTTGTCATTTTTGAGGAAAATTCCCCTGTAAAAATGCAATAAAAAAAACAAAAATTATCTATTTTGAGGTTCTTGAAATTTGATTTGGAAAATTTCCCGAAAAAAAACTATATTAGAATTTTTTTCGATTTTTGCAAAATAAAATTGGGTTTCTAAATATTAAGGCAAAACTAAATTCAAAATGTTTTTTTCAAAAATGTGGCCTCAGCCCCCAACAAAAATATTACCAAAAAATGTTTTTCGAAATAAATAGATAAA
Source organism: Pratylenchus scribneri (assembly GCA_030063045.1). NCBI lineage: Eukaryota > Metazoa > Nematoda > Chromadorea > Rhabditida > Pratylenchidae > Pratylenchus > Pratylenchus scribneri. Next base: position 896,877 of record JAQSEB010000022.1, on the reverse strand, counting down.
AAAATTTTGAGAAAAATCAAAATTTCGGCTCAAAAACCTCGAACTTTTTAATTAAAAAATATTTACTTGTAAACATAGGCTATCAATGGGTAGAAAGAAGTGACCAAAACGTAAATTCTCAAATCCCATTTGAGTTGGTTGATCAAATAAGGCCTTGAAATGTAACGGGAAATCAACAATTTTCGATCATTTTGTTGTTGTTCATTGTCAGTGTCAAGCAATGAAATCTGCAAATTATGCAAAAAATCAATAATTTAAAAGAAATTGGATGGTAATTGAATTAGGAAAATATTTAATTTGTCAAAAAAACTCCGAAATTTCCAAAAAGTTTAAACCGATCAGCATAATTGGTTTAGTGATTTAAACCGGTCTAGTGGTTTAGTGGTTTAAACCGGTTTAGTGATTTAAACCGGTTTAGTGGTTTAAACCGGTTTAGTGATTAAACCGGTTTAGTGATTTAAACCGATTTAGTGATTTTAAACCGGTTTAGTGATTTAAATCTGTTTAGTGGTTTATGCCGTACTCTCAAACCATACCATACCATACCATTCAATCGATAGATCTCATAAGCGAAGACGGATCATTTATCTATGTTTTGGCATAGGTTTAACCAATTATAATTCACGATTTTGAACCAAAAAACAAAATGTGTTTAAACCGTTTAATACCCTTTAATTTTGATTATGACCAAATTATATATCATTCAATGCATCTTGACCAGCTCTATCCAATTGGGTATATGGTTTGTGAATGTTGGGCAAACCATTAAACCATTATAATTATTTTAGACATTTTCAATGTTTTTTGGAAAATTAAAATAGTATTAAATTTAAATTGAATTACTTGTTCCGCTTTTTCCAAGAAGAAAATGCCTCGGCCAAAAGAGCCATCAACGGGTTTAACAATGAATGGGGATGCAATGCCATTGCCATCGCTGCATTCAATTTCCAAAAGACATTTATGCAATTTTTGTTTGGATTCCTCACTTAATGGTGTGCAAAAGAAGTCGGGAATCTCCAAAAGACCAACAATTAGAGGCAATTTTTGAATGTTAAAACTCACAAAATTGAACCAGTCGTATCCATATTGAATTGCTGCCCTTCCCACATTTTCATAGAGCACATCTTTTCTCTAAAAATTTTAAAGAAATTTGATTTTGATTAGAAAAGATAGCTACAAAATCATATAATCTCAAAGTTTTGATTTTTTCAAATTAAAATTTTTAAAGATAACTATTTGGCCCGAACCCGTTCAATTGAGCGCCATCGCTTGTGGCTCATTGAGGAATAAACCAATATTGATTTTTTTGTCAGATTAAAGAGCTAACTGTTGGCTATCGATAGATATAATATTTATTTGGTTTGGTTTAGAAATAGCAGAGATGTACTGAAAAAAAACCATTAAAAAAGAGTGCAAATTTTTCATTGTTTTTTAAACACAATTCCATGAAATCTTAACCAAACCAAATAAATCTTATATCAATCGATAGCCAACAGTGAGCTCTTAATTTTATGCAAAAAAAAATATCAATATCGGTTTTGTCCTCAATGGACTATAAGCGACGTTGCTCTCAGTCAGCTTAGACTTGGCTCGATTATAATGTACCGATTTTTCCTAACAAAATTTATCATTTGTTTCGCATTTACTGCTCTTTTATATGACATATTGATGATTTGGGATTAGCCAAGCCAAAATAAATAAATTATTGGGATTAGCCAAGCCATAATAAATAAATTAATGGGATTAGCCAAGCCAAAATAAATAAATTATTGGGATTAGCCAAGCCATAATAAATAAATTATTGGGATTAGCCAAGCCATAATAAATAAATTAATGGGATTAGCCAAGCCAAAATAAATAAATTATTGGGATTAGCCAAGCCATAATAAATAAATTATATTTCCAAAAAACCTTGAGATTACTACGGAAATTGCCTCCGTGCCAATGAAACTCACAGTGATCATCCAACTGCGCGGAAAATGGTTCATCCTCTGCCATGGACGCAGTTGTCGCATTGTTGTGGTGGATAAATGTGTGTTGGTCCAAAGTAAATTGCAATTCGGGTTCTTTGCCGAACAGTGTAAAAATCCATAAGCGAACAGAATTGAGCGGACCAGTTTTGAATCACTTTTGACCAATTTGAAGCACATATTGTAGTGTTCGCCAATTTTGGTGTATTTCCGTTGAATGGATGGATCAACGCGGCGAGTTATGAATTTCAGTGCGATCGGATCGAATGTGAGCAGCATCCATTCCTTTAGAAAATGGAAAAATTTTGGTACTTATCGGTTATCCGCCCGCAGTTTTTTTTTGGATCAACTGGGTAAATTTAACGGTATCCCCCAAGAGTTATCCGGTATAGGGTTGGTTAGGGTCATCTCATATATTCGTAACACTAATCCTAATAACCCATTAGGGGGAACCTACATTTCAAAACCATCTGCAGACGAATAACCGTTAAGTACCAAAATTTCTTGGTAAAATTCTTCCCTATAATTTTGAAAAACCAACACCTAATAAGACTATTAAATATAATTTAGTTCAACCAAATTGGACTGAACTATGGCTCGTCAAATCGGTTACGTGATTGAACCATGGATTTGATAATGTTTACGATTTTATTTAATTCAATTAAAAATAAACCTTTTCATCCCCGGCTCTCGATGCATTCTTTTCTTGCCCGTTTTCTTCGTAACGGCAAATCGAATTATCCAAAGCGGTAGCAGCAGCAGCGATCATCTATTTGATTAATATTTGAAATTCGAATATAAAAAAATAAAGAATTCAATTTAAAATGAATTAAAACTTTTGATTAATTTACATGTACACTTTTATACATCACTTTTTTAAATAAGGCATTTGGCTAACAACTAATTAAGTAAAATATATTCATTCATAAATGAAGAGGTTGTAATTGTAACGCAAAATATCTACAGAGAAAAATTTTTAGATAAGGATAAGGAGCTAACTTTGTGAAAACTGCTGAAATGTTTGGGAGCGGGGAGTCAAATAACTTTTAAAAATTAAAAATTTCTCTGTAAAGATTTAGATTGTGTAGTAATTTTGAGTGCAGTTAATTTTGGTGTAAGAATTTTAGCATTCAGGTTCTAGCTATGGGGAGTTGGGAGCATGGTTCGGTAAATCCATGGTGCGAAAAATCGTCAATTTTGACGAAATTGTAAAAATGAATCAAATGTCTCATTGACCTCTAATAAATCAGAGACCGATCGATATTCGATGCGTCTCGATGAGATCTACAAAATGGTAAAAGATTCTAAAACTGGTTTCTGATTTATTAGAGAGGTCAATGAGACATTTTATCATCGTCAAAATTATGATTTTCCGCACCAAGTTTGGGAGTGAACAGTGAATAAACACATATAAAATGAGGCTATTAATTGAATAAATTGAGGTGTTTACTATAAATAAAAGCAGGTGATTATTAAAAAAATAATTGCAGTGTAATTCGGTAAACAAATTAGCAGGTATAAAACCAATATATAGGCATGGAAAAAGTACAATGTAAACAAAATTGGCATTTAAAAAAAAAAAAAAAACATTGAAAAATAATTTCTCTCTAAAATCAATAATTAATTTCTACACTATTTCCTTCTTTCTTTATATTCTAAAGTGACACTGTTTCATCAATAATTCCATATGCTTTTGTTGTACGTTCACGGAAAATCAGTGGCATTCCAACGCGAACATATTCCGGTTGTTGCACAAATTTGAATGTTACTCCCCGGTACCATTTGCATTCGGTGATTGAGGCCTCATCAAAATCCACAATTGTTACGGTTCGACGCAGAGAGCCAATGTAAACTTGAAAAAAATTATTCAATTAAAAATTAAGGTTTAATTTGTCGAAAAAAGAGCAGAAATTATAACGGTTTAAGGAAGGGTTTGTTCTTACAAACCATATATACCGAAATTTGATAGAGTCTGCTAGTCAAGACGTGTTGAATGGTATATAATTTGGTCACGGTTTGGTCAACAATTTTTAAACGGTTTAATCAATTTTGGTTTAATGGTTCAAAAACGCAACTTAGAATTAGGTAAACCTAAGTTTTGATTGAATAAATTAAATATTTTTTAGTCATTTTTAATGTTTTTTTGACAAATAAATAAAAGTTTTGCTAACTTGTTCCTTGGAAGCCAATGAAAAGTTCGCCGAAATGTTGCAATAAATAGAAGTGCGCTTTGAATTTCCAACAGAACATTTCTTTGCTGAATTCATTGATGACTACCATTCCCTGTAAAAATATTAAAATTAGAAATCATTAAATGAATTAAAAAACATTTTATAGGTTGTTACACGAATTTTGCAACTTTTTGGCCAATATCTCATCAATCTTTCTGACTAGCAAAAAACATATTTTTGGATTAATCTCTTCTGAGCATTTTAATATCAAAATAAGTGGATCAATCAAATTATAATTGGCTAGAATGTTATGACCAAAAAACAAAGAAAACTTCCCGATTTTGGCCTATTTTGACTTTTTTGGTCACAAATTTTTTATCAATTTCCAATCAAATCCACTAATTAATTTACTAATCAAATCCTACCAATTAAGGATATAAAATGAAGCCAAATTTTCTAAATTCAAAGTTGGTATTCATTTGGAAAATTTGAAATTATGCACAATAAACTTTTCGCTTTAGTTTAGTGGTTGGGCTAATTCCATAGGCCGTGGGCCGTCCCTCCAGTACAATGGGCATTTCAATTTCAACTCCTTCCCCCAAGCAAAGATTTACCAAATCCAAATGTCTTCTTTTGGCATTTTTTTTTGATATTTTTTGCCTCTTTTGACTAAAATTTTCCCTTTGGAATCATTTTTGGAAAAAAAATTTTTGCCGTTGGGAAACTCACCCTCCGTAAAGTGGCATTCAAATAATCATTGGATGGACCCCGTAGAACAATTGATGCACTATCGCCGGCCAAAATCCTCAACACTGGTTGCTTATTCCGATGAATACTCTCGATGGTTGCTGTGCAATATTCCCCACGGGAATTTGGACCGAATTTGACTCGATCCCCTTCAGCCATATTTCCTTCGGCCAATAACCCGCAAATTATGGTGCCAACCTTTAAATTTGTAAAATTTAAAATGGTAGCTGGGATATAAGAACATATATATCTCAAAATACGATTATTTAGATTTTTTTGAAATCTGCCAAACAGGAATTTAAAGAAATTTTTGGCTTTTAATATTGCATTCTAATGAAAATGTGCCAATAAGTATCGTGGACCAAATTCGATGGGCGGGTGGATCAATCCGCAGTCCACAATATAACCAAAAATTCGAGGCACCAAATCAAATTCAATAACCTTTCCGAATTCGATGAACTCTTTTCCCGTCAATGCACTTCCCCAATTTCAACTAATTCCCCAAAAAAATGAATAAAAATTAAAATTTTCCAATTTATTTATTTTCGATTAAAAATTGAAAAAAGTATACGAATTGTGAATTCTGAAAAAAGGTAAGGTTAAGTGAAAAAGGGATGGGCGGAGTTTGATTGAAGGGAAACAAAATTGATTTATGAATATATTATGAATGGATTGAAGGAAAAATGCGGCAAAAATATGGATTCACTGAATAATAAATTTGCCAAAGGCAATATAAGACGAGGAGAAAATGATTGATAAATTTTGATTAAAATGAGATAAAAAACCAAAAAAAATGCAAAGATTGTTAATTCCAAAGGTCGCCATTGGCGACAGTCCCCTCTCCGCTGCTTCCGGCCTCATTTCAATTCCTTGATTTGCTCCTCCAATGCCACCAATTGCCGCTCATAATTTTGCACCCAAATTTTCATCTCTCTCAATTCCTCCTCCAACTTTTCTTTGCGCTTCATCAAATATTCCTTAATGACGGCCCCATTTGCATCATTCGGCAATTCCGATATTTGCTGGGTCAAGTCTTGAATTTGCTGTTCCACATTTTTCTTCTCCAGCATTTTGGCTATCAATTGCTCTTCTACGGTGTGCCAGCGATCGAGCAGATACTTTTTGATGACGTTTTCATCTCCTTCTTTTACTTTCCCACTTCCTTTCTCGTTCTCACGCATTCCCTTTTCGTCATCCTTCTCCAGCTTCACATCCTTCAGATCATTTCCTCCAATTCCAACAATTTTGCCAACAATTCCCTCATTTCCTCCCAATTCCAATTTAATCATTACATTTTCCTTCTTCACATTTTGCACCAATTTTGCTCCAGCCCTTTGGCCCTTATTTTCCTCCACCTTCAATGACACATTTCCCACACATTTTTCCTCAATATATTCGCTTTTCATTTCCACATCACCCTTTTCACTTTCCACCAATTCACTTTCAGGCTTTACTCCCTCCACCCATTCTCGAATTCGATCTTCATCCACCCATATTTTCAACTGATTGGGTTCATATTCTTCCGGTGGAGGGGATGCGGGAGGAACCATCGCCTGGATTCGGCCTTTCTCTTCATCCTCTTCCTTTCTCTTCTTCTCAGTCTTTCGTACTTCATCCTCTTCATCCCTCTTCTTCTCATTCCTTCGGGCATCATCCTCCTCCATTCGACGTTTTCTTTGTCTTCGGCGCACTTCTCGGCGTTCATCATCATCCAAAATCTTCTTCATCCGTTCTCTTTCACCCCTTTCGCCATTCTTATTCCAATATCGACAATAAGGCGGCAGTTTATCCTTTCTTTCCTCTGGTTTCAACCCTTTCTGCTCCTCCAATAATTTCAAGTCATTTCGCTCATCCACATCCTGCGGGTTGATCCAATCAATTGGAGGGTATTTTCTCTTGTCCGAAACAATGCCTGGCGTATATTTAAGCTTGGGAATAACAAGTTGAAGCCCTTCGGGCGGTATCAACTCCAATTTCTTCCCTTCAGAGTTGCTCATTGAACGGATCACATTCTCTAAAGCTCTTTTCAGCATTCTTTCACCATTTATTGCGAACAATTCATATTTCAATTTTCGCACCCGTTCTTCAGCCGTTGAATTGTCATGATAGGCGTTGGTGTTTCGAATCTCATACAAATCGCTTCGCCATTGTTCAACTGTGTTCGAGGCACCGTGAAAAACCTCCGCCCGGTTCAATTTACAGTCCCTTTGTCTTTTTTCCAACAATTTCCTTTTCCAATCGCCTTCCCTTTTCTGCCACTCCCAATATTCGCTTCCGGCATACTCATTGACGAGATTTTGGTTCATTCTTTCTTTCACCTTTTCCCTTCTTTCAACCAAAGCAAAACGTGGCAATTTCAAGTTCATTGGAGGTGCAGGCGAAGATGCGGGCGATGGCACACCCTTCCGTGGATCCTTAACGTCATTTTCCTCCATTCTTGAATCAGATTTAGGTACCTTATTCTCGTTCTCATTTTCCCCAATTCTGCTCTCCCCTTTTCCATTCTCGCTTTCATTTTTGCGATTCTCATTCTGACATTCCTCCATATCATTTTCTGCACTATGTTCAATGCACTTTCGAGGTTCTGAAGATTCTGTTGTGACATTTCCCTCGCCTCTTTTCTCACCATCTTCCTCTTCATCCCTCGTGGACTCTGAACTTGCATCTGACCATTCTCCTTTGGCGAAGACTGACTCGGTTTCATCATAATCCAATTTTTCACTACTAGAATGACTCATTTGACCGAAATCGAGGACGACAAAAGAAATATAGAGATAATATTTTTGATTGAAGCTAAAGGGAAAAGATTTGCCATATAAAAAATTAATAATTGAATTGTTGGTAAAAAGAATCGAATGGGAAATGGAATGAGAGTGGTGGAAAGATTTTATGAATGAATTTGGCCGAATAGGATGAGCATTCAATTCATTTACATTTTTATCCATTGCCCCTCCCCTTGTACGAGGACCCGAACAATTGACCCCGAAAGGGGCCAAGGGTAATTGCCCTTCCTTTCTCTCTGCATTGGCCAATAAATCGATGATGGACCAAAGGATCAAAGTTCGCAGAAGGGCGCGGACAACTTTCCCAATTGGATTCATCTTTACGATAACTGCAATGGCCAAAAAGGCGAAAAGCAAAAATATAAGGATGAGAAAACCGTATTTTGCGAGGGAGAAAAATTTAGAAAATAAAATGAATGGATCGAATGAAAAATCCAAAAGGCCTTTCACACTTTCCACTGTATTCTCGGCATAACTACCCCAATTTTGTCCTTCCCCTCCAGCATTTTCACCCACAATCTTTTGCTTCAATATTTCGTTAAATTTTGGGGGGACATAATACAATTGGCCTTTCAGTTGCAACTCAACCGAATTGGATGGACATTTCGCAATGCACTTCTTTTCGAATTTTTCAGCATTTGAGGGGATTATTGCAGTATTTTGTTCACCTTCCTTCGAACAATGAAGGACAAATTGCAATTCGGCACATTCAACGCTAGCCATGAATTTTGGTCCATCAGACCAACATTTTGCCTTCAATTCCGCCCCAGTGGCGCATTGATAGCACCCTTGCAATTCCTCCACCTCAATTCGGCATTCAGCTTGTTGTGATTTGTGAACCAATTCCAATCCTTCAATATCAACATTTAGCTGGACTGCACTATACTCTTGCTCGACAAATATTTCATCCTTCTCGGAATATAAGCGATGATTTCCCATGCTCAATGGCAGACTATTTTCGATGTTCCCCATTATTTCCTCCCCATCAAATCCCCTACAATTGCATTTAACAGATGTTTGTCCAATCTGACAATCTTGGCATGCTTCCAAGGCAATTTGACAGTCAAAATTGTTAGCCCTTTCTTTATTTTCACAAAATAGGTCACCCCATTGTGTTTTTTCGGGGAGAACCGCCACTCCATCCTTCCCGAGCAGGAATTTTTGCCTCATTGAAATGGGATCGGTCGACGTTATTGACAATGGCGTGAAGCTAATTGTATTCCAACGGTGTTTTTGGGCTGCTTGAAGCCACATGGAGTGAGATTGCACCTTCCCATCAATTTCCAACGTTGCCTCCGCCTTTAATACATTTTCCCAATCGGTGCACTCCAATATTTTATAAACATTATCGCCCTTTGGTCGAGCAAATTGCCGATAAAAAAGGCACGATTGGGGGCCAGTAATCATTTGAACAATGGGCACCCCCAGAGGGCAAAGATCCGAAGATTGTGAAGGCACATGTTGGCAAAATGTGTGCCCCGGCAAATGATTGTTTTCCATTTCATCTACCAAACTTTCTTTTCCTAATTCCTCACAACTTCCCCATTGACAATTTCCTGCCCCAGGGCATCTTCTCTTGACCTCCACGTCCATTTCATAGGACCGTGTGAATCTTTTAATCTTCGCCGAACATTTTTTAGTCAATTTATGCATAATAACTGATAATGTGCCTAATGTTCCATTCGTTTCGTCATTGATGAGCATTACATTGGTTTGCCCCATTGGCAGCAAGGTTAATGTGTTCGAACTTGACAATTTACAAATCATTTCCTGACCGTTCTGGCTACAATGTTGGCTCTGGCTGACAATGGAAACGATATTTGAAAAGGCGCCAACTTGTGGGGAAGCCATCAAAAGTAACAAAACAATCGCCCAATGCACCCGTCGGTCTCTCCGTTGATACCTTCGCCTAATTCTTTCAATCCGCATTAATTCTCGCCTCTCGTTTTCCATTTCCTCCATCACCCTCTCTTCAAGAATCACAAAGATCCATCCCAAATAAATCAACGCAATTCCCAAAATCAGGACTAATACCAGATCGTATTTTGAAAAAGTTTCCAATTTCCATTGCCTTTCATTTCTTATCTGCTCATTCCTTTCATCGTTCAATTTGTCCAACAATTTCGCATTCGAATTATCAAAAACCATAAAAAGTACGATAATCAGTCCCGCTGCTTTCAAACTTCTTTGACGCCAATTTAGACTTGTTTTTGCCACTCCTTTTTTGATATTTCGGATTTTTTGCTTAACAGTTTGCCTAGCGGCATTCGGGTCGATGGGCTTTCCCCACCTTAACCATTTCCAAAGACTAACTGGAACGGCCAAAATATAAATGATGGCTGAGCACAAATGGCGTAATTTACTGGAACAGCATTTCATAGTTCGGGCTAAGCAACAAATTGCGAAGTAGCCGAATAAAAGCAAAGTGCCAAATACAAAAATGGCCATTTTTGGAGAACAAAATGGGTTGAGAATCAGGTCAAGGCACCAGCTACATTTCAAAACTTGGCATTCATGCAATGCTTCGCATTTGATTGACTTTTCATGGGGATTGGGTGCATTGTTTTTCCAAAATTTAATTTCACAAGAAAATTTGTTCAACAAAATTTCCGTCGGTAGATTGAAGTCTATTTTATCAACATGGGTGCGCACAACACATAGGTCCTGGCAACAAATTTCCGCCTTCTCAAATGGGCGAGGGACGAGCGCATGAATTCCATTTTCGGAGCATTGGACCAAACAACCTCTGCAGTCGCTCATATTCGTGAATTTTATGGGTGAACAATTCAAAATACCAAAAATGGACAAGAAAATGAGGGAAATTAACGAAATGGAAGCCATTCCCAACTTTGCCTTTGCTCTTGTGACCATTCCGTGCTTGTTTTCTCCAACTTTTTCAGGCGCCAAAACCGTGATTTCCTTCGCAACTCGGAAATTTTCATTCACTTTTTCCCTTTCCACATTTGTACTCTCCGTTTCTCTTCCATCATCCAAATCTGTTTCCAGCGGATGCAATCGAGAAACTGGGCGCACCCAAATTTTTCCGCTGGTCAATTTCAATTTAACGCTTCGAATGGCACCTTCCTTTCCTTCCAATTCTATTATTTTTCCCATTGGCCAATTATTTCGGCTAATATGATCTTCCCTAATCAAAACTATTTCGCCCAACTTCGGTTCCCTTTTGGTGAGTCTTGCCGGTCCAACGTGGTTCCATTTTGATCTTTCCCGGAGAACATTCAAATACTCCTTCCTCCAACGATCGAAAAACATTTCCAAAGATTCCACATTACTCTGAAATTCGGCGGCTAATCGATTTTGGGGGGACCTTTTCTCGATTTCAAAGAAATCCCGATCGATTATTTCAATCGAATGTATCCCCTTCGGGTGGATGAAATCGATTGGTCTCAAGGGTCGAGGTTCACCGGCAGCATCCGACACATACGTTATGGGCCTAGAGTTCATCGAAAACTCAATTTCGGCGCAGAACGAGAGCAATTCATCAAATGGCAGAATCAATCTGCCCAATGACCTTCTGAACCCATCCTTTGCCAACTTAATGAGTCTCTCATAAACTCCACCCGCCCACGGGGAGAGGGCGGGAAGGAAGCGCCATTTGATTTCCCCTTTCGTGCCATCCGTCAAAAGTTGAATTGTTTTATTTGCAAGGACGAATTGTGAACCATTATCGCTGAGACAAGTTTCGGGGCGACCTCTCCGAGCAACAAAACGGCGAAAAACATTCAAGAACGAGTCGGTGGTCATATCAAGTGTTGGTTCAATATACACAGCTCTTGTCATCAAGCAGGTGATAAGCACCAACCACACTTTCACAATGTTCCCCTCGGGCAACCTCGTAAGGGTTGGCCCGGCATAATCCACCCCAATGTGAAGAAACGGTGCGCTTGCTCTTGTCCTTCTTGATGGATGAGGAGGCATTCTCGGGAGAGCGAATTGAGCTGAATGAGCGCGCCGACATTGAAGGCATTTCTTGACCATTTGTCTGGTCTGCTTTCTCGCTTGGGGGGACCAAAATTGGCTCAAGAATTCCGTTAATGTGGTTTCAACACCAGCATGACACAATTTCACGTGAATTTCCCTCAATTTTAGAAACGTAACAGCTGATTTCGGCAAAACCAGGGGAAATTTTTGTTCATAATTGCAATCGCTATTTCCCATTCGTGTGTGCAATCTCAACATCCCCAATTCGTCTTCATAAACGTCATACTTTTTCAAATTTTCCCATTCAAATTTTTGAGCTTGATTCATAAATATATATTCCGCACATTTCCTTCTATTTGGCACAGAATCGATTCCATCTTTATGGCTCATGAACCATTTGAAAATTGGATTTTGCCACATTTTTTCATTCCCGATTTTCAAAATGAATTTCAAACAATTTTCCACAACATTAATGAGTTTATACCATGCGCTATACTTTTCTGGATCAATTAGCCATTCATTCTTTCCCAATATTCCACCAATTCCAACAAATACTTCATCCGTCATCATGGTCGGAATTTTCTCCTCATCATCCCCCTTCAATTCAAATTCAATTTCATTCGGCCACAAACTCTTATCCGTCAACCATTCCGGTCCTTTCCACCACATATTCGAATTGCGTAAACCTTCCGGAGTTGTGCCTCTCGTGGCCATATCCGCCGGATTTTGCTTCGTTCGCACATAGTGGAAAACACAATTCTCTAAAGTCCTAATTTCTTTGATTCGTCTGTCAATTATTGCCGGTTGGGGTTCCTTTGTCCGGAGCCAGGCTAATGCCACCTGCGAATCAGACCACAAATGAATATCCTTTGAATCGACTTTCATTTCTTCCATCACAAATTTCAACGTTCGAATGCCCAACAGAATTCCGAACAATTCAAGCTTATGAATGGTCAATGTTTTCGCCCGTTTTGCTGGCTTCAGGCGATTTTTCGAGAACACCAACGACGAATTTCGATTTTCCATTGGCCCACAAACAATATAAATGGCAGCCGCAAAAGAACAATCCGACGCATCCACAAAGGCGTGGACTCCGACATTCTCCGAATTTTGAAACAGAAAATAGCGCGGGATCTCGATTTTTTGTCCCCGCCAATGGTCCAAAATGAACATCCAATTCGCCTTTTCTTCACCAATTAAAGGGGAATCCCAATTGCTTTTCTCTCCCCATAATTTTTGAAACAATATTTTTGCATAAAGCATTGCCGGACCGGTTAACCCCAACGGGTCATAATGGCCAGCCATACTGCATAAGTTGGTGACCGAATTTTGATTGGTTCTCTTGCCCCAACCCCATGAATTTCAACTTTCTCCTGATGAATTTTTGGGGGGTGAAGCCGTCTGACAATTTGATCGGTAATATAATTGAATCCGCTAGCACCATCGCACAAAACAACTGCAGAAAGCTGATGTCGGGGATTTCGCCTGGAAGAAATTGTCAATTTTTTGGTCATGTAATAGGCATGGTCCATTTTTCTCAATTTCTGAATATTCTGGTACGAAAGGGCAGAGATTTGCTTTACAAGTCCATCCAAATCTTCTGCATTTTCCAAATTCTTCAATTCATTCAATTGGCCATCATCCAATTCGATTGGCAAATCCTCATTCATGCCCATAAATTTTCCATTTTCGGCTTCCAATTCCCATTTTCCCTCATCCATTTTCATATTATTTAAATTCTTTTCATTATCATCAAATTTCAAATTTTCGATCTCATTTTCCTCTATTTGGCCTTTCAATTCGCCATATTTACCAAAATTTTCATACAAGTCCACCTTTTCTTCATCGCAATTCTCATTCAAATAATTTGCCTCATTTTTCACCAATGTGGAAATACCGACCAAAGTAGGAGCCATTGCCGATTTGGAGGCACTATTTGATGGCTTGGAATTAATGGGAACGAAATTGGCATTGTTCGAATTAGAATTTGATGGGACAAAATTCAACTTGGGGGGCGTAGAATTTGTATTTTGACGCCCAAAATTGTTATTTTGGCCATTTCCTTGGCTCTTGAAACAAACCATCTTATGATGTTTGCCGCCGCAGTTCGGGCACCTTCGATTGCTCGTGCAATCCTTTACTTCATGGTTTCCCCTTAAACAATTCACACATCGATTCTGCTCTTTCAATCTGGCTGATTTTTCGAATGCATTCTTGTATTGTGGACATTCGGAGGGAAAATGACCGCCAAAACAGAGAGAACAATGAGGATTTCCAGAAAGGGTCACAAAAGTTCGCTCCCGATTGGTCCCGGTTTGAAAGCGTTGATTTGGCCGATTCTGAACATTCGGGGTTGGGGAAACATGCTTTACTCGATTTGAATCACTTCCCCCCTTAATTCGATTGACATCTTCCATTACTGTGACAACTTCCCCCAATGCCTCCCTCAAATCATCAAATTTCCACACTCTTCTTTCCGCCCTTTCTTTCTCGACCAATTTTGTCAAAACCGATTCAGGAAGACGTTCTCTGATAGCGGTGACAAAAAACGGATTATTCCCTTCAATGCGATGATCTTTGAGTTGGCGACAAATGCGCTCGACTGAGTCGGAAAAAGTGCGCAAAGAATGAACGGTGTCATTGGGACGCGGCAAATTCATTAATTCTTTTTGGAGTGCTTCGGAAATAACTCGCTCATCCCCATACCGCTCTTTCAATAATTTGACCACCGTCGTATAATTCTTATTTGTGGGCATATATCCGGCAACCAATTTAGCGGCATTCCCTTCGAGGCGAGACACGAGATAGCTCATCTTTTCGATACCGGTAACGGGCTGACTGTCAATACAATTTTCGAATAGTCCCCAAAACTGGGGCCATTTGGCGGGATCGCCACTGAATTTTGGGACTTCGATCTGCGGAAGGCGCGGGTGGCTGGTGGCTACCGCATCCGCCCTTCTGGGGCCTCGCGCATTTTCCAAAATGGGCACATGGGCCGGCTGTTCATCCTCATCCTCCTCTAAAGCTGCTTCAATCATATCTAACATATATCGCCCTTGTTCAATCCATTCTACCAATGTTTTGTACTCGGGTTGGGGCGGTGCACCTTCAGCCGGCGGAGGAGGGCGCGGGGGAAACGCGTCATACAAGTCTTGCTCCGCCTGAATCTGATCTGCTGGCAGCTGATTGATATATTCGATCCAGAGTTGGTTTTGGTTTTCCACCCGATTGAGAACTCCTGTTATCACTTTCCTTTCATTCTTCAACTCTCTTTCATTCTCGGGTGAAATTTCTGAATTCATTGTCACTTGTGCTGATGCGAGATGCTGGCGAAGGAGCTTCAAAGCGGGTCCCAGAGCACTTCTGATAGGGCCGGATGTTCGCCTTTGCATTTTTAATTTTCCAAGTTATAGTAAATTCCAGGAATTTTTTACAATTTTCTTTTCCAAATTCAACAAAAATTCAAATTCACAATCCGAAAATCCGACAATTCGTAAATGTAAATCAAAAATCCGAAACTTTACACGAATTTACGAATATTTCCGAGACCAAAATCAAAAGTCCAAGCAATTTTTCAATTCACCAATCCAATAAACTTAAAAGAGAGCAATTCGATTTTCCGTTCAAAGACCAAACAATTTTTTCGAATGAAGGTTGCTTTCGGCGAGGAGGCACCAATTTCACAGAAAAATGGGAAAAGAATAAAGTCCGCCTCTTCCTTTTTCCAATATAAAGTTCGCCTCTCACTAATTTATGCAGGTGTCCGGCGCTAGGGGAAAGCGATGCTTCCCTCTTACACAATTGACGACCGGAGATTCGCAGATAAAAATGAAAAGGGCACCCTCGGTTGCTCCGAATGGTACACAAAAAATGAGTAAAGCCTCAAAAGAGTAGATAGAAAAGTGGCTTGTGGGCAAAATTCTCCGATTCGATGAGAAATGGGACAAAAATGCGTTGGTCCCAATGAATGGATCAATAAAATCGAAAATTGTTCAATTCGAAAGGGTTTGCTCGATAAACTTTCCAAAGATTGCCTTCGGTGGCGAAATTCCGTTAATATAAGTAAATGGGCCTTCGGTGGCACTCCAAATATTCGAATTTTCCAATAAATAATCAAATGGGCCTCCGGGGCGCCTTCAAATATTCCAAATTTCCAATAAATAATCCGCAATTTCCACAAAATTAGCCTTTTCCGGCGGCTTTTTCGTTCAAATGACCCGTACGGGGCTCCAAAATTATATCGTGGACCAAATTCGATGGGCGGGTGGATCAATCCGCAGTCCACAATATAACCAAAAATTCGAGGCACCAAATCAAATTCAATAACCTTTCCGAATTCGATGAACTCTTTTCCCGTCAATGCACTTCCCCAATTTCAACTAATTCCCCAAAAAAATGAATAAAAATTAAAATTTTCCAATTTATTTATTTTCGATTAAAAATTGAAAAAAGTATACGAATTGTGAATTCTGAAAAAAGGTAAGGTTAAGTGAAAAAGGGATGGGCGGAGTTTGATTGAAGGGAAACAAAATTGATTTATGAATATATTATGAATGGATTGAAGGAAAAATGCGGCAAAAATATGGATTCACTGAATAATAAATTTGCCAAAGGCAATATAAGACGAGGAGAAAATGATTGATAAATTTTGATTAAAATGAGATAAAAAACCAAAAAAAATGCAAAGATTGTTAATTCCAAAGGTCGCCATTGGCGACAATAAGAAATAAATTCTCAAAAACAGATCAAAACTCAAAACTAAAAATCTCAGAGCCCTATGGATATTCTTATAGATGTGGATTTACCCATTGTCAGATCCAATGATTTCCTAAAATTAGCCGTAGAGTTGACTAATAGCTGCCTTATAGTTTCCTAGTTCCTACCCTATGGCCTATGTCCTAAAAAGTATAGGAAAGAGCCACCAATACGGTGGCATTTCTTCGGCGGGTTGTTAAAAACTTGAGCTGGGTAGTGGGTACAGATAACTTATTCAGACAAGTACCAAAATTAAAGTAGGGACTAGGGATTATATCTAAAACATGGTTTTCATGTAAAAATTTTAAATTTTAAGGACATTAAAAATTTCTTTAAGATTATTTTAATCTTGTTTGAAATGTCTATATCATTTTTCTGTATGAATTTTTTCTAATGTTTATTGTGTAAAATCCTTTACCTTCTCTGATCGGAAAATCTCCTCAATATAAAAAAGTGGCAATTCCTCTGCAGCTGTCGGTGAATAAGAAGAACACCTTTGTTGTTTTTGAGATTCAACATTTTTCAAAAGTGGAAGACAATCAAGTTGTGGCAAATGAGCCAAAAAATGTGAAAGAATATCCAAATTTTGACCCGTAACATTTGCTTGAAAAATTGGATTTATTAAAAATGGGAAAATTGAAATTTACATACAAATGCAAAAAACTGGGATTTCTGATGAAGAAGGCATTGATAATGCAGAACTAAAATAAGAATAATGAAATTTAAAAAATTTAATATTATTTTAAAAAAAAAGAATTTATGTGTGACAAAAATTTTCAAAAAATCAATTTTTCCCGAGTAATTTTGTCAGCTAAACATGAAAATGACCTTATTTGTCATTGAAATATTTGACCATTTTGAGTAAGGGGCAATGCCAACATTTGCCAAATTTGTGATATATCTCACAATGGTAAATGTTGGCATTGGGCTTATACAAAAATTGGCATAAAATTAGACCAAAATACTTTTTGTAAGTAAATTTATGTTGAAAAATGTCAAATTCTAGGAAATAATAATAATAATAATAAATAAAACCTTTCAGCATCCTCCTTGTTGGTGATTCTTTGGAAAGAATATTCTGTACATCCAACCAATCTTTTTTCCACAAATTCCAATATCCTAAAATGGAAAAAATTGTATATTAATTTAATCAAAAAATCTACAGGTTTCAAGGTTGATGTTACTAAAGACTGTCTACGGGACTACACTATGAGTTAGAGAGGAGGCTTGAGGGAGTTCGAAATCTCCTGAAAAATAATTATAACTCTCCTGTGGACCCGTACCCGTAGCAAATGAACAGCCTCGGGGATACGGGATAGGGGATACCTTACCTCGAAGTAAAGAGTGAACAAATTACTTATTAGTTCAATTTTTTAGAATATTTTTTTTTTGAAAAACTGAAAAATACCGTCGATAGAGAAAACTCATGTCAACTCTATTTTTCCAAATCCAAATATTTTATATCGAAAAAAATTTTTTAATAGTATTTTTTGACGGATTTCAATAAAATGGCTAGTATAGCCTTATAAGCAGAAAAATGACGCTGGTTATTGGTCCTGATTAATTAATAAAAAGAAAACCCTACCTTTCCAATTGTGCTTCATTTATTACATCAATTTTTGTGACAACAATGAATACTGGAATGCCCAATGCCATTGCCAGTCCATAATGTTCACGGGTCATTGCCGTAATTGGAATTCTGGCATTGATTGTGAGCGCACAATAATGTGGATTGTAACCAGAAACACCATAAATTGTTGTTTTCAAGAATTTGCGATCACCGGCTAAATCTAAATTAAATAATAAAAAAAAAATAAATTAAATTTGATTGAATATTTGAATTTTACTCATTTTGGCCAATATTATAGGAATTTTTCAATACTATTAATATAACTTTTATATCAGTAGGTAATCTTTTCTTCGTTAAGTTTTTTGATATAAAAATGATTTGATCGAAAAACATAATAATTTGGTACTTATGGAGTCCGCTTTTTTCCTCACAAAAGAAACAGTAAAAGGCTCCCTCCCCCCCCTGGGTCATCAGGATTAGCGATTAGGGTTAGGATCTTTCAGGGATGGTTACGGTTTACGGATATGATGGGGAAAAAATCATCTCATGTAACCCTAAATCGTACCCTATCCCTAACACCCCAGGGGGAACCTTTATTCTTTTGTGAGGAAAAAAGCAGGTCCAACTCCTTAAGTTACCAATAATTGGATAGAAAGCTCTGGCCAAAAATGATAAATGCCCAATTTTGGTCTATTTTGCCGCTTTTTCTAGTCATATTTTTGCCAATTTCCAATCAAATTCACTAATAATTCTTTTTTTACTATTTAATTCATCCCAAGCAGTGTTATAAAATGGTATCAAAATTTGTTAAATTTAAAGTCACAAATTTGATTTGATATGCGCAAAATTCGAATGCTATAATTTCTTTTTCTCGTCAACAAAACCAACCGATTAATGTAACCAATTTTGAGGAACGTTCCAGCAATTCATCCAATGAATGTTCTTTGTAATTGAGCAACTATAAAATTTAAAATTCACAAGAGATGGGTTTTAGCCTTACAAAGGATTTTTTATAGGTCATAAATTTTATTTGGTACTAATGCAAATCACAAAATGTTCATTTTAAAGAGTAAAAAATGAAGAATTGTTTGCTAAAATGATTGGCTAAACGCCAAATTGAAAAACAATACAAAAAATATAATTGAAAATTAGCTTTTAAATTTGATTTATTTATAATTTTTATCAATTTGGCTTATCAAATATTTCATGTAATTCGACATTTTCATTTAAAAATTAGCCACAATGTACGAAAATTATGGCCACCAAAATTCCTTCAATCCATTCCCCTATCCCCTTTGGCCCTTTCTTACTTGTCCATCTTTTGTAAATCCGATCAAATCAAAGCAAATGGACGATGTCTTGCCGGAACGGAATTCATGCAAATGCCTGAATATGGAAATGCGTGCTTGTCCATTTCCATTGTCCAATTTGCCTTGGGTGAGCACTCCACAAAGTGTTGACTTCCCGGATTGAGCGTTTCCAATTATGGCTATCCTA
The DNA here is from genome assembly GCA_030063045.1 of Pratylenchus scribneri. Classification (NCBI taxonomy): domain Eukaryota; kingdom Metazoa; phylum Nematoda; class Chromadorea; order Rhabditida; family Pratylenchidae; genus Pratylenchus; species Pratylenchus scribneri. The sequence goes on along the minus strand of JAQSEB010000022.1, from coordinate 877,445 downwards.
ATAAATTTAAAATTTAAGATGTTTAGTGGAAATTTGTAGTGCGCCAAAATGAGAAATTTTCAAAAAAATATCAGAAAAATTTCAAAAAAGGCAGAAAAATTTTTTAAAAAATTCAGAAAAATTTTTTTAAAAATTCAAAAAATTTTTTTAAAATCAGAAAAATTTTCAAAATTTCAGTAAATTCGAAAAAAAAATTTTCAGAGGTAATTAATAAGGACTAGGACTCAGCTTTATCTTATGCTCACCTCGCTACTTCTATTTTCTTTTTCTCTGCACCGAGAAGGAGTTAAGAATTAAACCGAAATCTTATTAGGAATAGTAAGCATGAATTTTGGCCTAAATTTTGTCCAATGCAATTAATGCCAATTTTTGGTAAGCCCAATGCCAACATTTACCATTGGGAGATAGGTCATACTTTTGGCAAATGTTGGCATTGTCCCCTTACCCCAAAATGGCCAAATATGCAATGACAAAATATGATCATATTTGATATTTGTGTTTAGATGACATTTTTACTTTAAAGAATTTTGCCACATAAACTAGATAAATTTGTTAATATGACTTTAAAAAAAACCTTAAATTGGCTTTCAAATTGCTATCTGGCAGCTTTCGAATGAGCAATTCAATTGAATATTTTGGTTCTGTTCCGCAGCCAATATTGTAAATAACCCGTTTGTTTAGAATAGTTACAACAGCATTTATACATGAGGCCATACTCTAAACATTAAATTTTAATGATTTATTTAATATCAGCAAAATAAAAGTGTCGACACATTTCGTATAATCTCAAGGTTTTTAGTTTTAACTTTCAATTTAAATATATCATTTTGAAGAGTAGAAAATGGCAAACCAAATAAAATATTGATTGGCCAAATTAATTTTTTTAAATTAAATTTTGACCTTTTTATACGTAATTTTTATAAAATTTATCAATAGGTTTTATAGGTCAATCAAATATTTAATTATTATTTTCTATTCTTTAAAATGATAAATGATTTTTTGGTACTTAGGGTTTATCCGGGTCCAAATTTTTTTTAGGCCAACTGGGGAAGGAAAGCCCTATGGGTTTCCGGTATAGGGTTACGGTTTTTAAGGAAGGAATAGGTCATCATCTCACATATTCGTAACTCTAATCCCCTTTTAAGGGGATCATGTATTCGAAAACAACCTGCCACCAGATAAGTCACAAATACCGATTATTTAAATTTAGCCATAATCCGCAAAGTTTTGTCCCAAAAACCTTGGATCCGAGTTATCTTCGACCACTCACCTGAATTGTTTGAAGCGAATCTTCCATTTGTTTTTCGGTTAAACCAGTGAATGTTCCATCATCATTTACACCAATTTCATAAATTGCTTCACCATCGCCTTCGCATAATCTCAAATAAAAATGTTTAATTTAATATACTTTGATGAATGTTTTTACCGCCATTTCATCTGGGTGCTAAAATAGATGAATTAAATTATTAAAAAATTAAAATTAAATCTCTAGGTTTGCGAGAGTTATGCAGAATTTTTTTAGTCTAAATAATTTGAAGCCCGCGAAAAAATGTTCAGAGAGGATGGCTAAAAAGTACTGACACTTGGGTTTTAATTTATTTTTGCATTTTTTAAGAGATTTTTTTGACTTTGAACTTTGATAATCAAATGCGATTCACTTCAAAAAAACCCTGGAAAAATATTACTTCCAAGAAAACTGCTAATTTTTTATTTAATTTAGGTTAAGTTTTGCTAAAATACTACAGGGTTTTGAACAACTACAGATTTATCACAAAATAACTTGAACTTAGGTTGACTTTAAGTTATCTTAGAACGGCTTATTTCAACCTATTAAATTAAACCCAGTTCGCATAAAGAGAACTTTAATTATTTAGGACATTTAGGATTAGATTTAGGTTAGACCTTACGCCTTAGAGTTTATACACACGAAAAGAATCGATAAAATCAATGGTGCTTACATTTTTTGTGAGTAATGCTAGCAGGTTTCATTTGAAATTTGAATATGATTTGACCTTGGACGCCTTTTCACTCCCATAAACCTCTAAAAGCTCAATTCCCGGAAAAAATCTTGATTTGTCAACTGTTTTGACTCATTTTTTGTTTAATAAATTTGTATAACTCTCGCAAACTTATTAAAATTTAAAAAATAACCTCAAATGTTGCAGCCTTGATAGAGATGGATTTATCTTTAAAAAATATTTCTGAGATTAATTATTTTACATTTAATTTAATTTACCAATTGTGACTTGTATTCAATATTGCCCATATCATTCTCGGGTGGAAGTAAATGTTCAATTATATTGCTTGATAATGTTGTGGTTTTTGTTGTTGTTGGTGTTTGATAATTCTTGCTGGCCATTTTATCATGTAATTTCTCTTCGGCTGCCGATGAATTGCTGCTGAAATCCAATTTGCTTGAACCAGCCATTTTTGGGTTGTTTTCTATGCACTATTAAACTAATGTACAAGAAAAAAATGAAATAACCTTAATTTTAATTAATTAAATGAAGGAAACGAGCGGAAAGGTACAAAAACAAAAATTGTGAAATATTTTCTGATGCAATTTCACCTTTTTTTCGCACAATACAAAAAATCCTCTACATACATCCAAAAATAATACCCAAAATCTTGACAAGAATAAAATTAAAAAAAAAGAAAGTTTTGTTTGAAATTTGAATCAAGGGCTAGGCTAGGGCCGGGCTCGGGCTTGGCTTGGATCTTGGATGGATGATTTTCGGAGTTCAGCAGAAAACGGGGAAAGTGGAACCTTTATAAGTTTTCCCTGAATAAGAATTTTTGTGCTAAATGTTGTAAAAATTTATTTAGACCGGTTTGAATAAAAAATAAATAGGTAACCTTTTTTTAAAATTTAGTAATTCACATTTCACCAACAAAATTTACATCCATAAACATAAGTAAGGTAGGTGGTATCTAGGGTTGGAGAGAGTCGGTTTTAAACCGGGGTCTTCGGTTTTCGGTTGGCCCGGTTTGCCAACCTCGGTTTTCGGTTCGGTTTGAAAAAAATGCTCGGTTTTCGGTTCGGTTTTCCGGTTTTTCGTTTTTTTGAAAAATGGTCATAAAATTTTTAAAAATTTAATTTTTCATATAATAAAGAAAAAAAATCGAACAAAATATAAATAAGATTCCCAATACTTTTTCTTTCAACAATTTCTAAATATTCTTACTATATTGGAGAAATTTTTAACCAAAAATTGTCTCGTAGCGAGAAAACTTAAGCCAAAATGGCCCCGCCAGGGAAAATCAAGACCAAAATTGGCTCTGGAAGGGAAAATTCGAACAAAAATCGACTCGTAGAAGGTTAAAATTTTAAGGCAAAAATGGTCCTGATTAAGGGAAAATTTTAGTCAAAAATGGTCCTGATTAAGGGAAAATTTTAGTTAAAAATGGTCCTGATTAAGGGAAAATTTTAGTCAAAAATGGGCCCGATAGGGGAAAATTTTAGTCAAAAATGGGCCCGATAGGGGAAAATTTTAGTCAAAAATGGGCCCGATAGGGGAAAATTTTAGTCAAAAATGGGCCCGATAGGGGAAAATTTTAGTCAAAAATGGGCCCGATAGGGGAAAATTTTAGTCAAAAATGGGCCCGATAGGGGAAAATTTTAGTCAAAAATGGGCCCGATAGGGGAAATTTTAGCTAAAAATAGCTGCACAAAGTAAATTTTTATCGAAAATTGCTTTTTAAGTTGAAAGAGAAAAACCGAAAAACCGGTCGGTTTGGACCCTCGGTTTTCGGTTTTCCCGGTTTTCGGACCTCGGTTTTCGGTTCGGTTTTTTTGCCAAAAATCGCCTCGGTTCGGTTCGGTTTCGGTTCGGTTGACCGACCGCCTCCAACCCTAGTGGTATCCATCCAACCTTGACCTATAATTCATCATTTTAAACGCTAAAAACTTTTGAAATCTCTTTTTAAAAGAAGAAAACAAATAAAAACTAGTCTCATAAACAGGTCTCCATTCTCCACTCCATAGGCCAATATAGGTAGGTCCAAGTCCAAAATGGAAATGGAACGAATTTAACAAAAAAAAAATTGGGAAATCAACAACAGATTCTCTCCTTTTTAACAAAATATTTCATTCATTGCATCATTCCCACCGCAGCTGCTGCCATTTTTAATTACTAATTTCCTAATCTCAATCCTGTCCCCATTTCGACCAACATCAGTCGTCCTCTTTGTTTGTTTTTGAAATAATTTCACAATATTTTTATCAATTTCTTTGTGTCCATTCCAAAATTTGGTCTATTTAAGCAAAGCTTATTTCATAAAATTTTCATTCCAACCCTATAAAATTACTGCTTAACAACAAAAATGGTCCGAAAACATGGAAAGAATCCATTCGGCATATTAGCAGATCAAACCCGAATGGAAGCTCCCGTACGGGATAATCATCAAACAAGAATGGAAGCCAGAATGCAGGCAATCAATGAGTCATTGTCCATTCTGCAACAATTGGCAAACTTGGCTATTGGAACAGAACAACATCAGCAACAAGCAGAGGAGGAGGATGAACAACTTCCCCGTCAAATGGTCAAAATTCGGGATGATCAGGTTTAATTTTATCTATTATTTAAGGAAAATTATTGAATTTAATTGTGCCCAAACCAAAATTTCGATATAAGTAAAATACTAAATTGTATTGCTTGAACCAAATACCAAACTTATTCATTCGGATTTCGGATAATTTTGGTACCTGCGGGTAATCTCTATGCAGATTTTTGTTGGGTCACTGGTGTAAGGTAACGGTAATCGGTAACCACCAAGAGTAATCCGGTAGATATGAATTATGGTCACTCACTCGGGGATAGGTTATCATCTCACGTATCAGTAACCCTAATTCTGATCATCCATAACGTGGGCCATTCATTTCGAAACCATCTTCACATAGATAGATAAACCATAAAGTACCAATTTTGGTATGCTAAGCTCTAAGCATGAATGTTGGCCTCAATTTTGACCAATGCAATTTATGCCAATTTTTGGTAAGCCCAATGCCAACATTTACCATTAGGGGATAGGTCACACATTTGGAAAATGTTGGCATTGGCCTATAAATGGGCAAATATGAAATGACAAAATGAGGCCAAACACATGTTTAGTTGATAAATCACAGTTAAACTCAATAATTTTCCTTTCTGAGTAATAGAAAATAGTTAATTTTTAAATATTAGGTTCAAAACAATGCGGGCGGCTTTGTTTTCAAAGTGGACGATTTGGCCCGAATTCGTCGTTTCCTCATTCTGGGCACAAGCGGTGGCACCTATTATGTCAATCAGAAAGAATTGACCATCGAGAACACGGCCACCATAATGGAATGCATTCGAGAAGGAAAAGGTGGAATTGTGTTGCGCGAAATAATCGACATCTCATTGGCTGGGAGAGCCCCAAAACAGGTTTGAAATTGTGAATATTTTTGGAAGAATTTAAAGTTTTGTATCAACAAGATTTAAATCCGAAAATAATTTTTTGTACTTACGTTTTATCTGTCGCCATATTTAAAAAATAAGGTCCTGCCTCCTGCCCTGCCCTGTGGATGATTAGGAATTAGGATTAAGGTTAGGGTTACGGATATGTTTGATGATAACCTATCCTCTAAAGATCCGGTACTTGTCGGCCTTGCATCCGCTTTTTTTGTTCAGAAGTGGTAAAGTAAAGGGTCACTTCTATGGATTGTCAGGAATAGGGTTAGGGTCATTAGGGTTTACCTGAGATGATATCTTATATTTGAACTCTGAATGACCCCTAATGAGTAATGACCCTAACCCTTATCCTGATGACCCAAAGAGGCTTCATTTTTCCACAGTTGACCCAAAAAGTAGATACAAAGTCGACAAGTACCAAAGACACTGACCTCATACCGGATGATCCATGGGGGCTGCATATTTGGCCATAAATTCGTAAAGGGGACAATGCCAACATTTGCCAACTGTTGTTATTTATTCCCAATGTTAAATGTTGGCATTGGCATTGGGCTTACTAAAATTGGCGCAAAAATTGCATCAGACAAAATAGAGGGTAGAGGCCAGCATTCATGTTTATCATTAAAAATTAAGCCCTGCTTTTTAAAAATTAAATAAAGAAAAAATTTTGAAATTTCAAATTTATAAGTTTTCCCTTTTTTCAAGGACCCACTGCTTTTCGCTTTGGCACTTTGCGCACGATACAATGTGAAGGATCGAAAAAAATTATTGAGCCACAAAACCGGAGATCAAAAAACGAAACAAATTAAAGAAGAAATTAAAAAGGAGAAAATTAAAGAAGCAATAGAAGAGAAAATGGAAGAAGATAAGCCGGCTGAAAAGAAAACATATGCGACTGCGGTTGGCAAAGCTAAAATGGAAGTTAGCCAAAATAAGGAAGAAAAAGAGGAGGAAGAGAAATGCGATGACCCAAAATTCGAACAATATATGATTGAATTGCAAACAACGGCGATGAAGGCAGTTGGCAAGGTAGTAATGATTATTGGAACCACGACTCAAAATTAAAACCCTTACCCTAGCCAAAATCATGCGAAAAAAATCACTCTTTTTAACCAGGGCTAGAATTTCGGGTACTTTTCGTCGGGTACTTTTCGGTTTAACTGGATACAGATTTGAAAAAATTTAGATGATTTTAGGGTAGACCAATTTAGAGGTTAATTTAAGATGATTTTAGAGAGGAAAAAAATCTGCACTCAGTCAGAGATCCAAAAATACCGAATTTCGATGTATAAGCAACTTACATTTTTTATATGGGGATTTTCTTATTGATTTTGGGGTGAATTCATTCCCTCGATTGATAGCCAATTTGGAAGCGATATTAATGGAAAAACAAAAGTTTTCTGTACAATTAGCTTTTACATTTTACTAGATTCAGCTTTAAAAAAGCTCTTAGTCTAATTTCTTAGAAATCTTTTTATAATTTTACAAAAGCCAATTTCTTGTGGATATTTAGGGTTTTTGAATGACTTATCCATTACCTTTAACTCCCTTAAAATTTGTTTCTTTATTGCTTGAATTATGGCCAAAAAACGTCTAGTTACTTAATTGGTTGTCAGAATTTATTCCAATAAAAAATAAATATCACTTTAAATGTTTTAAAAACATTTGAAAAGTGTTGATTTTCTTTTCTTATAGGTGTGTCGCATTCCAACACATTTATTCCAATTCGTCAAATATTGCGAATTAATTGCCAATTCCACATCGAAGAACCATGGCCAAGGAGGCGGATGGGGTCGAGCAATGCGAAAATGCATAGCCGAATGGTATTTGCAGGTAAATTAAATTTTATGGTAAAAAAAAAAGATGGAATAGTTGGGACTATTTCTCATTCACATTTTTGGTAAATCACGCTTAAGTCACTAATGAACCAAGTTCAACATAATAGATTGAATTATTAGATAAAAGGGAAATATTTTTTAGAAAAGAATATTGGAAATGATGAAAAGGTTGTAAAAGTTCAAAGGTTTATCCTAGACCTTAAAAATTATAATTATAACCAATCGATCGATAGATATCATCGATACGCATCATTTTTGATAATGATTTTGACATAGGTTTAACCAATTTTCAGTACTAACTTAATTTTGAACCAAAATCGGTTTAAACCGTTTAAGATACTTGTTAAGTGTGTATCCGCCTTTTCGGTTAACTGGAGAAAAGTTAGTTATTAACATAAAAACAAAATTGACCAAAAGGAGTTTTTATTATTGCAGATAACATGATCATCGTCCCTTTGGTCATCAGGAATTAGGGTCAGGATTATATAGTATAGAGTCATTCAGAGGGATAGGAATATCATCTCATCAGTCAGGTGACCCCGAATGATCCTAAAACCCTATAATACTAATGAGATGACCTAAAGAGGGGGGCCCTTCACTTTTTCCTTCTCAACAAAAAATTCCTTTGTTTTATTTTGAACGAATCATAATAAATTAGATAATTCACAATTTTTTCACTAGTTGTTGAATTGTGGATTATCAAATTTCCTAGTAAAAGATGGAAAGAGTCGATAGCTTTTTCTTAGAATGGAAGAAAAAATAAAAAAAATTTTTCACACAGAAATCTCCAAAAGAATTGGCCATGCATTTGACCAAATATCCAAGCCGTGAGGGATGGTCTCATCGAGATTTGCTTCGTCTGTCCCATCCAATGGCCAGTCAAAGTCACCGGATAAATGACAAAAAGAGAAAGAAGGAAATGGGCAAAGATGACGAAAATGACGACGATTTGACCTTAGTTTATGACCAAATGTTCCATTATGCATGCACAGGTGATTAATCTTTTAACAGAAAAATAGAGAAATTGAAAAGAAATTTTGGAATTTGCTTGGACTAAAAATATTAAAAATTTGTGATAATTTTTCCTTTGGTAATTTTAGTCAACCAAACATGAATTTGACCTTATTTCTCCTTGCATATTTGACCATTTTGGGTAAAGGTCAATGCCAACATTTACCAAATGTGTGATCTTTCCCACAAAATGGTAAATGTTAGCAGTGGGCTTACCAAAAATTGGCATAAATTACATTAAAATGAAGCTAAAATTCATGCTTAACATTCCCAAATAAGCCATATTTCAATTCTTACTAAATACAAAAAAATCACCTCACCAAATACAAAAAAATCACCTCACCAAATACAAAAAAATCACCTCACCAAATACAAAAAAATCATATTACTTTGAAATATTTTGATGAATGGAATTTTAGCATATAAACATAAAAAAAGATCCAAAAAAGTATCAACAAATTAATTACAAATTTTCAGGTGAATTTGATGAAAAGAAATCCAAAACGGAACAGGCTGACTCCTCAACAACAACGGCCGATGATTCTAAGCCACTGATCAAAAAATCTCGTTGCGACTATTCCCTGAGCCAATCAATGTTGAAATGTGCAGAATCGTCGGAGGCATTGGAATTCATTCGACGAGTGAAGGAAGCAAGCCAATTGAATGATGGAAGTGAAGGCGAAAGCCGTTGTGCCGAATTGATCCGACAATTTGGCCTCGTCCGCGAACATGTCCCAACAAAATTGCTCAATTCTAAAACGGTAATTAGAAGGATCTGGTTTAAGAAAAATACTAAATTAATAGGGACCTATTTTTGGGTTTTAGCATAATTTTTTTGAGAGTTTATTTATTGTTTTTGACTTAATTTTATGCGGACCAGTTCAACTAGGCGCCGAGCGGCGAGCGCCGACACTTGTAGCTTATTAAGAACGAAGCCGATATTGATAATTTTGATATCAAATTAAAGAGCTCACTGCTGACTATTTATTATAAATATAAGATTTATTTAGTTTGGTACAGAATTAACAGACTTATATTCCTAAAGACCATTAAAAAGAAAAGAAAAAACTATAAATTTTCAAATGTTTTTTGAACACATTTCTACTAAATCTTAACTAATCCCAATAAAATCTTATATCTATCGATATCGATAGCCAGCAGTGAGTTCTTTCATTTGACACCAAAATCATCTATAAATGGTTTCGTCCTTAATGAGTTTACAATCGAAGTCGAGTTGAGTCCCTCAATTGTAGTGCACCGTTTTTTAAAGAAAATGTGATATTTTATAAAAAAAAATCGTGTCTGATTGATTAGGCCCTAGGTTAAATCAAAAATTTTGGCATAAAATTCAATAAAACGTAAAACCATGGAAAATAATCTCTCAATTTTCTTTCAGGTTTGGATTGCGCTTCTCGAAAAAATGCCAATGACTGCTCTGCTACGAAATCTGTCCAAATTGGGCACACTCGGCCTTTTGGATGAGGCGGAACCAGAGAATAAGTAAAAAAACCAATTTCAAAAAATGAAATTTTAATTTTAAAAATTTAAGAATAGAAATATAAAATAAAAAACAAATTTAAAAAATGAAAAATATAAATTAAAATTAAATAAAAATTTGAAATTAATTTTTTAAATTTTTTTCCCAGGCCACACATCGATTCGGTCTGCACAAAATTGGCCAATGAGGAGGCAATTCACCGGGCACGAATCCATCCAATTTCGGTGCTTTTGGCCACCTCTGTCTATAAACAAGGCCACGGGGTGAAGGGAAAATTGAGTTGGAAGCCGAATGGACGGGTTGTGCAAGCATTGGACCAAATGTTCCTGTTGGCCTTCAAAAATGTTCAACCCACTGGGAAACGTTATTGTTTGGCGTTGGACGTGTCCGGTACGTTAATAGTACTTTTTCATTTTTTTAAATATGAAGGATCTTCTTTTGTGTATTAGGGATATGGGAATAGAGTTTGGGATCAGGCTCATAGCCAGGAGACTCTTTTGGTGTATTTTTTCTGGCTCATCTTTTTATTTTAAAATTTTAGTCCGCAACCCAAAATTATGAAAATCTTTGTCAAAAATTGTCACCCCCTGCTTAGACCAAAATCCTATTTAAGGGTCTATTTGGAATACCTAACCTGGTACTGGTACTGATTTTGTCCAAGTTTTGCATATTATTATTGATAACTTTTTAATCTTATTTTATTCCCAAGTCCCATCCCAACAACCTTACTTAGAGACCCTTCACTTTTTACTTTTAGCAAAAAAGAGGACACAGAGGGCAAATAATTATCCATATTTTATTTTCAGGCAGTATGTGTAGCCCAATCAGCGGAGGTGTTTTGAGTTGTCGGGAGGCATCGGCGGCAATGGCAAATGTGTTTTTGCGAACTGAGGAAAAGGTTGGTTCGACATTTTTTAACTTAATCCAATTTAAGTTAATGATTGGACACCGAGGAATTAATTTTGAATCCTCGAAAAATTTGTTCTGGAAAATTTTTGATCAGCAGTTGGTATATTTTTAACCCTAGAGAGTTATTACTATTTGTGAACCACCAAAATTCCAAAAAAAATTTTTTTAACAAATATACAAAAATAGAAATTACAGAAAAATTTTATTCGCAGCTTTAAAAAAAAGCACAAAATTCAAGTAGAATTTAATTAAAAAATTAACTTTTATCTAAATTTAAAATTAAATTCTACCTTTTTCAACACAGATTGAATGTGTCTCCTTCCAATCCAAATTGACCCCGTTGCCTTTCACCCGGGAAACCACTGTGACGGAAATGGTCGAATTCACACGCGGATTGCCATTTGGAAGCACGGACTGTGCCCTTCCAATGGTTTGGGCCAAAAAGGAACAAAAGGAATTCGATTGCTTCATCATTTTCACTGACAATGAAACTTGGTGTGGAGATATGAGTTTATTTGTTGTTAATTTTGGGGACTCAAATTTTTTAGTTACTCTTTTTTATATTTATATCACATTTGATATGAAAATAATGTTTTAGAATATTTATATAATTTTTTGACCTATTTGACCTATTTTTTCACTTTTTTAAAGAAAAATTTCATTGCAAAAATTTAACGAAAACACCTAAATATGCAGTCATTTTGCAAATTTTACAAAATCCGATCACTGGTTTTGGGGAATTTAATTTGGAAAATTTTCCTCGGGGCATATTCAGAAGAGTATTTATTTATTCTCTAGAATTAATTCAAAAGTACTAAATTTAGTAATTTGACATCATTTTATTCACGAAATTTTTATTGGAAATTGGTAAAATAAAAATTATGTTAAAACATTTTTATTTCCTTTGAAATGTGTAGAAAAAATAAATATTATAAAACTAAAATTTATTTCCCCTTAGGAAATTGTGAAAAAAAAAACTAAAGTTAATTTTAGTAAACTAAAAAATTTAATTTAATTCCCTAATTTTTCCTACAGATTCACCCATTCGAGGCTCTTCGTCAATATCGCCAAGCAATGGATATTCCCGATGCAAAATTGGCCGTTATGGGCATGACCGCAACCGAATTCACCATTGCCGATCCAAGCGACCGTGGAATGATGGATTTGGTGGGGTTGGATGCGGCCATACCCGAATTGCTTCGTGTCTTTGTGCTCAATGAATTTTGATGATAAAACACACAGAACGGAAATTCAATTTACAATACGCATTTTATTAATGTTTTACTCAATTTTACTTCTTTTAAATCTCGACAATCTAATTACTTAAAATTCATTTTTTCAATTTACAAAAACATCATTTTCAGCCTTATTATTTTTATTTTGACTATTTTAAATTTATTAAAAAAAAATTCCTTCACCAACAATTATTTGATTATTCTTGAAATTATTTTTGAATTAAAATAAATACCTTTCGCTTCTAGGCAATTCAAAGATTTAAGCGTTGGCTCAATCGGCTAGAAATGGTCGATTTAATTTAAAGCTTTTGCGTTAAAATTATGTTGAGATTAATAGATCTTATTTAATATAACTTAGTTAAAAATTATGCGATTAAATGTTTTTGATTATTTTCGTTGGAATTTTGCATCTTCCTTTTTCAGCAGTACAAAAATCAATGCTGACTATAGAATCTAGTGTACAACGATCAACCATCGGACGGAATATGCATATTGATCAAAGGTAAAATGTTGTTTGTTTTGAACCAATCCAATGATCAGCAGAAAAATATTATCCGTTTTGAACCAATCCAATGATCAGCAGAAAAATATTATCCGTTTTGAACCAATCCAATGATCAGCAGAAAAATATTATCCGTTTTGAACCAATCCAATGATCAGCAGAAAAATATTATCCGTTTTGAACCAATCCAATGATCAGCAGAAAAATATTATCCGTTTTGAACCAATCCAATGATCAGCAGAAAAATATTATCCGTTTTGAACCAATCCAATGATCAGCAGAAAAATATTATCCGTTTTGAACCAATCCAATGATCAGCAGAAAAATATTATCCGTTTTGAACCAATCCAATGATCAGCAGAAAAATATTATCCGTTTTGAACCAATCCAATGATCAGCAGAAAAATATTATCCGTTTTGAACCAATCCAATGATCAGCAGAAAAATATTATCCGTTTTGAACCAATCCAATGATCAGCAGAAAAATATTATCCGTTTTGAACCAATCCAATGATCAAGAGAAAAATATTATCCTAGATATATCATCATTGGAGAATGGTTGAGGAGCACTTTGTCCTAAATTTGGTCACTGCTGGTCAGCAAAATGCGTTTTGGAGGAAAGAATTGGAATTGGGGGAGATGGTGGGGGTGAATTGGGCCCAGAACAAAATGGGGCATAATTTGGGGATATGAAGGAAGGATTTGGTTGGGGGTGGGGTGATCATTTATTTTTGGGGCCGATGGAAGGAGAGAAGGAATCGAATAAATAAAAGCTTTCCAACAGCTGAAGAAATTATACCTTATAAAGTATCTCATGGAAAGAAGTTAATGGGAACAGCGCCAGACCCTTTTATAAAAAATTTTTCCACTTCTGCTCAAGATAACTTAATTTCTAGAATTTTTTAATTAATTAGTTCAAGCTCAAGTTTTTATAAAAATGATCGAATTGTCCAAATGTCTTATATTGTATTAAAGAGGAAGAATTTGTTGAGAATGTTTTATCCAATATTTTTTAACTTCGGCCAGTTATGATAATTTTTTAAATTATTTTTTTAGAAATTAAATATGAAAAAATTCATTTGTATTTTATTAATTTGTTCAAAAATTGTTCCAATAATTTGTGCCGGAGGAAATGATTCTGGACCATCAAAAAAAAGAACAAGGCAAAAGTAAATTTGATGAAAACGCCCAACATTCATCATCTGAGAAATCTGCTGATGGATTTGATGGGTTGAGGATGTTGGCCTCAGCCATTGATGAAAATGCCCAACATTCATCATCTGAGAAATCTGCTGATGGATTTGATGGGTTGAGGATGTTGGCCTCAGCCATTGATGAAAATGACCAACATTCATCATCAACACAACAAAATTCACCAACTAACAATAATAATGTAATGAATATTGAACAAATGGAACAGCTGAATCCAATGCAAAATATTCAGCCAATCTTAGCTGATTCCTCATCGAAGTCAGTAAAAAGTCATATTCAATCATCTACGGATTTTAGCGGAGTAAGTAATTTTTTTATATAAACTTACCAAAATTTCCATTTATAAGGACAATATTGGGGCATGAAGGACAATCTTGGATTTGTAAAGACATTCTTATGGAATAAGGACATTTTTAATTTTCTAAGGACTGTTGTCAAATTGTAAGGACTTTTCTTTTAAATTAAGGAAGAATGGAAACCCTGGACTAAACAAAATGCATCTAAGAAAAAGAAGAAGGTGAATGCGACTAAACAAAATGCATCTAACAAGAAAAAGAATAAGATAATCCCAACCTCTGAAGTGAGTGATTTGAGAAAAATTTAATTTTATTTAATTCTAAATATTTATAGCCAATCACAATAGGAACCTCTTCGAATCCAACAAAAAATGTGAACGCGATTAACAGTCAACAAAATTCCAAGAATAAATGTAAATAAAAATTTTTGGTATAAATTTTTTAAGTAAATATTAAAAATTTATATATACTGAGAAAAATGCTTATCTATCAAAAATTCATATGGGGGGAGGGGGTGAGAATTTCATGTTTATTTATAATTAATTCAGATGTCCCCAGATGTACTTTATCTAAAGATTTGTACTTTTTTTTTCACAAATTAATGAAAAAATGGTAAAATTTTTCGCTGCGAGGAAATTTTTGGCTCAAATTTTTTGCTGCGAGGAAATTTTTGGCTCATATTTTTCGCTGCGCAGCTATTTTCTTAAATTTTTCGCCTGACGAGAAAAATTGTAAAAATTTCTTCCCAAAAAACATGTTTAAAAAATTTTAATGAACTTATTTTAGCCTAAAAAGAAAATCTTTATTTTGACCCCAAAATCTTTATTTTCGAGGCCATTGTACTTTTTTTTGAAAAAAATCTGGGACCTCTGAATTAATTGGAAATGGCTATTAGTGTATATTTATTATATTTTTTGTGAAATCAACATAAATAAAATTTTGATCACTTTTTGCAATTTTTAGTTCGTGAAAATCCATTAAAATGCAATTGTTGTGGAAAATTATTTTCGAATATATCGAACAGGAGACGTCATGAGCGAGGTGAGTAAAAATTTGTGAGCATTATTAATTTTTAAATATATATATTCTCATAAAAATTTTTAGAGGAAAAGTCACATTTCTGCCCAAAATGTGGAAAGGGTTTCAAACAGAAAGACAAATTGACAGCGCATTTGAACAATAAGAAAAAATGCAAAAGAAAAGGAAGTACTCCATTTAAATGCCCATATTGCCTTGAATATTTCTCACGTAAAGGAAATTTGGAGAGACATTTGGAAAACAGAATATGTATCAAAAAAAGGAAATTTACTGGCAAGTGAGAAAGAGAAATATTAAAGAATTTGAATTGATTTAGATTTAACCAATGAAAATGACCAATATTCAAACGCGGATAATTCGCTAAAAGGTGACTGCTGATATTATTGACATTTTAAAAAGCAATAAAGTAATTTTAGATGAAGGAATATCGCTATTATAAATAGGGCTGGGATTTATATTGATATAAATATTTTTCTTGCGAACTTAAAATAGCTTTAAACAAACATAAAACATGTTTTATCAGTTTTTTAAAGTCAATATTTATGTCAATATTTCGGCATTTTTTTTCACATTATACCAATATTTGACCATTTTTGTCAATAATTTGAAGATTTTGGAAAAATTAAATTTTACATTTTTTTTTTGAAAAAATGTGGATTTTTAAAAAATTTTCATCAATATTTTGCCAATTTTTTCAAATTATACCAATATTTGGCTAGTTTTATGTCAATATTTTATGCCTATATTTTGGGATTCTTTATCAACCCAGCCCTAATTAATTATAAATATAAATAAAAAATTATATCTGATTTATTAGCTCTTTTTTAAAGAAGATAGCGAAGAGAGTCATGAAAATAAATCGAAAAGGCAAAAAATCAGAAGAAAATCGATTAAAAGAATGGAAATTTGAATGCAGTGATTGTGGGAAAAAATTTGACTATCAATCAAATTTAGACCTTCATCATGAATGAACTAATACATGGAAATGGAAGTGAGTATAAAAATTTAATATTTTCAATCAAAATAAATTCCTTTTCTTCTCATAATTTTAGTGGAAAAGTGAAGGAAATGATTATGAACAAGTTGGCAGAGAAAATTTTACACAATTCATTCTCTAAAACATTTGGTTTTTGCAGTCGATTGAGTTGCCTAAATTTTTTTTATTTATTTTCTTTGATTCATTTGATTATTTTTTGTTTGTCTAATTTTTCCAATTTGTATTCCTTATTTAAACACTCATCTCTGATTTTTTAAGGAAGTCCTATTTTTCTTCGGAAAATGGAAAGATCAAAAAATTTATAATTCGTTATTATATTTGACATATTTTAAGAATTAAATTGTTTTTCATTCATCTATTCATAAATTATTTTTATTTCAAAATAAATATTTTATGGTTTCGGAGTGGAGATGTAGTTGATGCTGGATTATAGAAAACAGTCTCAATAATTTCTTTGACGTCGAAGGACATTTCCGTCTCGAAACTTCTTCTCAGCGATTTTGACGAGCCAGAGCTCGCCACACAATGAACCAATTTAAATGATCTAAAGTGCATTTAATAGCCCTAATTATTGGCTATTCATTGATGTATTGATCATCTAAAAATGTAAAGTTTTGGCCAAGTTGTGGTCAAGAACTTTGAAAAATTGACTTTTATTTTTGTATTTATGGCCCCATAGCTTGGCCAAAACATCATAGTTTTGGATGCTCACTACCCCAATAGATAGCAAATAAAATAGTTAAGTCTATAAGATGCACTTTAGATCATTTTGATTGGTTATTTGGCTGATGAGCTTGAGCTATGATTCGTCAGACCCCAACCGATTTGGCCGTGCGGGTTTTTCCTTCTATTTTTTATTATGTAAGTATATGAAAAGTCCCAAGGGGCTTCCTTCGACATTTTTATGAATATGAACTCTAAATCAGATTTTTAAATATGAATTTTTACAAAAAGCCAATTATAATTTAAAAAATTGTGAAATATGGGGCTTTTTTAATCGTGCTTGCTGCTAATAAAGTGCCGAAGGCATATTTCTTCCTTGAAGTGCCGCAATCACATTCTCCTGACCCAAAGCCATCATCCTGCGCCTCGCCACTTCAGTTGACGAGCCAATATGCGGAGTGATCACTACAGTAATATAGGGATTTTTGCAAAAATACATGAACGCTTTTTTACCCAAAGTACTATAAATAAGAATTTCCTAATCTATAGGGAATAAATTATATATGTAGTAGATAATTCTAAGAATTAGCTATTCCCGGGATTAGATAGGGATTTGGGCTAGCTAATTTCGGGAATCTCGGTTTCTAGGCATCTTACAGACACGAGAATAGGTTCATTCGACGCGGCATTGTCGATTTACTATATGAAAATTAGCTAGTAATCGCGGGACTAGCTAATTTCAAATATTATCCACAACATATATAAATAAAATATCAAACCACAATTTGCCATTGAATAAAGAGGATGGTTGGGTGGAAGTGGTTCCGGATCAGTGACATCCAATCCGGCGCCGCCAATTTGGCCTTCAATTAATGCACGCACCAGATCATCCGAGTCCACAACACGGCCTCTGAATTGGCTTTTGATGAAACTGTCTATATATTGCAATTGATTCAGTGGCCAAATAAGGGAAATAAAAGTTTATATTTAGTGGTTTGTCCCTAGCACCCCAAACCATATATCCATTCAATAGATCTCGTCAAGACGCATCGAATGGTATATATTTTGTCGGGTTTAATTGGTTTTTAACCATAACCCACAAGATGGTTTAAGTGGTTTATTACCCTTAATTTTTGATCAAACCACGACAAAATATATATGTTGCGCCGAATCTGGGGAATTGACGATTCCCGGGAATCGTCAAGCAATTTGTATGACGAATTTCGGGAATCTCGGCTTCTAGGCATCGTACAGACTCGAGAGTAGGCTCATTCGACTCGTCATAGTCGATTTACTATATGAAATTTCAATTACAGACCCCTAGCCCTTAGCCCCTAAAACCCCTAACCCTTAGCCCCTAAAACCCATGCCGACCCTACCCTAACCCTAACCATAGCCCCTAAATCAGTCTGTAATTGAAATTTCATATAGTAAATCGACCATGCTGAGTCGAATGAGCCTACTCTCGAGTCTGTACGATGCCTAGAAGCCGAGATTCCCGAAATTCGTCAACCAAATTGCTTGACGATTCCTGGGAATCGTCAATTCCCAATATTCGGCGTAACATATATACCAATCAACGCATCTTGACGAGATCTATCGATTGGGTATAGGGTTTGGGGGTCTAGGACAAATTGTTAAACCGTTATAATCTTTTCGCCCTTTTCAATACTCTTCGCCATTTTCAATGTTTTTTTCTACTTAAATACCATCCAATAAATAACTTCCCTTATTAGATTAATTACTTAATCATCTTATTAATTTAATTGCTTTTAGGTTTCATTCCATCAAGAAATTAATCTCTATTCCGATTTATTTAAAACTTACCTACTAACATTTACCAAAATCGCATCATTCTTCATAGCACAAAATTCATTCCACCCAAATCGGCCTCGACTATCTACACCAGCGCTGATCGTGATCACAAGAAAGTCACTTTGGTGCAACAATTCCTCAAATGAGACATAGCGAAAATTGTTAATATCAGCTGAAAAAAGGGAAAATTGGCAAAAATGGATCCTATACAAATTTCAATCATTTCCTTCCTTCGATTGTGGAAAATGATCTCTCTGGGCTGGAACATTGCCAGTTTATGTGCCACATTTGTGCCAATTCTTCCCAGTCCAAATATGCCAATAATGGCGCCCTCAAGCGCTTTACCACGCATAAATGTTGGATCCCAATTTGATTGCCAATTTCCTCTAAAATTAAAGTTTAATTTCTTTTTTTCATAATTTTATCTATTGGATTTCAATCATTAATTAGAAATGAATGATATTTTTTTATTCATTTTCATAATTAATTTATTCTAAATTTTTATAAAAAGTTTGGCTAGCCCTATTTATGGTCCTATACCTCCTAATCTTATACCCAGTCGAACGCATTGTTTGATAATGATTCGGCTTAGATTTAACCAATTTAATTTAGCTTTGAACCAAAAAATAAAATGATTTAAACGGTTTAAAACCCTTATTTTTAATATATACCAATTGAGTGTCTTAATGAGTTCTAGTCTAGGAAGGAAAATGATTTTTATTACCGGCTTAAATTCCCTTTCGAAAAATCAATGAACTCACAGTTATCACTAATAAAAAACTACACAAATTCTTGATAATTTTGAATGAATTTCCACTCTTCAATTCATAAGTTTCACCATTCATTTTGTACATGTCGTAGTAAAAATTGAAACTCAGGAATTGAACTTTCCTAGGAAAAATTGAAATTGACACACTATTTCTCACTTTTTTGGTTAGAGTAGCAGAAAAAAGTGAGTGTGACATAGGGAATATAAAGAAAGGAAGAAAATGAGAGTGTGTAAGAGAGTGTGGCAGACAGTTAGAGAAATTTCAATTTTTCCTGAATTTCAGTTATTCCTACAACATACATACTCTTTGGCTGCTTGGATTGTCTCTGGAATCCGGCGACTCACAGAAAGGAGCAATCCAATACACAGTTCGGCAGTGACTTCAGTCAACGCGGATCCAGCAAATCCAACTGGAATTCCACTAAACATTAATTTTTATGAATAAAATTCTCAATAAGATATGACCGTTTTTTACATTCGACTGAGTCGATGTTGTCATGACCGGCCGAGATGGTCACCTAGAAAAAAGATGTGGAATTATAGCTGATAAATTGTAATATATATGTTGCGGCCGATTTGGGGAAATTGGTCATTCACGGGAATGGCCGATTTTTCAGGCTGGCTCGTTTGGCGAATCTCGGCTTCAAGGCATCGTACAGATTCGAGAGGCGGCTTATTCGATTCGGCATGGTCGATTTACTTTATGAAATTTCAATTTCAGACATCCCTAAAGCCTAGCTCTAGCCCTAGAACCCATGTCGGACCTACCTTAACCCTAGCCATAAACTGTCAGGTCTGAAATTGAAATTTCATAAATAAATCGACTATGCCGAATTGAACGAGTTCACTCTCGAGTCCATACGATGTCTAGAAACTGAGATTCCCAAGTGGGCGAATTCCCCAAATTGGCCATGACATATATAACCACATAAACCACTTAAATTGTGGAAAGATTTCCCTTTGGTTCAATTCTCATTAAAAAATTTAATTTTTTGCAAAAAATTGTATCTAAAGTGAAGAATTTGAGGGTTTTCTTACAATCGCTTTCAAATTCTCAGCTTTATCTAAAAGTGCAGCATCCACTTTCAATGGGCCCCTCAAATATAGAACGGATGCTTTTGGAATATGCATTTCAACCCATTTTTGCAACATTTCCATAGTAAATTGCCGACCACCCTCAGAAGCAATTGGGTTTACAAATTGTAGAACATGTGCACTGGAATTGGCAAAAATACCTCTTTAAAAAATTCTCTCTCCTTACTGTTCGCTGATTTTGTTTGTCTCAAAAGTTGGGTCGGCTACGAGAACTATTGGTTTATTAGACATAATGGAGTTTTGGAATATGGAATGGAATAAAAAATGGAGAAATTTCAGTATATTGATTATTAATTTAAATAAGACAACAATTGATTGAAAAATAAAGTATTTATAAGTGGCTTGTCTACCTTTAAATTGTTTGTGTGTCTTTTTGTGAGCTTTATCAATTGATGAAAATATAAAAAAAAATCAATTTAGGAATTTAGGCAATATTTGTTTATCACCAATCTTTCCTCTCCAATCACCACACTGCTCTTATTAAACGAAATTTGACCCATAAAAAATAATCAATTTTCATTGTTTTTATGTAATCTTTGTGTAATCATCCGCATTAACATTAAACAAAATTATATTTCGACGCAGCTTGATGGGGATAATTTGAGTGCGGGGATAAAGAAATCCGAGTAATCTGGATTATCAATGAAAAAACATATATATATGTTGCGGCCATTATTGATTATCGGCCATTTTTGATTTTGGCCGGTTAAATTTGATTTCGCCCGATTTTCGGCCATTTTTGATTTTGGCCGGCCTAAATTGAAAATGGCCGGCCGATACTGATTGAAGATCAAGATAATTAAAAATTGGTGGATTAAGGAGATTAAGCCCCGAAATTGATGGGAAATGGCCGGGAGTGGTCGGGAAAGTTGGAGGAAGGCCCGGAGAATGTACGGGATTAAGCCGGATATAGGGGGATTAAGGTGGATATTTGTGAATTAAGGTATCTAGGGGGATTAAGCCCCGAAATGGATGGGAAATGGCCCGGAAGGCCACTGGAAGATCGGGGAACTTTAACTTGGAGAGTGCACGGGATTAAGCCGGATATATAGGGATTACCATTCCATATACTCTCCTCGGGGGTTACCATTCCATATACTCTCCTCCGGGGTTACCATTCCATATACTCTCTTCCGGGGTTACCATTCCATATACTCTCTTCCGGGGTTACCATTCCATATACTCTCTTCCGGGGTTACCATTCCATATACTCTCTTCCGGGGTTACCATTCCATATACTCTCTTCCGGGGTTACCATTCCATATACTCTCTTCCGGGGTTACCATTCCATATACTCTCTTCCGGGGTTACCATTCCATATACTCTCCTCCGGGGTTACCATTTCATATACCTCCGGGGTTACCATTCCATATACTCTCCTCCGGGGTTACCATTCAATATACTCTCCTCCGGGGTTAACATTCCATATACTCTCATCAGGGGTTACCACTCCATATACTCTACTCCGGAGTTACCACTCTATCAGCGAAACTTAGAAAAAAATTTTCAAAAAGTGCTTCTTTGCAAGTAGTGCCGAATAATGAATGAATGTTTATATTGTTTTCTTTTTCAATATTTTCTCCATTTACTGCAAATGGGAAATTTCACTGGCTTCGGTTGCTGCTGTTCCATCGCTAAATGGCACAATCAAACAAATGGTTGGACAATCATTGGAATGGAATTCATGAATCACCTGAGAATATACAAATGATAAATCCAAAAATATATTTGTTTTAGAAAATATTTTAATATTTCATATCAAATTCTAGTCTTCTCCTTGGCTGAAATCAGGATGATTTAGGGGTTGAAAAACGAATGCTTTAAAAGTGGAAATGATGTGCGTGATGGAAACCGAACTATTTTTTGGGAGAAGCAATGCTGAGGAGGACACGAATAACAAGAAGTAATGCTGAGGAGGACAAACGAATCTCAAGAAGTAATGCTGAGGAGGACAAACGAATCTCAAGAAGCAATGCTGAGGAGGACAAACGAATCTCAAGAAGTAATGCTGAGGAGGACAAACGAATCTCAAGAAACAATGCTGAGGAGGACAAACGAATCTCAGAAGTAATGCTGAGGAGGACAAACGAATCTCAAGAAGCAATGCTGAGGAGGACAAACGAATATCAAGAAGTAATGCTGAGGAGGACAAACGAATCTCAAGAAGTAATGCTGAGGAGGACAAAAGAATCACAAGAAGTAATGCTGAGGAGGACAAACGAATCTCAAGAAGTAATGCTGAGGAGGACAAACGAATATCAAGAAGTAATGCTGAGGAGGACAAAAGAATCCCACGAAGCAATGCTGAGGAGGACAAACGAATATCAAGAAGTAATGCTGAGGAGGACAAACGAATCTCAAGAAGCAATGCTGAGGAGGACAAACGAATCTCAAGAAGTAATGCTGAGGAGGACAAACGAATCTCAAGAAGCAATGCTGAGGAGGACAAACGAATCTCAAGAAGTAATGCTGAGGAGGACAAACGAATCTCAAGAAACAATGCTGAGGAGGACAAACGAATCTCAGAAGTAATGCTGAGGAGGACAAACGAATCTCAAGAAGCAATGCTGAGGAGGACAAACGAATATCAAGAAGTAATGCTGAGGAGGACAAACGAATCTCAAGAAGTAATGCTGAGGAGGACAAAAGAATCACAAGAAGTAATGCTGAGGAGGACAAACGAATCTCAAGAAGTAATGCTGAGGAGGACAAACGAATCTCAAGAAGTAATGCTGAGGAGGACAAACGAATCTCAAGAAGTAATGCTGAGGAGGACAAACGAATCTCAAGAAACAATGCTGAGGAGGACAAACGAATCTCAGAAGTAATGCTGAGGAGGACAAACGAATCTCAAGAAGCAATGCTGAGGAGGACAAACGAATATCAAGAAGTAATGCTGAGGAGGACAAACGAATCTCAAGAAGTAATGCTGAGGAGGACAAAAGAATCTCAAGAAGTAATGCTGAGGAGGACAAACGAATCTCAAGAAGTAATGCTGAGGAGGACAAACGAATCTCAAGAAGCAATGCTGAGGAGGACAAACGAATCTCAAGAAGTAATGCTGAGGAGGACAAACGAATCTCAAGAAGCAATGCTGAGGAGGACAAACGAATCTCAAGAAGTAATGCTGAGGAGGACAAACGAATCTCAAGAAGCAATGCTGAGGAGGACAAACGAATATCAAGAAGTAATGCTGAGGAGGACAAACGAATCTCAAGAAGTAATGCTGAGGAGGACAAACGAATCTCAAGAAGTAATGCTGAGGAGGATAAGCTGAATTCCGGCATCAGTTATTATTCATTTTGACATATATTTATTCTTTTTATTTGTGACCTCGATTTATAATTGATTAAATCAAAATTTTAAACTATGCACAAAACCGGATGAATTTTATGCAAATTTTGTCCTATCTAGCCATGTATAATGTATGACTATTGCTTTATGTTTTGGGAGTGAATAAATTATTGAATTGCGAATAGAGTATTTAAAATTGTAAAGAGAATATTGAAAATTGCGAAAAGTTTATAATGATTTGTCATATACCCAATCGATAGATCTCGTCGAGAAGCGTTATTAGGTACATTTTGTCTCGATTTGATCAGGGTTTTAAACCACTTAAACCATCTATAGGGGGTTTGGTTCAAAACCAATTAAACCATGACAATTTATATACCATTCGATGCGTCTTGACGAGCTCTATCGAATTGTATATGGTTTGTGAATTTTGGGCAAACCACTAAACCGTAATAAACTTTTTGCAATTTTTAATACTCTATTCGCAATTTTTAATAATTTATTCGCAATTATAACTTTTTCCCATTTATTTATTACCGAAAAATATGAATTTAATTCGTATTATTTAGAAAATAATTATTTAAAAGACATTATTTGTTTAAAATTTGTTTATTTCACAATCTTAATTCTTTCATCTCTTCTATGTTTTGACATCATCCTCACAGTTCCTCACTGCTGTCCGCCTTCCTGCTGTTCACGGTTACGACGATTTGCATTTGCTCGCCGGCGAGCCCTTTGTTCGCGCCATCGTCGACGACGTTCTTCTTCAATTTGCCTCAATTGTTCAGCATGACGTCTCGCTGCTTCCTCACGGCGCATCAATTCTTCCTGACGTTGCACTTCTTCTTCATATTGGCGGTTTAATTCACGTTCGCGTTCCGAAGTAGACATTTTTGTACAACTTAGAAAATCTAAAATGGAATTTAATTTTTTAAGAATGAAATTTTATAAAGGTCATTATTTTTTTTTCAGAAAAAAATTACTTCTTTTGCAGAAAAAATGCCTTTTTTCCAGAAAAACAGTTTTTGACTTCTAATGAATCAGAAACCAGTTTTAGACCAAATAAACCTTATACTAATGTAGATCTCGTCGAGACGCGTCGATAGGTATATAAAATATCAGGTTTTGATCAAAAATTAAAGAGTTTAAAACCCACAAATCGAACATAAACTATAACAAACAAACAAACAAACATTTTTCTAAAATTATGTATTGGATTAGAAAGGAGAACTATTTTTCCAATTCTACATCTTAGTTTATTTTAGATTTTGGATCTAGAAATTTTCTTACTAGGTATTTTGATTAATTTTAATGGAAATAATTTTGATTAAAAGGGTATAAATTGAATGACTTTTTTAAAATTTTCAATTTGATTTTCTAAAAATTTAGTAAAATTATGGGTAAATTGTTTTCAATTGAGCGCGTGTTGAATAGGATTTAAAAACGAAATGAGGCTTTATATTTTATTTTTCGGTTACCCAATTCAATTTATTAAAATTATGAATTCATAAATATTAATGGAATGTACGGATTAAACGAATGGATGCTTGGATTGGAAAATTGAATGATTCAACGACAAAAATGTGCAAAAATTTTCAGAGAAATTAACACAAAAATGCTGCTAAGCTCTATTCATCATCATTGTTTTTCGTTAGTTTTCACATTTCAGTCAGTGATTCATTCACATTCAATAAATTAGATAATTCCATTGGTAGGGATGGGATATTTATCAATTTAATAAATTTGGATTGGGTAACCAAAAAACAAAAGCCTTTCATATCATCCACTTTTAATCCAAATTATTTTAAAATTAATCAAAATATAAGAAAATTTCTAGATCCAAAATCTAAAATAAAATAAAGAAACTAATATTATAATGATTGATTATTATGGAATTGAGAAAATAGGTTCCTTTGTAATAAATTGATAAAAACAATATAGTATTTTAGAAGGTTAAAAGGAAAAAATGTTCAATTAGTTTCAAATGCTGCCTTTATAATAAGCTTGACCCCCACCCCCTCCCTCCCTTTCTTTTAATTTTTATTCATAATCCTGAAACGCACATTTTTTGCTATTTAATTCTCCAAATTTGTAATCAAAATCCTTTTTCAGTTCAAATTGTGCACCAAAATGTCGGATTCAGAACGTGAACGCCAACGCCGCCTTGAAGTTTTGGAACAACGATTGCGATTTATCCGTGAATGGAATAATGAACGTCAACAACAAGTGGAACGCTTGGAGGCTGAAAATGAACGTCGCGAAGCTGAAGAACGTCGGCGCCAAGAACGAGATGCAGAAAATCATCGCCGACAACAGGCTCGCTATGATGCACGTCGTCGTAACCGTGATCAGCAGCAAGGCGGGCAGCAGTGAGAAGCTGAGAGGATGATGTCAAAACATAGAAGAGATGAAAGAATTAAGATTGAGAAATAAACAAATTTTAAACAAATAATCTCTTTCAAATAATTATTTTCTAAATAATTTGAATTCAATTATTCAATCTTTCGGTTATTTATAAATTATAAATAAATGGTCTATCTTCTACTTGTATTTTGCAAATATTCCCAAAAATATAAAGTATTAAATCTCTACATTATAAGCCATTGCTAGATAGGATGAAAATTTGCATACTAATATCCATCCTTTTCCTTTCTGACATAATTTGAAATTTTGATTTATTCAGTTAGGGGTTTATAAATTGTCTAGATGGATTTTTACCGGTTTTGATTTGTTTATTCCTTTTTAAAAGACTATTTTTGACACTAAAACCGTTTTTGACTTCTAATAAATCAGAAGCCGGTTTTAGACTCTGCAAACCTTATACCAATTTGTAGATCTCATCGAGATAGAGACGCATCTAATGGTATATAATTTGTTGTTGTTTGGTCATTAAAGGTTATTGAACCGTTTAAACCATTTTTCTAGTTTTTGGTTTTAAACACTTAAATTTAGGTCCAAAACCTGATATTTTATATATCATTCGATGCGTCTCGATTAGATCTACAAACTGTAGAAGGTTTGTAGGGTCTAAAAACCCGGTTTATGATTTATTAGAAGTTGAAAACTGTTTTTGTCCCAAAAAATAATTTGCCAAAAAAGGTAATATTGCAGTTTACGGAAGGGAAAGGAAAAAGGATGATGAAGATGAAGAAGGAGAAGAAGAGGAAGATAATGATGAGGATGATAATGATGAAGAAGATCTTCCTCAGCTTCATCTCTTCTTCTTCTTCATCAATAATCATCATTCATCATCATCATTCTCATCCTCCTTCTCTTCCATCCTCTAAACTGCAACAGAACCCAAAAATATTTTTCTTTTTAAAACAATCGATTGACTCGATTTGCCATTTCAAATTTTTAATAATGGAAATTGTGCAATTTTTTATAAATTTAAGAGAATGGAAATCAAATCGGAACCAGTGGATCAATCTTACGAAACAACACCAGCACCAGTTTCAATTATGCAAATGTACACAGAAATGAGTGAAAAATTTGGAAAATTGCAACAAGAAATGGTTGGATTGAGGAATGAAATGACGGAATTGCGAAAAGAAAATGCCGAAATGAAAGTGGAAATTGCCAAATTGAAGGAAGGGCAGCAAAATCATCAACAAAATGATAATTTGGAAAGGCAACAACAAAGCCAACAAATGTCAATTATGGACATGGAGAATTCGGTTTGGTTTTTATTTAAAACAATATTTTCACCAATTTATTCATCGTTAGCAGCAAAACAACGAGAGATTTGATGAAAATCCAATAATTGATGGAACACAAAATGAATTTGTTGAAACAGATCAACCAGAGCAGGTTTTTTCTTTTCGAAATTATATTTTGAAAATTCCACAATTACATTTCTAGTGGGAACTGGAAAATATCGCGTAAAAACATTGAATGTCTAAAAGTTTATAACTGTTCAGAAATATATCCTGATCCATAAATTTTATATCAATTCCTTATCGTATCAAGATCAAAACGGGCTGTATGACATTTGCTGACGACTGACGTGACAATTGCGGACAAAACGGTTTGGTGTCGATGCTCGATGTTGGTAAAGCTGCTATGGCATTAATTTTATTAGCCGTAAAAATAGCTACAAATATCAAAAGCATTGACAAATTTTGAATATTCACCAAGTTATAACGATAAAAGGCCATAAACACAATTCAATTAAACCAAATTTTTTTGCCATTTCAATATTGGCCAATGCTTTTGATATCATTTATAATTTTATGCCTAATAAATGCAATAAACAATGCCATAGTAGCTTTATCACCATCGGCACCAGACTGTTTCGTCCGCAATTGTCACTTCCGCAAATGTCGTACCAGGCTTTTTAAATTAATTTCTCCAAATTGGCATCTAAATTCATTAAATCAAAATTATCAATTTATAATAAAAATCCTGTTGTAGAATGTGGACAATAATACTTTTGGTTTGGCACAAAATGTGGCTGCAACCGCCATTATCAAACAAGAATGCGAAATTGCCGAAATTGAAGGAGCAAATTGCCCAATTCAAATGCAAACAACTTCCTCATCAAATTTGAATAATTATGAAGAAATTGTTGTTGGAGTTGAGAGATCATCACAAAACATTGAAAGGGATGTTGAGGATGAGATGGACTTGGACGGAGATGGAGACGATGAGAATGGAAAAAGGTTTATTTTAAAATTAATACATCCATCAGAATAAATGGTAATTTATGCAGTTCGTACTCCCCTATTTTTTGGCAACAAATTAATTCTCGATTTTCAACATAATAATATCTTTTATAGGGTTCAAGGTCGAGGAGAATTCGAATATCGCTTAAATTGTGAATTCTAGCCACTCCAAATGGGTTCAAAAAACGGTTTAAAATTCGAAGACAAAAAAAACAAAAAAAAATAAATATGAAAATAATGATTCAATGATCGTGGTCTTTTTCTTCACAGGGATAAAAGAGGGAAACTGGTGCCAAAAAAAATCGAAATTTATTTTTAAAACTGGTTTTTGAACCATTTAGTGGCCATATTTCAAAACGAATACGAATACGATATGTTCGAATACCCCGATCTAGAAAACCCTATAAATATATTTTTATGCTCGAAAATAATTAATTTATCATCGCGGTCTTTTTCTTCACAAGAATAAAAGAGGGAAACTTGGTGCCAAAAAAATCGAAATTTATTTTTAAAACTGGTTTTGAACCATTTGGAGTGAGAAAACCCTATAAAAATATTTGCTCATCAAAAATTAATTTTCTTGTCAAAAAATTGAGGGTACGAACCAGGGCTGGGCAAAATCGAAAAATAAAAAACGATACACGATAACGATAAACGATAGGTTTCCAAAACACGATCACGATTACGATACGATAAAAAAATGGGCCAAAAACACGATATTTCACGATAAACGATAACGATAACGATTAATTTTAAAAATTTTTTCTAAGTAATTAAAATCAAAATTTTTTTAATAGTGCTGATGAAAAAGAAATTTTTTTTAACATTTACAATTTTCAAACCCTTTCTTAAATTAATAAAATATTGTCTAGCTGTTTAAAAAAAACAAAAAGCCTGATTATAAGCAGCTAATAGTCCATTAGGGCTTTAGCATTTAGCCAAAATTATCTGATGAGGGAAGAATGGCCAGATTTCTAATTTTTTGTACTTTTTTATTATTTTAAATGATCGATTACAAAAATTGCATTAAATTTTAATTATAAAGCCAAGTTTAGGGATATGACCGAATATAATTACCAAAAAATGGCCTCGTCGTGGGAAATTTTTAAGCCAAAAATGGCCTCGCCAAGGGAAAATTCAAGCCAAAAATGGCCCAAAATTCAAGCCAAAAATGGCCCCGCCAGGGGAAAATTCAAGCCAAAAATGGCCCTACCAGGGAAAAATTCAAGCCAAAAATGGCCCTGCCAAGGAAAAATTCAAGCCAAAAATGGCCCTGCCAAGGAAAAATTAAAGCCAAAAATGGCTTTGTCCTCAAAAAATTAAAAAATTTTTCTTCCGAAAAGTCATTTTTAGGGGGTGTATTTCGCACGATAATCCCGGAAAAACGATAGACGATAACGATAAACGATATGTGCCAAAAACACGATATTTCACGATATACGATAACGATAAACGATACGATACCCAGCCCTGGTACGAACTGCATAATTACCCAAATTACAAAAAGTTTTATTTTAATTTAGTGAAAATGCGGAAAAGGGCGACCAAGCTGAGGAACAAATCAAATGTGTGCCCATAAGAATTGGAGGCATGGTACATTTCCTTTTATTTAAAAAAATTAATTAAATTTGCACAAACACAGTTAAAATGCAATTGGCCAGAATGCAAATTTCGTTCAATGTTTGCACATTATCTGCAGATACATTTTCGAACCCATACGGGGGAGAGGCCATTTGTTTGCATGGAATGTGGCCAATCATTTGCTCATCCGGGCTCGCTGAAAAGACATTCACTAATCCACAGTGGCGAGAAGCCATTTCGGTATTATTACTTTATATAAGTTACAACGATTTTGGGAAATTGATGATTCCGGAAATCGGCGTTGACAAATTTTGGAAATCTCGGCTTCTAGGCATCGTACAGACTCGAGACTAGGCTCATTCGATTCGTCATTGTCGGTTTACTATATGAAATTTCAATTGCAGACCGGTTTAAAGTCTAGGTTTGGGGTTAATGTAGGTTTAGGATAGGCCAGCATGGGTTCTATTCAAGGGTTAGAGCTATGGGTCTAAACTCTAAAGGAGAGGTCTGTAATTGAAATTTCATATAGTAAATCGACCATTCCAAATCGAATGAGCCTACTATTCGAGTCTGTACGACGCCTAGAAGTCGAGATTTCCAAAATTCGACGTAAATATAAGCCACTTTTTCATAGTGGACCTACCTGGACGAATGATAGCTCATTCGAAAGAGCTCGCGGTCGATATAAAGATGGAAGAAATTGATTTGAAGTTGGGTTAAAAAGTTTTGGAGTCATAAAAATTTGAAAAAAGTAAAGGGTCTAGAGTCCCCCACCCCTATGGGACCTATGGGTCGAGACTCGAAAATTTTTTGAAAATTTTTTTCGGTCAAGTTATAGTTCGATCGATGCCTTTTGAAGAGTAGAGCACGAAAATGCCATTGGTTTGGTTTAGCATAGGCCATTTTTGTCCGCAGATAGGGGCTGGGTTGGGTAGGGTTCCAGCTTAAGGAGAGCAGGGTAGGGCTAGGGTTTTGGGAAGGATGGGATAAAGAAGACGAATGCATCTTCAGCGGGCTTAATTTTCCCAAAAAATAAAATTCCGCGCAATTTTGTAGAAGTTGCAACGCAACTCACCGCAACTTCCCCCACCCCTAGAACTTAATTTTTGTTACTATCACATTATAGGGGTGGGGGCAAGTATAAATCAGATTGGCACCCCTTACTCCCCCCCCCCCCTTATAATAGGATCAATGTTTTTGAGCTATTAGTCATATATGTAGGTAGGTCCACCAGGTAAAAGTGATGCATTCATACATTAAAATTTTCATCCTTTTCGATGTGATGTCTGCGGCAAATCATACAAAACATCGCAACAATTGAATGAACATGTACGGAATCATACTGGAGAGAAGCCGTATCTGTGCAAGGAATGCAAAAACAACAAATCATTCAAAACTTCCGAGGGATTGCGCAAACATCGTCGTAGTTGGCATGGGAATCCGTTTGCATGCAAAAAATGTGGCCAGATTTTTGCGCAATCAATGGATTTGGCAATACACAAGCAGTTGATGAAACATTAATTTTACTGATTATTTTTGTATTCAATTTTCATTCAATGATGACTATTTTACTGTTGGTTATTTGATAAAATTTTATTTAAGATTGAGCAATCCCGCACATGTTTAAAAAGATTCCTAAAATATTTAAATATGTTCAGTGGTTTTTCTAATTTTGCGGCCATTGGATACCTACTGGTATGAAGATTTTTAATTTTGGGAGAAATTTATATAAACTAATAAATTTCTGATCAAAATAATTATTAGAATAATTTATAAACAATCCTCCATTTCTTTTAGAGAAAAGTATTTTTTTTACCGAGAGATTGGGATCTTTTGCAGAAAATTGAACTTTCTGCAAAAGATCCCAATCTCTCGGTAAAAAAAATACTTTTCTGCCAGTGTTTTCCCTGTTCCACTGATTCTGCTCTGTTCCTGTTCCTGTCCCTGTTCCTGTTCCAAGATTTAGAACAGAACAGTTTGAAAATTTTTGGAACAGGAACAGAACAGGAACAGAGCCAGAATTGGCTGTTCCTAAACTGTTCCTGAGAGGCATGTAATCATAGAAAATTTTAGGGGGAAAGAAGGAAATTTTCGAATTTTCATCGAGTTTTTTTTCTTACTATTCGTAAATTTCCGGCGCCGGCCCAAAATATGGTCAAAAATTTGAGCATAAATACAAAAAATTATCCCTCTTTAATTATTTAATTTCAATTATTTCATTTCGGGAAGGGTGAAGTCACTCCTTTTCACTCATTCCCACCCATTGGTTACGGCGTTAGGGGTTTGAAAATTTCAGAGATCGCCTAGAGTGAGTTAATAAACGATAAAAATATAGGTGGCACTGAAACGTCCCCTTTTTGGCTGGGCATGGGCACTGAAACGGCGGCACTGAAACGGCGGGCACTGAAACGGCGGCACTGAAACGGCGGGCACTGAAACGGCGGCACTGAAACGGCGGGCTCTGAAACGGCGGCTCTGAAACGGCGGCACTGAAACGTCCTCCTTCGAAATGAGTTGACTGAATGTATTTTTATTTTTTTAAATCATTTTAAAAAAATCATAAATTTTGTCTTTTATGTTTTATATCTTTGTCTCAGAATTCGATGACAAACGGCAACGGCAACTCTCGTTTGTAAAAATTCGGCAGTATCATTGGATGAAAAATATTTATTAATTTGGATTGGCCCCAACTCAACTGAAATAATTCTGGCCATTCTACGAAACAACGAGGCCAAAATGCCTAAGCAAATTCATTGATTTTCTGAATCCCCTTTCTCATTTTCATTTCCTTATTTTCCCCTTCATTCCACGAGGGGATTGGGCCTTATTAGGGCGGAATGTAGGAGAAAAGAAAAAGATGCGAATTTCCTCTATTTGGCTCTTTTGTTTAATGAATCCAAATAGTAAATAAATTACGAATTGTATTTATGTAATTTTATTAATCTATTTACTGCGTGTTATTAATTCAGCTTAAGAAATTTTGAATTAAATTAAAATTAATTCAATTTACTTTGGTAAATATTTAATTTGTCAAAAAATGGAAAAAGTACTGTCGAAAAAATTGTATATCAAATTGATAAATCTCGTTAAAACGCATCATTTGATAATGATTTATTTTAGGTTAAAATCAATTCTAATTTAGTTTTGAACCAAAAAGCGAAATCTTTTTGAACTGCTTAATACCCTTGACTCACAAAACCTAAATTCAATCTTATAGAACTCATTAAGAACCATTAATTAGATTATGTTTTGGTATAGGTTTAATCAAATCTCTTGTTTTTGAACTAAAAACCAAAATGGGTTTAAGCCATCTAATACCCTTTAATTTTGACCAATCCATGGCCAAATTATATAACATTCAATGCGTCTTGATCAGCTCTATCCAATTGGGTATAGTATGGTTTAAGAATGTAAGACAAACCCTCTTAAACCATTTTTGCGTCATAAAATATATTAGCTTCATATCATAAAATAGAGAATGAAAATTTCTCGAATTTTTTATTTTTTAGCCATAAGGCCAACATTTTTTCGGCTATTAGGCCAAACGGTGCGCGCCCATATGATCGCATATTTTTGGCACCATATGAAATACAAAATGCTTCCCCCATTACCGCCGAATTCCTTCCAAACACGATCACCCGTGTAAAATACACCGAAATGCTTCCTATCCCCAAATTTCCCATCCCTTTTGGCCATGTGAAACGGAAAAAACACACCTTTCCTCGCAAATGCTTCGGATAATTTTTATGATTTGTGATTGTAAAATGCTTTCATTTCCCTCTTTTATGGGATTGGGCGGATTGCCTAAGGAAATATTCTGGAGAAAGAATTGTAAAGTGCAAATAATATGCCTTATTAGGCTAACTCACATGTGTGTTGTGGTACATGACCCTATAAAATAATATTTTCCCTCGTCCAGTTAAATCAAAATAGGTAAGAAAAAGCAATTTTCCAATAAAAATCTAAAATCAATTCCTTCTTTCTCTTTCCCAAAATCGAAACTAAATTTTAAAATACATCAATATTAAGGCAGAATTGGTTAATATTAGACCATTTTCAATATAAACTACTAGAATTACACACGGTCGGTTTGAGAAAAAAGATGCATTTTAAAACCGAAAATTGGAAATTTTGCTCTTTAAAACCGAAAATAGGAGAAACCGAAAACCAAAACCGACATTTTTCAAAAACGAAAACCGATTTTTACGAAAATGCTGGTTTAAAACCATCCTAATAACAAGCACAATCTTTCATACCTTTAGGCAAAGACTCAATCCTGATCCTGACCTAGGGCAATTTATAAAATTTATTTTACATCTTTAACAACAACTTTCAAATTTGTCAACATTTTGCTCAGTTTAATTCAGCTATATAAAATAATATGTTTTTATATTATTCGATTTTCAAAGATAGCATTGCTCTATCAAAGCCATATAATAATATTCGCAAAGGTTTAATTTAGTAAAACACAAACTGGTCCGTCACTTATCATCGAGACTTGCCTTCTAAAGATTTATTTTGAACATGATTTTCAGGGGTTTTAGACCATAGTTGTGGTTTATGTTGGATTTTGGTGGCAGGGGTTGACGAGGACTCTACTTAAAATAATTATTAAATCATAGACAAACCAACATATTTTTTGTATCATTAAAGACAAATTTGGCAATGTACTTCCGAATTATCATTCTATTTATTTATTTTTCCTCTTCAATATTTTCTACAATCAATGGAAACGGTCGTCAAGATCAAGATGAAGGTAATTTTTTTATTTTTTTTAAATTTTAATTTATACTTAATTAAAATTTTCTTCTAATAATTTTAATAATTTTTAAATAAAAATATATAAAAAATAATTTTTAGATATTTCTTCTGAAGTCATTCGTGAGGCATTAATTCTTGTAAAAAATGATCATCTATTGTCCTCTGAATTTGAATTGGGAAAAAGACAAAATGTTGCAACTTCCATTGGAACTGGAGCATCTGAAATAAAGGAATTCCATTTTGTCTACAACAAAAGCAAATATTTGTTCAAGGAATATGCTCCACAAATATTTGTACAATTAAGGGCCAATTTTGGAATTAAACCGGCCAGATATTTTGTATGGATTTCTTTGCATTATTTAAAAATATAATTAGGGTTGTTATTTGAAAGCTGAATTAGGCAAACAAAAATGGGCTGACCTCACAAGTTGCCGCAGGGCCAACATACCGCCATTTATTATACATATAACATTATAAATGGCGACAAGTTGGCCTCGCGTCAAATTAGGCAATTTCCAATAAAAATAGTCTGATTAGATCAAAGGTACTTCTTAATTATCTGTTCCCAGATTTTTTTGGTTCACCAAAGGAAAAGCAACGGTAACCCCCACGCATTCTATATGGGGTTAGGGTCTTTAGGGGATAGGTTATCTTCTTAAATATCTGTAACGCTAATTCTAATCACCTATAGGGGTGACTTTATAAAAAAATTCTGGGTACAGATAATTAAGATGTACCGATCCAAAATATCTAAAACTTAAAGACCAAAAATTGACTCAGAAGAAAAATTGTAACTTAAAGAAATAGCTTTTATCAATACCGAAAATTTCGAAGTGGTAACTCGGTCGGAACGTCGGTTTGAGATTTTCTAAAAAAAATGCCAAAACCGAGTTCGGAAAATTCCAAAGAAATCCACCGTCGGGTACCATGTCGATTCTCGTTTTTCAAATTTTTTCTATCGGGAATACAATATTATAAGTTTTTTTATCATCTAGAAAATACAAATATTTTAACAATTTAAATGCGAATAATTTAAATTAAATTTAATATTATGAATAAAATCCCGTTTCAGAATTCACTAACTAATGAAGCCCTCAAAGGATTTGTGAATCCGGGCGAAGGTGGCTCCACATTTCTACGAAGTTCTGATGAACAATTTTTCCTCAAAAGTCTGGTCCTTCAAGTCAAAGAGCATGAAATATTAATGAAAAATTTGTCGGCATATGCGGAATATATGACCGAAAATGGGAATTCATTTCTGACAAAATATTGTGGCATTTATAGCATTCAGGTTGACTCATTTATGGCCAATAAAATATTAAAATATGAAATAGAAATATTTGCACTTTTTAGGTCATAAAAATTTTGGCTAAACGCACTGTTCAGATTTTAAGAATTCCCAAAAAAGTAATATCAAAAATTTAAATAATTTACATATTGCTATGGCTTCTGGGCATTCTTGGAAATTGAATATTTCCGGAAATGCCCAGAGGTCTTGTTTTGGAAATATCGACTTCTAGGCAACCAAGAGACTTGCGAATAGGCTCATTTAACGTGGCATCATGATCAATTTAGTCTTTGAAATTTCAATTTCAAACCAATATGAACTTATTTTGAAAGGCTGAACCGTTGCTTAAACCCAAACCGGTTTTGGTTTTCACAAACTTTTGCCAAGTTTTATTTCGAGTCTGTAATTGGAATTTCATAGACTAAATCAACTATGCCGAATAAAATGTTTGCCTTTCTCAACTTCCGAAGATTTCCAAAATTGCAAAGCTAAAGGCCTCTAGACAATTTAGGAAATGCCAAATTTCAATATTTTTATCAAATAACATATATTTTTGCAGAAAATAGGTTTCAACAACATTTTATGGTTCTTTTCACAACCGAATTTACTCAAACCACTGCTGCTGGGCCCGGATGAGCCCGCCAGTCGAATTGACTATCGATTTGACCTAAAGGGTGTTCAAGGTGCCACCCGAATTTTGGTTAACACGGAGTTGCCGGTGAATGAACGATGCCACAGGGAATGGGAATTCAATGGGCCCGGAAATATGAGCGCTTTCTTCCCGGATGGCATTATTTGCGATGAAAATGTTTATAAATTTGTGGCACAGAATTTGGCAAGAGATGCAAAGGTAGGAAATAAAAATATTTAATTTAAATTATCGGAATAATTTTAACAGTTTCTGACGGATAAATTCAAAGTGAATGATTATAGTCTTTTTGTTGGCATTCATTTCAATGATGCAAATGAGGAGAAGGAGGCTTCCGAATTGTAATAACTTAAATTTACTAAATTATAATATGGCAGTAAAAATTTTAAATTCTGGAATTTATCTGCTAACATGCTGGGTTAAAATCTCGGATTTTAGGCAACTCAAAGACTCAAAAATATATTTTTTGGATTTGGCATATTCGGTATAGTCTATAAAATTTCAATTTAAGACAAGAAATTAAGCTTTGACTAAAGTTAGTTAACTTAAACCGGTTTGGGTTTAAAGAATGGTTTTGTTTTTAAAAACAAGTCAATATCCGTTTGAAATTGAAATTATATTGACTAAATCGACCATGCTGAGTCGAAAAAAGAGCCAATTATCGAATCTCTACGAAGTCTAGAAGCCGAAATTTCCAAAATTCATAAGCCCAGCATTTGTTAAATTCCGTAATTTAGCAATTTTCTATAACATATGTATTTATTATTATATTATAATAAATTATAATATAAATTTTGTCACTTGCTAATTATCCGCCTGAAGATTTTATTGGTAATTAGGAAAAGGTAACGGTAACCCCATGAATAGAATAATCCGGTAGAGGGTTAGGGTCTCTAGTGGATGGATATCATTTCAATCCGTAATCCTAATCCTAATTACCTCTAAAAGGGGACCCTTCTTTCAAAAAATCTGCAGGCAGATAATTTAACAAGTACCTAAAATTAAATAATATTTTAAATAAATATTTCCATTTTAAAATTAATTTAAATATATTTCAGAAGGAATAATACGGAAAATAATTCTGCCGAACAAATTGTTCGCATGTCAAATGGGAGAATTGGCGGAATGTATTGCAGAGGATGCAAATTACCCGCCGGCTTAACCCCAAATCCAAACAATAAAGGGAAATATAGCATTAGCATATTCATTGGCATTATTGACCTTTTGGCAAGATTTGACCTACGTCGTCGTTTGAAAATGATCCTTAAAGTCCATGTGGCTAAAAAATGCCCAGAGGTAAAATCATTCATAATATTGTATTGATTTTTTTCTTTTGATCTAGTTTTTAAATTATGCTCTAATTATTAGGAGAATGGATTTTTCAGGTTATGAACTATTTATGTATTCATCAGATTTGATGAGAAAATTATATTAAATAATGTTTGAGTATTTTTTTTTCATTTTTTGACAAAATTTTCTTGACCTATTAGTAGTGATCACTTCTCCTATTTTATCTTTTTTGGCATTTATGAGGGAAAATTTCTTTAGAAAAATGCAATAAAATGCCAAAATAATCTATTTTGTTTGAACGATTTTTGAAATTTATTTCTGGCAAATTTCACGAAATAATTACCTATTTTTCGATTTTTAAAAATTAAAAATCCAGACCTCTAACTAATGATTATATTATAAATCGAAAATTGAAGCTCAGATTCGTTCTCTCTCTGAGCCCAAAAATAATCACTATGATGCAATTTTCATAGTTTTTTTTGGAAGAGATGACTAAAAAACGTATCGATACAATACCATAAATTCTCTATTAGAAACTCTGGTATTATAAATTTCAGAAACACTCCGAGATTGGTTTCTAATAGAGAGGAATTTAAAAATAAATTTTATTGTTTTCTTTTTTTTGAGACAAAAAATGTTTATTTCTGCTTAATTTCACCTAAAATTAATTTATTTTTTTATATTTTTTTTGATATAAATTTTTCCATAGGGACTTTTAATAGAGAATTTACGGTATTCTATATTGTTTTTGTAGACTGAACAATCAAAAGTTGGTCTGTCCAAATATGAAGGCCGCTTCAAATGTTACGCCATGGATCAAATATTTCACGTGGAAAACAGTTAAATAAATCAAATTTATTTTTTATAATCTAAATATATTAAATGGAGATGTCCGGGACAAAGAGACATTTGAATATTTTAACTTTGGCGTTTTGTATTATGAAATAAATATCCAAAAAATAAATGATATAGTTAATGAATAAAGAAAAAGAACTTTTAAACATAAAATATAAAGAAATAAAGAAAAATAAATATTTTAGAATGATATTAAATGAGAAAAATTTTTAATTATTTTAATGGAATAGCCGAGAATTATTAAAAAATAATGTAAAAATTTGCCAAATTTTGTAAATAATTGTATAAAATGCTAAGAAATGATTGAGATAATTAATTATTTTGAACCAATCGGAGCGGCCGGGAGCCGCGCAGCGGCGACCGGGCGCTCCTTTAAGCAATTAAATCATTGGAATAATGTAATAGGTAATAGCAAACTCGGGAATAGGTAAAAATAGTTTGGATCGGATCAAGTGGTAGAGAGATTCATGAGTTAAATAAGATAATAATTAATATTTATCGGGATCTGATTTAAAAAGCCGATAATAATAGAAAAATGAGGAAATGAATTAGAAATGCCATGAATGAGTTCACGAATGAAGTGATAAATACCGGAAATAATCGATAATGATGCGTAAAAAATTGAGAAAAACTCAAGGATGGTCGAGAATGAAAGGTAAAAAGCGGGGAATGGTAGAGAATGAAGGTTATAAAGCTGGGAATAGTCGAGAATGAAAGGTAGAAAGCCGGGAATGGTCGAGAATGAAAGATAGAAAGCCGGGAATGGTCGAGAATGAAGCATAGAAAGCCGGTAATAGTCGAGAATGAAGGTTATAAAGCTGGGAATAGTCAAGAATTTTGGGATTGAATGAACGGCAATTTGAAGAATGAAGAGAACTAAAAAATAATGGATTAGAGATATAGATGGAGATGATGATTATTAATTAATTAATTAATATAAGGGAGCGGATTCTATTTTTAATTTAAATAAATCTGAAATTTAGAGTTTTACATCATTCATATTTTAAAACGTTTTGACGAGCGTTGGGATGCCGCGCCAGCGGCATCCCAACGCTCGTTTTTTTTATTTTTAGAAGAGACAAGAGAATTGTATAAAAATGAATATTGCCACGATTTTATGACGGCCGATTGGAAATTGTCCATTGATGAGGAAAATGTATTTGGTGGAAGAATTGATCGAAGTGGAAAAGTGCCAAAAATTGTTTTTCCAAATTAAACTGTTCAATGGAATTCATCAATGATTTTTGATTGCCAAAATGATGGATTTATTTGTGATTACCAAACATTTTTTGTCTTTTCTTGTGTGTTTTTGGTTTATAAACATTGTATTGGAATTTTATAAAATTTTGAAATTTCTAAAACTGATTTTGGTACTTAGGAGGAATTGTTATTTTAAATTTGATCCCATAAAATATACAATTAGAAATAATCAAACTTTATGCTTGAAAAATTAAATTCATTCAAATTATTAAAAATGAGGTATTGAAATTGAACAAATTCCATCCATATTCCAGCGATTATCATCTCTTTATATTTCCAAATCCGCACAATTCTTTTTTGTAAAAAAAATTCCGCCCCATTTTCATTTCATTGTTGCCGCGGTGGTCCATAATTTGAAGAATGACCAAAAAAGCGGGGCTCATTTGTCTGAATTGGTCCATAGTTCGGGAGCCCATAAGTACGTGCATTTGCATTTAGCCACGACTGTATATGTGCTAAAACTGCTGCTGGCGGCTGATTTTGATAGTTTGCTGAAAAACTATGAACACCAGCAGCTGCTGTAGAACTAGGAACACCAGCAGCAGCTGTAGAACTAGGCCCACTTGGCCGCGGATTAGAAGAACGTTGACTCTGCCCATTATTTTTCTTCTTCTCAATTATTGTTCTCAATTCCTTCGTTTTTTCCATCAGCCTTTTGTCCAATTCATTGCCAGTTTTTTCGCTTATTAGATTTGCTCGAAGTTCAGCATATCGGCCAAAATTTTCGCCAATATCCAATGGAGTGATTGTGCCCAGTGCGTGTTCCTTCACAGGGATTTTTGGATTCAATAATTTTTGGTTATATTTATTTGCCCAAAAAACATTGAAAATGTTATATAAAAATTTTCACCAAAAATGCCATTGGTCCCCCTTTGCTTTATCATGGTAAAAGTTGGCATTAACTTTTCAAGATGGTAAATCAAAAATCTGAGCTCAGAATCGTGCTCAACGCATCAAACGGTTGGCCGACACTTGCGGACCCGACACTTGCGGACGAAATGGTCTGGGGCCGAAGGTGGTAAAGCTAGAGTAGCATTGTTTATAGCATATTATTAGACATAAAATTATCTACAAAATGACATCAAAAGATTTGGTCAATGTTGAATATTCACCGAGTTATGGCCAAAAAACCATCAAAATCGCAATTTTAATTAAATCAACGGTTTTTTGGCCATAACTCGGTGAATATTCAACATTGGCCAAAACTTTTGATGTCATTTTGTAGCTAATTTTATGCTTAAAATATGCTATAAACAATGCCACTTTAGCTTTATCACCTTCGCCTCCAGACCATTTCGTCCGCAAGTGTCGGGTCCGCAAGTGTCGCAGTACGCATCATCAAACTACACCCCTAAAAACGTGTTTTCCTTATTTTTAAAATTAAATTTCGGCCAGACCACACTTCTTTTTGCCATTATTTCGATATTTTCAGTTTTTTAACAAATTAAATAATATATCTATGATAATTTGTATTAGTACCATTAATTTTTGAACTCCCAGCTGTTCTGCCAGCACAAGCAATTCAATTTTAGAGCATTTTTCGGATTGCATCAAATATTTCTCGCAATTATTCTGCATCATGGACATATCGTATTTGATGCTAAGTTTGAGGATTTCCATTGCCAATGTTTCTTTATTGTTAATTATTAATTTTTATTATTCAAAAAAATGTTGATAAGATTTCTATATCTCTAATCTCTATTAACCAAGTATTTATTATACTTTATACAATGTGATGTTACTTATTATCTCCCCTGCCATTACCATTATGCAGAATCCCCGATTCATAGATTTCGCAGCCCATGGCCATTGAAGAATAAACCATAATTGCGAATGCTTTGCTAGAAAAATTGGCCTCCTCCTAACAATGGAATTGGAGTTTGAACGTTCCGACCAATTGCCGAAAAATAAATTTTGAAAATAGTTTGAAATGGCGGCCAAAGTCTGAAAAAATTTTAATTAAATTAATTATATTTTTAGCTTATATATTTAAAAACTTACATATTTATTCACTGGAATGACTTTTTCGACTTCTTTGTCCTCTTCATCTTTATTATTGGTTTTGGCTGGGAATGTAAATCGCAAATCCGTATCAAGTGCCATTATACTATAAAAATTTGTTGTATTTTTAAATCTATGGTAAATCCAAAGTATTTTTCTATGCCATTGAAATAATTGATTTCGGAAAAATTTAAATTAGCAAAAAATTGAAATTGTCGAAAAAAATTATTTAAAAATGCCAAAAGATTTTAACAGTTCAGTTAAGTGATTTCTCCTAAACCCAAAAGCTTATAATCAATAAATCTAGTCAAAATGCATCATTTGATTATGTTTTGAGTTTTGGCTTAAGTTTTTAAACCGTTTAATATTCTTAATTTTGAACAAACCATGACCAAATTATATACCATTCAATGCGCCTTGACTAGCTCTATCCAATTAGATATATGGCAATCGTAAAGAATCTGGGTCGCACAATTTTTTTTCTAAATTCTTTAAAAATGCGCGATTACCAATTATAAACTATTTTTACATTATTTACTCTTTTTTTAGTTATTTTCATAATTATTTTCGTTAAATTAAATATTATTTTCTCCTTTTTATGTTCATTCTCCTAAAAAACAATTCCTTAATGAGAAAATCAAACTTTGTGTGCGAGTTGCTCCGCAATCCTTTCAATTTCATTATCAAATTCAATGGCGTTTTTGCCAGCATTTTAATGGTATGCTCACGCTCATATCCATTAAAGAAATATGCGCCTTTCACGTCAACATTTTGTACATTCAGCGAATAGTCAACTTTGGTAAGCCATAATTGGTTCAAGCAATAATCCTCAT
Organism: Pratylenchus scribneri; assembly: GCA_030063045.1. Lineage (NCBI taxonomy): Eukaryota > Metazoa > Nematoda > Chromadorea > Rhabditida > Pratylenchidae > Pratylenchus > Pratylenchus scribneri. The sequence continues at coordinate 834,659 of JAQSEB010000022.1, read as the reverse complement.
TGCAACTGATGGAAATGATCAGTTGATCCTCGTCCTTTATCTTCCTTCCTTTCATGCACCTAATTATAATTAGATTACATATATTTTTTTCGAAAGTATTGTTTTTATTTTATATCATTATTTTGTGTTTTTAGAGTCTTTTAGATTTTGTGTGTTTTCAATGGATTTATCGCATACGTTATTATTTAATTTGCTGAAAAAAAATTGAAAATGACGAAAAGATTATAGTGGGTTCATGGGATTGTCCTAGACCCGCAATCATGGTTTGTCAATAAAATATATAACGGCTTATTTGATTTTTTGGTTTAAGACTAAGTTAAAATTGGTTAAAATTAAGCCAACATTTGTATCAATCGACGAATCTCGCGAGAGTTATCGATTGGATATAAGATTTAAGGTCTGGAATAAACAAATGAACTGCTATAATTTTTTTTATAAACTTTTCACCATTTTTTTTATATTCTCTCTTTGTCAAATAGAATCCAAGATTACACAATCCCAAATAAAATTGAAAATCAGATCGCAGGTACAAATCCAACTCTTGAAAATTGCCTTCAATTAAATTTTTAAAATATGCATTTTTCTTTTTTTTGATATTGTATTCTGTTTGGTATCCAAAATGTAAAATAAAAAATGAACCATTTGAAATCGCCAATCATTCTCTCAATGCCCCTCCATTCGGTAATTTTTTCATTGTTCAAGTCGATATGAAGCATAATCTCGCCAGTAACAAATTGTTGTTCATTTTCAGTGGCAATTTGGTGGATCTTTTTGATTAGACAATAAAAAAGCTAAAAAATATGATCAGCCATATATTCATAATTTTGCAATTTTATTATATATATTTTTTGGCATATATCCCAACAATTGGGCCCTGGACGAAGACCAAATGGTAGCGAGAAATTTTGACGAAACCTTTCGATGTACTAAATAGTTTCCAACTAATTTATCCTATATATAATTTTAGAGGACCGATCTTGGATGTCCCTCGATTTTCTCGGAGTTCTTTGGATGGATTGAGCTGAATTTTTGTACTCAGGGGTTTTCGGGGGTGCTGATCTAATTCGGGTCGTTTTTGCATCTAATTTGTTGAAAAAGACTTTTAAATAAAACTTTTTAGTGTTATGGTTAGGTATAAGGTTCTATATATCATTCGATAGCCAAATAAAAAAAAAAGCTATTATTAGAAGTTTAGATCATATAAAGTGGCCCATTGGCCACCAAGTTATGGCCTAAAAGCATATGGCCACAAAATTGGCCATCAACAAATTTATGGCCTAGTCCCAAATCCTAACCTATCACTAATCCTAAAAAAGTTTTATTTAAGAAGTCTTTATTGGCTCTAATTAGAGGCAAAAACAAACCAAATTAGGGAGGCAAAAAATCTTTTCCCATAAATTAATTTGTTATCAAAAATAGTAATGATATTTATTTTTTAACAAAAGATTAATATTTATCATAAATAATATTGAATTGTGTATATGTATAACAACAAAAATGCCCATTGATTTATCAGCTGCATCCGATGATGGATTGGCATTGATTTTGCTGAGAGTGCCAATCAAGGATTTGATTGGAAAATGCACACAGGTTTTGGATTAATTTTTTAAACAAATTCGAAAAAAATTAAATCAAATTCATAAAATTTTAATTGCCCTTAATCTCGGAATTACCAAGGATATTATAAAAAGAGGGAAAGGTTTTAGGTGCATCTAATTCGGATGGTTTTTGCATCTGATTAAATTCAAAAAAGACTTCTTGGAAAACTTTTTAGGACTAGGTTAGGGGTTACGGCTTGGCCATAAAAATTGTCAAGTAGGGTTAATTCCCCGTAAGTGCGGAATGAAAAAAAGGGGAATCAGGGTGCGGGGAATGGGACAGGGAATTTGTCCACTTTGCGGATCCCCGCCCTGGAAACGGGGAATTAACCCTATTGTCAAGTTATGGCCATAAGTTTTTTGGCCATAACTCGGTGAACAATGGGCCTTAAGCGATTTAAAATGATGGTATATAGAACCCTATACCTAATCCTAATCAGAAGAAATTTTTCCAATAAACTTTTTTTGCATCTAATTAAATGCAAAAACGAACCGAATTAGATGCAGGAAATTCAAGTTATAAAAAGTGATTAACAGCGGATTACACAATTAAATTCCATATGGAATTTTGCAACAATATTTTTTTTCCATTTTTTTTCACAGGTCTCACCGCAATGGAACCGAATTTTATCGGAAAGTTTCTTTTGGCGTAAGAAAATGGAATATGTCGGATATGCGCTGGATTGGCCCAAATTGGCTGGCATTTCCACAAAATCATTCCAATGGATTGCACTCAAACATTGTTTTGGACGGAATTTCATCAAAGATAATTGGAATTTGGATGAACAAAATGAGAAATGTTTAACATTGGATCCAAGATGGCATGCAACTAGAATTGCTTATAATGGCCCGTTAGTTATTTATTTACAAATTATAAAAAAAATGATATTTTGGTTTTTTCATAAATTAAAAATGCAAAAAATTTTTTGTTCATCTAATTCAGATCGTTTTTGCATTTAATTTGTTGGCAAAAAGTTTTCGTCTAAACTTCTTTAGGTTTAGAGTTAGGAACTTTGCAATAATCTTGTTGAGTTATGGCCAATTTTGTGGCCATAAGTTTTTTTTGGCCATAACACAGTGCCCAATGGGCCAATTTACGAGATCTAACCTTCTAGCTTCTAATAATAGCTTTTTTCCTAGCCTATCGAATGGTATATTGAACCCTATATTTAATTTTTAATATCAAAAAAGTTTTCTACGGAAACTCTTTTTTTTCAACAAATTAGATGCAAAAACGATCCGAATTAGATGCATGAAAAATCTTCATGTAATTAAAAATCATAAAAAAAATTTGAATTTTTTCCAGTGGCTTGGCTCGAATCGAAATTCCACCTCTGTTTCTTGATGGAGAGCCAGAAATTCCGCCAGGATATGACAAACCGATTCCGGCCTGCATTGCCATTCCACAATTTTTATCAAAACAAATTGTCATCAAATTGGCGGATGAGGGATTGACAGTAAGCTTATTATTAATAGGGCTGGGATTTATAATGATATAGAATCCTGTAATATAGATATGAAATATTGACAGAATAATAGTAAAATATTGACAAAAAAAAATTTAAAAAAGCTATATTTTATCAAAAATTTTCAAATTTCGACTTTTCAAAAAATATTTAAATTTATTTACATAATATAAATTTTTTTAAATATACTGTAGGCAAATTTTTTAAAAAAAAGCCAAAACCAATTTTGTTATTTTCTTTTACAAAAATATATAAATTTTTCAAAAAATTTCCAAAATTTAAAAAAAAATGCCAAAATTTTTTTCAAAAAGTCAAAATTTTTGAAAAATTTTCATTTTTTTCGAAAAATTTTAAAATTTAATAAAATTTTTCAAAAATTTCAAAGTATTGGCAAAAATGGCCACAAATTTTCCAAAAATGCCGGAATATTTACCTAAACAAATGGAAAATAGATTGCATGATTTTTCCTTAATAATTCTATTAAAATAATTAAAATAAAATATTTAAATTTAAAAGGACGAGATTATGGATAATTTCCGGCCAACAATAATTTACTCCGAAATGATTGGAAATCGCCGAGATTGTAGCTCATTATATAAAATGTATTGCTCCCTTGGAATTGGCCATTATTTGTATAGAGTCCCCATTGGAGACTTTTTTCCAAATGAATTTCAACGAGAATACCGAATCCGAGAGAGAAATGGCCATCAGATCGCCGAAACAATCAAATTGAGATTCAAACAATGGCAAGGTGAAATATTAAATTTCTAAAATATTATATAAATTCATATTCATCCCATAAATGAAATGAATTTATATAATAATTTATAAATAAGAAGAGCAAATTAATCAAATTAGGGAGTCTATTAATTTACACAAAAAATAATGAATTTAAAAAAAATAATTAATTTACACAAAACAGTGAAAAAGCTAAATACGACATATGTTGCCGCGGAAGTTGAAATTAAAGAGAAGTTGAAATCTCCTAGGAAAAGTTGAAATTTCTCTAACTGTCTGCCACACTCTCTAACATGCTCTCCTTTTCTTTCTTTCTTTATATTCCCTATGTCACACTCACTTTTATCTGCTTCTCTAACCAAAAAAGTGAGAAATAGTGTGTTAATTTCAACTTCTCCTGAATTTCAAAACTTCTCCTACGACATATATAAACTGGTTTAAAAGTATGTAATTTATAAAATAAGAGGTTTTCGATGTTGGGGGTTCATAAATTTGTGATTTATTTCAGGTCTTTGGTTGGTTTGGATGTCTAAACCGCTTGTGCGCGAGTCCAGGTTTGGGCTATTTTAATTCGGGCTCCGAACTCTAAACCTTAAACCTAAACCATCTAAACAGCACTCGCGCACAACCAATTATACATCCAAACCGACTAAAGACCAGAAATAAATCACAAATTTATGAACCCCCATCATCGAAAACCCCTTATTTTATCAATTATATACTTTTTTTTTAAAATCAGTTTGTATATAGTATTTAGCATAGTAAAAATATTATTTTGAACCCCACTTTCAACATTCGCCCTGGAACTCCATTCGGGGTTGCCGGTTAACCTTGACATGTTTCGGTCAGGGGGAACCCTAACTCCAACACTTGTGCCCATCGTTGGGGTCATCCTCAACTCCGGATTAGAGGGATATTTTGGGTTATGACTCAGCATCATGTAGATCCGTTCCATGTCATAATCTCCGTCCATCGATTGATTCATGGTCCCATCCTATACCCATGAGCCAACCCTCCGCTCTTGCGATGGATCGATTCGTCACTTAAGCCACCGTGCTCACAGTGTACGCGTGCTTGAGCCAGAGGTTCCGAACCTTTCGGATCGATGAGATCGTAACGCCCCCGGGGGACAGGATTGTTCGGTAACACGACGATTTGAGCTTGAACGGGCGATTGGACTGTTTTGGTCTCTGCCGCTCTTACAGGAGGGTTCTGAATGATCTTGGATTCGAACGTCCAATTATTCGCCGGCTTCCTTTTTGCCCAACCGGTTCTCAGGATTTCGTAAATCGATCGCTTTGGCGGCGATTCGGTCTCAACCGGTTTCGAGACTTGCGAGACATTGTTCGAGTGATAATTGCGAAACAATTCTTCTTTCTCGATTTTTAATGCTTTTAGGCCAGCATTGAGGCCATCCTCTAAGCCTCCTTCGCCGTGCGAATTATGCGGGAGTTTCCTCTTCTTTGCCCAATATTCACGCTTCAACGCGCGTCTCTTTTCCTCGAGTTCCAAGTCTAACCAACTTGCGGGTTTAAGGCTTCTCCAGCCATCTTTTCTTTGATCCAACTGGGTTGGAAACAGAACACGGCCGCTTTCAAGTGCGCCCCGTGATGACACCTCACTATCACGTGCGTGACACACGAGCGGTTTTGTGTGGCCGCCACACCACTCACTTTTCGCACTTTTGGTTTCGCCCCATTCAGGAACCAAATTTCCTTTTGAACCCACTCGGACGGCCACCGAACTCATCTTTGCTCCATCTGCTGGCCTATAGCCTTGGACGCCATGTGAGTTGCCCTGGCTAAACCAGGCGCCATTTGCATCGTCATTTAGCTTCGTCCTTGTCGAATTCTCCATTCGATTTGATAGCCGAATTTCTCTTTTCAATTCGCTATGCATCAGTCCCAGACTGAGGATTGAAGACTGAAGATCTGAAGAAGGAATAGGCCTGCTGGCTATTTATAGGCCCGCTGACTTGTTGGTGGGCGATTTGATTTCCCAGCAAGTCAGACCTTTTTCCCCGAGAGGTCTCGCTTTGGGGATTAACTTTGAGGTGAGTTGAAAGGCCGTCCATCAACTCTGCCTTTTGTGCTGCGCTCTTTCACAGTTCTTTTCTCAATCAAGCTTCACAGCCTGACTTGTTTGTTCTTTTCCTTCTTCACTCAGACAAGTGAATTGGGAATTGATTGACTGCGGGCAGGCAGACATTTTGTGAATGTTTTGGAAAGTCTAAGTAAAGTGAGATGTTTTGCTGCCCCAAAACATCTACACCTTTACAGCATTTTCACTGTTTTATGTAAATTAATATAATCTCATTAAAATTATAATTTAAAAAATTATGAAGATGATGAAGGCTGGCATCGAATGGAGATTGCATTCAAGGATTATCCGTCTGAAATGCGCTATTTACAATTACATTGTTTGGTTTCTGGAAATGGCAATTACACTTTTGATCCGGACCAAAATGGGCTTAAATTGGCTAATTGCTCAGTGACAGCATTGCTTGAGAAAAATGCCGAATAAATTGATGAAAAGTTAAAGGAATTTTAATTTATTATTCACAAATTTTAATTTTTCTTCTCTACAATAAAGAAATGTGTCTTAATTTATTCCAATTTTATTAAAAAATCCAACTTTATCGAAATATTTGCCAAGTCAGCATGGCGGGTGGTGGCGCAATGGTTAAAGCGCCGATTTAAGAACAAAAAATTGTGAACCCGTTAAAGTTCGAAACCGCCGGCTCACTTTTTAAAACTGACAAAGTGCGTAAAATACAATAATATAAAAAATATAGTAACAATTTTGAATCAAACTTAAATTTTTTTGAACTTTTAAAATAATCGCCTCTCTCTTTCTCATAATTAAAATTTATTTAAATTTTTCATTTTTTATTCTTGAAAATCTCCAACAAAATTATTGGTAAATTGATAACAAAAAACAAAAAAAAAATTTTGGCCAAACAATTCGATCAAATTGTCGCCTTCTTTCTTCTCTTCATCTTTTGTTGGCTTCCTCCTCCGCTTTCAACCAATGCTTGCATTTCACCGGCAAAATCCAATTTTTTGCCACCGATTCGCTTTCTTTTCCTCTTTTCTTCGTTCCCTTCACCTTCTTTCTCCGTTTGGCCTCCTTTCATTGCGCCAATAGATGCCAAAACTCTGAAAAATTATAGAATTAATTCATCCGATTTGGGATGAAATTTTGAGTCAAGTGTCAAATAGCTTTAATTTTTGGCATATTTAGTACCAATGTATAACCCTGATTCTGATGAACCGTCTAGGATAAGAATTAGTGGATTTGGATTTGATAGAAAGTGGCATTAGAATTATGACCAAAAAAGCGGCTAAATATGCCAAAAACTAGCAATCTTCCATTTCTGGTCATAAATTTTTGGCCAATTTAAGTTGTTGAACAATCATTTTGATATCAAAATGCTTCATAGAAAGAGCTTAAACTATTAGTATTTTATTAATAGCCGGAAAAATTACCTAGATAAGTGCCATTAAATTTTATATTCTCCCAAAATCTGTCGTAAAATTCTACCAAACCCTAATAAATATTTTTCCATCGCTTTCTATAGAATTAAAAATGAAAAAGAAAATCAATTTTCTTCCAAAACACCAAAATTTGGATAGCCCCACCTAATGTAATAATTCATTTTTTAATCCAATTTCCCCACCTTTGTTTCTTCTTCTTTTGCCTCCTTTCCCTCTTTCGATCCGTTTCCGTCCTCTCATCCGCTGCTTTTGGCACTCTTTTACGGTGTTTCATCAATTCCTCTGGTGCCAACAAATTTGCATCCGGTTCAGCCGTAGCCAGCGGGCCAACTTCCTGAATTGTTTTAAAAATCGATAAGAGAATTTTGTTTTTCGGATTAAAAATATTTTTGAAAAAAAAAGAAAATATTGGTACTTATTGGTTTTCTGTGGGTGCAGATTTTTTACCCTCAAAAATTACCTTAAGTTATCCTCTAAAATTAGTCAACCCTAAAATCACCTAAAATTTTGTTTTTCATTGTTTTACAATCAAAAATGAGTAATAATAGAATAAGAATCTCAACACTTTTTTTTTTAAATTTACACCCGGACCCGGATAACCGATAAGTACAAAATATTATTTTTATAGAATTTTTTCAGGTAAATGGAATGAACAAAAAATTCAATGGATTAAGAAAGATTTCTTTGCAAAGCTTAATTCGGAATTGGAGGAAATTTTTATAGTCTCAAAGTTTTTATTAGGCCATAATTTTTGAATAAGGCGACCAATATAAAATGCCAATTTATAGAGAGCAAAAAATGGCGAATAAAATGAAATTTTGATTGGCCAAAATTGATAAATATTACAAAAAAATTGTAAAATAAAAAGGTTAAAATTTAATTAGAAAAATGCAAATTTTAAATAATATTTTTTTATAATATTTATCAATTTGATTACCGAAAAGAAAACATTAAAAATCCAAAAAAAAAAATTTTTGCCCCAGGTGAGGATCGAACTCACGACCTTCAGATTTCTCCTCATTGTTAGAGGGATTATGAGACTGACGCGCTACCGACTGCGCTACCGAGGCACTGTGGTTGGTCCCTTTCTTTTATCATTTTCTACCCATTCCATTATTAAAAGATAAAGGAAAAAATCTTTTTTTCGATAAAATGAAAGCCAAAATAATATTTGTTTTGCAAGCCATTATTTTATTTTAATTCGAAATATTTAGGGTTTAAAAATTTATATTATATGAATTTTTTTTGTTTGCAAATAATTGACTTTTTAGAGGACTAGGGAACCCTATTGATTTTTGAAAATGAGTGCAATAAAATGCTTAATAATTTTTTTTAGGAGAGCTGAACCAATTTAAAAATTTCCTACCCCAAATTAAAGAACAGACGATTTGGTTATTTATTATTATTAATTTTTATTAATAATGCATAAGAATTATTGGAGTTGTACCCAAAAAAATTTTTTATTTTTATTTGATATTTATGAACTAGTGAAACTTTTTGTGTGTTTTTTAAGCAAAGTTAGGTCTCCTTTAACCCATTTCAAGCTATTGGAATAATTCAAAACCAATTTAAATAATAAAATTAATGTCATCGTGGAATTTAATTTGATACTAAATTCATCAAAAATAGGTTCAATTTTTGATGAGTTATTGAAAATCTCCGAAATTTGGCCGGTTATTAAAAATCAAAAAGACAAAAGGCTAACCTCAATTTGCAAACTGGGCATATTGTTGACAATTTTGATTTCATCCCTTCGAATTGGTTGCGGCCGAAATTGAAAATGGCTGAGTGCGTCCAATTTCAAAAACAGCGAATCCATGTCTTTTTTGATTGCCTCAACTTTTGGGTCCAATTCCGGTTTTGTTGCCTATTTTTTTTGAAAATTTTATCGAAATTCACTGCAATAAACCTGTTGGGAATTTCCCTCATTGCTTAATTCCGCATTAAATTTTTCTTCATAAACTTCGGCCAACGATTTTCGTACAGTTTGCTCAATGTCCTTTTGATTTCGATAAACCGGGACCAGCGCTTCATTTTCGCGGAATTTCCTCACAACATCATCAAAAAGCTGCAAAATTTGAAAAATTTTAATTTTAAATTATTGATAAAAAATATTGAAATTACCGAAAAGATTAAAGCGGATTCTTTAGGTTTTGACCTATTTTTTTTTTATCAGTAATCAGTTTAATGATGTTTTGACATATTTTTAGGCTTATTTTTACATGCTTTCGAGAGAAAATTTCATAAGAAAAATGTAATAAATAGTAAAAAAACATATTTTTAGGTTTGTAAAAAAAGGCTATTTTGGCAAATTTCAAAAAAAAACCTAAAAATAGGTATGCAGTTTGCGATTTTCGCTACCCAAAAATCCGCTAGCTTATTTATAATGGTTCAGAAGTTTACCCCATACCCATATACCTTATATTCAATAGAAGATCCGGTCAAGTCGCATCATTTAATAATGATTTTGGCTTAGGTTTAACCAATTTTTAACTTAGTTTTGAACCTCAAAATCGGTTTAAACCATTAAAAACCTATTTAATTTTGACCTAACTATGGCCAAATTATATACCATTCGATTCGTCTTGACCAACTCTATCAAATTGGGTATTGGTTTGTGATTTTAGGACAAACCTTTAAACTATTTACTATTATAGTTATTTTGGAGTTATTTACTTTTTTTTGGTATTTTTAATTTTTAAATTAATTCAATTATTATTTTATAAACCTTTTCCTTTATTCTCTTCTTGATTATGGCCTCCAACTGTGCTGTTTTTTCGGCCGTAATTGTTGGCGGTGCCACAGTACGAAAATCCACGTCCACTTTTTGCATCAACAATTCATCCTTTTTCCGTTCATCCGCCACAACTTCACCTTGCAATGTCCAATCCCGTGTGCGCAAGTTCTCCTCTTCATATGCCCGAATTAATCCGTCCATCTTTAGTGGAAAATTTGTTTGATTTTTTTAAAGGAATTCAATTTTAATCTTAAATATAGGTCTTCTCAAATCGAAATCGAAGTGTCCCGACTATCAGCGATCAGCCGTGTGTCCAAAATTAAATTTTTTGATAAAATAATTTAACCGATTTTTCTTATGAGCCTGAAGCCAAAATGGGATCTCAAAGATCTTCAACTCTGCAGATGACCTATGAGGCCCAAATTTAAATATTATTTATAAGGAAGAGTCTCCATTTTGTCTTTTTTTAGATTTTATTCCCCAAAAATATTTTCCCGTAATTGGTAATTCATTTTAAACGGAATGGGTGTAGGTTTTATATCTTCTTGTGGTTGGACTCGATTAAAGCTAAACTAATTTCCTCTTTGTAATTTTTCCAGTTCGCAGTTCCAGTTCCATCTCATAGAAAAGGATACATTAACCCATCTCATCATTTTTCATCGGATTTTTCCACATTATATACGAAAAAAAGAATTGTGCTCACAACAGCACAGCTGAATATCGAGACATATCAATTTAATTTATAATAATTTTAATTTTTAATCATTTTCAAAAATGATCCTATATAGTTGAAATTTTATTTTAAGTCATAAAAACCTCTTCAGCCGCATCAAATTCTCCCAAATTCCTATTGCTTTTCCTTTGTTGTTTTTCATTCTCTTCTCTGTCCTGTGAATCGAGGAATGCCTCCATTTCGGCCAAATTGAAGAAGCGATCATTGACATTGGATTTTGGCAAATTCTTTCGTCTGGCTTCAACCATTTTTTGATCCTCAATATCTTCTTCATATCTGTGAAATTTTCATAAAATTTTCGGTAATGCGCAGATTTTTGGATCGAAAGCCATATAGCATTCGAAAGCCCAAAGTGTCCTCTACAATTAGGCTTTTTAAATTTTATTTTAAATGCAACTTTAAAAAAGTTATATTTCATTGAATGCAATTAACTCAAAATTTGAAGGAAAAGTTGCTTTTCCAAGTGTGTTTTTAATCATAACAAAAAATAAAAAGCCTAATTTTAGAGTAAACTTTGGGTTTTTCAATGGTATAATCGCTTTCCAGTTTGGCAGCTACTCGATGAGCTATAGGCCAAAACTATGCGGTTATTGATCAATCGACAAAATTATTTTCTTTGTTTGTTTGGTTATTAATTAAATTAAATGATTAAAATTATAACAACAAACCTTATTGATCCATCTTCGTCTGCCGATGACATTTCTTCTTCCTCTTCGTCATCCATTCCTTCTTCATCTTCATCCTCCATATCTTCATCTTCGACTTCTTCTTTTTCATTATTTTCATATTCTTCTCCGGTTGATAATTTTATTCTTCCCATTTCGTCTTCCTGTTCACCGTCCTCTTCATCATCATCTTCTTCATCGAATTGTTCATCATCATCATCGTCGTAATCATCACCAAATTGTGCGCCCTTTTCCATTCCAATTTCACTTTGTTGTTGTTGTTCGTCATTATCACTGTCGAGATCGGCAAATTTTACTTTATTCCCCTGCTTTGGAATTTTTTTCATTGTTTGATGAATAATGATTGATTAATATTTCTTAATCTGCTGTAGATTATAAAATTTAATTGTTGAAAAAAAATGGGAATTGGCTACCTACATTGGAATGGAAATGTTTGGTTGCTATTAATAATAATTGGATCAACCCAAAAATGACCTACTTACTACCCAAATGATGTACAGTGGATTTTTTACTTTCAGATTCAGGTTTAGCCTATATTTGGGATTGCGGATAGCGGATAGAGTATAGCTAAACTCTCGGATAATAAAATTCTTAGGCCTTGATTAAGTCAAATAGTAACGAAAATGGTTAACAATTAAAAATTAAATTTTTAGGATTAAAATCTCAAAAGGCAACAAAATTTCGAAGTTAATCTAAAAAAACAATCAAGTTGCAGTTTTGCAGAACAAAACTCAAGTTTTCTACATAGGTAATTTATAATTTTCTTTCTTTTCTTGGTTGGAATTTTGCCATGATCCTATTTTCGTTATGAAAATCTTACATGAAAATGAATGAAATATAATAAAAAATTGAGAGGGAGCATGAGAGTATAAGAAAAGAAATTCTAAGCTCACGGCGGCCCGGCTCCCTTACGCACGCGTGCAAATTAAGCTAGCTCTTTTCCTTCACATTATATTTTCTCTTTTTCTTTTTTTCTCTCGTATGCACTACTCAAAAACAATTATATTTTCATCCCAAAATTACGCATTAGCGAGTAGGTTTGCAAACGAAACCATAACTCTGTTCCATTCTATAGGTTTCAAAAGCTATCTTACAGTTTAGTGCAGAATTTAATGGGCTACAAAATAGGCTAGAAATTGAAATTTTTCCAACTTATACAAAAATTTGCCAACTTAATGAAAATTTTTATAATTTTTTGGACAACTTTCAGATTAAAAATGGCTAAAACTCCAAAAAAACGAATAAATAAATATTCAGAATGGTGTAAAAAAGGAAAAGAAAACAAAAGAACGGAAAGAACAACAAAAACAAAAATTGGAATGGGCTCGCGAAGCCAAAAAAGGTAATTTTTATGTTCCATTATTTTTTATATGATTTTTCCAGCAAAACTGGCCGACCCAATTGAAATTCCGCCACAATCGACACCAAAACAATTCAATTTGAGAGGCAAAAAAAAAGAGCAATTCAATGTGAAATGTCGGTCGACAAAAACAATGCAACAACACTAACAAAATGGACGAAAAATAGGGAAATTGGCACTCAAATGGATCAGCAACAATTTTTGGCCGCCAAAGCATTGCCAACCACTCAATTCATCAAAGAATTGGCTGAGAATCATCGACTACGAATTGAAAATGCCAAATTGACGCTCGAAAATCGACGGCTGAGGCAGCGAATTTCAGGTTAAATGTTAAAATTAATTAAAAATTCATTCACTAAAATAAAGGATTTGGCTGAACACATCCCATCAATGGCGGAAAAATTGCAAAAAGTTACGCCAAAACATCATTGGCTTTGGCATCATGCACCAGCTTTTTTGATGCGGCATCATTGGTGGAGTCTCGTCAGCGAGCAGTCAATAGAACATATTCACTCAAAACTGAATAATTTGGTTTTTATTTTATTTTTAAGAATTAATTTTAACTTATTTCCAGTTGCCGAGATATCAAAATCAAGGAGAAAGGCACAAAATTCTGCACAAATTGGCCGAATTCCAATCAATGCTGAATGGACTACACGATTTTGGCCTCGACGAAACAACAGGAATTGGAGATCAATGGGTCGATTGCCTTGAAATTAGCCAGCAAAGAATTGAAGAAGACGAAGAAATTGAAATTAATCAAGATGAAAATGAAGAAAATGTGTTAATTGATGAATTTTAATATTTATTCAAAATTTTCATTTATTTCCATATCATTTTTCATTATTTTTATGAACTAATTTTTTGTTATTATTTTTGTTAATAAAATAAACTTTTTTTTATGCCATTCAATACATAAATTTATTATTATTTCCAACAAATTCCATTTATAATTTTAGAAGAACAATTCATTTATTTTTAAATTTCCGCCTTTTGGCTAAATTTATTATAAATTTGGCATTCCGTGCTTGCACGCGTGCGTAAGGGAGCCGGGCCGCCGTGAAGCTAACGCCTTTCCGAACTAGCGATAAGCTAATAAGAGTGTTAGAGAGAGAGAGCACAGAGAAGCAGCAAATTATTTTGATTTGAATGATTTGGGATTTCACGCATGTCATAGGGAAAAAGAACAAAATTGTTCATTGTTGTTACTAGCGTAAATTATGATGGCGAATTTATTTGCTTTTGCCCTTCCTCCACAGCAGATTTCTACCCAAAAATTCTTCAACCGGTTATTCTTTTTATTTCGTTTATCCAAAATAAAATGATTGTTCATTTTTTACATAAAAAAATAATAAATTGGAAAAAGTGAATTAAAAAATAAATGAATGAGTATCAAAAATTGTTAAATTATTGCCCGTTTCTTTTCCAATTGCTTTGAATGTGTTTCATTGAAATGCCTTTTTGTATAAAAAATTGTTCAATTGAAGGCAAAATTGAGTTGAAAGAAGGCGGATGATTTTTTTCTATTGAAGGGCGAATCCATAAAGGAAATGCTTGTCGGTTCATTCTGGCATAGCGGGAATCAGCCAATATTACGGTGCCAAAATCCTGTAATTTTCACAATAAAAAATCATTTGCCGCCATTGGGTATCGAACCATCGACCGATGAAAAAAAGGAGGAAATTTTACCAACTGTGCTATATTTTAAAGAACTCTTCTGCCGGCCTATTAAAATTTATTTTAAAAATTTTTTTCCAACCATCTTTAGCGCAATGGTAAAATCCCCTTCTTTTTCCCAATGAGCGAGGGACGAGGGTTCGATCCACGTAGCAACTAGTATTTTTTATTTTATAAAATTAACCCACATTTTTGTGTCGAATCACCCGTCCAATTGCCTGGTTGACGGCCCGGGTTGCCTCATTTTTGTACCATTCATAGGGGCCCATTTTATTCGCATTTTTTGCCCTTTTGTTTTGCTCAATTAAATATTCTTTCTTCAGCATAACCCGGGGATCGTAGCAAGGAGGGAATGGAATGCCAATAATCACAACGGAACGGCAATGGTTGTCCGCAAAATCGATGCCTTCACTTAACTGAAAAATAATTTTTTTTTATTTTTTGTAATTAAATAAATAAATTTTTGCCTTTCCTCTGCAGACCGAAAATAGAATTGCACCATTTGGATTTGTTCGAACAGTGGCATCAAAATCATTGAATAATTGGAGAATATCGGCTTTTTCTTTTGGCTCAACAAATATTCGCTTTTGTTGGTTTAATTCGGCCCAAATTTGTCGACCATTGCACATTTTTGTGTCCTTCAAATGTTCAATAAAATTGTTCATTTGCCGATATGAAGGGAAGAACACTAACATGCCCTGAGGGGTTATTCGGGCCAATTTGAATAATAATTCACTAATCGATTGTTTATAATTGAAGGAATTTCTGTAAATAAAATTAATATATTTAGAAGTTCATTTAATGTTTTTTAAACCTGTTTTTAAATGTTCCCAACAGAGGAATATTATTTGGCCCATTTTGCACAATTTTAAACATCAAATTATTTTGGTGGGCACAATGAATCGATTCCATTTTTTGGCCAAATTTGATGCCCATTGTGGCCATAAATGTGTCCAATGGGGCCAAAGTGCCGGAAGTGAACAAAATTGAATGGGTGCCGAATGATTCCAAAAAATGCATTGCAATTGACGCATTAAAACACCTAAAAAAGAATATTATTAATTTATTATAATATTTACTAACCAATAATTCAGCAAAATCTCTCGATTGCCTCCACCGGTCAAATTTTCTTTTTCTTCCACAAATAATTTGAAATTATTGTTCAGAGAGGAAGCATCCTAAAATAATAAAAATAAGTGAAAATGTTGTTGTGAATTGAAAACCTGGTCTTTTATACTGATGAATATTTTGGAGAGGAATAATTTGAAACGGGTTAAATAAATGCCTCTGAGAATCGGATTGAATTGCGCAAATTTGTTCCTATCAACTTTAGAGTTGTTCTTATCAATTTTAGAGTTGTTCTTATCAACTTTAGAGTAGAGATAAATATTTTAATTAATTTAATGAAAACAATCTTACTTTGAAGAATCAAATGAAATATAGAACAAATTGAATTGATTAAACCGCAAATTTGTTGCCAATTCGAATCGTCAATTCCGGATGTCTTCAATAATTCAATTAATTTGTTGGCTAGAAAAGCACGTCCTTCCACTTTTGTGGATATTCTAATTCCTTCCTTCTTCAAATCCATCGCATTTATTTGCCCATTCAATGCCATCATTTTCCCATACAATTTTCGTTCTTCCTCCCAATTCATTTTGGATTTTTCCTCCAATAGTTCATATAATTGTTCATATAAATTTTGTTCATCCGTATCCATTTCATTATTATCATTTCGATTTTTGTTATATTTTTCCATCAATTTGATTGCCTCCCACAATTCATTGATTGTTTTTTGCAATGTTTTCGTTGAAAATGTCGTTGACATTGAATTTTCCGCTGTTGACTCCATATTGTGAGCCTCATCGAATATTAAAATATTCCCTTCGAGCTTTAAAAATTTGAATGAATGAATATTAAATATGAAATATATTTAATTTGCAGAAAATTTGGAAAATTCGATTAACAGGTTTATAAATGTTTAGAAATTTATCCTAGACCACCAAACTTTTTACCCAGTCGATTGATATCGATGAGAGGCATCGTTTGATAATGATATTCACATAGGTTTAACAATTTTAACCTAGTTTTAACCAATAACCTAAAGAAGGTTTAAACTTTAATACCCCTTAATTTTGACAAAACTATAACAACATAACTATTATATGTCACAGGCAAAAGTGGAAATTCAGGCAAAACTGGTTTTGCCTAGGCAAAATTTGGAAATCACACACCATTATCTCGCCAAAAGAAGCAGAGAAATAAAAAGCTAGGGTCTAGGGGTTCGGAGCATGGGATTGGGGGTAGGGGCTAGGGTTAGGTTTATGCTCTGCTTCGTACAGCGAGATAGTATATGATTTCCACTTTTGCCGGTATCCGGTAACATATATAACATTCAATGTCTTGGACAAGATCTATTGATTGGATTTGGATGGACTAGGCAAATCACTAAACCCTTTAATCATTTTTGTATTTTCAATACTTTTTTTCTGCAAATTAAATAATACCCAAATACCCTTAAAACAATAAATAAAAACGAACTTCAATGGAAAGTTCTAATAAAATTTCGGGATCAATCAAATAATTGTATGGCAAAAAAATGAGTTTGGCCAATTTTCCCATTCCTCTGGCCACATAAAAAGGACAATGACTAAAATAATTCGTATTTATTTTTTAATAAAGTTTTTGATATTTACTGATTTTGTTGGGCCAATTCCTTCACATCATTGAGATCCAATGCTTTATTCGTCATCAAATATTTGAAATAGAATACATCTAATTGAAAATTGAATTGAATAATTTTATTTAATAAATTACTTGGAGTATTAGTTCGTAATAAATGCTTAAAATAAGTGCAACTTTTTTGTAATATTTTTGCTTGGCACATTTCTGTTTTATGTGAAGACTCGAGTACACTTTGAAGTAAACAAAGATGATCTCGGCTGGCCAGTGTGGCCACTTTGATCATACTAAATAAATAATAATTAATTTTTGAACAATTTTTCATTTACTTTTTATATTCGGTTTTGTTCAACTCTTTGATGACTTGTTTTAATTGATGATGCGTTCGAGAGGCATAATATATTTTTGGCATTTCCTTTTGCCTTAAAACCCATTCAATTGTTGAGCAAAGTAATGAAAGGGTCTTTCCAGTGCCAGTTGGCGATTCCAATGCTGCATTTGTGCCATAAAAATTAAATTTTATTATTATTTATTAATTTATTAAAAACTCACTGATTCTAATGAATTGATAACTTTCTCCATATATTCTCGTTGGCATTCATACGGTTTAAACGGGAAATGGATTTGATAATTTCCAATTTTTAAACGAAATTCATCGCTGGGCCCTGCCCTATATTTAATCACTGGCATTGTTGAAAATGCTTTTTTGAAAAATATTCTCTTCCTTATTATTGAGATCATCTCAAAACATGCTGAATTGTCATTTAATTATGTGAAAAAAATGAGAAGAATAAAATTAAATAAATTTAAAAGGAAATCAAGCTTATTAATTAAATTATACAAAAAACTAGATAAAATGTAAAAATTTATCAAAAATGAAACAAAAAACAGAAAAAAATAAAACAAAACAATGAATAATTTTATTATTCACTCATCAATTTGTAATAAATGAAGAATGAACACCCACAGCCCACTCCGCACACCCACATTATTTATTGATAGATTTGGTGTATTTTAATTACTACCTATTATTTTTTTAAAGAGAAAAACATATGTTTACTTATTTTCATTCAATAATAATCGAATTCTTTTAAGAGAAACATGTTTCGAAAACCAAAAAATAAAACTTCTGACAGCGGCGGCGGTTCACGCAATATTCGGAAACGAAATGATGAGGAGGAATTGCAGCAACAAAGCGGCAACAATAATAATGGATCGGTGATTAAGGAGAGCGGCGGAAATGTCTCGATTAGAGATGAACCGGCGACTGATCAGCAAATACAACAGAAACAAATGACAAAAAGCAAAACTGCTGGGCTGAGTTTCAACGAGGAAGAAGGTTTTTATTAAAATAAATATTCGATTTGCTGAATAAATTGCTGAAAATGCCGATAAGGCTATTGAAAATGCAAAAAAAAGAAACGGTTCAGTTTTTATCCTAGACCATAGACCTAGGTTTCAACAAGACCCAAGACGCATAGAATGATAATGATTTGGCAAAGATTTAACTAATAATAGTACTAGTGCAGTTTACGGGGGATGGAAGGGAAAAAGGATGATCAAGATGAAGCTGAGAGGATGATTTTCTTCATCATCCTCATCAGCATCTTCCATCACCTTCTTCTTCTTCATCCTTTTTTTGGCTCGTGTTATTAGACCATTATAATTATTTTGGTATTAGCTATTAGTTACTATTTTTCGACAATTTCAGTTTTTTTTGCAAATTAAATATAAATAGTAAACTTATTAAATTTATAAAATTTCTAAAGGTGATGATGTCGTAAATTTCAAATTGAACAAAGGCGGCACCTCCCATCATAAACGTTCATCGGTGGCATTGAAAGTTAAAGAAGAAAAGACACTACGAAAAAAGCAGCAAAAACCATTTGGTGAAAAACTGGCAGAAACCGAGAAAACCACAAAAGTGATGAAGGACGAAATTGATGATGATATCATTTTTGATGACGGAGAAAATGTTTGTTTTTATTGATTTTTCTTTATTAAATTAAATATTTAGGCAAATCGAGCGAATGAAATTGTAGCAAATCAAATGGAAGCCGAAATCCGCAATGCATTTCCAAGCTCATTTTCCGGCATTCCAGATGCAAAAGCAGTCTATGAGGCGAGGAAAAAACGCGAGATTATGCGACAGGTTTTTTAATTTAAATAAAATTGTGCTTACTAGCTCTGTTAAAAAAGACCAAGAAAAGTGAGACGAAAGAGTTGAATGATAGCTTGTACCTTATACGAAAGAGCTCAACAATATTAAAATGTTCCCCATTATTGGTATTGGACCAATACCAATAATATTGGGCATCTCTAACTAGATCCCAACTAAGCTTAATGCTTAATGTGGCTGGATAAGAATCCTATAGAACCCAAACTTACCGGTTACCGCATGATTGTAATTTGTGCAAAAAAATAAGATTCGAAATGCGCTACCACATCGGAAGTTTCCGCAAAATTCTAATTCTAATTAATCCGGCTTTACCTCCTATTTGACTCGTTATATCTTGTCAAGCTCTATCAATTAAGCTATCATCATCCAAATCGTCCACTACTAAGCCTTCTTAATGGGATCAGTAAATAAGCCTTTGAAGAACATTTTATCACTAATTGATGCATATTCTTTATTCTATTATTCTTTGATTTATTTAAAGGTGGGCGCTTCGGCCGGTGGTGGTGAATACATTCCATTGGACGACACAATTCGACTTAAAAGCAACGGTCAATCTGGGGAGAGGGCCCGTCTCATTCGGGAAGATGAAAATGACTTGTCGGATGAAGATGGGGAGACGGGAAGGTAATTGCCAAAAAAAAATAAAGATTATATTTAAATTTGCCAAAAAGACATCGAAAAATGTCTAAAAAGCCAAAAAAATACTAAAATAATTATAATTAGTTTAAAGAGTAGGGTTTGTCCTTACATTCACAAACCATATACCTAATTGCTAATTGGATAGAGCTGGTCAAGACGCATTGAATGGTATATAATTTGGTCATGGATTGGTCAAAATTAAAGGTTTTGGAACGGTTTAAACCAATTTTGGTTTACCGGTTCATAACTATGTTAGAATTGGTTAAACCGAAGCAAAATCATTATCAAATTATATGTCTTGACGAAATCTATCAATTGGCAAGGGCGTAGCTAGGGGGGTAGCTTCCCCATCCCCCTGAAATGCAATCGAAGAAGAAAAATAGCATTTTTTTCCTATCGAATAACAAAAAAAAAACTAAAAAAAATTCCCGCTATATTATATTTTACTTAAATTTTTTCGTTAATACATTTTGGGCAATAAAAATTTTGAATTTTTGAAAAAAAGCAAAAATTTTTTTGAAAATTTCGCCCACAGAAAATTTTTTTGGCTAACGCCGTTGGCAATTGGTTATAAGATTTATGGATAACTTTTCGGCATTTTCAATGTTTTTTTTTTAAACAAATTAAATATTTCCCAAAAAAATTTACTTTAAATTATCAATTTTTTTGCAGTTTTTATTCGGCTAAAAAATTGCTTCAAAGCGATGAGGATCGACGGCGTGAGGAACAAGCCCATTTCTTGGAAATTGAACAAGGCGACAGTGACGATGAAATGCAACAAGAAGAGAAGACGAAGAAAATGCATCAAAAGAATTCGGATGAGGAGGAGGAAGAGGACGAACTCCAACGCTGGGAGCGAGAACAAATCCGGAAGGGGGTCAACTCTAATAAAGTGAGTTGTTTAAAAAGGATTTATTTTAAAATACCTATCAAAATTCTTCTAAGGTATTGAGATTCTTTAATACTCATATTTGATTTTAAAACAATGAAAAAACATGTTTTAGTGAGGGTTGACCAATTTTGGGTGTAACTTAGAGTAATTTTGGAAGTAAAAAATTTGTTCCCAGATAATACGTAAATACTAAATACCAATCCTAATTCCCGTTTAGAACAAAAACAGAAGCCTTAAATATCCCAAATTTTACTCTGTACGAATTTTTGTTGTAGAGATTTTGGCTTTATTTATTTCGGGGTTAGGAGTTCGGAATTCGGATTGTGATGACCTCTTTAAAATACAAAATCTTTTACAGATAAAAATAATTTAAAAATCAAAAAAAATGCAGGAAAATATTTACCCAATTTGATGAAAATCCACTAAATGAAAATCCCAAAAAGTTGTTTAGTTTTTTTAGACCCGCGAACCTCAAAATCAATAAATCTAATTAGGAGAATAATTTTATTATGTTTTGACTTGGGTTTAATCAATTCTAATTTTGTTTTGAACCAAAAACCAAAATCGTTTTAAATCCCTTTAAAACCTATGAATATAGGACAAACCCACCTTAAACCATTTTAATTATTTTGATGTATTCTTTTTTCGCCAAAATAATACCATCAATAATTTACTGAAATTAAAAAAATTGAACTACCACCATATTTTTTTCGCAGGTGATGCAATTGCAAGATGAAATGAATGCAACATCCATGAATTTTCGTGGCCAGCCATATATGAGTGAACTAAATTATGAAGAACGAATGGTCGGTGAAGCAGAAATGGACATTGACATGGACATTGAATTGTTGGAAGGGAACCAGCATGACATAAAAATGGCCAACAAAAACCAACAACCAAAACCAGTTGAAAGGATAATGGGCAAGTTTTTTTATTGAAAATTTAATTAATGGATATTTTGGGGACATGACAATTCTCTTAATAGGCCAAGGCCAATACCCAATACACTTATTTTCCTTGTCCACTGCTGGAGCTCCACTTGATCTCAGCTTTTAGACAGGCAAACTCGAGTATAGGCTCAATCGACTCGGCCATCTGGATTTAGTTATTGAAATTTTAAAATTTGCCGTTTAAAACCGGTTTCTGTTTGACTAAAAAAAGTTGAATTGTTATTTATACCTAAACAAATTTGTATTTGACTACAAAATTTGAACCACTATTTAAACCTAAACCGGTTTTTCTATGACTAAAAAAAGTTGAAGCATTGTTTAAACCGAAAATGGTTTGTGTATGACTAAAAAATTTGAACCGTTATTTAAACCTAACCGGTTTTGGTTTAAAAATTTTTGTCTAATTAGTATATAGCGAATTGTCTCGAAAGACAAAATTATTTTGAAATTTTAAATTCTAATTTTTATTTTTCAGAAATTCCATTGTTCAAAGCGCCAAAAATTTCATTGGAAGACATTTTGGGAGGATTGGAGCAGAGAATAGCAGATAAACGAGAAATTGGTGCCAACCGTGAAGCGGAATTTACTCGCAGCAAAGATCAGATCAAGGAAAATACGGAAATGATCCACAAGGTTTGCCAATCAATATATAAATTTAAAAGGATAATATTTAATTTGCCTAAAATATCGAAATTGTCGAAAAAGTACCAAAATAACGGTTTAAGAAGGGTTTAAGGTTTGCCCTACATTCACCAACCATATACTAAATTCAATAGAGCTGGTTAAGAGGCATTGAATGATATTAATTGGTCATTTTGGTCAAAATTAAAGTGTATTAAACGGTTTAAACCAATTTTGGTTTAATGGTTCAAAAACAAAGTTAAATTGGTTAAACCTATGCCAAATCAATTATC
Organism: Pratylenchus scribneri; assembly: GCA_030063045.1. Taxonomy (NCBI): domain Eukaryota; kingdom Metazoa; phylum Nematoda; class Chromadorea; order Rhabditida; family Pratylenchidae; genus Pratylenchus; species Pratylenchus scribneri. The sequence continues at coordinate 811,911 of JAQSEB010000022.1, read as the reverse complement.
AAATGATGCATCTTGACGAGATCTATCAATTTGGGTATATGGTTTTTGGGTCTAGGTTCTAGGATAAACCATTAAACCGGTTTAATTTTTCGGTAATGTTTTTAGCCAAATTAAATATATTCATTTTAACAATTTAAAAATTCTTTATTTTTGTATTAAATTTTTCAGCTGGAAATTGCTTTGCCTGAATTAGAGCGCCGATTTCGAATGTTCCAAGATGTTCGTCTGTACATTTGGAATTTGTTGGATTGTTTGAACGAGAAAATTTTGCAAATCAATGAGTTGGATGAACGGGTGATGGAAATGTGGAAACAGCGAACGGAATTTTTGGTCAAACGACGACGCCAGGATGTTCAGGTTTTGTATAAATGTCTAATATTTTTTGGGAATTCTTAATTGTGATCCCGGAAAAATTATTTTTAAAAATTTCAAAAATTTTTTTGGAAGTTTTCTGGACGAAAAACACGAAAATTTGACCTTTTTGTCAGTGATTTATTTGGTCATTTTGGGTAAGATACAATGCCAACATTTGCCAAGTGTGTGAGCTATCCCCCAATGGTAAATGTTGGCATTTGGCTTAACAGAAATTGACATAAATTGCATTGGACAAAAATGATGCTAATTGCTAACATTTATGCTTACTTATCACTTAATTAATCAGAACCTATTGGTTTATCGTTAAGCCTAAAAGGATTTTTTAATTCTCTATTGCCAAATTTTACATTTAGAAATAATATACCAATGAGGAGACCCTAGGCCAAGGCAAATTGGATGATTTACAGCCCAACCCCCCCTCCTATCAAAATGTCTATAGAAAATAATTTTCAATTAAAAAATATTTTTTGAGACCACAATTCTACTAAAGGATTATTTTTTCACAAAGAAACTTTAAAATTTCATTTCATTAAAAATTTTTAATAATAATCCCACCCGCAGGATCAATATGAACGATGCGCGGCAGCAGCCAGTGGACGCTCATTTATTGCACCAAATCCAGAATTTGCACAACGGGAAACGGAGAGGGAAGCAAGAAGGTTATTCACTTTTGAATTTTGAAATTGTGGATAAAAATAATTCAATCAAATTTAAATTATGGGTTCAAAAACTTCTATGTCCAAAATTCATAAATGAAAATTTTGGAATTTTTCTATATTTTTATGTTTTTGAGCATTTATTTCACATTTTGATATAATTTTTCGACTTAGTTTTTTACTAATTTTGGCACTTTTTTATAGGAAAATTCATTCTAAAAATACAATAAAAAGTCAAAATTTTCTTTTTTTTTTGTTATTTTTGCGACATAAAAATCCTCTAATTTTTTATCTATTTTGATTTTTTTATTGATTCCATCTTTTATTTTAGAAATCGCCGGCGACTCCAACGAACAACAAAAGCGATGGGAATTCATCAGACAAGCCCAAACAGCAATAATCAACAACAACATTTTGAGGGGCTCAGCAGCGATGATGAGGAGACACAGAGTCGGGAAGTTCATTATCGGGACACACTTGGTCGGTTAATCTATTAAAAAAAGAATTATTCAAGAAAAAAAAAAATAATAAATAAGAAAATTTACGAAAATATTGTAATGTTAATGGTTTTAAGAAATTTGCCCTGAACATCATAAAACTTATAGCCAATTGATAGATCTCGTCAGGATGCATCATTTGATAATGTTTTGGCGTAGGCTTAACCAATTCTAACTTTGTTTTGAACCTCAAAACCAAAATCGGTCTAACCGTTTAATACCCTTTCCTTTTTGATTATAAACCTCGTTTAAACCGTTTTATACCCTTTAATTTTGACCTAAACCAAAATTGGTTTAAACCCTTTAATTTTGACCATTGTCCACTCTAACCAATTGGGTATATGGTTTGTGAATTTAGGGCAAATCCTTAAACCAATATAATTATTTTTTGGCATTATGAACTTTTTTCGCCCAATTAATATTCTTACATTTTTTGTTCAGCTTCAGTGAACATTTCTGCGCAGGATATGTTCCTGGATGTGGAGGATGAATTCTGCCATATTGACCAAATCATTGGACATCTACTCAAATGGTTGGCCATCGATTCGAATTCCTTTGAACAGGCCTATGTGCCATTGTGTTTGCCAAAATTGTTGGGTCCTTTTGTACGACTCCAAATGTTCGAATGGCGTCCATTGCAGGTAAGATGCGAAATTAATAATAAAATTGGAATTAAATTTTAACAAAATTATTGGGCATAGAACAGCAATACTAGAAAAATACAAATAGTAATAAATCGTTTTCCGGTAATACTCTAGCTTTTTTGTTGAATAAAATTTTTCTCTTTTTTGTGTTCTTTAGAGGGCTTCCGAGGTGGAAAAATTCGAACATTACATTTTTGAATTTTGACTGATTAGTGATTATGATTACTCCAAATGGTTCAAAAAATAGTTTAAAAAATTCATCAAAAAATTTAAAAAAAAATGAAGAATTTTGAAAATAAATGGAACAACCTATATCCTTCTTAATCTCCCATATCCAATTCAGCTATATCACGCTCAACTCTAGGACTATAATAACAATATTCTTAATCAGTGCAATTGATTTACCCATATTTATTTAACATTTTTTGAGTCAAAATTGAAAAAAAAAACATTCCTCGCAAAATCGGTTTAGGCTATTTAAAAAAGCTTTCAAATCCCAAAATTTACTTATTTATCCGGATCCTCCCACTTCAAAAATCCACTAATATATAATTTTAGGCAAAGACGAATAAAATTTGTATCCAAAATAGTAAGAATTACAGTGTTTTAACCTAATTTTTATTGAAATGAAACCAACAAAACTTCTTAAATTGCCACATTTTAATCAAAAAAAATATTCTTTATAGAATCTACCGTCACCATCCTCTACATCACTCCAATCGATGCCCTGGTATCGGCAATTGTTGCTGGCCGGTTTGGACAATTCCGGGCTGGACACACAGGAGCATCCGATGCTGGTTCAATTGATTCCGGCAATGGTGGAAAAGATTGTCTTTCCAAAAATTGCAAGTATAACACGCTTTACCATTGACTTAAATGATGGATAAATAAATGGGAGGAGAAGGGAAAATGAGAAAAGAAGCAATTTTTAAAAAAGCTTTCAAATCTCATTTTCACTCTTTTTCGTAATTAGCGAAAATCTCACTCATTTATATGGCCATATTTCTCTCTATAGATTTAAAAAAATAATAAATTTAGTATAATTTATTAATTTATCTGTTGCAGCCGATTTTCGTTGTTTTTGATTTCAACTGACCAAAAATAGTTACACTTCTCCGTAATCTTAAGCAGATTTTACCCTAAAGTCAACCAATTACCTAAAATTATTCACTTCGATTGACTATAAGGTTTCCAATTTCCACCTGCCCATTATAAGGCCCTGGGGATAAGATACACCCTTTAATTGATAGATATTGGGCCTAGGGCATTCCTAGGAAGTATTCAAATTTTGCGTACAAATACATCTCATAGATATCCTAGAGCATTAATTGATGGCAACTCCAATGATTTCCTTAAAATTTGTCACTAGGGTTGACTAATTGTTGCCTTGGGGTTTTCTTAAGACTCCGGGGATAGGATCATCCTATGATGAATTACTCATACATAACATCCTAGAAAGCATTAAATGAGGCTCTAATTCGATTCAGCAAAGTCGATTTGAGGGAATGCTAATTCTGACCAAAGCTGAACAATTTAAAAAAATGTTAAACCGGTTTGAAAGCCCAAAATTTCAATTGCTTAGGTTCAAAACGAGCAGCTTGAAATCAAACAGACCCTATTCAATATTCAGTCATAGATTAAAAAGTTATTATAATAAAATGCTAAAAATCGGCTGCAACAAATCAACTTATATTAATTCTCTTCTCATTCCAATTATTTTCAGGAATTGTCCGCGACCAATGGGACCCGATGTCGTTGAGCCAATCCACAAATTTGTCTTCCTTACTGCATTCATTAATCCATGAATATTCGGTCGCAAATGCTCGGTCCAAACAAATGCGAGAGGTAAAAATTTGTTTCAATTTTTAAGAAAAACTCACAAAAATTTTTCACAGATTTTGGAACAAATCCATGCAAAAATTCGCGACTCACTTGAGCATGAAACATTCATTCCATTGTACAGCAAAGAGTGAGTTTTATTTAGGAAATGAATAGCAAATAAATTTGAAATTTTTGTGTTAAAGGTCCATTGAAAATGTGGAAACTGGCTGCGGAGCATTCCTTGACCGTCAATTCTGGAGGGCAATTAAGGTAAGCAGAATTTGAATGAATTCACTTTTACCAAACTGGGGTCAAAATCAGTATCGGTAATCAGAGAATTTGTAAGAATTGACCTTTACCAATTTGGGGCCAAAATCCCTACCTACCGGGAGAGCTATAATTTATCCTCTGAGGTAAGGTAAGTCATCACCAAAACTCAAAATTTTGATAAAAATTCGATATGTAAAAGTTTTAAATTCATATTTTTATTTTGACTTGTTGAGCAATTCGGTTAATGAAAAAAAGATATCATTAATAAGCTTTGTACAATTAAAAATTGCCTCAGTCAGTGGGGATTAAATTAGCCAAAAATAATCCCTAAGGAAAAATTTTTTTGCGATATTGGCCCCACAGGGAGAAAATTTGATCAATTTTTAAGTAAAAATTTAAAAAAATTGGGAATGGAATTTTGAAAAATCTGGCAAACAAAAATTCTGATCAGGATATCAAAATTCTGATAAATTCCTTTCTAATATTACGGTACAAAACTGGCTTTAACTCTATAAAAATTTATTTTTTCTCTCAGAGGATTTTTAGATGTAGAGATTTTGAGATTGTTTGGATCTCATAAAATTATCTAAAAATTAATTTTATCCTTTCACCATCCCCCTCCATTCATACAGTTGATGCGTTCAATCCAATATTTCCGTGGAATTCTCTCCGATGCATGTCTGGAAGAATTGTTGATCGAAGGGCTGGTCAATCGATGCATTGTTATGGCTCTTCAATTTTCAGTATTGACCAGCACAACAATGCCAGAAAAATGTCGAGCATTGATTGAGCAAATTCCCGTGAGTTATTTTTTCAAAATTTTTTTAAATTTAAAAATTTTATAGTCAAATTGGCTTCCTCCAAAAAGGCCTAGCTCCTATCGTCCGTTGGCAATGATTCTGAAACAAGTCGCCGAAAATCATCGATCCAAGGACAGGTAGACAAGTCAATTATAAAAATGAAATTATTTAATTTTTATAATATTTAATATAAAGGGTTTTTCTTTTTAAAATTTGAGGCATAGTCTTTCAAAACTTTCCTTCAATTTCCAACCATCAAAATTAAATAAAGATCTAATTTTACTTTATTCTAAATAACACTCCCCAATTTCCCAACACAGGCGATTTGCAGAGGAGACAGAAAAATTTGTGGCATTGATAAACGTGGCTTACGAGAAGGAACAACAGCAGCGGAATAATGAAGCATCAGAATGACAAATTTTTCGGAATATCCACCCAACTTCCCTTTTTCTGACTTGTGAATTTATTTTATTTCCAATTTCCCTCAACCTTTTTTTATTGTTTATTATTCCAATATTTAACCGAAGATAGCCCGCCACCAGCGGGTCAAATGATAAAAAATTTGTTTCAATTAAATGTGTTTTTTCGATCATCCGGGGAAATGTATTTTTAATTGGATACCGGAAAATGTTCAAAAAAAAAATGGTTGGATAAATTCGGTACACTTCAACTGTCGATGTCTCAACTGGACGTCGTCATTTGTAGCTAATTAAGGGCAAAACCGATATTGATTATTTTGGTCTCAAATCAAAGAGCTCACTGCTGGCTATCGATAGATATGATTTATTTGGCTTGGTAATGATTTGGTGGAATTGTGTTCAAAAACCGTGAAAAATTCGCCAATTGTCTTTAAGGTTTTTAATGAATTTTATGTATAAAAATGAAAATTCTTATACAAACCAAATGAATCCTTATATCTATCGATAGCCAGCAGTGAGCTCTTTAATTTGAGAGCGAAATCATCCATATAGGTTTATTCTTTAGTGATCTACAAGCAAAGCAATATCGAATTGTACCCCTATCCACTACAAATATTTTTTCAAAAATTTTCTTTTACATTATTAAATTTTAAAATGTTTTGGAAAAATATTTCCCTGATTCCAAATATTTGGTGTACGAAATAAATTTTTGGCTACTTCATCGTCTGAATGGATAAAAAATTTTATGGAAAGCAGCGAGAAGAGAATTCAGTGAGTAAAATTGACCGCGAGGCCAGCAAACAAAGGTGAGGGGCTGCAAATAAGCGCACATAATTGCATCTTTTTCATTTCTGCTTCTCTCGCCTTATAGTTACTATTTGCTCACTGACATTCTAACAAAGGAATTAGCATTCTCTTTTCACCATTTCCCTTCGATCCAGCGAATACTGCTGCCCCTTTGGTAAAATGATTCCTGTTTGAAATTTTTCAGTTGCGAGGCAATAAATTTACAAATTTTCAAATTTTACCCATCGATTCTCGGCCTTTTGGCTAAGATCAATCGTTAGTAACAGTTCTTTATGGTTTAATCACCATAACAAGTCCTACCGGACTTATAGTGATTATCCAATTTTTGGAAATGCGTCCGGACTCCAGCTTGCTGGTTCCGGGCGGCGCGTCGGCCCGGTATTGCACCGACTCCGGGATCGGCGCTTAAAAAATCCAAGCAATAAGCAAAAACTAAAGTGATTATGTTGTTTGTGAAATTGAAAAAATTGTACATTTTAATTAAATTTTATATAAAATTAAAGAGTCTCTTCTCAATTTTTCGGTTTGCGATAAATAATAATGCATAAATTAATTGATGCGATTAAATTATTGGAAGAGATTTTCATGTTAATTTTAATTCTTCTTGAAATTGGATATATATTTCGATCAGACGATAAATAATAAATGAATGCATTTTTGTGTTTTTTTTAATCCAAATTTTCAGGCTATTTATATGCGCAGAAATAGAATGAAAAATGAATGATCAAGCAATTAGGTATTCGGTTATAAAAGAGGCAATACGAAAGTGTGATTTGATTGTCCGAGATGTGCGAAAATAATTTAGCTCAATAATGAATAAATATTCTTATTAGAAAATTGCTAACAAATGAAAATTTTTTAATGATGAAAAATTGAAATTAATGGGATCCTTTTCTTATTTTAAAGTTCATTTTGTTGATAGAAATTAATATATTTTTATCCATTTCTTTTAAGAGTATGGTATGATTGATAACATTAATTAATGGAAATGGAATCATACAAATTGCTATTAACACAAATAAACAATTTTAATGAAATTTAATTTCCAGTTCCAACACCATCCGAACAGATTTTAAGCACTACCCAACAATATTTGGGCAATGCAATTCCAAAATTTATTCCAAACCACTCTTAGTGAAGAGGGTAGGAAACACCAAGTACCTCAAACTTGGGTAATTAAACCGAAGATAGATGGGAAAAGAGGGAATTTGATGGATGAATGGGGGAAAATTGCAGATGCGTTGGAAGGGCACAAAAAGGCCCCAATTTCCCCATTCTTTCCAACCAAATAAACAACCTATTGACTTCACATTTTCAGCACACTGTCTTCCATTCCTTTCCATTATTATTGGCGGAAAATTTCACATGCAATATTTCGCACATCTATTCTATTCTCTCATCAATAATATCCAAGCGCAGCAGTGCAGCTTTTACTTCAAACAAACAACAACGTATCCAGCGTCCAGCCTGCTGTACAGTCACCCCAATTCGTGTTGCACAAAATCGTTTTTATAACATTTCAATTTTTTTTTTAAATCAAACATTCAATAAAGGGGTTGAGTAGCGTTTTGAAAATCGGACATTTATGCGCGATTTGAAAAAAGTACATTTATGAATTTAAATTTACGCCAAAAAACGAAATGTCATAAATTATAAAAAATAAAAATTATATTAAATCTCGTTTTTAATTGCTGCATTCCATTTTTATTTTTTTCGGCTTGAAGCTGGATTATTTTATAAAATTATTTGAAAAAAAATTATTACTATTTTATAATTTCGTAACTCTAGAGGGTTGTTATGTAACTTGTAAATCTTCTTAAATTATTTATCAAAGAAAAAAAAAGTGAAATAATAAATAACAAAATTGTTGGATTGCCAATTGCCTTTTAATCTTCTACTTCAAATTGCGGTAGCATTTTCAATCTTCGCTTTCCACATTCACAGTGGTGAGCCGCTTGAAAGAAGTCACTGGCACGTGGGTGACCTGAAAAATGTTAAAATTGTATAATTGTTTAAAATATCATCAGTAATGGGAAGGGATGAATTTATTAAAATTATTACTCATATTGGATTAGATAAAAGAAATCAAGTCAAATGATTGATTGGGGAATTACTTATTTGTGATAACATTTTTTAAAAATCTAATTTGGAATTCTGATTCATTAAATAATAAATACATTAAGCAAGCTAGCTATTTTTTTATATTATTAGCTGTCTATAACTCAAAAATATGTAGAGATTGAGACCGTTACATAGGATTTTTTATTTTTTCTTAGAATATATTAAAAACTGATAATTTTCATATTGTTTCGAATAGTGAACTATATCCTATTTCCTATCGATCTATCGAATAATTAAGAACTCATCTCGATTCTCGAAACTTATTAAGAAAATCAATTTATTATTAATGTTTAATAGAATACCAAGGTGTAGAGCTTGTGCGGTGAGTCCTCGTCATCATTGCGTCGACGCGACAAGCGGACACGGACTCGGTATGGAACATTACTATGAAATTAGGGAAATTAAATTAAAAATAATGGAATGGAATACCGAACGCCCTGAGTGAGACCAGAGGAATTTGTTCAGACGTGTGTCGATGCGAACATCTGGAGTGGCCATTTGCTTCTCGGCAAATTTCTTGACCTCTTTGATGGCACGTGGCGCTCGATATTTGAAACCACTGAAAAAAATAGTATTTAATTTGTCGATAAAGTATTGAAAATGGAGAAAAGATCAGAGCGATTCATTGGTTTGTCCTAGACCCGAGACCCCCAATCCGAAACACATTCGGATAAATCCCTTCAAGACATATTGAATGGAATGGTTTATATTTATAATTTATCATGGTTTGGTCAATAGTTAAAGGTTTTAACGATTTAAACCAATTTTGGTTCGAAACTAAGTTTATAATTGGTTTAATCCAACTCAAATCAAAACAATCAAATGATGCGTCTTACGAGATCTACCGATAAAGATTTTATAGGGTTTTTTTTTTATCTAGGAGCTAGGACAAACCATTGAACAGTTAGAAACCCTTAAAATCCTTTGTCATGCTTAATATATTTTGTCATTTTTAATATTTTCAATAAAAATTCACTAAAATTAGAATAAAAGTAAACCGTACATTCCATGAATGAGCTTGTGCATGTGAATGGTGTACTCGCGGGTAACCACCTTGTTCAATGAGCTCTTGGCCTTCTTCTCGCCTCGTTGCTTCTTTGCCGCCATTTACTTTTCGTTGTTTTTTGCCGATTATTAATTGATTGATAATTGATTTTATTCTCTGGAAACTTTACTGTGTAAATATTTATTTATCATTAGTTTAGGATTTTTTGGGCCTATGCTTATATCATCATCGCACCGTTTTATCTTTTATATCGGTTTGCAATTGCATTTATTTATTTATTTTTACATTTATTTATTTTTTATTTTTATGACATATCATCTTTTAGCATAAATTTAAATTATAAATGTACTTTTTTCAAAACGCGCATAAATGTCCGATTTTCAAAACGCGCCAATGCGAATAAAGGATGTTTTTACTTTTTACAACTAGTTTTAAGGGCTTTCCAAAACATCATTGGTTTAGGTTTAATCCTGTAGAAAACCGGTTTGGATGAAATGTCTTAAACCTGGCATCCTTATCCTTGTCAAATGTCAATTATATCAGTTTTCATTTTTCACGAGAAAACCTCGTATTATAATTGGATAGGCTGGATTTTTTTTATATTACATTATTAAACATTCCAGCAGAATTTGTCAATTGATTGATTGATTAATTGAATCATCAAAATATTTTTATTGAATAATTATACTGCAATTTATAATCATTTTTACTAATAAATCTGTTAAATCAGCTGAATCAAATTTTTTTTTATTACCTAATTTAGATGTTAAATAAACTGTTAGACCAATATTAAACCGTTTACTGAACATAAATAATTATTAAATTTTTAATGCCATCCTTACAAGCATTTGGAAGGAAATGGAACATTGCCAGGTTCATTTTCACGTCTGAGCCAATTCATAATCCCCACAAAATTAAGTGATGATTTCGTTTTTCCCGGTTTGACCGAATTGGTTGTTCGCGGTTTATGGTTAAAATTTACAAAAATATTTAAAAATAAATTCACTTTTCAGGGTCACATGTTCATTGATTATTTTCATAATTCACAATCCATTTTTGTGTTCAACCTTTACGTGGTTGCCAATAATATCTATAATGATCTTTTTGAACATAATCTCCGGTGGACTTTCACTGACACTTGCATTAATAAGGTTTATTTAATTTATACGGAGTTTATATGAGCCAAAGATTCCTAATATATTTTTCTTGAGTTATAATGCCCGAAAATGAAAATATAACCTCACATTGTCAGTGGCATATTTGGCCATTTTGGGTAAGGCGGCAATGTCAACATTTGCCAAATTTGTGGCCTATCCCCCAATACTAAATATTGACATTGGCCTTACCAAAAATTGGCCTAAATTGCATTGGTCTCAAAGAGCCAACCCCAACCTTATTGTAGAGCCATTTTTAAACAAGAAAAACCTAGGTACTTATCCAGGGCCCCGTTTCAATTCCAACTTTTAACTTTAACTTTGAATTTTTTTCCCTTCTAAAAATTCAAAGTTAAAAGTAACTTTGAAATTTTTCCCTTCCAAAAGTTCAAAGTTAAAGTTAAAAGTTGGAATTGAAACGGGGCCCAGTTTACGTCCCCTTTTTTGGAAAGTGACGGGATCCCCCCTATGGGTCATCGGATTAAGGTCATTAGGGCTTAGGCTACGGATATGTTGGGGCAAAATAATCTCATATAGCCCTAATACCCATATGGGGCCCTTCACTTTTACTACCCTTCTCACGAAAAAAGGGGGTCATAAACTGGAAAGGATCAAAACCTATCTGCATATTGAGCAAAAACTGTAATTATTTGCACATATAAACTCCTTATTTTCCAATTTTGTTAATAATTTATTTAATTTGCAGCGCCCAAGGTTCAATTATGAATGTGGAACGGAGGAAACATGTCTCAACTCTAATTTATGCAAGATTACCAATTTATTTTGCCGAAGCTGTTTGGACAATTTGTGCAACACTCATTGTTTTTGGTCATTAATTTAAATTATTGGAAACATATTGTCTGGAAAAGCATTATAGCTAATTATGAATGCTAAAACAGTGAAAAAAAACATTGAAAATGGGAAAAAGGTTCTAACAGTTCAATGGTTTGTCCTTTGTCCTAAACCTGCAAAACCAAATATCCAATCGAAAATCGATAAATGTAGATCTCGTCGAGATGCATGGTTTGATGATGATTTTGCCTTAGGTTTAATCTAGGCACATATCCAGAGGATTTCAGGATGGGGAGAGGGTACGCATGTAAAAAAAATTCCCAAAGTAAAATTTTAGTTCAAAAAAAGGCTTCGCAGCAGAAAATTTTGCCCTACATTTTCTTTCTATTACTTTTTTTAGTTCATCTTCCACTAATCCAATAGGGAACGGATACATATATATATATACCCATACCCAGTGTACCCCCCTACCCTAGATAGTTGACTGTTTTAACCAATTCTAACTTAATTTCGAACCTCTATCCAATTGGGTATATAATAATATGGTGTGCGATGTGCGAATGTAGGGCAAACCATTCGACCGGTATCTTTTGGCAATTTCAATACCTTTTTCGCCAAATTAAATAATACACATTGATTAGTACACAACAAAATGTAAATTTATTTCTCTATGTCCTAGATGTTTTCCACAATTCTGACACAATGTGCAAAATTGTTACCGGCATTCGAATTGCGGTTGTTTTGGAATGGATATTGGTTGTGTCCATTTTTGTGGCGGCAATTTTTATTTTCAACCCACTGGAAGGACGGAGAATGGACCGATCGCTGGTTGATGAACGGCTGTACTGGAAGAGGAAATTTTTTCTGGTTAGCTTTTTTAAATTATTTTTTTACCCGAATTTTGCGCATTTTGACCAATAAAAACCTCTTTCTATAGAATATTTTGATATTAAAATTATTGGATTAAATAAAATCATAAATTGGCCAGAAATTTATTGCCAAAAAATATGAAAACTACTCAATTTTTTCTACTTTGTCATTTTTTTTGGCCAAAATTTTTTGTTAATTTCCAATCAAATTCACTTATTCATTTACCTAATAACATCATCCCAATCAACCAGCAGGTTATAAAACTGTAACAAATTAGATTAATTTTAAACTAATATTCAATTGAAAATTTGATTTTATGCGCAAAATTCGGTTTCATCTCAAAAGCTAAAACCCTAATAAGTTCCTAGGGGAGAGAAATTTTAAAACTTTTTCCCCTTTATTTACATATACTATACACCAAAAGAAAGCTAAAATCTAAGCTAAAACTTTCCAAACGAATCATGTTTTTGAAAAAATTATGTTTTTAAACAAGTTTTGCGGATTTTTCAACATCCTAATCCATAAAACCGCATTGGTTTTTGGTTTAATCCCTATAAATTGCCCAAACCAGTTAACAATTTCGATAGAATTTCTTAAACGATTTTTTAGGCGAAATGCACTAACATCTTTAAAATTTTTAGATTTTGGGTTAACTCCAAAATTCTGGTACTAAAAATTTCCTTCCACCATTTTTTTACATTCTAATTTTGGCTTTATTTTACAAATTGCAGTGTAAAATGCGACAAGACAATGTTGTTCGTCAAGCTGTGGATGACATCGCCGCATTGTTGGCCACATTTTTTGCCGGCAGTGACTATGTATTTTCCGATATTATTGCCGGCCTTCTCCTCTTGGTCCATTCCCCGCATAAACGAATTCCACCTGCAATCAGTCCAGTTGCCAAAGAAGAGGATGGACAACAATTTCCGCAATGGATGAAGGTGAAAAAATTACCGTATTTTCTAATAGAACCCCATGGGCTCTTATTATTAATAACCCCTCTCTATAGGTTAGGATGGGCTACTATTAGTCTACTGATGAGTGGGTTTTATTAGAAAAATACGATATTTTTTGGAATTTGAAATTTTCTCTGAATTCAGCCTCTAGAATTGTTTTGTTGTGGAAATCCAAATGGAATATCTAATAAGAGTAAATAAAACCAAAAAAAAAATAATGATGGTTTAAAGATAGAGCTGGTCAAGACGCATCAAATGGTATATAATTTGGACAGGGTTTGGTCAACAATTAAAGGGTATTAAACGGTTTAAACCAGTTTTGGTTTTGAGGTTCAAAACTAAGTTAGAATTGGTTAAACCTAAAGCTAAAACACAATAATATGATACATCTCTTTCTCTTGACTAGATCTATCGATTTGGGTAAGCTTTTAGTAATTTAGGATAAATCACTGAACCGGTTTAATCTTTAAGGCAAATTATTTCCATATTGAATAATATTTTTATTTTAATTTCTAATTAAAAAGATGCCAAATTGTTTGGAATGTGCAGATCGATATTTGGAATTGTCCGTTGCCGTCTACGGATGGCCTCAATATATTTGTTAGTGGAATTTTTTTTACAGTTCCTGCGTCCAATCAACACCTATGAGTCCAATAAAATTTTTAAGATTCTTAAATGTTTCAAATTTAATTTAGCCTTAAACCTGAACTTTACCCTTCTCTAATATTATCAAAATTCACCCGGACCCTATCTTAAACTTTATCCATCTTACTTTAAAATAGGATAGAGCATTCTACTATATGCACAGGATGGAAGTTTAGGTTTAGGGTAATGTAAGGTTTAAGATTTTGGTCGCATAAAAATTGATGGGGCGCATAAAATATTGTGAGCCCTTAGGTGTTGATCTGACGCATAGTAACTGTAAAAGAACCACTTTTTAAATTTTCTTATTCTAATTTAATTTTAAAACCAGTTGGAAATTGTGGTTGCAGTTCTTGGTGTCTTCTTTGCCGACAATTAAATTTTTGCAAATCACGGTGAAAAAAAATCAATTGGAAAAAAATGATAAAATTATTTTTAGATCCGAAGAAACGGATTATCTCATTATGGAGGATAATTGTTGTTCTTGTCATAGCAGGTGATTTACTAATTTTTGTTGAATATTTTTGTGGTTTAAATTGGTCAAAAATTTTTGGAAATTTTCCTAAAATTTTGAGTGCCAAAATATGAATTTGTGACCTGGTTTGACATTATATATTTGGCCATAAATTGGTAAGGGCCAATGCCAACATTTGCCAAAAGTGTGACCTATCCCCCAATGGTAAATGTTGGCATTGTGAGCTTACCAAAAATTGGCATAAATTTCATTGGACAAAATGTGAAGGACAATATTTATGCTAGGTTGCAAAAATGTTTTAATAGTTGCTACTTTGTAGAATTTGCCCAAAATAAGTTTCGCTGACCTCAAAGTAGATAATTGTTAGCTTTTTTTTCAATTTTTACACTGTAAATTTTACCTTCAAAATTGCCAAAATGGATAAAAAAAATAAATATTCCAAAACATTTAATTATGTGCTTTTCCTGCTGATCAAATCCTATATATAGAAAAAATAAATCAAAATCTAAAAATCTATTCCCTCTCCGTAATTAGTTCTAGAAAATATATTACTGAAACAAAACTAAAATTTAATTAATTTTGACCATTTTTAAAATCCCACAAATATTCCTCAATTTTTATTTAAGTAATAAATTATAAAATTGTTCCAATTTAAGTGCACTCAAACTCACATTGGATTCGGATTGTAAAATTTTCTTCATTTCATTTCGCAATGGACTATTCGAAGTGCCTTTTGCCGTCATTATTGACCATAAAACGTCGGCAATTGTAAGTCAAAAAAAAATTAATAATTTAATTTGGGAAAACATTTTTTATCGACAAAATAAAATTATAGCAAACCATTATATTTTTCGAGCTCAACAAGGCGTTTTGTTTAGTTAATCTGGTTTGGTCTGAAACTAACTAAATGAGTTTTTAAACCAAAAAAAAACTTAAAATGGTTTAATTGGTTTAACTCATTCAATTTTGATCTAAATCGTACAAAAACTATATATTAATATGAACCGATGTATCTTAATCAGCTCTACAAATATTTTAAATAGTTTGTCCGATAAAAATCGCTTCCTAAGCCATTCAAAGTTTGTTGATAACAAAATTTGCATCCCATTTAAATTTACTTATTTTCCCAGGTAATCGCCATACGAGGCTCTGCATCATTTATGGATTTGATTACGGATTTGTCTTTAAATGAAGATTTGTTCAATTCCGTGGATGTGGACACTGATCCAATATTGCGTTCTGACAAGGAATTGGACGGTAAAAAAATGGGACTGTTTAGGTTTTTGGTTGGCCATAAATTTTATATATTTTGGCCAATCTAAAGCATCGATATTTAAAAGAGCAAAAAATGACCAAACAAATGAGATATTAAGCAGTACAACAAATTTTTTGATCCTTTTATTTAAAATTTTTTGTAACAATTTTACCAATTAATACCATATCTTTTTAATTGGCTTTTTTCTCACTTTAAAATGGTATGTTGATGATTTAGATTGGCCACCAAACTTATGGCCAAAAAAGCATCAACCTATCTGAACCAATACCTAATAAGTAATTCAGAGTTGATTTAAATTTTTTTTGACTTTTTTTCTCGATACCTAAGCTATTCATCTTAACGAAGCCCAAAAAATTTGTAGGACAGAGGTTGGTTGATCCCTCAAGAACTGTACTTTATCTGGGTGCAGATTTTAACAACCCGAAGGAAGGAATTCCCCTGTTCCTATCCTCATCAGAGTCTTGCCTTAAGGAATAAGGATGATCATGCCGAAACCCTATGGCAACTATTAACCAATTCCGGTGACTAATTTTAGGAAAATCATTTGGTGACTTTGGGATAAAATTTTATAAAATCTGCGATAATAAAAAAAATGAATTTCGTTCATATTTTTGTAATTTAATAAATTTAAGGACACGGCGAGGTTCGAGTTCATCGAGGAATTTTGAAGGGCGCACGTTATGTTTATGAAACGCTTCAAACCAATCATGTTTTTGAGGATTTACAAGTGCAATATCCGAATTATCATTTGGTCATTTGTGGCCATTCATTGGGTGCCGGCATTGGCTCCTTGTTGGCATTGCTTTTAAAGTGAGAATTTTACTTAATTAAATCACACCAATATTTTCCTAAGGGCTTAATTTGAGGATTCTAAGATATGGATGTTGACCTGAAACTTTTAAATAATTTATGCCAATTATATAAGCTAAATGCAAACATTTGGATAATTCTCTTTTCTCGACTCTATATATAAACCTAACCATCTACAAAATACATTAAAAATATATTTTTTGAAAATTTTGATTCATATTCAATAATCATATTTTAAATTTTTTTCTATTTTTAGGACAAAATTTTCCGACATTCGTTGCTTTGCATTTGCACCGCCACCAGTTATAAGTGAAAGTGGCATAGCAGATACGGAGAAATCAACGCTGAGCATAATTGTGGGCGATGATGTTGTCCCGCGATTGACGCGCCAGGTATTTTTTAAAAAAAAATATGGGCTACCTGACAATTTTTCTTCAAAAATTTTTCAACTATTAATGTGACCTAAGTCCAAGAAAAGTGCTTTAGGTGCTTTAGGTAGAAAAATATTAATCAAAAGAGCCGAAATGGCTCAGAAACTTTTGTTTGGGGAATCACAATAGCCATAGAGCTAGAGGAGGATTCAAGTGTAGAAAAGTAAAAGATGGATGGGAGAGGATTCAAATGCAGAAAAGTAGATTAAAGATGGATGGGAGAGGATTCAGAGGCAAAAGACCCTCTGAAAAAGCGCTCCAGAAGTAGAAGACCCTCTGAAAAGGCCCTCCAGAAGTAGAAGACCCCCTGAAAAAGCCCTCCAGAAGTAGATGACACTCTGAAAAAGCCCTCCAGAAGTAGATGACACTCTGAAAAAGCCCTCCAGAAGTAGATGACACTCTGAAAAAGCCCTCCAGAAGTAGAAGACCCCCTGAAAAAGCCCTCCAGAAGTAGATGACACTCTGAAAAAGCCCTCCAGAAGTAGATGACACTCTGAAAAAGCCCTCCAGAAGTAGATGACACTCTGAAAAAGCCCTCCAGAAGTAGATGACACTCTGAAAAGGCCCTCCAGAAGTAGATGACACTCTGAAAAAGCCCTCCAGAAGTAGATGACACTCTGAAAAAGCCCTCCAGAAGTAGATGACACTCTGAAAAAGCCCTCCAGAAGTAGATGACACTCTGAAAAGGCCCTCCAGAAGTAGATGACACTCTGAAAAAGCCCTCCAGAAGTAGATGACACTCTGAAAAAGCCCTCCAGGGCCCGTAGTAAAAGAATCGGGGAATGAGGGAAAATACGGAATTGGAGGGAAAATTACCCTTACCCACAGTAAAAGACTTCCCGGGAACTCAAAAAGGGATTCCCGGGGAATTTTCCCTCCATCTTTTCCCTGGGAATGGTTGGTAGTAAAAGAAAAATTTCCCGGGAATTTTCCCTTCTTTTATAAGGGAAGCTGCTCCCCTGCTATATAGCGAGGGAATTCTATTCCCCGCAACTTTTAAAAATTCATTAAAAATCACAATTAATAGATAAAATTATGAAATAAATTGTATCTGATAGAAAAAATTCTCCTCTATTTTACTATATCAAAATTTTAATTTTTTGTTCACGTTTAATATTTTTAAATTAATTTTGAAAATCAATTTTAGGTTTAAATGAAAGCCCAATTTTTTTAACATATCCCTATGGAAGAAAAAATATTTTATAAACTATTTTAAAATTTTTATAGAATTTTAAATAAAAATAGGTTTAATTGCCTGCTTTCCCTTCTATTCCATTCCCAGGGAAAATTCCCGGGGAATCAAGAGAAAATCATCCCCGATTTATTTACTACCAATTCTCCGGGGAACAGGGGAGCGGGAATTTTCCCTGGGATTCCTCCCCGGGAAATTTACCCGATTCTTTTACTACGGGCCCAGAAGTAGATGACACTCTGAAAAAGCCCTCCAGAAGTCCAGAAGTAGATGACACTCTGAAAAAGCCCTCCAGAAGTAGATGACACTCTGAAAAAGCCCTCCAGAAGTAGATGACACTCTGAAAAAGCCCTCCAGAAGTAGATGACACTCTGAAAAAGCCCTCCAGAAGTAGATGACACTCTGAAAAAGCCCTCCAGAAGTAGATGACACTCTGAAAAAGCGCTCCAGAAGTAGATGACACTCTGAAAAAGCCCTCCAGAAGTAGATGACACTCTGAAAAAGCCCTCCAGAAGTAGATGACACTCTGAAAAAGCCCTCCAGAAGTAGATGACACTCTGAAAAAGCCCTCCAGAAGTAGATGACACTCTGAAAAAGCCCTCCAGAAGTAGATGACACTCTGAAAAAGCCCTCCAGAAGTAGATGACACTCTGAAAATGCCCTCCAGAAGTAGATGACACTCTGAAAAAGCCCTCCAGAAGTAGATGACACTCTGAAAAAGCCCTCCAGAAGTAGATGACACTCTGAAAAAGCGCTCCAGAAGTAGATGACACTCTGAAAAAGCCCTCCAGAAGTAGATGACACTCTGAAAAAGCCCTCCAGAAGTAGATGACACTCTGAAAAAGCGCTCCAGAAGTAGATGACACTCTGAAAAAGCGCTCCAGAAGTAGATGACACTCTGAAAAAGCGCTCCAGAAGTAGATGACACTCTGAAAAAGCCCTCCAGAAGTAGATGACACTCTGAAAAAGCCCTCCAGAAGTAGATGACACTCTGAAAAAGCCCTCCAGAAGTAGATGACACTCTGAAAAAGCCCTCCAGAAGTAGATGACACTCTGAAAAAGCCCTCCAGAAGTAGATGACACTCTGAAAAAGCCCTCCAGAAGTAGATGACACTCTGAAAAAGCCCTCCAGAAGTAGATGACACTCTGAAAAAGCGCTCCAGAAGTAGATGACACTCTGAAAAAGCCCTCCAGAAGTAGATGACACTCTGAAAAAGCCCTCCAGAAGTAGATGACACTCTGAAAAAGCCCTCCAGAAGTAGATGACACTCTGAAAAAGCCCTCCAGAAGTAGATGACACTCTGAAAAGGCCCTCCAGAAGTAGATGACACTCTGAAAAAGCCCTCCAGAAGTAGATGACACTCTGAAAAAGCCCTCCAGAAGTAGATGACACTCTGAAAAAGCCCTCCAGAAGTAGATGACACTCTGAAAAAGCCCTCCAGAAGTAGATGACACTCTGAAAAAGCCCTCCAGAAGTCCAGAAGTAGATGACACTCTGAAAAAGCCCTCCAGAAGTCCAGAAGTAGATGACACTCTGAAAAAGCCCTCCAGAAGTAGATGACACTCTGAAAAAGCCCTCCAGAAGTAGATGACACTCTGAAAAGGCCCTCCAGAAGTAGATGACACTCTGAAAAAGCCCTCCAGAAGTAGATGACACTCAGAAAAAGCGCTCCAGAAGTAGATGACACTCTGAAAAAGCCCTCCAGAAGTAGATGACACTCTGAAAAAGCCCTCCAGAAGTAGATGACACTCTGAAAAAGCCCTCCAGAAGTAGATGACACTCTGAAAAAGCCCTCCAGAAGTAGATGACACTCTGAAAAGGCCCTCCAGAAGTAGATGACACTCTGAAAAAGCCCTCCAGAAGTAGATGACACTCTGAAAAAGCCCTCCAGAAGTAGATGACACTCTGAAAAAGCCCTCCAGAAGTAGATGACACTCTGAAAAAGCCCTCCAGAAGTAGATGACACTCTGAAAAAGCCCTCCAGAAGTCCAGAAGTAGATGACACTCTGAAAAAGCCCTCCAGAAGTCCAGAAGTAGATGACACTCTGAAAAAGCCCTCCAGAAGTAGATGACACTCTGAAAAAGCCCTCCAGAAGTAGATGACACTCTGAAAAAGCCCTCCAGAAGTAGATGACACTCTGAAAAAGCCCTCCAGAAGTAGATGACACTCTGAAAATGCCCTCCAGAAGTAGATGACACTCTGAAAAAGCCCTCCAGAAGTAGATGACACTCTGAAAAAGCCCTCCAGAAGTAGATGACACTCTGAAAAAGCGCTCCAGAAGTAGATGACACTCTGAAAAAGCCCTCCAGAAGTAGATGACACTCTGAAAAAGCCCTCCAGAAGTAGATGACACTCTGAAAAAGCGCTCCAGAAGTAGATGACACTCTGAAAAAGCCCTCCAGAAGTAGATGACACTCTGAAAAAGCGCTCCAGAAGTAGATGACACTCTGAAAAAGCCCTCCAGAAGTAGATGACACTCTGAAAAAGCCCTCCAGAAGTAGATGACACTCTGAAAAAGCCCTCCAGAAGTAGATGACACTCTGAAAAAGCCCTCCAGAAGTAGATGACACTCTGAAAAAGCCCTCCAGAAGTAGATGACACTCTGAAAAAGCCCTCCAGAAGTAGATGACACTCTGAAAAAGCCCTCCAGAAGTAGATGACACTCTGAAAAAGCGCTCCAGAAGTAGATGACACTCTGAAAAAGCCCTCCAGAAGTAGATGACACTCTGAAAAAGCCCTCCAGAAGTAGATGACACTCTGAAAAAGCCCTCCAGAAGTAGATGACACTCTGAAAAAGCCCTCCAGAAGTAGATGACACTCTGAAAAAGCCCTCCAGAAGTAGATGACACTCTGAAAAAGCCCTCCAGAAGTAGATGACACTCTGAAAAAGCCCTCCAGAAGTAGATGACACTCTGAAAAAGCCCTCCAGAAGTAGATGACACTCTGAAAAAGCCCTCCAGAAGTAGATGACACTCTGAAAAAGCCCTCCAGAAGTAGATGACACTCTGAAAAAGCCCTCCAGAAGTAGATGACACTCTGAAAAAGCCCTCCAGAAGTAGATGACACTCTGAAAAAGCGCTCCAGAAGTAGATGACACTCTGAAAAAGCCCTCCAGAAGTAGATGACACTCTGAAAAAGCCCTCCAGAAGTAGATGACACTCTGAAAAAGCCCTCCAGAAGTAGATGACACTCTGAAAAAGCCCTCCAGAAGTAGATGACACTCTGAAAAAGCCCTCCAGAAGTAGATGACACTCTGAAAAAGCCCTCCAGAAGTAGATGACACTCTGAAAAAGCCCTCCAGAAGTAGATGACACTCTGAAAAAGCCCTCCAGAAGTAGATGACACTCTGAAAAAGCGCTCGAGAAGTAGATGACACTCTGAAAAAGCCCTCCAGAAGTAGATGACACTCTGAAAAAGCGCTCCAGAAGTAGATGACACTCTGAAAAAGCCCTCCAGAAGTAGATGACACTCTGAAAAAGCCCTCCAGAAGTAGATGACACTCTGAAAAAGCCCTCCAGAAGTAGATGACACTCTGAAAAAGCCCTCCAGAAGTAGATGACACTCTGAAAAAGCCCTCCAGAAGTAGATGACACTCTGAAAAAGCCCTCCAGAAGTAGATGACACTCTGAAAAAGCCCTCCAGAAGTAGATGACACTCTGAAAAAGCGCTCCAGAAGTAGATGACACTCTGAAAAAGCCCTCCAGAAGTAGATGACACTCTGAAAAAGCCCTCCAGAAGTAGATGACACTCTGAAAAAGCCCTCCAGAAGTAGATGACACTCTGAAAAAGCCCTCCAGAAGTAGATGACACTCTGAAAAAGCCCTCCAGAAGTAGATGACACTCTGAAAAAGCCCTCCAGAAGTAGATGACACTCTGAAAAAGCCCTCCAGAAGTAGATGACACTCTGAAAAAGCCCTCCAGAAGTAGATGACACTCTGAAAAAGCCCTCCAGAAGTAGATGACACTCTGAAAAAGCCCTCCAGAAGTAGATGACACTCTGAAAAAGCCCTCCAGAAGTAGATGACACTCTGAAAAAGCCCTCCAGAAGTAGATGACACTCTGAAAAAGCGCTCCAGAAGTAGATGACACTCTGAAAAAGCCCTCCAGAAGTAGATGACACTCTGAAAAAGCCCTCCAGAAGTAGATGACACTCTGAAAAAGCCCTCCAGAAGTAGATGACACTCTGAAAAAGCCCTCCAGAAGTAGATGACACTCTGAAAAAGCCCTCCAGAAGTAGATGACACTCTGAAAAAGCCCTCCAGAAGTAGATGACACTCTGAAAAAGCCCTCCAGAAGTAGATGACACTCTGAAAAAGCCCTCCAGAAGTCCAGAAGTAGATGACACTCTGAAAAAGCCCTCCAGAAGTAGATGACACTCTGAAAAAGCCCTCCAGAAGTAGATGACACTCTGAAAAAGCCCTCCAGAAGTAGATGACACTCTGAAAAAGCCCTCCAGAAGTAGATGACACTCTGAAAAAGCCCTCCAGAAGTAGATGACACTCTGAAAAAGCGCTCCAGAAGTAGATGACACTCTGAAAAAGCCCTCTAGAAGTAGATGACACTCTGAAAAAGCCCTCCAGAAGTAGATGACACTCTGAAAAA
Source organism: Pratylenchus scribneri (assembly GCA_030063045.1). Classification (NCBI taxonomy): domain Eukaryota; kingdom Metazoa; phylum Nematoda; class Chromadorea; order Rhabditida; family Pratylenchidae; genus Pratylenchus; species Pratylenchus scribneri. Next base: position 789,293 of record JAQSEB010000022.1, on the reverse strand, counting down.
GCCCTCCAGAAGTAGATGACACTCTGAAAAAGCCCTCCAGAAGTAGATGACACTCTGAAAAAGCCCTCCAGAAGTAGATGACACTCTGAAAAAGCCCTCCAGAAGTAGATGACACTCTGAAAAAGCCCTCCAGAAGTAGATGACACTCTGAAAAAGCCCTCCAGAAGTAGATGACACTCTGAAAAAGCCCTCCAGAAGTAGATGACACTCTGAAAAAGCGCTCCAGAAGTAGATGACACTCTGAAAAAGCCCTCCAGAAGTAGATGACACTCTGAAAATGCCCTCCAGAAGTAGATGACACTCTGAAAAAGCCCTCCAGAAGTAGATGACACTCTGAAAAAGCCCTCCAGAAGTAGATGACACTCTGAAAAAGCGCTCCAGAAGTAGATGACACTCTGAAAAAGCCCTCCAGAAGTAGATGACACTCTGAAAAAGCCCTCCAGAAGTAGATGACACTCTGAAAAAGCGCTCCAGAAGTAGATGACACTCTGAAAAAGCCCTCCAGAAGTAGATGACACTCTGAAAAAGCCCTCCAGAAGTAGATGACACTCTGAAAAAGCCCTCCAGAAGTAGATGACACTCTGAAAAAGCCCTCCAGAAGTAGATGACACTCTGAAAAAGCCCTCCAGAAGTAGATGACACTCTGAAAAAGCCCTCCAGAAGTAGATGACACTCTGAAAAAGCCCTCCAGAAGTAGATGACACTCTGAAAAAGCGCTCCAGAAGTAGATGACACTCTGAAAAAGCCCTCCAGAAGTAGATGACACTCTGAAAAAGCCCTCCAGAAGTAGATGACACTCTGAAAAGGCCCTCCAGAAGTAGATGACACTCTGAAAAAGCCCTCCAGAAGTAGATGACACTCTGAAAAAGCCCTCCAGAAGTAGATGACACTCTGAAAAAGCCCTCCAGAAGTAGATGACACTCTGAAAAAGCCCTCCAGAAGTAGATGACACTCTGAAAAAGCCCTCCAGAAGTAGATGACACTCTGAAAAAGCCATCCAGAAGTCCAGAAGTAGATGACACTCTGAAAAAGCCCTCCAGAAGTAGATGACACTCTGAAAAAGCGCTCCAGAAGTAGATGACACTCTGAAAAAGCCCTCCAGAAGTAGATGACACTCTGAAAAAGCCCTCCAGAAGTAGATGACACTCTGAAAAAGCCCTCCAGAAGTAGATGACACTCTGAAAAAGCGCTCCAGAAGTAGATGACACTCTGAAAAAGCCCTCCAGAAGTAGATGACACTCTGAAAAAGCCCTCCAGAAGTAGATGACACTCTGAAAAAGCGCTCCAGAAGTAGATGACACTCTGAAAAAGCCCTCCAGAAGTAGATGACACTCTGAAAAAGCGCTCCAGAAGTAGATGACACTCTGAAAAAGCCCTCCAGAAGTAGATGACACTCTGAAAAAGCCCTCCAGAAGTAGATGACACTCTGAAAAAGCGCTCCAGAAGTAGATGACACTCTGAAAAAGCCCTCCAGAAGTAGATGACACTCTGAAAAAGCCCTCCAGAAGTAGACGACACTCTGAAAAAGCCCTCCAGAAGTAGATGACACTCTGAAAAAGCCCTCCAGAAGTAGATGACACTCTGAAAAAGCCCTCCAGAAGTAGATGACACTCTGAAAAAGCCCTCCAGAAGTAGATGACACTCTGAAAAAGCCCTCCAGAAGTAGATGACACTCTGAAAAAGCCCTCCAGAAGTAGATGACACCTATTCAAAATGCAGAATAAGTATTAAAAATGTATTTTAGACCGGGACAAAATGCAATTTAGACCTACAGCAAAAAATTTCGACCAAAAATGACCCTACCATCCCCTAAGAGAAAAGTTGTCCAAATTGTCAAGATCTCAAAAAAACTGGAAAAATGTAGGGACGATCAAAAATGTGGTAAAATCACTGTTTGTTAAAAAAAAACTCTGGTGCCCAAAATTCATTTAAAATAAAAATAATAAATATATATATATATTCCTAAATATATCCTTATTCCTTTAATATTTATTATTTTAATTTTTCAGTCCATTGCAATATTAAAAACGGACATTGAACGGGAAATTAATTCAACGGACAAAGCCAAATATGAAATTTTGATTAAAGGCATTTTCAAACTTTTTATTTCCTATCCATTTTCATTGCATAGAGGTGGGGAAAATTTACTTTTTTTTGATAAAAATAAAAAATTTTACAGAAGAGAGTTTGTCGATTCAAGGATTTTGCAATCAGAATGATGCTTCCCATGGGCAAAGTGAAATTTTAAACGAGGAAAGAGTTCAGGTAAATAATTTCTGTACATTTTGCCCCAGTCCAGTCTATTTAGAATCATCATATCAATGATTAGGATTAGGGTTACGGATATTTGAGACGATAACTTCTATCCCTAAAGACCCTAACCATATACCGGATGATCCCCGGTGGTTACCGTTACCTTTCCCTAAGTGACCAAAAAATCTGCCCCAGGATAATTCAAATAATAGTTGAAAAAGACACAAATACTATACAGTCATTAAAATTCCCCAAAAAAGATACTTAACAGATAATTTTGTTAGATAAACATGAATATAACTTATTGACCTTATTATCTGTACACATTTGATCATTTTGGTAAGGGGGCATTGGGCTTACCAAAAATTGGAATGAATTGTACTGGACTAAATTGAGGCCAACATTATATATATCCATAGAAAAATAATTCAATGAATTATAATTATATAAATTAAATTTTTAAATAAACTATTGTAAAATTTCATTTAAATTACAGCTTCGACCACCGGGTCATTTGCTGCATTTAACTTGTTCAACGCCAGATAAGGAAGAGGTTCGAATGCAATGGATACACAATGAGGCATTATCAGAAATACAGGTACCGGAAACAATACTCTCATAATCCGGAATTGGTTTTTTGCTAACTTTTGGATATTTTGGCTAATTAAACCATCGATAATTCATTTTAAAATGTAGAAATTGGCGAATTAAATGAAATATTCATAGGCCAATTAAATATAAAAAATTTTATTTAAAAATTTTTGATTAAATTTCTACTAATTTATTTAAATTTTTGTATAAGAGAATGAAAATTATCAGCCAATAAAAATTTAACCAATCAATAAACATAATGTTATTCGACAAATTCTACTTTTTGAATTGAATTATTGGAAATTTGATTGGCCACAAAATCTATAAAAGCTATGGCCAAAAAACATTGCGATTATACGCATTGCCATGAAAAAATCAATAATTTTATTTATATTCTTTTTTTTTTTAGTTGACTAGTTCAATGCTTCGTGATCATTTGCCATTTAACATCCAGAAAATTTTAAAGAGAGCATACCATCAAAAATGAACAATCACCAATTGGATTTGGATATTTGTGATATTTGCATATAAAAAACACAAGGAAGAATTTGATGAATCTCACAATTATATACAATATAAAAAGAAATGTCACACGATTTTGCGGGTAGAATAAGGTTCTGGATGAGAGTTGGGGGATGGGGGTTGGAAAACTGCATCAGGATAGGGCGCGTATAGATGAATTTGAGCATGGTTTGGTGTGAGATTGATTTTGGCCAGGTCGTTAGCAGAGGGTGAAAACCGGTTTTTGGACTTAGAATTTGGCTTAATTTTTTACATTTTTGTTCATAACTTTTTTATCGATGAGTATTTTGAAAAGCTCTATAGCCTAAGACCCGCCCCAAAGTGTGGGCTTCAAAATGGTATATAGCATTTCGGGGTGCGCAGCTTGGCCAAGGAGGAGTTTGTTAACTTCTGTGCGCAAGTCATGATTTGGCCATATCCCGCCCCAGAGCTAACCCTATAGTGGAAGTAGGAATTGGATGATGAAAATTGGGACTCGGGGGTTTTCGGCCATGGGGAATTCAAAAATGACATCAGTTTTTTGGTTCGCGCAACAGATGGTTTGCAAACCGGTTTAGAAAAGTTCAAAAAATGGAAATTTTATCAGAATTATGTGAAAATTGGGATTTGGGGGTTTTCGGGTATGTAGCCAAAAATGATATTGGTTTAATGATCCGCACAAAAGGTGGTTTGCAAACCGGTTCAAAACATATTGAAAAATGGGAATATGCGTGGATTGAGATGAAATTTGGAATTCTGGGGTTTTCGAATATGGGGAATTCGAATTTAATAATGGTTTTGTGATTCGGTAGAAACCGGTTTGCAAACCGGTTCAAAAATTCAATTTGAGCGAACTTCTACCTTCTAAAATGCGAGCGAGCGAAGCGAGCCTGCACACGACCTAAAAAAGGGCTGGCGAGCGAAGCGAGCCTGCCGACGACCTGGAAAAATGCGGGCGAGCGAAGCGAGCCTGCACATGACCTAAAGAAGGGCTGGCGAGCGAAGCGAGCCTGCCGACGAACTGGAAAAATGCGGGCGAGCGAAGCGAGCCTGCACACGACCTGGAAAAATGCGGGCGAGCGAAGCGAGCCTGCACACGACCTGGAAAAATGCGGGCGAGTGAAGCGAGCCTGCACTCGACCTTAAGAAAGCGGGCGAGCGAAGCGAGCCTGCACACGACCTAAAATTGCTGGCGATGGAAGCGAGCCTGCAGACGACCTAAAGAAAGGCTGACGAGCGAAGCGAGCCTGCCCATGACCTTTAAATAATTTCAAAATCCGAATCCCTAGGGTAGGTCGAACGCGCCTTGGCGCGTTTTTACAAACACCCCCAACATATAACTCCCTCCCATATATTCCTTAAACCCACATATTCCTTACACCCATTTCCCTCACGCCCACTTCCCTAACGTCCACTAGTTCTAATCATTTAAAAATTTAGTCAATCATTTTAGAATTAATGTTGAAATTTCATAGAAATTAAATGCATTTTATTGTATTAATTTATTAGCATCAATTTTATTTCGCAATAGTATTATTTTATTTTAATTAATTGATAAATTTCTTTGTGATTTTCCTTATTATTTTCAATAATATTTTGTTTTAAATTTCTGTATGGATTTTTGAGAATTGAGAGGGCAAGAGCAATAATTGGCCAAAACGATCGAGTATTAATAGAGAAAATTGGAAATATTAATAAAATTTCCAAGAAATGAAAACCAAATTCTTTAATTTTCTTCAATATTTTGAGTCGATTGGATAGATATAATTATATAAAAATAGCTTTCTTTTAATCGAAATATAAATATTTTTAAACACCACTCAACAATCCACACTCCACAGGGTGGTCTGATAATAATGAATGGGTTGACTTGAGCTTTGCTGGCTGGTTTCCATTATTTTGATCTGATGAGTGGGCGCAATCATCATGGATTTGAGATTGAATCATGTCAAGATGGGCATGGGTTTTAGGATGGGTATCGGTGTAGGTTCCCTAGGTAAAGGGATTTGGCCTGAAGAAATTAACCTCGGGATATACCGTAAATTTCCTATAAGTGACCCCGGGGTTACTATTTACTAATTTTCAGAGACCCTCCGAGTGGCAACTTTTCTGAATTTTTTGAAACAAAAAATGCTTATTTCGGCTTAATTTCACCTCTAAATTGGTTAGTTTTGACATGAATTTTTCCATAGTGGTAGTGGGGTTACAAATAGAGAGGGGGTTACTAATAGGAAATTTACGGTATCAGGATTTGAAGGGAATGAACGAGGGAATCGCGCTCTCTGGAAATTTTCATTCAAAAGGAAAATTGGTGATATATGAATAGCCTAAAGGAAAATGGGGCATCAAAGGGTTGAAAGGAAAAGCCAAAATTCTCAGCAAAATGCCTGAAGGCACTGTAAAATGATATGACAGATACGGTTAAAAAAACTTTGCATTTTTAATAAAATCCGATTAAATACATTTCTTTATGATCGAGAGATTAAAAATTGGAGCAAAAAATAAATTAAAAAATAAATAACGATAATTCTCTTCATCAATTTAATTCATAGTATTTTCATATAGCATTATTCCGCATTCTTTTCAAGCAATGCCTTCACTGAGCAATTGGCCATTTTGAGCCCATATTTGTCTTCCTTATTCTCATCATTTCCAAATCCACCACAATTAAAGAGTAAATAACGCATTCCTTTTGGATAATCCTTGAATATATGTTCAACACTGTGCCATCCTTCAGCTAAATAAATTAATTATTAAAATTTATTAATGTTTTTACTTTTTACAAATTTTATATGCTTTTAAATTTATATAAATGCTAGTTTGTATCCCATTCTTGGGTCAACTAGTAGGAAAAAGTGAAGGGGCCCCTATGGGTTGTCAGCTTGTCAGAATTAGAGTTAGGATCAAGTAGTGTTCAGTGAAATGATATCATCTCACGTAAGACGTAACCCTGAATGACCCTAACCCTATTCCTGATGACCACCCAAAAGAGGGACCCTTCACTTTTGCCCTTCTCAACAAAAAATGGTCTCTTAAATGCTGTGCACCTTCTGATTCATTGAATTGCACTGCGATTGATGCGCCAACCCAGCGGCCATTCTCCACATCGCTGTGCACTTCCCGCTTTTCTCGTTGATTTCCATTTGGAATAATATTGTCTCGAAAAGGCTCAAATTCATATGGATCCGCATCAATGTTGACTACCAGGGAACAAAGTCTTTGATAAAGAGAAGTGCAATCCCGACGATTTGCGACCATTTCACTGACAACAATGGTTGGCCGAAAATTGTCCATGATTTCATCCTTAATTTTAAAATGAAATTTTTTTGAAATGGAAGAGAGAAAGATTTGTTTTTAAGGAGAAAAGTTAACTCTTCAAAACAATATTAATTATTTTAGGGTTTGGATTATTATTATTATTATTAATATCAATATTTTGTTTGCGAAATTATAGCTTGAAAACAATATAAAAGATATTTTTATCGATCTTTTTATTGATTTGGATGAACTTTTACTTTTATGTCAATATCGATAATATTTTGCCATTTTTTGGTCATTTTCATCAGTATTTTGAAAATTTTTGAAAAATTTTGATTTTAGAAAAAAAATTAAAATTTTTGAAAATTTTGGGAATTTTTTTGAAATTTTTTCGGAAAATTTTTTATCTCTAAAAATTTTAATTTTTGGAAAATAAATTTTAAAATTTTTTTGAAATTTTTGATAAAAATATTTTTTTTAATTTTCATTATATTTTGCCTATATTTGGCCATTTTTTATCAATATTTTACTATTTTATGTCAATATTTTATACATATATTTCGGGATTCTATATAAATCTCATCCCTAATTATTATTTATAAAAGTTAACCGTTAATCCTTCATCAGCCAATTTTATTTTAATTTCTTTTGTGAAAATTTGATATGGAATGGCAATGCAGGCTTCAATTGGCTCGGCATATCCTGGCGGGATTTCCGGTTGACCATCAAGAAATTTTGGCGGAATTTCAATTCGAGAAAAGGTCCTTCAAAAAATTTTGATAGTTATTTGTGGACCCATTCAACTGGGCGTCGGCTCTTGTACCTTATAAGGACGAAACTTTTATTGATGATTTTGGGGCAAATTAAAGAGCTCACTGCAGGACAACAAAAGATATATAATATCCAGGGGTCTTATAATACCAGATTTCTCGGGAATTTTCCAGATTTTTGATGTCCACTGGCCAGATTTTTCCCAGATTTTTTACCAGATTTTCATTTTCACAATTTGCCAGTTTTTAACATTTTTAGTAAAAAATGACAAATTTTTTCGCTGCGTGGCCATTTTTGACTTAAATTTTACACTGAGGGACAATTTTTGGTTACAATATTTCACTGCGCGCGGTTCTGGGATTTAGTGCTCTTTATTTCACAGCCCGAATTGATCAAACAAGCCAAGTCAGCATGCCAGATTTTTTGCCCGATTTTAGAAAATTTTTTCCAGATTTTTAAACCAGAATTCCAGATTTTTGGGTTTTGAAGATGGGTCCCCGCTATAATTTATTTGGTTAGATTCAGAAATTATTAGCGGAGTTGTACCTAAAAATCATGAAAAATTTGTAAATTTATGATAATAATAGCCTTTTTTTTAAATGGTTTTTTAAGTATAACTCTGCTATTTCTTAACCAATCCAAACAAATCTTATATCAATCGGTAGCCATCAATGAGCTCTTTAATTTGACACCAAAATTGACAATATCGATTTCGTCTTTAATGAGCTATAAGCGACGTCACCCAATTGTAGTATACCGGCTATTTTTTGAGATTTTATAAACTATCGATTTTTAAATAATTTGGAAAAGATTATTGATATTTTATAATTTGTTACTTACTCGTCATCGCCATCAACAACATCATCCTCTTCTTTCCAAACAATTCGGTCCAATTCCCATCTTTGATCCATTGTTAAACTACGATCATCCAAATTCCAACAATCTTGGATGAAATTCCGCCCAAAACAGTGTTTCAATGCCATTGATTTGAATGATTTTGTCGAGAGGCCAACCAATTTGGACCATTCCAGCAAATATCCGTCATATTCCATTTTCTTGCGCCAAAAGAAGCTTTCCGATAAAATTCGATTCCATTGCGGCGAAACCTGTGAAAAAATATATTTGTTTATATTTATAAAATCAATTTTCTCAAAAGTACAGGCTTTCGGTTCCAGTTTTTTCAGCTACCTATTTTTAGTTTTTAAAACCCAATTTCGATATTTCTTATCAATTATTATCCATTTTTTTGCCCGAAATACTGGTTTTTGGTTCAGATTTAAATGGGCTTATTATCTTTTGTTAAATTAAAAATGGAACTTAAAATGTCAATTCAATTTATTGATATTTTCTAGCTTTTTTAAATTCTCGATTAGTTTTATTTTAAACCATTAGTTTTTATTAAATTCTGAAAAACTATTTCAAACCTGTGTGCATTTTCCAATTAAATCTTTGACTGGAACTCTCAACAAAATCAATGTCAGAAAATCGTCCGATACAATTGATAAATCAATGGACATTACACATTATTTTTGATGATGCAGTTATTCTCTTGATTGAATATTTTTGATAATAAAAATAAAATTCTAATAAATTTATTTGTGAATTGAATAATTTTTAATGTAAAATTATTAAGTAGATAATTTCAATAAATTATTATGAGATTTTATGATTGAATGATCGAATCAAAATGGAAATATTTTGAATTCTTCAATTTGTCATTTTATTAATACATTTTCAACAAAAACATTTTTTTCATCGTAAATAAAACAATATTCATCCATCAATCTTTACTGTTCAAGAAATTGTTTGGGTATTTTTGCGGGTGCCTCCCTCTCAATCGCCTCTGTCCCATCATGTCGAATCAACATGTCGGCCATGTGTTCTCGCAACCAAGGCAATGCTTCCAATGGCAAAAGTATCAAGTTGCTGTTATTGTCAGCCAATCTGTTGGCACGAAGTTGAAAAAGTAGGCACTTTTTCTTTTTGCTACCCATATCCGGGAAAAATAATAATTCCAATTGGAATTTATGAAGGCAGCCAATCATTTCCACAGTTTGTCTTTTCAATTCACGATTGGGTCCACCATTATCTGTAAAAATAAAAAATGGTATAAAATGGACCACAAAAAAAAATCGCATTTAACCTCCAATCTATTTTAAAATGCCTAGCTTAATTTATAAGATTCATCATCCAAATTCTTTTTAAACCTTAATTTTGGTCCTAAATTTTATTTGGTTATAGTAATAGTAATACTTTCTTCTTGAATTTGTTCTATTTCTATCTGGTTTTTTTTTTGCGTTTGTTGCTGCGCTTATCAAAAAATCAACGTCATAATATCGTTTTAGTAGGCTGCAAATTTCGTTAAAGTGCAGCAAAATTCATTTTTTGTTAAGGGCCGCTAAATTCGGGGCACAATATTTGACACACCCACTTGTGGTCTGTGATGATAGGAGGGTTGGGGGACCCTTTACTTTTTCATTTTTAAAAAGAAGGGTTAGGGAATTTGTGTGCCCATTTTTGAAAAAGTGAAGGGTCCCCCAATGGTTTGTAATATTTCGGGTTAAGGTTAAGGCCAGTCAGAGTTAGGTTATGGATAGTGTAACAATCGTCATGTATCCTAAACTCAAGCCTAACCCCAAACCCTAATCAGCTAACACCCAAAGGAGAACACTTCACTTTTCAAAAATGGGCACACAACTCCTCAATTTAATTACCAAAAAGGAAAAGAAGTACCATTGTGAACTCAACAAACCTTTGGTAATGAATTTTTGATCAAAATTTTCCGTCGCCAATTTCACGATGAGTTCATCCATTTTGCGTACAATGGCATAGGCATCCTGAGGGACCGGTATATTTGGAAAGTTAACTTGCACAATGCCCATTAATCTCTTAAAAAAATTACATATATTTTCAGAAAAATACGCTTACTCTGATTTGGAATGATTTTTGTCCACTTTTTCCCTTTCGTAATACGAGTTTTAGGCCAATTGGATTGAAAAAGTGCAGCCTTCTAATTTCTTGTTGTTGTTCATTTTGGTCAAATGCAGTATTTGTTGGTGTTTTCGGAGATAAAATCGGCGAAGAAGAATTTGACGCAATATCATCGACTGGATGAGTTTCACTACAAAATTGAGAGCGCTGGCAAAACTGAAATTTAAAGACAATTTTTGGTTAATAATGTAACATTAATTTGTGGAATTTCGACTACTCGACTGTCGATTTCTTACAAACTCGAGAATAAGCTCATCTGTATAGTCGATTTCGTCTTTGAAATCTCGTTTTAGGATCATTATGAGCCAAATTGCAAAATTTAACCGAACGGGGTTTGAGTTTAATTACTTTTTAAGTCAACTGTCAGTTTCAAATTTCATAGATAAAATCGATTTAAGCCGAGCTGAATAAGTCAATTTTCATGCCCGTTACTTTTTACATAGAAGCCGAGTTTCCCAAAAAATTAGCTGGACTAGCATTTAGCTAATTTAGGACTAATAAGATTAAAATATCAATATATTCCTGAAATCCTGATTGATTTTTTTGCAAGAGGTCAACGCAAAATTTTGAAGCACACTCCTTCTATATATAGTCCAATTCCCTAAAATTTTTTAGGCCTCGGAGCTTAGTGAAAAGTGTGGGAAGTTACTCAAAAATTTTCTGTTAATTATGTCAGGTGCATATGGATTTTGTCGTGAATTTTGAAATTTCACCCGAAATTTTATGGGTGGCACTCTTGCATCACCCAATATTCAAAATATTTTGCATCAACCATTTCATGTCATTTAACGAAAACAGAAAAAACCTCTTGATTCGAGTGCTGGATATTCCAATGATGTTGGAAGCTATTCCAATTCTGGATTTTTGCAAATTGATGGCCAAATAATGCAGTTGAATTGTGCCAATTTGAGAATGATCTGCCGCTCACTTTAATATTAGCAAGGAAAAATCGATGATAAAAATGACGTGAATGGAACATTTTTGCTGGATAAATGTTTAAAAAATTAATTTTAAATCATTCTAAAATAATTTTTAGGAATTAAATAAATAAATCGAAGATAATTTTAGGAAACTTTTAGAACCTATTCAAAACTTCATTTTGTGTATATGGATTTTTTTGGCAACGGATATACCATTTGACCATGGCCCAGCCCAAGGGGTTTAATGTTTCCACAAAAGATAAAATATTGACCGAATTCAATTATAAAAACTCTTGCTCATCCAAGCCAAGCGCATTAAAAGCAGAATTAATATTTTTTTATTGAAAAATGAACGAATGTTCTTCTTATTCAATTTTTCTTTGGTGGACAGGGGAAATATTAATGGATGAAAATATTGCTAGGCAAATTCAACAGAAAGAAGTGAAAGGGAATGTGGAGGCAGTGTGCTGGGAAATGTGAGGCATTTTGTGATTTATTTGGTTGGGAAGAGCGGGGAAATTGGGGCCTTTTTGTGCCCTTCCAACGCATCTGCAATTTGCCCACATTCATCCATCAAATTCCCTCTTTTCCCATTTATTTTCGGTTTTTAACCCAGTACTATAAGGTACTTGGCGTTCCTGACCGGGGAAACCTGTGTCCAAGGACAAAAACTTAACTTTTTGGAAACTGCTTCCGGGGATATCCGGAGGCTTAAAAGAGGAGAGAGTTGGTTGGAATGGTAATTGGTCTAATTAATTTTAAAATTAAATTTAATTTCTTAATTGAAAGGAAGAGGAAATATAGAGGTACTTTGAGTTGAAGTTTTGAATTATTCAGTTTAAAAAAGTTAAGTCTTGCTTTTCTAATGTTGCCCATAATCGGTGGCGGTGGCCAATGGCCTAATTTACAATAAATTTACATTAGATTCAAAAATTTTTTCATTTACTATTTTATTTATTGTATTTTGCCAATGCCAATGTCAGTAAAAAATCAGCAGGCAATTTCGAACTTTTATGGGTTGGCAATTCTTTTTGTTCATAAATTCAACGCTTTAACCCACTGTGCCACCGGTTGGCCGACACTTGCGGACCAAATGGTCTGGCGCAGCTGGTGGTAAAGCCATTGTGGAATTGTTTATGGCATATTATTAGGCATAAAATTAGCTACAAAATGACATCTAAAGCGTTGGCCAATGTTGTATATTCACCGAGTTTTGGCCAAAAATCCGCGAAAAACACAATTTAAATTAAAGGCCATAAATCGGTGAATATTTTACATTGGGCAACGCTTTAGATGTCATTTTGTAGCTAATTTTATGTCTAATATTATGCCATAAACAATTCCACAACAGCTTACCACCATCGGCGCCCGACCATTTGGTCCGCAAGGTCGGGTCCGCAAGTGTCGTAATACGGTGCCACCACCCACTCTGACTTGTCTTTGAAGCAATACTGTAGGAACAGGTGAGGAAGAGAAAGTGGAGGGAAGAAAAAATTGTTTTTCAATTTTATACTATTCAAATTTATGCTGACAAAAATTTGTTAATTTATAAATTTCTACCACAATTATATTTCGGATCACGAAATAAATGGCCTTCAAATTAATACAACCGTAGAAATTACATTTTCATTTCCTACCAATAAGTAAATTATTGCAATAAATTATGAATTATGATAATTGACAAATTAATTAACTACTTTTAAACAAATTTTGAGCACCACCCAACAATGTTGGGCAATGCAATTCCAAAATTTATTCCAAACCACTCTTAGTGAAGAGGGTAGGAAACACCAAGTACCTTAAACTTGGGTAATTAAACCGAAGATAATTGGGAAAAGAGAGAATTTGATGGATGAATGGTGGCAAATTGTAGATGCGTTGGAAGGGCACAAAAGGCCCTAATTTCTCCACTCTTCCCGACCAATTAAAAAACCAAATGCTCCATACATTGAGCACACTGTCTTCCATTGCCTTTTCGCCTCTTTCTATAATATTTCCCAAGCAATGTTTCTCATTTTCCCTTTCTCAAGCATTTGAAGACAAAATGTCTTCCTTTTCAAGGTGAATTGAACATTCATCTCATCAAATTCTTCTTCTCTAATTCGTCCTTCCACACTGTTGGAGTAATAAAAAGTGGTTAATGCATAGTCGTTTACTCGGTTGACTGACACTTTGATTTCGAGGCAAACTCCACTTTAAGGTAAGGTTAAATCGAAATTAGCCCAAAAATCTCTAATTAATCGGTCAATAACCATCAACCTTTAATAGTCCATATTATTTCAATTACCTACGGCATTTTTGTCCGGCAAAAATGGCTGAATTTTCAGGCAAATTAGACACAAAAAAGTATCAATTACTTAAATTGGCCCATTGGCCACTGAATTATAAACTAACCATATGGCCACAAAACAGGCCCCTTATGGCTAAGCCTTAACCTTATAATCCTACCCTATCCCTAGGACTCATGCCGCATCTACCATAACCCTAACCCTAAGTTTTATTTGGTACCTTTTTTTGTGTCTAATTGCCTCAAAATTCAGCCTATTTTACCAGGCAAAAAGCTTTTCCTATTTCAATTTAATTTTATATATTTGCCATTCTTTATAGGGAAAAATGGGTGTTCCCGCATTTTTCCGATGGCTTTCGCGTAAATATGTTTCAATAATTGTCGATGCAGTTGAAGAGCGGCGCAAAGATGTGGAAGGCGTCAAAATAGCCATTGATTGCACTCAACCAAATCCAAATTATCAGGTTTATACCGAAAATGGTACTAATGGAGTTTGGCTCCTAAAAGAGGAAAAGGATGGTGAGGGCGAATTAAACTGTCAATCAAATTGTCAATAGTGAGAGAAGGAGGATTGAGGGAATTCATTTCATTTGCTCTTAGAAAATACGATAATGTTTGTCGCCATCATCATTTAACATAAAATAAACATCAAAATGAAATAATTACTTAATCTAAACTTTATTATATAAAAATTGATATTTGTTAAGTCAGATGATCCCTTTTTTTCGTGAGCAGGGTAAAAGTGAAGGGTCCCCTATGGGTCTAGTGATAGGATTTAGGTTTACACGAGATGATTTTTATACCCCATCATATCCGTAACCTATCCCCTAAGGAGCTTAACCCTAATCCTGATGACCCAAAGAGGGGCCCTTCACTTTCCAAAAAGGAGATGTAAAACTGACAAGTATAGGTAGTAGGTACCCAAAAATTTGTTCAATTCGACAATTAGCTTTGTGATCTTGAAGTAAATAAATAATTCTTCTCTTGATTGGGACTGATGAATCCGCGTATTCCAATATTAACAATTCGATTGACAGTTTGATTCGCCCTATCCTTTTCCTCTTTTGTGGGCCAAACTCCATTAGTACCCGAATATTTTACAAAATAAATTGATATATAAAATTAGGAATTTGACAATTTGTATTTGGACATGAATGGCATTATTCATCCATGTACCCATCCCGAACATGCGCCAGCACCCAAAACCGAAGAGGAAATGTTCATCCTCATCTTTCAATACATTGATCGCCTCTTCTCAATTGTTCGGCCAAGGAAGCTGCTTTATATGGCCATCGATGGGGTAGCACCACGTGCAAAGGTAAAAGTGTTGGCTTATTCGGCAATCTTTACGAATTTCGGTCATAATTTTTTTTAATTTTCAAAAATTTTTTTTTGGGTGTTTGGCAGTGTTGTTCACTAATCTATTTGACATCTTGTAAAGAGTATTGTCGACTTATCAAAGAAAAAGCCAAATGGGGACAATATAGGCCAAACCAAAATATTTAATTTTTATATTGGCTTATTATAGCTGAGTCGATGCAGCTCACTAGATTGTTTCTGATTAATTAAATATGTTACCTATTAATGTTCGAGTTAAATGTCAAAAGACTTATCATAGGGCAAATATTTCTTTTGATTATATTGCGACCGGCAGTACTGTGCCACCAACTCAAGCTCAAAATTTTGAAAGAGTCACAGCCGGAGCTGGAGCGAAAAATTTTAGGGAGCGGAATGGAATTGGAGCTGTAAATTTGAAAGGGTAGAGTCCGGAGCCAGAGTGAAAAATTTAGGGGGTAAAAATCCGGAGCTATAAAATCCGAATGCACTGATTGCTTCCAAATTTGCTGGTCATATTGCATTATTTTCAATTATCATTGGCACTAAATTAATTGATTTTGTCACTTTAACTATTAATAAGACAATATAAAAAATTTGTTAAAAACTGGTTTGGCCTCATCCGGCATTTACCAAATAAAAGTTTGCAATATCATCAAGATTCTAAGAATTGTGGGTATTATATCCGCGCTCTAAATGCCCTAAATTACCCCAAAAAGCAATTTTGAAAAATTAAAAAAAAATATTTTTGGGACCGAAATTTCTAAGGATTGCCGGTATCTAAAACAGAATGGAAAACAACACATATTTAAATTAGATGAACCAACAACGGAGTCGTCGTTTTCGTGCATCGAAGGAGGCAGCCGAAAAACGAGAACAAATTGCGACCATCCGTAAAAGATTGGAAAATGAAGGAATACCGCTGCCACCAGCCAGAAAAGAGGAGGAACATTTTGACTCAAATTGCATCACACCGGGCACTCCATTTATGGCACGTCTTTCGGATGCCCTCCGCTATTATATCCATAAGCGGATAACATATGATCCGGCATGGAAGAAAATTCAGGTTTTGAAATAATTTAATTTAAAATTCAATCCAAAAGATGCACAAACCGTTTAGGTACAGTATGCTTGGGTATAGGCTTTGCTCTTTGCATCCTTCTTTTGTTGAGAAGGGAAAAAACTGAAGGGTCGGGTCCCCCCTATGGATAATGAGGATTAAGGTTAGGGTCACTATTGGGTTACCTAATATGATATCCTATCCTTTATAAACCTATAATGACCCTAGGCCCTAATGCCTAATTCTGATTATAAGGGCCTTTCACTTTTTCCCAGTTGATCCAAAAAAGAGGATAACAAAGTATGTAAGTATACCCTGGTGCGTAACGGTTTCAGATTTTAAGCCTTAAAATACTTTTTTCGTACAATCATTAATGAAAAAACCAAAATTCCAACGAAAAAAGAAGGAATCTACACCTGTGGATAATCGTTAAGTGTTCATCCAGTTTAATACATTGAAAAATAGTTAATGAGGGAACCAGGCAATTTAAAATAGAAGATAAAAAATATATTCAAAAACTTTAGATTATTTATATTTTCGAAATTAAAAATTTAGATGAATAAAAAAATTACATTTTTAAAAATTTTAATTCAGTTTAATATTTTCCTAAAAGCTAGAACCTAGGAGTATTTGAGAATTTTAGGATGAATATTTAGCTACCATTTTGTCCAGGCGCAATTTATGCCAATTTTTGGTAAGCTCAATGCCAACATTCACCATTATGAGAAGGTCACATTAGGCAAAATGTTGGCATTGTTCCCTTACAATTTGTGGTCAAATATATGACAAATTGAGTCATATTCATGTTTAACTAACAAAATTATCATTGAACTTTTTATTTTTGGCAATATCTTGTTTAATTAATATTCCTTATAAAAGGTGATCTTGTCCGATGCGAATGCGCCCGGTGAAGGTGAACACAAAATAATGGATTTTATCCGTCGCCAACGTGCATCCCCCTCACATGATCCAAACACCGTCCATTGTTTGTGCGGTGCGGACGCCGATTTAATAATGTTGGGATTGGCAACACACGAATCAAATTTCAACATTTTACGCGAGGAATTTGTGCCAAATCAGCCGAAACCCTGCGATTTATGCGCCCAATATGGACATGAGCTGGAACATTGTCAGGGTTTGGCCCGGACGCCGGTTGGTCCAGATCAGGCTGACCCATTGAAGAAGGAGAAAAATTTCATTTTTATTCGTCTTCCGGTCCTTCGTGAATATTTGGAACGCGAGCTGACCATGCCGAATTTGCCATTCCCATTTGATTTGGAAAGGGCCATCGATGATTGGGTAAATTTATGAATTAAAATGAATTAATGAAATTAAATACCCAATATTAGGCTTATGTCAAATTAGGGATACTCTATTAAATTTGTCGAAATAAATTTATAAATATATTGAAAAATATAATGGTTTAAAATTTTAGAACAAACAAAACATTTTCAAAATTTCCAAAAAATATATTGAATCAATAGTTTGTCCAAAAAGGCTATTCAGCAAAAAAGGCATCCGGAGATGTTATAAAAGAATCATGGTTTGGTCAAAGTTTTTAAACCATCTAAATTAATGTTACCTTTTTTTTGGTTCAAAACTAATTTGGAATTGATTAAACTTAATCTATTCAATAATCAATCAATGCTTCTCGTAGAGATTTATCGATTGGATATTTAATTTATTAATCTATTTGGGACAAACCGTTGAACGTTGAACCTTTATACTCATTTCTAGAGTCCGGTTTTTCAGATTTGCTGGGCCCGGGTACCCGGGTTTTTATTCAAAATTTTTCCGGACCGGGCCCGGAAATCCGGGATTGTCCCAAATGACCAGGGTTCCGGGCCTGGGTCCGAGTAAAATCCGGGTCGGGCCCGGCCCGGGTCCGTCAATTCAACATTTTAAAATAATATTTTAATTTTAATGAATTCATTCCAAAATTATAAGGACGATATTAAAACATTTTTAACTTCAACTTTGGTATTTTGGACAATTTTGGTTTTTAAACAAAAAACAAATTATTGTTTTTGTTAAAGGTTATGATGTGCTTTTTCGTGGGAAATGATTTTTTGCCACATCTACCCTCACTGGAAATTCGCGAAGGTGCCATTGATCGGCTGGTGAAATTGTACAAACAAATGGTCTATCAAACCGGTGGATGGTTGACGGAGGATGGGGAAATGAGCATTCAACGGGTCCAAATGATCATGACGGAGTTGGGCAAAGCAGAGGATGAAATATTCAAACAGAGACAAATGCGAGAACTCAAATTCAAGGAATCTCAAAAACAGAAGAAACGACGGGCAAAAGAGACTATGGCCTACAATGCCAGTTTTATTGAAACGCAACCAATTTCCTCAGCTAAACTGCCATCTTTTAGTGGGGAAGAAATTCGAAAAATGGCGGCTGAAGATGGTCAAGAGGTCAATTATATTTAAGTATATAAAACGCTAGTACCTGTTCAATTATTTTAAAGAATATTATGGGGGGGGGGGGGGGATAAAAGCATATTTATATTTAGCCATGCTTAACGGATGATTAAGGTATCCTATAAGTACAATTTTGTCCGATGAACTAGAATATGACTTGTTGCCATTGCAAATTTGGCCATTTTGGTATGGCCAACATTTGCCACAAATGTGTGACCTATCCCCAATGGTAAATGTTGGCATTGGGCTTACCAAAAATTGGCATAAATTGCATTGGACAAAAATAGAGGCCAAACGACAAATTAGTACATTCCTAATTAAGCCCATTGGAAAATACTATAAAAATCTGAAATAAAATTAAGAAATCGATATTTCGGTAACCTTTAAATTCCAAAATAATAGAATAAATATTTAATAAAAGCTAAAATTAATTTAATATGAATTTTTAGATGTCCAATCGTGCAATTGAACAAGCTCAAAAATTGAAGTCACTGATAACACCAATGCCATTCAATGAGAATAATTCCTCTTCCTCTGTGCCAATTGGAACAAAAAGGAAAGCGGATAATAATGGTGTTCATGATGAGTGCCCAAATGAAGAACCACCGGCAAAGGTACATCACATTCAAATATCAAAACAATTTTTAAAATGAATATTATATTGATAGCAAATTTGGTACCATTTTATCGGCTTGATTAGGATGATTTGATTAGAAAAATGATTAATTAATTAGATGGAAATTTGGCAAAAGTTATGACAAAAAACGGTAAAAAGTGAGACTAATTTTGTATTCAATAATTTTGATGATTTAGAGAAATAAATTAACCCAAATACAAGGAAAATTTTGTAACTTAATGATTCCAGAGATATAAACTTCTCAAAATTCGGCAAAATTAGGGAAATAATAAGTTTATTTAATTTTACGAAAAAAGTATTGAAAATGATGAAAAGATTCCAACTGTTTAATGGCTTATCCTAAAACCTAAATCAATATACTTTATATATTTATCCAAACTTTTATAGAATTAATCAAGAATCATTTAATAATATTTGGCTTGGGTTCAAATTTTAACTTTTTTTTTTGAATAAACAAAAATTTGGTTTATACCGTTTAAAACCCAAAAATTTTTTTATTTAGTTAAAAATAACCATAAAATTCAACGTATTCTTTTTAGTCGTTTAAGGACAACATTGAAGTTACGCATCAAGAAGAGGACAAATCAAACGCAGCTGCTGATGGAGAACAAAAAAAACCAAAACCGACCATCGTGGTGACCACACCTTCCGGCAGGCCAATGCCATTGGCCAAGGGGGCGGTTGCTGCGCTGGTTGCGGATGAGGATGAGTCGGAGGAGGAACCGGAGGATGGAATTCGACTTTGGGAGGCCGGATGGAAGGACAGATATTATCAAGCAAAATTTGAAGTGTCTGAAAGTGATAGGGACTTCCGCAAAAATGTGGCATGCGCCTATGTGGAAGGTCTTGCCTGGGTTCTACGATACTATTATCAGGTGGGATTTTTGTAATATTTTCCAAAAAGAATCTTTAAATAATTTTTATCTCTGTAATTTTGGCGAAACATATGAATAGGTTGCGGATTTTTAGACCTAAAAAATTACGGTAATTTTGTACTTTGTGTCCGCTTTTTTCCCATAAGGGTAAAAGTGAAGTGTCCCCCCTTCTGATAGCAATAGCATACACGCTTACAAGCATAGAAAATATGAGAAGCCTAAGCATACACGCTTACAAGCATAGAAAATAGGTAGATTAGAAAAGTGAGCGATTTTTATGTTCCGTAACTCATGAATACTAAGTAAGGAACTTAGAAAAATGTACGATTTTTAAGTCCCAGCCATAACTCATGGTACGATAGCTTACAAAAATGAACGATTTTTAAATCCCGTAAATTATGAATGCTAAGTACGGTAGATAATGCATAATTCTACACTTTCCCACAATCGCCCACCCTAGGCATAAGTCTACACTTTCCCACAATCGCCCACCCTAGGCATAAGTCTAATCTTAAGATAATAATTAACGATTTTTATTTTGATTAGGGTTGCGCCAGTTGGACTTGGTATTATCCATACCATTATGCGCCATTCGCTTCGGACTTTGGATTAATCGACAATTTTGTGCCGGACTTTAGTAAAACAACCAGACCCTTCAAACCATTGGAGCAGCTGATGGGCGTTTTCCCTGCAGCTAGCCGATCGCACATTCCAACCGGGTGGCGTTCTCTGATGACCGAATCCAACTCACCAATTGTCGACTTTTATCCGGAACAGTTCGAAATTGACCTGAATGGAAAGAAATTTGCATGGCAAGGAGTTGCTTTACTTCCATTCGTCGATGAAAAACGGCTTTTGGAGGCTCTCACAACGGTATAGGAAACAATCTTTTTTTTTATTGATTTTTGGGACCAGCCTTATTTAAAAGAAAAACACTCTATAAGAAAGTTTAATAACTTTAGAATGCTTAGTTTAAACTTTTATAAAGCATAAAATGAGATAAGATAGTGCTCGTCGTTCATTCCGGAAAGAATTCTGATTTTTATTCCGGAAAGAATTCTGTTTATATTCCGGAATGAATTCTGATTTTCATTCCGGAAAGAATTCTGATTTTCATTCCGGAAAGAATTCTGATTTTTATTCCGGAAAGAATTCTGATTTTTATTCCGGAAAGAATTCTGATTTTCATTCCGGAAAGAATTCTGATTTTTATTCCGGAAAGAATTCTGTTTTTCATTCCGGAAAGAATTCTGTTTTTATTCGGGAATGAATTCTGATTTTCCTTCCGGAAAGAATTCTGATTTTCATTCCGGAAACAATTCTGATTTTTATTCCAGAAAGAATTCTGATTTTCATTCCGGAAATAATTCTGATTTTCATTCTGGAAAGAATTCTGATTTTCATTCCGGAAAGAATTCTGATTTTCATTCCGGAAAGAATTCTGATTTTTATTCCGGAAAGAATTCTGATTTTCTTTCCGGAAAGAATTCTGATTTTTATTCCGGAAAGAATTCTGATTTTCATTCCGGAAAGAATTCTGATTTTTATTCCGGAAAGAATTCTGATTTTCATTCCGGAAAGAATTCTGATTTTCATTCTGGAAAGAATTCTGATTTTCATTCCGGAAAGAATTCTGATTTTCATTCCGGAAAGAATTATGATTTTTATTCCGGAAAGAATTCTGATTTTTATTCCGGAAAGAATTCTGATTTTCATTCCGGAAAGAATTCTGATTTTTATTCCAGAAAGAATTCTGATTTTCATTCCGGAAAGAATTCTGATTTTTATTCCGGAAAGAATTCTGATTTTCATTCTGGAAAGAATTCTGATTTTTATTCCGGAAAGAATTCTGATTTTCATTCCGGAAAGAATTCTGATTTTTATTCCGGAAAGAATTCTGATTTTCATTCCGGAAAGAATTCTGATTTTTATTCCGGAAAGAATTCTGTTTTTATTCCGGAATGAATTCTGATTTTCCTTCCGGAAAGAATTCTGATTTTAATTCCGGAAAGAATTCTGATTTTTATTCCGGAAAGAATTCTGATTTTCATTCCGGAAAGAATTCTGATTTTTATTCCGGAAAGAATTCTGATTTTTATTCCGGAAAGAATTCTGTTTTTATTCCGGAATGAATTCTGATTTTCCTTCCGGAAAGAATTCTGATTTTAATTCCGGAAAGAATTCTGATTTTTATTCCGGAAAGAATTCTGATTTTCATTCCGGAAAGAATTCTGATTTTTATTCCGGAAAGAATTCTGATTTTTATTCCGGAAAGAATTCTGTTTTTATTCCGGAAAGAATTCTGATTTTCATTCCGGAAAGAATTCTGATTTTTATTCCGGAAAGAATTCTGTTTTTATTCCGGAATGAATTCTGATTTTCCTTCCGGAAAGAATTCTGATTTTCATTCCGGAAACAATTCTGATTTTTATTCCAGAAAGAATTCTGATTTTAATTCCGGAAAGAATTCTGATTTTTATTCCGGAAAGAATTCTGATTTTCATTCCGGAAAGAATTCTGATTTTTATTCCGGAAAGAATTCTGATTTTTATTCCGGAAAGAATTCTGATTTTTATTCCGGAAAGAATTCTGATTTTCATTCCGGAAAGAATTCTGATTTTTATTCCGGAAAGAATTCTGTTTTTATTCCGGAATGAATTCTGATTTTCCTTCCGGAAAGAATTCTGATTTTCATTCCGGAAACAATTCTGATTTTTATTCCAGAAAGAATTCTGATTTTTATTCTGGAAAGAATTCTGATTTTCTTTTCGGAAAGAATTCTGATTTTATTCCGGAAAGAATTCTGTTTTTATTCCGGAATGAATTCTGATTTTTATTCCGGAAAGAATTCTGATTTTCATTCCGGAAAGAATTCTGATTTTCATTCTGGAAAGAATTCTGATTTTCATTCCGGAAAGAATTCTGATTTTCATTCCGGAAAGAATTCTGATTTTCATTCCGGAAAGAATTCTGATTTTTATTCCAGAAAGAATTCTGATTTTCATTCCGGAAAGAATTCTGATTTTCATTCTGGAAAGAATTCTGTTTTTATTCCGGAATGAATTCTGTTTATATTCCGGAATGAATTCTGATTTTCATTCCGGAAAGAATTCTGATTTTCATTCCGGAAAGAATTCTGATTTTTATTCCGGAAAGAATTCTGATTTTTATTCCGGAAAGAATTCTGATTTTCATTCCGGAAAGAATTCTGATTTTTATTCCGGAAAGAATTCTGTTTTTCATTCCGGAAAGAATTCTGTTTTTATTCGGGAATGAATTCTGATTTTCCTTCCGGAAAGAATTCTGATTTTCATTCCGGAAACAATTCTGATTTTTATTCCAGAAAGAATTCTGATTTTCATTCCGGAAATAATTCTGATTTTCATTCTGGAAAGAATTCTGATTTTCATTCCGGAAAGAATTCTGATTTTCATTCCGGAAAGAATTCTGATTTTTATTCCGGAAAGAATTCTGATTTTCTTTCCGGAAAGAATTCTGATTTTTATTCCGGAAAGAATTCTGATTTTCATTCCGGAAAGAATTCTGATTTTTATTCCGGAAAGAATTCTGATTTTCATTCCGGAAAGAATTCTGATTTTCATTCTGGAAAGAATTCTGATTTTCATTCCGGAAAGAATTCTGATTTTCATTCCGGAAAGAATTATGATTTTTATTCCGGAAAGAATTCTGATTTTTATTCCGGAAAGAATTCTGATTTTCATTCCGGAAAGAATTCTGATTTTTATTCCAGAAAGAATTCTGATTTTCATTCCGGAAAGAATTCTGATTTTTATTCCGGAAAGAATTCTGATTTTCATTCTGGAAAGAATTCTGATTTTTATTCCGGAAAGAATTCTGATTTTCATTCCGGAAAGAATTCTGATTTTTATTCCGGAAAGAATTCTGATTTTCATTCCGGAAAGAATTCTGATTTTTATTCCGGAAAGAATTCTGTTTTTATTCCGGAATGAATTCTGATTTTCCTTCCGGAAAGAATTCTGATTTTAATTCCGGAAAGAATTCTGATTTTTATTCCGGAAAGAATTCTGATTTTCATTCCGGAAAGAATTCTGATTTTTATTCCGGAAAGAATTCTGATTTTTATTCCGGAAAGAATTCTGTTTTTATTCCGGAATGAATTCTGATTTTCCTTCCGGAAAGAATTCTGATTTTAATTCCGGAAAGAATTCTGATTTTTATTCCGGAAAGAATTCTGATTTTCATTCCGGAAAGAATTCTGATTTTTATTCCGGAAAGAATTCTGATTTTTATTCCGGAAAGAATTCTGTTTTTATTCCGGAATGAATTCTGATTTTCCTTCCGGAAAGAATTCTGATTTTCATTCCGGAAAGAATTCTGATTTTTATTCCGGAAAGAATTCTGATTTTCATTCCGGAAAGAATTCTGATTTTTATTCCGGAAAGAATTCTGATTTTCATTCCGGAAAGAATTCTGATTTTTATTCCGGAAAGAATTCTGTTTTTATTCCGGAATGAATTCTGATTTTCCTTCCGGAAAGAATTCTGATTTTCATTCCGGAAACAATTCTGATTTTTATTCCAGAAAGAATTCTGATTTTTATTCTGGAAAGAATTCTGATTTTCTTTTCGGAAAGAATTCTGATTTTATTCCGGAAAGAATTCTGTTTTTATTCCGGAATGAATTCTGATTTTTATTCCGGAAAGAATTCTGATTTTCATTCCGGAAAGAATTCTGATTTTCATTCTGGAAAGAATTCTGATTTTCATTCCGGAAAGAATTCTGATTTTCATTCCGGAAAGAATTCTGATTTTCATTCCGGAAAGAATTCTGATTTTTATTCCAGAAAGAATTCTGATTTTCATTCCGGAAAGAATTCTGATTTTCATTCTGGAAAGAATTCTGTTTTTATTCCGGAATGAATTCTGATTTTCCTTCCGGAAAGAATTCTGATTTTCATTCCGGAAAGAATTCTGATTTTTATTCCGGAAAGAATTCTGATTTTCATTCCGGAAAGAATTCTGATTTTTATTCCGGAAAGAATTCTGATTTTCATTCCGGAAAGAATTCTGATTTTTATTCCGGAAAGAATTCTGTTTTTATTCCGGAATGAATTCTGATTTTCCTTCCGGAAAGAATTCTGATTTTCATTCCGGAAACAATTCTGATTTTTATTCCAGAAAGAATTCTGATTTTTATTCTGGAAAGAATTCTGATTTTCTTTTCGGAAAGAATTCTGATTTTTATTCCGGAAAGAATTCTGTTTTTATTCCGGAATGAATTCTGATTTTTATTCCGGAAAGAATTCTGATTTTCATTCCGGAAAGAATTCTGATTTTCATTCTGGAAAGAATTCTGATTTTTATTCCAGAAGGAATTCTGATTTTCATTCCGGAAAGAATTCTGATTTTTATTCCGGAAAGAATTCTGATTTTCATTCTGGAAAGAATTCTGATTTTTATTCCGGAAAGAATTCTGATTTTCATTCCGGAAAGAATTCTGATTTTCATTCTGTAAAGAATTCTGATTTTCATTCCGGAAAGAATTCTGATTTTCATTCCGGAAAGAATTATGATTTTTATTCCGGAAAGAATTCTGATTTTTATTCCGGAAAGAATTCTGATTTTCATTCCGGAAAGAATTCTGATTTTTATTCCAGAAAGAATTCTGATTTTCATTCCGGAAAGAATTCTGATTTTTATTCCGGAAAGAATTCTGATTTTCATTCTGGAAAGAATTCTGATTTTTATTCCGGAAAGAATTCTGATTTTCATTCCGGAAAGAATTCTGATTTTTATTCCGGAAAGAATTCTGATTTTCATTCCGGAAAGAATTCTGATTTTTATTCCGGAAAGAATTCTGTTTTTATTCCGGAATGAATTCTGATTTTCCTTCAGGAAAGAATTCTGCCATTGACAATAAGGTTATCATATTTCGTGTTTAGCTAAAAAATTAGCCAAGAAAAAAATTGAAATTTTTAGGTTTATGACACTCTGAGCCCAGAGGAACAGGCTCGGAATATGACAGGTCCAGATCGACTGTTTGTTGGAAAGCAACACACTTTGTTCGAATTGGTCCACGAAGTTCACTTGCAAGGAAAAAACTTAATCCATGAAAAGATAAAAGAACAAAAAATGCAAACAAATGGAAGCGAAGAATCAAATTTGAAAGAAGATGAAAATATGAAAAATGAGGAAGAAACATCGGGCGAATTGAAAAAAGAAGAAAGAAATTCCCTTAAAAATGGAGCTGAACATGGCAATAATGGTAATAATAATGATTATTCATATTTTTAGATTAATTAATAAGGCTTAGATTCTTGGGTTATGCTGAGCAAATTTTTTATGGGTATTTTTTTTACGAATTCTTTCCATTTTTAATAAATTCTAATCAAATATATTAATTCTTTTTCTGCTTTCTCTAACCAATTTATTCCAATATTTACTGATTTCTTCCATTAAATTTCCATTCCTAAAAAATAACTGATTTCTAAACTGCATTTTTAACCGGATTATCAGCTTTTTTAAATTCTAATTCTGCTAGTATGTCCACTTCTAAACTGCATTTTTAACCCGATTATCAGCTTTTTTAAATTCTAATTCTGCTAGTATGTCCACTTCTAAACTGCATTTTTAACCCGACTATCAGCTTTTTAAATTCTAATTCTTCATGTACTTCTAAGCTGCATTTTTAACCCGATTATCGGCTTTTTAAAATTCTAATTCTGCATGTAATGTGCAAAATTCGGAATTGGGATGTGAATTTTATACGACCCTAATAAATTTATTAATTTTAGAAAACGGATCCGAGATATGGGAACCACAATGGATTGACATCGATGCCAGCTTAGCCTATGGAATGTCCGGTGAAGTGTGCTATGATCAAACTGCCGCAGAATGCGATGTCCAATTTGTGTCGATGTTTAGGAATTCTCTTGAATTTGGTGATATTAAGGTAGGTTATTTGCTTAACAGAAGAACCCTTAAAGTTCATATAAATGTTTTTCAATTGTAATTTTCAATGCCAAAACATGAATATGGCCTAATTTGTCATTGCATATTTGGACATTTTGGTAAGGAATAATGCCAAGATTTACCCAAATTTGTGATTTATCCCTCAATGGTAAATTTTGGCATTGTGCTTACCAAAAATTGATATAAATGCCATTGGACAAATTGTGGCCAATATTTTTGCCTGGAATTCTTAAATAAGTCAATAGGAAAATTCTAACATATTTGGTGCATTTAAATTCAATTAACTTCTAGTTTTAATTTGCAAATTTATTTTTAATTTGTAATTCAATTTTTGTATTATTTTCAGAGCAATAATTGCATAATGGTCAAATTTCGGGACCCTCAATTCCCGCGCAACCATCGTTTCAAGGCCACCCGACTGGATGGAATAAATGAGTTGCCCCGCGTACTAAAACCCAATGACTATCAAGAGCGTCGTCAAGGCGGCGGTGGTGGCCAATATCGACCACAAATTGGCTTCACCCGTGATATTCCACAAGCAACAGTGTCCTCATCGGGTCATCGAATGTTGAACCATCACATTTTCATTGATCAGCCCCAAAGCCAACAACAACAGCGACGAAATGGACCTCCGGGCATGATCTCCTATCAGCAACCACCGCCACCTGCAGCAGGTAGGATATTTTAAAAAACGAGAATACTGGTAACCAAAAAATAATAAGTAAATTTATTTCTACTAAATCCATATTATTAACCACATTCTATTAAGATTTCCAAATAGCCTATTGTTATATAAAAATGACCATATTTTTGGCAATCTCACAATATTTTTTTCTATATTTTTGACTTTTGCCATATTTTACCTTATTTTTGAGATTTTTGCAAATTGAATAAATTTTCTCATTGTGAAGCCATTTTTGGTTAAAATTTTTAAATTTACAACCATTTTTTAGCTATAAAATAATGTAGAAATATTCAAATTAATTGTTTTTAAATCAATTTTATAATTATAAAAATTTTTAAGCATTTCAAGCAGTTCCATATATTTGCCATATTTTTTAAAAAATTTAGCAATTAAAAAGTTTTTTAAATAGAATTTAATTGAAATATTCAATTTCAATGAAAAAATTTTATTTAGAATTTTTTTTCTAATTTTTAGTGAATTATAAAAGAAGCTGGGAAAAAATTTTATGCATTCTATCACAATTAAAATTTTACCAATTTCTCAAAAGGCTAAAAACACAGGGCACAGGGATTTAACCATTTTAAGATATGGAAAAATTTTTAAATTAAAAATAATTCTTAACCATTTTTAAATACAGTAGCCGCCGTGAAATCTTTACCTTGGCATAAAGAGCAAAATAATCAACGAAATGTACCTCAAAATCAGCAGCCGCCGCCATCATTTAATCTCCAAAATGGGATGTTCAAAGCCGGACAATTTGCCTCCACCACCCATCCGGTTCAAGCAAGCACATTAATGCGAATGGCAATGATGGTACCCCCACCAGCACCACCTATGCATTGGACTGCCTCAAACAGCAGGTCCAATATTTTAAAAATATGGTGAAAACTGGATAAAATTAAAAATTCCATATTGTAAATTAATTCAAAGTTCTCTCAAATCAGAATATTTTAAAAATTACTACATTCACGGTATCTTTTGTGAGATTTATTGGATACAACCCAACTTGGCCTCTTTTTATAATAAAACTCACCAAAATTCGAATCAATTTGGATGATTTTAATTTTCAATATAAAAAGCTGATTCTTGGGCTATCTATTCAAATTCAAATTATTTTAATTAATTCAGAATTGATGAAGTTGTGTCCAAAAAACATCAATTAAATGGTTTTGTGGACACAATTCTGTGAATTATGAAACAATTTAAATAAATTATTATTAGATTAACCAAAAATTCACTTTTCAATTTAATAAAAAAAAATCATACAAATTGTTGGCTCACTCAATCCTTGATGAGTTATTATAAACGAAAATAAATTGAGCCCCTCTAAAATTCTTTATCATTCCATAAATAAACTGATCAAAAAATGATTATTCCAGACGAAATGAGCAGAATGCAGGAGGAGTAGGGGGTGGTGGCTTTGTTGGCCAATGGGGACAGCCACCATCTTTTTTGCAACCACAACAAAATTCGAATTTGAGACATGGCAATTCATGGCATCAAAATCAGCCAAGAATGAGTCAAAATCAGCCAAGAATGAGTCAAAATCAGCCAAGAATGAATTTTGAAGGAGACCGCCCTGCATCGAATCGAAATTTTCCAGGCAGTTCACATCAACAACAATATCCTCCACTTCCAAATCAACCACAACAACATTTGCCTTATCATCGTTCAAATGCAAACAATCAGCAACAAAATCGATCATTTTTCAAATCAACTGGGCCCCGGGAATTCAGGCCAAGCAATCGTCGAAGTGGCCAATAAAATCACATTAATTTTTTTTGCTGCCAAAGAAAGCCACTATCTTATGGAAGAATATTACCAAAAAATGTAGAAAACACATCTTTGCATTTTTTAAGTCCATTTCCATTTACCCTTTTTTGGATATTATTTAATTTGCCAGAAAAAAAAAACACTGAAATTGCCGGAAAAAATTGTAATGGTTTAAGGGCTTATATTTACATTTCTCAAATTATATAAAAATGGATAGAATTGATTAAAATGCATTGAATGTTATATAATTTAGTCATGGTTTGGTCAAAATTAAATGATTATATTAAACGGTTTAAATTTAAATCGATTTTGGTTTTTGGTTCAAAACTAATTTAGAATTGGTTAAACCCAAAATAAAATATATAATCAATGATGCGTCTTGATGAGATCTATCGATTGGGTTAGGTTTATGGTTTTAGGACAAACCACCATTGAACCATAATATTTTTCGGCATTTTCAGTATTTTTTTTCTCTATTTTAAATATTCTCTTTTTTTTGTGTTCTTGAATCAATTTCCTATAGAAAATTTTGCCCATTTTCATTTTTTGTGTGTTTTTTCATCCATATTGATTCTACATAAAATGTGAGATAATATTTTAATTATCCACAAAAATCATTGAATTAATTCGCAACTAAAAATTTTCAAAAAGAAATCTTTTTTACTTTTATTGAAAAAACCTCATTTTTCAGTAATTTATTATATGTAATTAAATTTTTTTTATATTTTTTTGTGTTTCCTTTTCTTTTAAGCCAATTTTGGTCCATATTCTTTTTCTATAATATTTGCATAAATTTAAATAATAATTTACAAAAAAAATTGCAGACCACAAACATTTTCTGAGGGAATTATATTGACGAATGATGAGGATTGTAAAACTGGCAGAATGGAAATTTAAAAAGGAGACTATTAATTAATAGATAAACAATCTTTTGAATAATGTTAAAGCCAAGTTAAAATCTAAATTTTATTATTGATACTATAGCATTTTGAGAGCATTTTATTTTCAAAATTTATCGATAAACTGGAAATATGGTAATAAATTTGTCCATATTTAAATCATTTTAGTATATGTTGTCAGAAGTAAAATAAGATCAAGATTTTGAAGTGAGTTATCCAAAATTCATCAAATATTTAATTAAAATTTCCTTTTAATTTTCTTTTCTTTTCGTCTTCAATTTCCAAAAAGCAAACGAAAATGTTCTACAGTGAGCGATTTCCATCCGTTTGATGCTTTAGCCTATATTAGAAAGAAGAATTTTTAAATTATGTTTTATATATGTTAAATTTTTTTATTTGCTTTATTTAACTAATTGTAAATAAAACTAACGATGAATTTGATCTTCATTTGACAAATTATTTCAATCTTATAAGTCTAATGATAAAATTTACCATGGATAAGTCTACCTTACCAAGATGGTCAAATATGATTCAAATAAGGTCTCACAGGTTTAATATAAATAATTTAAAAAAATTTTTTAATTTTCATTAGAATTTTATTAAGCTTAAATAAACTGTATACTTACCTCTTTTTCATGTTTCTTGATGTATTCAATCGCATATAATTGGAGTTGTTCCGCCGAATAGAGTGTGGCCAAAATAAGAAAATCGCAGGCATTTTCCACATTCATTGAATGGGCCAATTCACGTTCACAAATGGCCTTAAAAATATAAATAAATTAAAAAGAAAATATATTCCTTTTATTAAATAGTTATTCAATCGATAGAATATTTTAGATTGACAATAAATTTTCATGGGTTAATTTTAAAGAGAAAGCATATAATAATAATTTTTAAGAGAATTTTATTTTGATTTAATGATTGTTTTTTTAATTTTTAGATGAACATTTCCTACTGGGAAGAAAGACAAACACTTATGGCTTGGAAGATTTATGCTAATAAAAATGTAAAAATAAATTTTTTAAATTTTAAGTTTGAAATGAATGTAAATTTGAATTAAAAACAGAAAAAATTACCAAACAATTTGGATTTTTGTTTTTCCACATATATATTTTTTTTCAAAATTTTGTTTTTTCGTTTCTATAATCATTTTTTTTTGTTTTTGTTCATCATATTTTATGTTTTCTCTTTCCCAAACATTTTGTATTTTTCTACTTTTTTACAATTTTAAATGATTGTTTTTAAAAAACGAAATAGGTGAGCATGAATTTATGAATTTTTTCCCCCAAAATTTCATATAATTTATTTCATCATTACATTATATTTCTTACTTTTAGTTGTTCCAGCTCGTATTTATTGGCAACAGCCAGCAATTGATCCGCAATGTTATTGCAATCTATATTTTCATTGTACCTTAATCAAATATTATTGTTACTTTTTTCGTCAACAAAAAAATTTCACATGGATTTAATCATTTGCTTCAGAACATTTGAATCAAAATCGGGAATTTCGATTTTATTGTTTTGCGATTCGATCGTACCATGCGCGAACATTGCTGCAAATACTGGAGACCAGCAAGCCAAAATGCACTTGTGAACCTTAAAAATATTAATTTGCAATTTATTTGAATTTTATGAAATTCATTTTGAATGGCTGACTGACATGGCTCTCAGATTAACCTCTAACAATAAGGGAGGCATTCGCCCCCTTTTTAGGATTTTGCCTTCCAAGCCGAGATGCTCCCTTTCCAAAATTTAGACATTTTTTCCCTTTTTAATATTTTTTGGTTAAAATTTCTCTCTGCGAGTCCATTTTTAGCTTAATTTTTTCCCTTCAGGGCTATTTTTGCAAAATTTTTACTATTATGGGGCATTTTTTTGTTAAAATTTTTCGCATTTTTGACACTTTTTTAAAAATGCCCCCTTTTTATAGAAAAAACCCTCAAATCAAAATGCCCCCTTTTTCTTCCAAAATGCCCCCCCCCCCCCAATCGAAAATCCATCTGAGAGCCCTGCTGCTGACTGAACATGAATTTAAAATATATTGCACCTGGAGTTCCTTATTATCCGCCGATATAATAGTGCAGTCAGAGAGATGCATATGTTCGAACAAACTACCAATCTTTGCCACCAATTGACCATCTGGAACATTGATTTCTGGCATATCATTGCTTAGTATCTAAATTTTTTTTATAAATTTAATCATTTGCACAAATTTTACCTTTTCTTTGAAAATATCGATGTTGCATACAATTGTTAGTTTGTCGTAAGGAAGTAATCCATTTTCGTGATCAAAAAGAATGTCTCTTTTCAGGAATGTTGGAAACCCAAATGTCTTTCCATAATTATTCGTATTATCGATGCGCATATTTAAAAATTAGAAGTTTAATTTGCGTATGAAATTATTTAAAAATATACTTTTTTCGAAAACTTCTTCTCCATAGATATTCTTGATCGCAAATTGTAAATTTGCTTCCAGTGGGCGGCAATAAACATACTAAAATGAGAATTTATTCTTAATTATTATAATAATAAAATAATGAATTTTAAAGGTATTTAAAAAAATAAAAAATAGTTTCAAAAATATTAGAGTAATTCATATTTATTTTGAGATTATATAGGTAGTTTTTTTTTTAAAATTTTGGATCTCATTCATCTTTCAAGTTCTTATATTGTATTGTAAATAATAATTTTAAATTAATTCAGAAATAATTTTCTTTAAAATTTTGCATATCGTGAATTTTTTCAAGTTTTTATATATTGTAAATAATAATAATTTTATATAAAAATAATTTTTTTAATCTTTAATCTTATTATTCACCTTATTATAAGGATTGAATTCAACATAAAGTGAAATGAATTCCCCTGTTTCGTCAATGCCATTACGATAAATTTTTGCTCGCCATTCTTGCTCTAAGCCATCCAAATCAATTGCTCTAAAAATTTATTGTAATAGAGTGTGATCTTTTAATATTTTACTTGAATATTTCTGATAAGGTTTCATTATTATTCTGATAGCTACGAGAAAATTGATCAATCTGCGAAGAAAAATTTAATCATATTTATTTAAAAAAAAATAAAATTTATTGAAATTAAACACTACCGTCCAAATGAATTTTTTCCTGTAGAAATAAAATGAATTTATTATTCAATTATTTTTATATGCATTTCAATATTACTTTGCACTTTGCCATTCAGTGTGGCAATATTCTGTTTTATTTGAACAAATAGTTCTTGAACTGCTATCGCCACGCCCAAAAGCACCGAATCGCCCACCTCTACCACCACCTGAATATTTTTTGAAATTTATTTGTTTAATTTAATCCATTAAACCAACCAAAGCTACCACCACCACGACCTCCTAAAAATTTTAAAATTTTTTATATTCATGCTATGAAACAAACCTATGAGAGGTCCTGCAAAGCGATTTTCATTGGAGGCGCCACCTCGACATAAAATTTAAAAATTTTTATTGTTCATTCGATGAAATCTACCAGCAGAGTGTGATCCATCAGAGCCATCAGAACGACCTAAGAATTTAAAATTTTATTTTTTCAATTTATGAAATCAACCACGAGAGTTGGATCCACCTCGCCCACGAAAAACTCCTTAAGATTGTAAAATTTTAATTGTTCAATCCGCGTAACCTTGTCCATCACCCTGATTCATTATCTCAATGATTTTTTTGTAGTATTTTTTAAATAATTATTTTAAGAATAATTGATGGAATGCTAGTTATGAATGATATAGAATATTTTAGATTGATATTTCTTTTTTTTCAATTAATGATATTAATAAATAAATAAACGAATTTTATTGTGATAAATATAATTTTAAGAATATTTTTTAGATTGAAGAAAATTTTAAAAATAACTTAATAATAAGGTATGGGCATTTGGCGATGATTTTATAATACACTCGGATGTAATTTGCCCGAGGCAAATCTCTTTATGTCTGCGTTTTTTTTAGAAAAGGACTCTTAAAAATGGAAAATTTACGATTTGGATAGATTTGGGTTTTAAGATTGGGAAAATTGCCCCTGGCAAATATTTGAATTTATTCCTTCTTTATCAAGATAATAATAATAACAATGTGGAATAGAGAAGACCAATTTTGTTTCTGATTTACTTTCAATGGTTGATGCCAATGCCAACCAATTTTCTAGGTCATCCGTCATCATTCATCAATTTAAAATTTCCCCAAGCTTTTTTTGTTTTCATTTTGCCCTCTATTATTTTTGATTATCTGCTGGCAAATTCCCATTAAGCAAAATGATTTTTGAATTTTGCAGAGGAAATTTGTTGGGAAAATTGCCTCGAGCATAATATTATATTTAGGGTTCGGATTCTTAGGTACCAATTTTCTCCTGTATTGATTTCTGATAGAGAAAATTTTTCGGTATATTTGAATTTTAAAAATTTATAATTTATACCATATTACGCCTTCTCCGTATAGCCTGGGCTAACCAAATTGAGAATTGGCTAATGATTAATCATAATCACATAAAGGCTAAAAAGACTATTCCCTTTTAACCTTTATTGTCTAAATAAGCTTTAAATTAATTACAAATAAACGTTTAATTTTAATTTTCGGGGTTCATTAGTGAAAATTGGCCAATTCTCATTTTATAAATTTTAATTTTGTATAAAAAAATTGGCTTCTAGTTTCCCTAACCAGTCAAAGAGCAGAATTTATCATCTTTCATCCTTTGGGGATAAAAAAATGACAGAAAAAATGTCTACAAATTTCTAAATTAAATTTCATAATTTTCATTTTATATGATTGAGATTAAAAATGCTTCCTAAATTCAAAAAATTCTTTGTCGCTCATCTTCAACTTTCCCATATTATTTTATTTTAAGTCTTCCTTTATATATTATAAAAATGGATGAAAATTAGACATACAGATACAGAGATTTGCCCTGTGGCAAATTCCATCCAAATAATAAAACGGTGTTATGTCAATCCCTGAATAGTGCAAATGTGGGCGTTTTCGACTTCTAATAAATCAGGAACCGGTTTTGGACTCTACAAATCTTATACCATTTGGTAGATCTCATTGAGGCGCATTGAATGGTATATAATTTGTCATTGTTTGGTTTAAAATTAAAAAGTTTAAAACAAAAGACTGGAAAAATGGTTTAATACTTTTTTATTTTGACCAAACCATGACAAATTATATACCAATCGATTCGTCTTGATGAGATCTACAAAATGGTATAAGATTTGTAGGATCTAAAATCGGTTTTTTTATTAGAAGTAGAAAACGACACATTTGCACTATTCACAGGACATGACCACATTTGCACTGCCTTTGTCTATTCAGAACTCGACTCCGTACGTAATAAAACATCCCAATCCCATTCGCCCTTCCGAATTGTAAAAAATGAACCTCAGAAAAATTTGACTCCAAGCAATTTCCCAGCATCCATCATCGTCTCTCCTTCAATTTATTTTATTGCTTTCCAAAGTTCATTTTTTTTTACTGTACTTATTTCCATTCTTTTTGAATATAATAGGCAATTTCCCCAAAGAGGACATCATCTATTCTATTTTTGACTGATTGTAAGGTCAACGCCCCCATGTTTGGTGAATATAAATATTTGCATTTTTTGCTCATCCTTCACATTCATTTTGCAATTAACTCCCCATTCCACAAGCCACAATCCTACTAAAAGCCAGTCAGTCCATCTTTCATTTAATT
Organism: Pratylenchus scribneri; assembly: GCA_030063045.1. Classification (NCBI taxonomy): domain Eukaryota; kingdom Metazoa; phylum Nematoda; class Chromadorea; order Rhabditida; family Pratylenchidae; genus Pratylenchus; species Pratylenchus scribneri. The sequence continues at coordinate 753,373 of JAQSEB010000022.1, read as the reverse complement.
TTCATTTATTAACCCTTCCATAGTAGAAGATTCCCTCAATTAGTTCAAATTTATTCGTCTTCTTTTATTTTAAATACTAATTAATGGGCCATCTCATAGGATAATACTAAGATATGGTACCAAATTAGTCATAATTTTTATACCCCAAAACTTTTCTAAACTATTCTTTTAAAAAGTCTATAAAATGATGGTTGGAATTTTGGTAGAAATTTTATTTCGATAAGTAAATTTCTAAATTATTTTCACAACATTTAATGAATCGAAATTCGTTCTTTTAATCATAATAAAAACAAAAAATTTGTTGCTAAAAAGATTTGTGACATTGGGCTTTTCCCAATCAAGGGATAAGAATTCAAATTAGGTAAAAAATATTTTGGTAGTATTTTCTTATTTTCCATTTTCCCGAACCATATTTTTCCACAATTTTTAAGCATTTTAATATTCCCCTATAAATGATTTCACTTTTGCTGATCATCTTGCTGATTTTAAGCATTCTGCGAACATTTTTCAAATATTTAATAAATTCAATCTTCAACTATAATAATTTATCATCAGAAGAACGCGAAAAAATGACCACTAAGGCAAAAATCATTGAGGTAAATTGGATAAAAAATTTATCATGAATTTAAAAATTAAAAAAATTAATTTTAAATATTTTGAAGGGTCGTAGCCGCATTCTCAACTGTTTGGCACTTTGTGGCGCTGAAGAGGAACCGGTAATTTTGTTGGAATTGCAAAAGGCATATCTCGCCAACTATGATACCTATTTGAATAAAGATGTAAATAAATTTTAAGAAAAATAATTAAAAATAAAAATTAATAAAATAAAATAAAATAAAAATTTGAAAAATTAATTAAATTAAATAAAAATTAATAATTAAAAATTTGAATTTTAATAAATATTTTTAATTTTTTCCTATTAAGGAAGTTCGCGCATTTTTTGGCAAAGGGCACATCAAGCAGGTCTTTCAGCAATTCATGAAGGACGATGTGACAATGTAAGTCATAATTAAAAATTTTTATATAATTTGTTTAAATAGATTAAATGGTAAAAAATTTTCCAGGAGTACCAACCCGAATGAAACCGGTTCACTGTATTTGCAGATGAAGCGTCCTTTGGCCGGTTGGTTATTTATATTAAATTAAAAAATTCAGTTTTAATTAATATTTAAAATTTCAGAGGCACTCATCGCATCTGTACCAATGATTGCCAAAAACAGTGTGCCTGTAATCGCCGAGGTAAATATTTTCGGATAAATTTTATTTCTTTTAATGGAAAATTTTATTTAAACAAAATCTGGTATTCGAAAAAATATTCTGGAAAATTATATATATATATATATATTTTAAAATACACTTATTGAATTTACAAATTTTAAAAGAAATAAATAATTCAAAATGTATGCGATACATACAAAATTTTTTGCGAAAAAATAAATTCACTTTATTTCGGAGAAAATAAAATATCATTCCAGAAAAAATTAGATTTACAATCTTACCGGAAAAATATTTAAAACTTCCGGAAAATATATTACGATATTTTAACAATTCTATTTTTTCATTTACAATATATTTAATTCATTTCATTATATACTCTAAAATATATCTATGATTTTTGGATTGATTATTCAAAATGCTATTTTTTCCATCTAAATTTCAGCCAAAGAAGACGGCTGTACTCGTTCCAGTTGGTGCACTTCCAAAAATGTCAGCAGTTCGAAAGGAAATTGGCAAGCGATCATCATCATCATTCATTTCGGCCTATAATGGGACTAAAGGCTTTGGAAAGATGGCGGCGACTGGTGCCAATGCAATTCCGATAACAATGAAAAAAGTTGTTGGAAATAACAACTATTTGGATGAGGAGAAGGATGGCCAACGGGAATATGCGGCCAGTGATATGGCATTTGTGTCAAAAATTGAAAAGGTAAGAGAGGGATTGAAATTTTGATAAAAATTAAGGGAAATTAGCAATAAAATAATAAGGGAATTTTTGTCCTAGTAAATTTTGTTCTTTCTTTAATATCGGTGAACCAAATTCAGCTAAATTAAATAAAATTTTTTATTTGAATATTCAGTCAAATTCTTTTTTGAAAACTTAATTTAAAATCTATAAAATTGGATAATTTTAAAACGAATTTATTTTTCAATCTAAAATTTATGATTTTTTAAAATTCAAAATATAAATGGTGACATATTTTAATTTATAATTTTGTAAATAAAATTTAGTCCGTCGTCGTCAAATTATCATCCAATGACAAAGTCAAATCAAATCAGCCAGCCGATGCAGATGGCCTCTATTCAGATGATGACGATGAAGTGGAAGAGATCGAAATCCAGCAAAATGATGATGAGGAAGAGGAAGAACTAGTGGAACAAGAAGAGAAGGATGAAGAGGATGAGAATGAAGAAGTGGATGATTGGGAAAATGATGATGACTATGGATGGGATGAGAAGAAGGAGGATGAAAAAGTGGATGAAATGGCGGCAAATGGTGGCTGGTTGAAAAGTGCCAAAATGAATGGTGGTCAAACGGCAGTAGCTGTAAAAAAGAAGACAGTGACATCCAAAATGCCGGCATCTTCAACTTCAACCATAATGCAAAATGAGCAACTGAAGAATGGAATCAAACAACAATACAAAACAACTGTAGTGGTCAATAAGGTGAGGAAATATTTCACCGTTTATTGGTGAACAAAAATATATAATAAATTGATTGCTTATTTTTGATTCATAAAAGAACTTTTCTATGGGTTGTATTATATAAATAATTATCCATTTTGTCCAATGCAATTTATGCCAATTTTGATAATCTCAATGCCAACATTTACAATTGTGGGATAGGCGATATTGTTGGCAAATGCAATCACATTTTGGCATTTAAAATGTAATTTTTTTCCAGCTTGCTCTGCCAAAACCAACGCCAGCGGTGGTTGAGAAGAAGCCGGTTGCTTCGGCCAATAAATTTGCCGTGCCCTCTGAAAACATCTTTATCACCAGCGAAGATGAATCCGCTTTGGAAGCATCAACTGATAAGATGGACGAAGCACAGGCTAATGAAGCGAATGACATTATCGAAATTGTGCCCGAGGCACCAAAAGCAGTGGTCAAAAGTGGAAATGTGTAAGTAAAAAAAATATTATTAGAATAATTTGAAAATAAAATTGTGAAAATTTGGAAATTTTTTATTTGAAATTTTGAGAAAATTTAAAAATTTACCCAATTATTCTTTTGTATTTTTGTACTTTGCTTTTAAAATAAAAAAATATTAATAATTTTAAATTGATTGGAATAAATATAAATATTAGCTCAAAAATTTTTAGAAAATTACCCGAAAATTTTCAAAAAATTACTCAAAAAGTTTCAGAAAATTTTTTCGCTTCATAATTGACAATTTTGTGACTTTATTAATTATTAATTTTTATATCTTTAAAATATTTTAAAGGATGAGTGCCTTGGCCGCCAATTCTGATGGAAATACAACTCCCAGAATTCCAACTCCTGCATCTTTGGCAACGACAGAAACAATGACAGCACCGGCACCAATGCCGGATTCGTTCAAATATCAAATGTTGGCCATTATCACAACTCTGGTTCACATTCACCGCATCTATAAGGTAAAAGCAAGAGGAAATTTTATCCATTAAACTCTTCAGAAAATTTAATTATCATCAAATTTTCTAATAAAAATTTACTGTTTTTCCAAATTTCCACAGGTCACTGATTTGCATGAAATGCTCTCAAAAGTTGATGGCTACAAAACGGACTATGCCACCTATTTGCCAACCAGCGATGCGCTGGTCCAATTTGTCCAACACCATTGTGATGCGATCAATCTTCATAAATTTGATGTGGCAAAAGATCAGGTAAATTTGAACAATTTTTATGAAAAAATATATATTTTTGGTACCAAAAATATTTTTTGATTTAAAAATGTATTATTTCTTATTAGTAAAAATATTTTCTTTTAATAAAAATATTTTTTGTTATCAAAGATATTAAAAATATTTAAAAATTATTCATGAATATAAAATTATTTTTTCTTATTACCAAAAATATTTTTTTTCTCAGAGTAAGAATATTTTTTCTTGGCTTTAAAATTATTTTTTTCTTAACTTTAAAATGGACTATGGAGAAAAATAATATTTTAAAATAATTCTTCAATTTTTTCTTTATTTTTTAAGGCATTCTTCGTTTTGGATGCCAAGTGCCAACCGTGTCGAACAGTTGAACTACCTGCACTGCAAAATTGGCAAATCATTGGAGGCCGCCGCTATCAACAACTGATTGAGCCAGCACAAAAGAAACAAAATAAATTGATGAGGAATGGAAATTTGAGATTTGATGAGAAATTGAGCAATTTGAATTAAATTTTAATATTATTTATCATTTTCAAATTATTATCTTTTATTCAATTAAATTATATTAATCAATAATTATTTTCAATGAATTTGCATCAATCATCAATTGTTATTTATCAATTAATTTTTTCGATCACAATTTTACTTTTAATTTCTTATCAATTTTGTTTATTTAAAATTTCCGGACATAATATATCGATCAATTAATTCATCAAACAATTTTACCATTTTATCGAATTATCTATTTTTTGAAATTATCAATGAATCCATCAATTTATTTTCTCATAATTATTATGTATTTGATTGATTTTCACGGCCTTAACATTCTTCTAATTTATCAATCGATTTAATTTGTTTTTAATTTTTATAATGTCATTATTTTCTTCTATGATCACATATAATTCATACATATAATGGGGGAAGAAATTTTTAAAAGATTTAAATGTTAAAGAAAAAGAAAATCAAAATTCATTCTGGAATGAATAGCAGAATTCTTTCCGGAATGAAAAGCAGAATTCTTTCCGGAATGAAAAGCAGAATTCTTTCCGGAATGAAAAGCAGAATTCTTTCCGGAATGAAAAGCAGAATTCTTTCCGGAATGAAAAGCAGAATTCTTTCCGGAATGAAAAGCAGAATTCTTTCCGGAATGAAAAGCAGAATTCTTTCCGGAATGAAAATCAGAATTCTTTCCGGAATGAAAATCAGAATTCTTTCCGGAATGAAAATCAGAATTCTTTCCGGAATGAAAATCAGAATTCTTTCCGGAATGAATAGCAGAATTCTTTCCGGAATGAAAAGCAGAATTCTTTCCGGAATGAAAAGCAGAATTCTTTCCGGAATGAAAATCAGAATTCTTTCCGGAATGAAAATCAGAATTCTTTCCGGAATGAATAGCAGAATTCTTTCCGGAATGAAAAGCAGAATTCTTTCCGGAATGAAAATCAGAATTGTTTCCGGAATGAAAATCAGAATTCTATCCGGAATGAAAATCAGAATTCTTTCCGGAATAAAAATCAGAATTCTTTCCGGAATGAAAATCAGAATTTTTTCCCGAATAAAAATCAGAATTCTTTCCGGAATAAAAATCAGAATTCTTTCCGGAATAAAAATTAGAATTTCCTACAGAGCAATATAAGAAGAAATGATGTTCACATTTTTGGCCATCTGATTTAAATAATTTTTTACAGAATAATATTTTGGTAAATATGCTTTCTTACTTAAATGATAATTTTTCAAAATATATAATGATGGTAAACCTCTAAATTTTTTTTACATTTTATTTTTTATTACAATTTGGATCAGGCATGACCACGGCTACGGCTAAGCCGCGGTTAGCCGCGGCTAGCCGCGGCTACGGGCGGCTAACGGCTACAAATTTTGAAAATTTGACGGCTAAAGGGCGGCTAACGGCTATAAACCCATAGCCGCGGTTAGCCGCGGGATAGCCGCCATCCACAAATTTTCTATTTTTTAAACTTTTTTCTTAAAATTCCCTCCATCAATATTTATTATTTTTTTAGTTTACAAATTTTTGCCATTATTTTAAAATTTTTGGTAAATAATTTGCAAATTTTTCCCAGCGGGATAATTTTTTGCCTATTTTTTCTTTTCTGGAATATTTTTTAAAAATTTTTTTGACCAAAAAAATTTTTTTCTAAAATACGGCTAACCGCGGCTAGCCGCGGGCGGCTACGGCTATAAAATTTCAAAAAATAGGCGGCTACGGGCGGCTACGGCTATGAAATAGCCACGGCTAAAACGGCTACGGCTATAGAAAAATTGTAGCCGTGGTCATGCCTGATTTGGATTAGCCATCACTACTATGATGAAGATGGTATATATCATTATAAAAATTATAATAATGATAAAAAATTGAAAATTTATTATTGCAATTCAAAATTCATATAATTCGCAACTTTTTTCTTTCAAAAATTTATTTCAATCAAATTAGTTCTCTTTCGGACAAATTTCGTTCTTTTTAATGTTGTATTTGCAATTTATAGGCCTTCCACCATTCATAAGTCCATAATCATCACAATAGCAGCAAAGCACACGCTTTTCATCGTCCATTTTGTAACAATCAGTGGAAAATGCATTACTATTCATTTCCGCAGATTGTTTTGGACAACTTTCATCTTTGGCGCTATTGTATTTGCAATTAATGGGCCTTCCTTTCACCAAACCATAACGTCGCAATCACAGCATTTTACACGTTGTTCACCATCAATTTGGTAGCACATATCGGCCGGAATGCTAGCACGCTAAATATAAAAATTTAGGAATACAATTATTTTTATAAATTTTGAATTTATTTTTTTTTTAAAATATCATTTTGAATTTGGCTTTCAATCTTTTCCAATGCAATTTATTTCTTTTTTAATTAAGCCCAATGGCAACATTTATCATTGGGGGATAGGGCATAATATTTAGTAATTATTGACATTGCCCTTTTTACCAAAATAGACAAATAAAAATGCTAAATAAGAAGGTCATTGACATTTTTAAAATGTAAATTTTTGATTCAGCAAAAAAATAATAATATTTTTTGGTACTCAATTCTAAATGAAACTTACAGTTTCCACATAAATTGCATCGTATTCAAATTGGAAAAGAAGAAAAAGGAAGAAATAAGCGAAAGAATATAAAAATGGAATTTTAAATAAAGCCATTGAAAAAATTAATAACACAAAATTAAATAATTTTTGTTAAATGTGAATGGAAATATTTTTGAGGAATTTGCGAATGAAACGAAAGTAAAAATTTATATTCTGTTTATTTGCCACATCACATTTTTCCACAATATTTTCCAAAGTATTTAAAATGCATTTAATTAATTCCATTTCGTCATTTTTCTTTAAATAATTTTTTGAATAAATGCTTAACTTTATTCAATTTTATTGAATATAGAAAATAATATAGAAGAAAGAAAAAATTCAACAAATGAAATTTTTCTCATTCTTGATTATCCATTTTATAAAAATGCGATTTCTTTTATTCGATATTCTCTTTTTCCTTTCCGTCTTTTGGTATTTTCATGCAAGCATATCCCCGTTGACTGCCAGTTTCATCATCCTGCCGGAAATATTTGTTCGCATTCCCCAATTCCTTTTCCACAAATTTGTCAAGTTTTCGGCTAAATATAACAAAATTCTTTGCGCCATGATCTTCACACTTGATTGGTTCCTCATAAAATTTGATGATTTCATTAAATGCCCGATAACATAGTCCCTAAAAAAAGTAAATGATTTATTAAAAAGAAAATAAATTTCAAGCCTCAATCATTGTCCATCCCTCATCACATTTTCTGTCTTTTGATTTTTTTGCTTTTTTGATTTCATCTGATATAGAAGATTATAATACAATCAAAAAATCATATTTTTTTACCTTGCTCATGGGACCATTTGGCCAAATATATACTATTTTCTGGACAATCCCACTCTACATCCTTTCGGCAAATTTCTCCGTATTTCTTGTTACTCGAATACATATGAAAAGTCCAATAATACTCAATGTTCCATTTGCTCTTCAGAAATCTGTATTCAGCTGCATTTTTGAAATCACTGACTCTAGTAGCATCCTGCTCATAGCATACATAATCACCATATGGAAGCGGTTCATCATGGGCTCGATAGCAACTATCCTTCAATTTGTTTAATTCAAATATAAATGGCCAAAATTATATAATACCTGGAATTGTGTCCAGCCAGATTCACAACAATCTTTTCTTTTCTCCTTCTTATCATCATTTCCAGCACTTTCATTGAATTCATCACTATTGCTGGATCCATCATTTTTGTCCAATTCATCACTATTGCTGGATCCATCATTTTTGTCCAATTCATCACTATTGCTGGATCCATCATTTTTGTCCAATTCATCACTATTGCTGGATCCATCATTTTTGCCTAATTCATCATTATTGCTGGATCCATCATTTTTGTCCAATTCATCATTGTTGCTGGATCCATCATTTTTGTCCAATTCATCATTGTTGCTGGATGTGTCGGCGGGGTTTATTTCCTGCGATTCGCTATTGCTCTGGGAAATAATGTTCTTCTCTATGGATATAACCCCCTTTGGGTGATCATTCTCCTTTGCTTCCGATATGCTTTCTTTGATGGCCAATGGATGTTGCAATCGCGGGAAACCAATTTGGAAAAAACTGGCAATGAAGAAAAAGAGAAAAATGATATTATTTGAAATCATTTGCTGATTGATAAATAGAATATATTTTACCATATACTCTATTTTTGTTCTCATTTTATAGACTGACGGTTGGAGGTTCAGCAATAAATCCTCTGTTTGTTCACTTTAAACTTTCCTTAAATGGCCAAATCATCATTTTGTAGAAGGTTTTCTAAAACATTTTAAAATTATTTAGAAACCGAGGACGAATTCATACATTTGAGGAAATAAAGAAGGCATAGATTGATGATATATGAATGATGATATTTTAAACCGAACTATGAAAACAAAAAAAGCAATAATTAAAAAAATTTTTTGAATAGTCCAAAGGGCATATATTATAGCTAACAGAATCATGATTGATATATATATATTATTTTAAATATTTAAACCAATTTTTTCGTTCATTTTTAAGAAATTTATTTGAATTATTAAAACAATGAAATAAGCTTTTGCGAAAATAAGTAGAGATATTAAAAATTTTTCTTCGATAACTATTAAAATTATCAACAAATTCAGGATAAAATAGAATTATGATAATCATTTTAAATTAGCACAAAATATAGACAATATCGAAAAACAACAGCAAAAGGCGATCGCTATTGAATGTAACAAATGAAGTGATGAAATTTGATGTGGCAAAAAAGATCAGTGAGCAGGTAAATTGGATAAATTTTAATTGAATGAAAAACAGAATTCTTTCTGGATGAAAATCAGAATTCTTTCCAGAATGAAAATCAGAATTCTTTCCGGATGAAAATCAGAATTCTTTCCATAATGAAAATCAGAATTCTTTCCGGAATGAAAATCAGAATTTTTTCCGGAATGAAAATCAGAATTCTTTCCAGAATGAAAATCAGAATTCTTTCAGGAATGAAAATCAGAATTCTTTCAGGAATGAAAATCAGAATTCTTTCAGGAATGAAAATCAGAATTCTTTCCGGAATGAAAATCAGAATTCTTTCCAGAATAAAAATCAGAATTCTTTCCATAATGAAAATCAGAATTCTTTCCGGAATGAAAATCAGAATTCTTTCCGGAATAAAAATCAGAATTCTTTCCGGAATGAAAATCAGAATTCTTTCCGGAATAAAAATCAGAATTCTTTCCGGAATAAAAATCAAGCTGGGCAGTAAGAAGTTTTGATCTAGGCCAATAAATCGCAAGTATTATACGTCATTACTTGAATTTCTGATCATAGATTTACATATTATGTCTTATTAGGGCAATATGTGACTTGAGCATTTAATAAAAAGATGTTATTCGTTTATAATATTCTTTCGCCATTTTTAATATTTTTTTTTCGCCATTTTCATTTTTTTGTTTTTTCTCATTTAATATTAGAAGCTTCATTAAAAAGATTTTTATTGTTAATATTTTAAAAATGTAAAAGTTTTCAGTTTTCTCTTTTTTGCATGAGATCTGATTATTATAATTAAATTTCTAATTAAAACAAAAATATAAAAATATTATTTATGATAAACAATTTTACTCAAATAACATTTATCAAATCATATTACAATTTTTGGGTGTTGCAATAAATTTAATAATTGAATTTAATCCAATTTTTTTGTTAACAAATTTAATCATGTTCACATTTATTTCTTTTTCATCAACATTTTCATCGTTCAGTGAAAAGGAATGTTCTCGCAAACATTCTACTTCCTTGGTGGGTCAAGAAATCCGCACTTACCACTAACACAATCTCTAGCGCAACATTCCGAAGCAAAACGGCATGCTAAAAATTCATAAACAAATAAAATAATTTTGTCCAATTCTAATTATAAAAGTTATCAACCAGAGAAAATTAAAAATATTCCATTCTTTCGAAAATATTTTTAAAAGTTTGTTAAAATTTTTGCTTCTCATTTGTTTTTCTTGATTAATTAATTACATATGGCAATACTTTTGAATTGTGATCATTAATAAAAAATTTTTTAATTTTCAAAAATTGCTTATTAAGGATTTTTGGGATCCTTGCCATCTTGATAAAGCACTACTTTTATAATGAAAATACCCAATAGGTGAAAATGACAAATTTTCAAAAAATTTCTTTCCTTTAGTATTTTCCTGAAAAATGGCAATATATCTTATTAAGATTATAAAATATGAAAAATTGATATCAATTTCGTTTTGTGCTGCACCGAAAAACCTCTAAAAATCAAACTGAGAAAATAATAATTATTTTTTGGGGCAACAATTCATAAGGGTTTGCTAAATTTACCAGAGAAATAATGTATTTTTTAAATCAAAATATCTACAAATTAATGATATCAATTGAACAACAACCACAATGTTGTAATGCTATGACCCAAAAATTATACATACATTGACCATTTTTGAGGCATTGAGCGTCCACCTGCACAACATTCAGTTGAATCAACAAAATAATCAACACTAGGAATAAACAGATGTACAACATTGGGAAGGCATTTTTGTTGGCAGACATCTTTCGAAGAATATTTTGGAGCAGGAAAAATACGGGGAATTTGGATAAAATGGATTGGAAATGATGCTTTTTTCTGATTTTCCAATGGGCTTATAAAGGCCCCTAAATTTGGCAAAATTTCTGTGCAAACAAAATAGAATTATCCAAATCCATTGGCCCAAAATGCGAATAATGTTGCTTCTAATATCACCCATATAACTTTTCACGGGTGGTCAAAATTAACCATCCAAAATCTGCTGTTTTACCTTTAATGGATGATCTAAATTTCCCATCCAAAATGCAAATCCCTTTCATTTTCCAGATAGTCAAACTTTATTTCATCCAAAGGTCATTGGTTAATATGTCTAAAAAATGCAAGAAAAGAACTTTATAAGACAATTCGGTAAATAATAAATTGCATATATGAAAATGATAATAATAAATAAATAGAGACAAGAATGAAAAATGTTTTTTTTTTTTAATTTGATTCGGTTTTCTCCAATCACCCTTGGTCTCTCATAATTCTTCTTTATTAGGGTTTTTTTTTTGAAATTTTCTCTGTGATCTGCTGCTCGATCAATTTGTCAATTCCTTCACTCTCTCCTTTCTTTAATTCAATATTTCCTTTTGCAGTCACCCGTTTTGCATAACTGTGATTAAAAATATTTAATATAAAAAATTTTGGCCATAATTTCAAAAAACAATCTTAAAAGGGCATTATAAATGTAAAGAGATATTGTTCTTCCTTTTGCAACATGCCGGGCCGTTGTGTGCGCAATTTCTTGACAATTCCGGGAATGTCCAATGATTTACTAATTTCCATAAAATGTTGACCCATTCCGATGGCCACAATTGTCCCCATTCGTCCGACACCTTTAATCAGAATAAATTTTAATTAAATTTACTAACAAATAAAATAACTTAAAAATACTTATGAATTTCGATCATAAAAAATTATTTTTTAAAAATCCTCAAAAATTGCTTATTAAGTAATTTCGGGATCTTGCCATCTTAATAGCCATTATTAGCCAATTGCCTACTTTTACTTAGTTTTCCATATCAGCGACATCAGTCGATTAAAATACCATAAAAAAATCCAAAAATGCTGCCTTGGGCAATTTCTCATCAAATAAGTTGACATGGGCAAATTCCGGTAAAAAAAAAAATCAAAAATGTTGCCTTGGGCAATTTCTCATCAATAAAGTTGAATTGGGCAAATTTCTTCAACTCTTCCATATAAAATAAAGTACTACGGAGAACGCCATGCAGATGAGCATTCTATAAAAAAAGTTGACCATTTTCCATTTTTGAATTTGACCTACATTTCCATCCATTCAACTATCATTCTCCATTTTCCTCTCCATCAAAAAGGAAATAATATAACCTACATTATTTCATTAATTTTTATTAATTTGTTCTTCTCCATTTTCCACCAATAAGTGAATAATTTCTCAAAACTTGGAATGTCGTTTCTTTACCAATAAATTTTCTGAACCACATTTCATTAGCTAATGAACCAATTTCGTTCATCAATCCAAATATTTAAATGCCCCAATTTATTTAGTGTATTGACTTTTAAAATATAAATTTTTGACTTGGTTATGCCCATAAATTTAAAGAAAATTGTATTTTCAACTAAAGAATTCTTTAAAACTTCAAAAAATTCCACCATGGAAACTTCAAATATTGTTGCTGATCCGGAAAATAAAGTACTTGATTCTTCGAAAGTTAATGAACCTTGGAATGTGCCATTAGAACCAATAAATGGCCCATTTAAAGGAACTGCAACAGGACGGTTGGTGAAAATAGACTACCCGAATTTTGCTCAATATCATATCAACTTTTTAAGCAATTAATAAAAATTTTTTCCACTGAATTTATCTCAAAATGATCTATCAAATAATTGAGTGAGCAGAAAATTATGATTAAAAAAGAAAATTGCAAGATTTTGATCAATTTTTTTGCACTTTGTTCTCATAATCTTTTGTAATTGTTCGATCATTCACTAATTAACGCATTTCAATTCAATAATAATTGATAGCAAATTTACTTAATTTAATGCTAAATTATTCAGTTAGAAAAATTGATTTGATTTTACAAAACGGATTCGCAATTTACATTCAATCACTTTTATCATCCTATTTTCAGATCATTGCCAAATGAATTGCTACTAGAATTATGCACTTTCATTCCAATTAATCGTACTCCGGTCGATGGGAATGAAAATGGTGAAGAGCAGGTGAATATTTTTCAAACTAAAAATTAATTATATTTTTTTCTCAAATAATTATAAAAAATATTATTATTATTAATAATAATTTTTTAATTTTTATTTTTAGTCGGGAAAGAATGCCAACAAAAATGTGCATCTTTTGCTCGTATCCAACCAAATGTGGTCTTTTCTGATCAATCGATTTCGCATGGAGGTATGAATAAAATTTATCTGTAAATATGGAAAAATTTTCAGAATTTAAAAATTTAGTTTAAATTCGGTTTTTTAATTCGCTCATTATTCCTTTTTGATTCAATTTGAAATTTTTAAGGGCTTAAGTTTTGAGCTATGCTGCCGGAAAGCTTTTAATTTATTAAAGGATAATATGCTATTTATGATTCTTTCTAACTAAGATGGGCATTTAAAAAAAATATTTTTTATAATTATTTTGTCAAACAAGATGTGTATTTTTTAAAATGTTTTTCAAACTATATTTATAATGTATTGTATTTTTGGTCCTCAAAATTAGATTGTCACAATTTTTATTATTATTTTAGTATCATTATTAGACCATACCTGAATTAAGTCAAGCTTAGAAAAAAATTCTAACCAAAAATATATAATAAATAAATTTGTATGATCAAAAAACTGGGCCTTAAGCTGGATTAAAAATTATATTAAGAGAATTAATAAAAAAAAATTCAATTTGATTAATTAATTGGTATAGAGAATTGGTCACCACATTAAAATTTTAATTGACAATCAAATTTTAATCAATGCCTACTTTTTTTTTCATTTTTTAGTGCTCAATTTATTCTCCATTGTTGAAGCACATCAAGAAGACGGTTGATGCGCAACAACGCGATTTGTTGTTGAGTGTTGTAGTGGCTTTTGCATCACCACAAATTGCCAGCAGCACAACAGAAACATCATCAAAAAGTGCTAAAGATGATGACACTATGGGCAGCATTGAGAAATGGATGCGAAAGAAAATTCACAAATACCATTGTAATCGTCAGGTAAAAATTTTAAAGCTTCGTTCCATAAATCTAGGTTCGCCTTTTTTTTAGAATTTATTATACTCCCAATTATCCAATCAATCTCATTATAAAAATAACTTTCCTGATAATATTTACTCCAATTTTTTTTATTTGAAAAAGCAGTATTCACCCAATTAGGTAGTTTTCGGTTTTCTGCTCATATGAAAGTTCAAAGTTCTATAAAAAAAGGTGTCAAAGTTGCCAAATAATTAAAAGAGAGGGAACACTTTTTATTTACTGTAAAGTTTATCCAAAACATAAACAAAGACAAGGTTAGAGTAAAAAGAATTTATAATGTTTGTAATTGCAAATAAAGTATGGTCACTTATTAAAGTGTTAACAGGTGGCTCTGGTGAACATGTGCCCAACTCGTGTTTGGGGCAGAGCCTTTGACCCTCGAGGGAGTGTCCAGGGGCCCTGCCCCGAGCTAGAAAAAAAACTTTTAGAGGGACTTTAGTTTGGACTCTTTATTCAGCAGAAGTAAATGGTCAAAATGTGGGGAGATAATTTGGGAGAAAAGTGAACCAAATTAAATGTAGAATTTGTAGTTATAAAGAGCGGAAAAATAGGCGTGACGATGGAAAATATGATGAAAAGATGGCCTATGGTACAAAGTTGGGCAACTGGTTAAGAAGTGATTGGGCGAAAGATAGAACAATGTTGGTAATGACATAGGGAAAGATAACGGTAACCCCCAAGGATCATCCTGTATAGGATTAAGGTCATCTAGGGATAGATTATCATCTCATTCTCACGTATCCGTAACACTAATCTTAATCAACCGTAGGGAGGGCCCTTCATTTTAAAACCATCTGAAACTAGTGATAACCAAAAAATACCGAGGAAAATACAATCACAATTAATTCAATTTGGCCACAACATTTTTTTTATCTTTAATTAATTTTACTATTTTATTTCTAGTTAGAAAATGCCATGCACAGCTATTTGGTGAAAAATCGCAAATCGCACCAATCAAAGTCAAATGATTATTATTATTATTATGGAAGAGATAGAGAAGAGTACCAATGCCTGTTTTGGTCAGACCGAATTGGCATAGCCGCTTTTCCATTCATTGAAACAAATTGTATGGTGCTTCGTTCCATAAAATATGTTCGTTTTTTTAATAATTGGGATTCAAAATTTCTCATTGTAAAAATTATTAAAAATATGAATGAATAGGGACTGAATTAATTCTGAAAATATTTTTGTTTCGCATCTCCATGTGATCGAATCATTGATAGGAAGGACAGTAAAAAATTCTAACAAAAATGGTATTCTGAAAAAAAATTTTTTTGAAAAAATTTTCATCAAAAATTTTTCCATTCCCGAAATTTTTTTATTTACTTTTCAAAATATTTGCCAGAATACTCTCTAAAATACAATTCTCAAAATGATCTCATTTTCGGAAAAAATTTTTTATACTGCAGCAGATCTTCTTATTAGAGACCGGCAAAATGGAATTTGCTGTATTCCGTACTGTATTTTTTCCTCCCTAAAATTTGCTGTACGTATTCCGTAATCCGTACTGTATAATACAGCAAAATACAGATACAGCAAAATAGAGCATTCAAAAATTGCTGTATACAGTGCTGTATTGCTCTATTTTTCAAAAAAAGCTAATAAAATCAGAAAATCTAGGTTTAAATTTTTGAAATAATTTTAAATAAGTTAATTTTAATTAATTTGGTTTAAAAAAATTCATTTATTCAAAACAAAATAAGCATTTATTCAAGAGAAAGTCATAATAAGAATTTTCACTTTCTTTTCAGTTTCAGATTTTTGGGCCATGAAAATAAATATTTTGGGGTGGAAATTGGAAATAAAGATTTCATTTTATAAATAATTGATTAAATTTGCTAAAAATAATTTTATCATAAATTGACAAAGCGGAATCGCCCTCTATGTTAATATAATGTTAACCTAAGATAGAAATTTTAACTAAAAATGGGCCCGACAGGGAAGAATCTAGTCAAAAAATGGCTTCATCTGAGAAAAATATTAGTAAAATATTGTCCCCAGGGAAAAATTTTAACGAAAAAAATGACTCCGAAATGAAAATTTATCAAAAAAAAAATGATAAAATTGCCAATTTTGTCGTGCTTTATACAGCATTGCTGTATACAGCAATTTGCTTGCTGTATTCCGTACTGTATTTTTTCCTCCCTAAAATTTGCTGTACTGTATCTGTATTGTATAACTGTACTGTATAATACAGCAAAATACAGCAATACAGCAGAAATACAGCGCTGTATACAGTACAGCGCCGGTCTCTACTTCTTATTACCTTATTTTTGAATATTTATTTTTTATTTCCACAGTGTGCTAAGCAAGTCAGCGTTTTTGGCGAGTGGGCTGCTGAAGATTGTGAGCCTTCAACCAACTTGATTGAATTCTTTTCAATTATTTTGCCACCAATGAACATTACTCAATACAATTTGCGCGTCCCACGATTGCCGGAAAGAAAACGTTTTTATAATAAAGAGACAAAGAAAATGGAAAATATTGATTTTGGAAAAGCAGCTTGGCTTAAATTTCTTCTCAAAATGAACGAAATGGGGAATTTGGTGAATATGGTGGATATTAGTGAACCTTTTGGGGATATTAATGCCCTAAAAGATACATTAAAACATCCGGCACTGAATTGCAGCAATATTGATGATGGGGAAGAAAAAAACAACAATGATTTCCCGAATTATTTGCGCGTGAAACACACATATTATTGGACTTGGACTAAGGTAAAACAATAGGAATTCCAAAATAATAAATAAAAAATATAGATTAACATTCCTTTTATGTACAATAAATAATTAATAATAAATTTATTAGTTCAAATTCAAATTATAAAAAATTTCCAGGATCATGAATCCATCTTAATGGAATGGCTAATGGGTGTTTATCATGTTGAAGCTGAAAGAAAGCAAGCAAAGCCCAAAAAACTGCGCATCAATAGTAATAACGATGGCAAATTTGAAGAATTTTGGAATTCAATAATTCAGGTAAAAAGTAAAATTAAAAATTGATCATTTTATAATATAATATACTTAAATTATTTATTCATTGAATTCAAATTAATTATTCAAATTTAGATGTAAAATTCCGTCATTTTATTTAAATTTAGCCATAAATCAAATTTTAATAACTAAAAGAGCTATAATATAACCAGTTCACGTTTTATATAGCCACAAAAAAGTACATTTTCAATCAAAAACTTTTGGATAAATTCAATGATTTTATTGATAAATTGATTATTTTGCTCAAATTATTGCACATTTTTTATGATATAAAAAAAAGTTAATATGGGTTCCAATTTAGTCTATATAATATTATCAATTGCGTATTATACAGATCTAATTTTTCAGGAATTTAAAAATGCAATTGTTGAAGGTCCAAAATTTTCGATTTGTATTGAATTATGTGGAGGTGGATTAGTGGAAGAGTACTACGAATTTAAAAACGAGAAAACAAATGAGGTATTTAATATTTTTTTAGAAAATATATTTAGATTTATTTCGAAAAAATTTTCAAATATTAAAATTTTTAAGGTTCTCCGTATTCTTTGCATTGAAGAGGGCTACCATCCACTATGCACGGATTTTCCCATAATTTTGATTGTTCGAATGCCGGCGGAAGAAAAGTGGCCAGGCCTTGAAATTGCCAAAAAACCGCCAACAGCTGGATATAATGAATATTGGTGGAAATTCGACTATGCTACGGATCTTAAGAATTGCAATTTGTTGTTGATTAATAAGGAGAAATATTGAAAGAAGATTAAGGAAAAACAATTCATGAAAATTTTAACAAGTTTCTCTGCTGTTAATTTTCTATTATATTTCACTGGAAATAAAATACATTGTTGTTGTTGTTGTTAAATTGTATTTAATTCGGTGGAATTTTTTCAGGGCAAAAGTGTGATAGAAATGTTGTGGCTGATGGGAATGGATGGGGATATGTGCATAATCGACATTCTTTAGAACCAAAGTACGATACTATTGTGAATGGAAAGAATTGATTGGCATTTGGCATATGAAGAATGAGGATGAATGTGAAAAATGAAAGAAAACTCACAACATTTGAAAATACAATCTTTAATGGAAACAATTTGAATTTTAATAATCTATTGGATGGCTAACAAATCATCCTTATAGAATTTTTTAAAAATTAAAATATATTTGGGGACAAATTTAAATTAATTCTTCTCTTTGACTCCAAATTTTTTGTTCATAATGTATAAATAAAAACTGAATGATAACATCCAAAACGAAGAATCTCATTCATAAATGATCCTGGATTTGCCCCCTTTCCAAAGCCAAAAATAAACCGGGACCGCAAAAATACCGGGACTGCAAAAGTGCCGAAATAAAAGTCCCAGTACTTTTGTGGTCCCGGTACTTTTGCGGTCCCGGTACTTTTGCGGTCCCGGTACTTTTGCGGTCCCGGTACTTTTGCGGTCCCGGTACTTCTGCGGTCCCGGTACTTTTGCGGTCCCGATACTTTTGCGGTCCCGGTACTTCTGCGGTCCCGGTACTTTTGCGGTCCCGGTACTTTTGCGGTCCCGGTACTTTTGCGGTCCCGGTACTTTTGCGGTCCCGGTACTTTTGCGGTCCCGGTACTTTTGCTGTCCCGGTACTTTTGCGGTCCCGGTACTTTTGCGGTCCCGGTACTTTTTTCATTTTTATTTTATTTATTTTAGATTTAGTTTATTGGAAATATATAATTATTTTTATTTATAAAAATTTTTCTCAAAAATGTTTAAATTACATGCAAATTTTGCTTAAAAATTCTATTTTTAATAGATTTGCGCTAAATTCAGAGGAAATTTTCGGTAATTCTGGGTTATCTACGTGCTTACACCCAAAATTGATCAAAAGATTCAAACCTTAAAATAGTGTTTTTTTCCTTCGTTTTACAATCAAATATGAATAGGAAATTTATAATCTCAATAAAATTTTTTCAAATCTGCAAGTATATTACCCACAAGTACCGAATTTTCAATCAATGTTCAATGCCGATTTTGTGTTATTTTAAAGGGTATTTTCTTCTATGCGTTCTGAAGTCCGGCAATGTCAACTTTCTTCATTCCATGCAGTGCTTTGAGCATTCGATCAGCCTTCTCAGCACTTTCGGCCACCAATTGTTCATATCCGGCCCAATTGATTTGCCAATTGCCATGATAGTCCAAAGCGGTCTTTCAGCCAACCACATTCTTGGATTTTCCCTCCCTCACTCAATTTCTCCCAGAGGCGATCAATCTCATCTTGCGATTCGCAACAGACAAAGAAGGACATTGCCTCATTCAGTTGAAAATAAGTGCCACCATTGATGGCACAGAATTTCTGGCCTTCAAGCTGGAATGTGACTGTCAATACCTTAAAAAATAATTATTTAAATTGTCTAAAAAATTTTTTATTTTCAATATATATGTTGTAGTAAATATAGGAAATTAGTAATATAGCAGGAATTTACTAAATGTTGGCCTAGTAAATTTTGGAAAGGATTTCAGCTTCTAGGAAAACCAGAGACACAAAAATAAGTTCATTCGACTGATCATTGTGAATTGAGTTTATGATTTTAATTTCAGATTGGTATTATGACTTATATAAATACTAGTAAACCAAAGCCGGTTTATATTTAAACAATGGTTCATTCTTTGAAAAACATGCTTAAATCGGTGTGAAAATTGAAATTTCTTCTAGACTAAATCGACTAAACTGAGTTGATTTGGCCCGTTTTTGAGTGTCTTGGTTGCTAGATCAAACCCGTGATTTCTAAAATTTACTAACATCAAGTAAATTTTGATATTTTCTATAAAATATCCATTTTCCCCCAAATTTTGAACTAAAAAAATACCTCTCCAGCAGCAAAACCAGCCTTATTATCTGAGCTGCCATAACGTGTGATCCCTAGGATTTTCGAATTTTCAAACAATGAAACATAGAAGTTGGCTGCTTCTTCGGCATTTTTGTTGAACCATAAATGGGGAACAATTTTTTGTTTTTGCAACATTTTTGTGGAATTTTGGTTAAAATAGTATAAAACTGAAAATAATGTGGAAAATATTTGTTTTGATTGAGAATGGGAATTTGCCTCGCTCAATCGTTGCTATAGTTTCTATTTTTATTTGATAATATTTACGAGTTGTAACTGCAAAACGAAAGGCAAAAATCAATAACAACTACATTTTTGTGCACAAAGTTTATACAAAGGGACAAACAATCTGCTGGCTTTGACATCTTTGGGCCAAAAATCAAAAATTTAATGTAAACAGATAGAGTTTTGTTATTTTGGTCGCTCATTGAACATAACAAATTTATTATATTATTTATAGCAAACCTTACACAATAGAAATGTGTATTTAATAATCAAAATTTAAGGAAAAATTAATTAGAAAATTTTAAAGAATTAATTAATAATGTAACTAATAATAATGAAGATTAGTTAAAATATAAACATTTGAAAATGCAATTTTTAAAAGAAATAATTTGAAATTTTATAAAATATATTTAATAGGCTTTCATCTTGAATTTTTGCATTTATAAAAATAAATTTTGAGCCGAATTTTAATTAATTCTTTTATTTTGGTTTATTTTTCATTATTAAATTTAAAGTGAATTCTCCGACTTTTCAAATAAATTGCCTTTTCTTCGCTTTACCAAAATACAAAATTGAACTATATAAAATGGATTTATTCGAGTTTTACAAAATACAAATATTTATTCCAAAATACTTTCAATAAAAACAATGGGCGAAAAATTCCAATTGTTTACATGTTGTGTTTATTGGGCAAAAATCGTCAGCACATTTCTTGCCAACCAATGTTGTGGACCAAATTGAATTATCGAATCCATCACTTACGTTGAATATTCCTTTGCAATTTTTATTATATAAAGAACAATTCGGTTTAATGTTGGCAACGAAGAGATCTAACAAAAATTTAAAAATCGAAATAATGATTACATTTTTAATAATTATATTTAAAGTTGTTGAAAATTGTATTAAAAATTATTAAAAATTTTTTTGGAATGGCAGATGATAGATTTTACATAATATTATAATTTTCATTTAGGATTTCATAATTTTTGAATGGAAAGTCACTCTTCAATTATTCGAAAATAGATTCATTCATTTATTATAACAAAGAATTTTTGATATAATGACTAGGCATTAAATCATATGATTTCTTTCTTTTTATAAATTTTCCTGATTCCAGCAGGAGTTCTATTTTGATTAGTTTTCGCTTATCAAGACCAACTTGTACACTAAAATTTTTTTTTTAAATTTTTTGACTACCTTGTGCTGATTTGTCGCAACATATTCTGTACCCAGCAAATCCATTCAAACATTTGCCACCAGTAATCCAACAATAAAGCCTATCAAATAAGCCGGAACATGTGCCTTTTTGTTCACCGTAACAATAGATCATCATGTCGACTGTTTTAAAAATATTATAAATGGTTAAAATATTTATTCTTGCCTAACTAATAATAGGATTTTGATTTTTGAGTATCGATTAGATATTGATAAATCCTAAGCATTCCCCGTAATAATCGTATTAGGTATTTAAACAAATTTCTTTGAAGTAAGAGTATATTTGCCATTAAATGAAATTTGTGAAATTTTTAAAATTTTTACTTTTTATTACAAAAAATCTAGGTTTAAACCAACTTTGTACAATACCTAAACTTTTTTTATAAATCTATTTTTGCCCAAATTTTGAGACAAAAAATACTTATCTTTCCACCATCCAATCCAGCTGTAGTATAACAGGTTAGATCTGGTTTTGGGGCGTGACCATTATCGCGCAGTTCTCCCGCAACCAGACTCGAATGAGAACTTGGTCGAGTCAAGTCAGGGATATGTCAATGTTTCCATCTATATTGTGCATTTTATCACCAACTGAATAAACATCTTCTCGGCCCAAGAATATCCAAATCCGAGTCATTACACCAGCCTTATTATCAGAGTTACCATAACGTGTGATTCCTTGTATTTGCGAATTTTCAAATAGTGAAACATAGAAATTGGCTGCTTCCTCAGCATTCATGCTGTCCACCAAATTGAATACTTTTTGTTTTTGTTATGTTTGGATTTCGGTTTTTGGATTTTCAAAGTAGGACAATCAACTTTTCTCTTCCAATTTTTGCCCTATCATTTTGTATTCATCCCTATTATCTTCATTTCTCCTTTACACACATTCTTCCCATATTGGACTTCTCCTTCCATTCGAGATCCCGGTAATTCTCCACATCTCCATTTATGATGAACATCGCCGTTTATTTAATCCAACATCTTTCCCATTTTCTCGCCTCTTTCTTGAATTTGATTTCCATCAGCCATTTTCCATCAACTACAATTTTTATATGGAATAAATGAATAAATAACACATTTCATTCGAAAAAATTTCTATTCTCCATTTCTCCAATATTTGCCACATTTATCATTTTTCTGGCAGAAACGAAAGAACACCGAAAATGAAGAAAAAATGTTGCGTTCCATTTCCATTTTCCCTCCACATTTCCCTGATGAGTGCACCAAATTTAGGCCATAGTTGGTCTTTGGCCGTGCTAAAAATTCTCTTCTCTCTGGACTAAGACACTCATCAATATTATCGAATATTTTGCTCTTTCCAAAAAAACTGCTGCTTTGAGTGGCAGCTGAGGCAATTTTAGGCGAGAGTCGACCAAGGAGAACTAACTAATAACTATCCATTCCATTCCTGTTCATTTGCAGAATTTCGAAAAGAAATAAAAATGGTACCATTTGGCATAATCCCTTTTTTCTAATTTTTATCAAACAATTTTCTCTTTAATTTGCGACATTTAAAAATTAAATTTTTGGCGAACATTTTCCGGAAAGGAAAAACACATTTTGGCGAACATTTTCCGGAAAGGGAAAACACATTTTGGCGAACATTTTCCGGAAAGGGAAAACACATTTTGGCGAACATTTTCCGGAAAGGGAAAACACATTTTGGCGAACATTTTCCGGAAAGGAAAACACATTTTGGCGAACATTTTCCGGAAAGGGAAAACACATTTTGGCGAACATTTTCCGGAAAGGGAAAACACATTTTGGCGAACATTTTCCGGAAAGGAAAAACACATTTTGACGAACATTTTCCGGAAAGGGAAAACAAATTTTGGCGAACATTCTCCGGAAATGAAAAACACATTTTGGCGAACATTTTCCGGAAAGGGAAAACACATTTTGGCGAACATTTTCCTGAAAGAAAAAACACATTTTGGGGAACATTTTCCGGAAAGGGAAAACACATTTTGGCGAACATTTTCCTGAAAGAAAAAACACATTTTGGCGAACATTTTCTGGAAAATTATAATTGGAGATCATCCAGTCTACTAGAAAAATTCTATATATACAATTCTCAATTAAATGTTTATTTTCAGTTTTAAATATCAATTTCCCTTTTTTTGACAGGGCAAAAACGAAATATTCTTCTCTGTTCTCTCCCACTCCACATCAAAACAATGCAATTCAACATCATCAAATTTTTATTCTTTCTTTTCTTCCCATTTATCCTTCATCAACAATTGGCCAATTCCGTTTCTTCTTCCAATAGTTGGCAGGAGGATGCTTGGAATGAAATGGATTTGGAAGGCAAAGACATGAATGGCTGCATTTGGAAGAATTATGCTAAATCGGAGGAGGCCAAAAAGGAATGTGACCAACTCTGGCGACTTTATGATCCAATTGAGGTGAATTCAATCAATGTCAGAAATCTAAAAAAATTTTGAACATTCTTTTTTAATTACACATGGGGAAAAATTATTTTTTAACACCTCAAAAATTTCTAAATTTTTGGTCTAACTCATTAATTTTTCGATATTTTTGAACGAATTATAGTGGATTTTGTAAAACTACAGGGAAATAAAGAAATGAATAAAAATTTAAAAGTATTCCTTTGAGGTGGAATCCAATGGCAGGAATCAATCAGTGGTTATGGAAAAAAGCTTCAACAAACGAAAGGACCGAAAGATGCCATGGAAGGTTGAAATTTTTTGTAATTTTTTTTAATTCGATAGACAAACGAAAAATTTCCTAATATTTTTGTTTTTGTTTTTTTCAAAAAAATTTTAAAGAAAATAAGTTAAATATTTCTCCTGTGTTTTTCTATATCTTAAAACACAAATTTACCAAACTAAAAAATCAGCAATAGAAAAGTGTTAAAAATAATTTCTGGTCAAAATATAAATTTCTGAAATCCACTTTTATCGGATTTACAAAAATAAATTTTTTAAAAATATAGTTAAATTTAATAATAATTTTATTTGTTCCCCTGCCCAGCATTTTCATAAGATATTTGCAATAAGTCAACAACCGGGCATCGTAACCCAAAGCGATTTCAATGTTGCCTGCTATGCCGTCGTTTTGTTGAACAAAAAGAATGGACTGATCCGGGCGATCAAGGCAGTGAAAGCAAATGATCCAAAAGCGTTGGAATTCTTTCTCTTTGTCTACACTGTAATTGATGAACGCAATGGAGATGTGAGTGTGATTTTGATCATTATTTTCATTGTTTGGATGATAATTTATTAACTCTATCATATTTAAAATTTAAAAAAAAACTAAAATAATTTTTTTTGTCACAAAAAATAAGAAAAATTTCTAATTAATTTTTATTTTCCTTTTTTGACTTACAATTAAATTTATGCATTAGACATCTTAATATTTTTAAGGGAAGTTAAATATTAAAAAATAATTTTCTATAATTGGAAATTCTTTTATTCAACCCTGTTCATATTTATTATTATTACCAACAGATCTATGATATCATGCCATTGCTGGGAGGCAAATATGGCACTCGTCAATTTTCGGATGCCTTCATCAAGAAGTCCATCGAATCAGACTTGCAAAAAATTCAACACTGTTTCAAATGGACTGGTGACACGGACGAATTAATTCGAGTGAATTTTTAAATAATTTAAAAAAAATGAATTAAAAATTATTCTCCAGGGTATTCGCCGTCTCAAAGACCAATTGGAAAAGATGTCGTATAATACTGCTGAAAGTGAGGAGGAGGATGAAGATGATGAAGAGAAGATCAAGAAAGATGAATTATGAAGAATTGATTGAATCGATAGTGAATGACTCTTTTATGTGTTTTTAATTCAAGTCAATTTTATTCTAGCTTATAATAATTAATATATTTATGAATTAAATTTTTTAATTTGATAAAAAATATTTTAAACTTTTTTTTTATATTTATTTTCATTGTGAACAAAAAAATTTGTATTCCAAAATTAATGATTATTCCGAAAAATTTGAACCGGAAATCCACTAATACACTTATAAATAAAATTCTTTATAAAGTTAAATAATAAATTACAAAAAATTTCTTGCATTAATTATTCATAAATATAAGTTGTAGAGCATTTACTAATGTGATCTATTTTATTGGTAAATATTGCAATTAGGCTTATAAACATTTGGGATATATTGTGAAGGTCAAATTCTTTAATTAACCCAAGGAAATGTTTTTAAATAAAATAAACCAAATTTTATAACTAAATTTTGATGAATTCTCATATTGTTTACATTGATTAAATTAAACTCTATATTTTGTGTTTTGTTTAACAAAATGAATTTTCTCGTGATAAGCATAATCAGTAGCAGCCAGAAAATCAATCACCCCACCAAATAAAATGAAAGAGTGTTGGACCCATACTTTGGATTGTTGCTTTCCTATATTGTTTTGATCTCGACCAAAAATTCAACATTTAAATAATTAAAGATCATGCGGACTTTGACCAATATTTCAGGAATAGATTAAGTTTATATTATTAATTATTGGATTAATCTCTCGTATTTGGAGTATTTTTATAATTAAATAATTGATTAAAAATTAATTGACTTGAAAAATTAAAATTATGGCCAAAAATCTAGAATTACTAGATTTTGGCCATATTTTGCCACTCTTTTTTTAAAAATTTTTATCCATATCAAATTCATTAATTTTCTCTAATTAATTAATCCAAGACGATTATAAAATTGTGTAAGCGATTTGTTTAATTTAAGCTAATATTCACTAAAAAATAATTTTGTTGTTCAGTATTGGGAACAAATTTTCTTAAAATTTTTGAAACATGCGATCATTCCATGAATTCATATTAAATTTTGAGATTGGCCAGACTGCTGACAGTGAATTAATATTTTATTTACTTACTTTCCAATCAAATGTTCGAATTGATAAGATAATAAAATATTAAAAGAGGAGGAAAAGCAATTGAATGCAACCTCCTCTCTATTCAATTGTGCATTTTCCCTCTAATGACTTTAATGAGCCCACGCTGGGCAGCAGTCACGCCAGTTTTTAATGTTAATTGTGTTCGTTTTATGCGTTCCATTTTCTTTTTCCCATTCCATAGTTTTAAAAAATGATCATATTTGCATTTTTTATTGCATCATGCACTCTAAATTACGTTGAACTGTAGAACTAACTTTCATAAGTAAGATATAAGTTTGATTTTACTGAAAAATGCAATTTATCTTTACATTATATTAATAAATCACCAATTTTCTTTATTCTCTCCTTAATCCTTTTTATAATAATTTATTAATAATATGTCTATTTATGAATTATTTTCCAGTGTATCCTCCTCATCCCATTAAATCATTCGCTTAAAAATTTTCCATTACTTTTAGTAATTATATTATGAAAATAAATTAAAAATTAAATAAAAATTGTTTGAATTTTAGAGAGTTTTTCTGAAACTTAGCAATTTTCATTAGGAAAAAATCTTTAAAGAATTTGTCAGATTCTCTTTCATATAGAATAAATTTGTGTATTTTGAATTTCTATATGAATTTGTGGTAGGCAAAAAATATCCTCACAGAAATAGCATGCCTACCTACAATGCGATCGTTAATTAATTTCAACAATTAATATTTATCCCTAATTTTTATTTTTATGCAATCACTTTTTTAAAATTAAATTTTTAGGATTTATTAAATTTGGGAATGGGAAGCAAAATTGACACAAAAATGGATGCATTGGCCACAGATATGGCAAAAATGGGAGGAAATGAAGCGATCAAAAATATTGATTGCAGTGAGAATTCATCGACTACTTCGTCGGCAAGCAGTCGAACTTCATCCCCAATAAGTGGAAATATTAACAACATCCAAATGGCCAATGGACGAGAGCGACCTTCGCCAATTCCAGCTGAACTACGGAATGGTCAGAATTTCAAAAAATTAATACAATATTATTATTTTATTAGTCATAATTTTTTTAAAATTTTCTACATAAAATTCATTTACAATTTTTAATAATTTCCTTTTATCTAATTCTCTAAAGTTATCCTAAAATAATTTAGACAAAATTATTTGATGTATAATTCGAATTTCTAATAAACATTTTTGTAATTTTATTTAACCAAATTTAAAAAGCAATATTAATTTGGGTTAAATACTCGAAAAATGGAGGAAAGGATGCTTTTATATAAGATATTCTAAAATTTTAATAACAATTTTATATGTTGGCTTTTTAATGGAATTCCCAATTTAACTGATTGTATATATGGGCTTAAAAATCTATAATAAGAAGGCACCGAATAGGAGATAATGAAATTGCCTTTTTAAAAAATGTCGGTGGCAATTTAAGAATAATTTTAACAAAGTGTAATATACAAAAAAAAAAATTTTTTTTGCTTAACATTTTAAATATTAAATTAAATTTTGCAATTTTTTAGAATGTCCAATCAGCAGAAAATTGTCGCCCATGTCCACGCTGGTACCATATGTCGATCCATTGTGCAATCCAAAGAAGCCGGTAAAAATTCAATTTGCCGACATTTCCTCCGCGGCATTCAATATTCGAGATGGTATCGTTCGAACGCCGAGTGTGGTAAATTTTTGGAAATTTTTTATTTCAAAATTTTGTGCTTTTTCATAGAAATCCAACACCCTGTCATCTATGTTCGCCGTGGACATGTTCTTCAAGAAGGAATATTTGCAAGTAACTGGCAGCTTTAAGGAACGAGGTGCCCGGTTCGCACTGATGCGACTGAGTGAGGAACAAAAGTTGGTTTTTATTTTTTATTATCATGACTTGCTTTCAAAAATTTTGAGAAGAAGCTATGGAAAAAAGTTGACCCACGAGTTGGCATACTTATTAAAATATGTATATTGAATATTTATAGGATACTTTTATTATTAATTTTTTTTTTCAAAATATCGAAATTTTTAAAATTTATTAAAATATAAATTAAATATTTTATAAGAAATTTTTTAAAATCACAAATTTATAAATAATACATCAACTCAATGAGTGAGGAACGAAAATTGGTTTTAAATTTAATCAAAGAGAAGAATCCAGCAGAATAAAAAGATATCTACAACAGGACAGAAATATAAAAAATATTTATTGGTTATTTTTTTTCCCTCAAAATTGTAAAATTTATGAATTTTTAGGACAAAAATTTAGAATTTATAAATTAAGTTATATTTCAAATTGCATGTCTGCAAATTTAAAGAAAATGCTTTTTCCACCTAAAAAAATATTCCAGTCGGAAATGCTATCTTTTAATAATAATTAAAAATTGCATTTCTGTATTTTTTATATCTGAAAAAAAGAGGCAACCAATACAAAAATTATCATAGTCATTTTCATTTCCACCCCATTCCCATTTCAGAAAAATTGGTGTGATTGCTGCCTCCGCAGGCAACCATGCACTGGCATTGGCCTACCATGGCCAACAATTGAATATTCCGGTCACTGTTGTGATGCCAAAATTTGCGCCTCTCATGAAAATCAGCTCCTGTGAATGCTATGGGGCAAATGGTAAAAAATAGTTAAATCAAAATTTTTTAATTAAATTATATTTTTAAATAAAAAATATTATTAAAAATTAATTACAAATAACCGAACCACCTTTTAAAAATAGCTAATAATAATAATAAATCAAGATAGATTTTTAAAAATTTGGCCATTATTTAAATTTAAATCGCTTAAAAATTTATTTGATTAGATTCAAGTATAAAAATTTTAACCAAATGGTTGAAAATAAAATTTAAATTTGTCTATAAATTATTATTTCACGAAAAATATTTTTAATGTTTTATTTCTTAAAGTGATTTTACATGGCCTAAACATCCAAGAGTGCAAAATTCATGCTTATGAGTTGGCTCGTGATCAAAATTTACAATACATCAATGGATTTGATAACCCTGATGTGGTAGCTGGCCAAGGCACAATTGGGCTTGAAATATTGGAAGAAGTGGGAAAAAAATAAAATAAAAATTTAATTATTTTAAATTAAAAATTTAATTAAAAATAAATTAATTAATTTTTTCATGAAGGTGAATAAAGTGGATGCCGTTTTGGTGCCAGTCGGTGGTGGTGGCCTCATTGCTGGCGTTGCGTTGGCCATCAAAACACTTAAGCCGGAAGTGCTCATCATTGGAATGTTTGTGGATTTTTAAAATTATATTTATTTTAATTTTAAAAAAAATTTTTATTTATAATATTCTACAATTTTTAAAAATATATTAAGTGAATCCGAAATGTGCCCATCATTCTATAATGCCATTAATAAAATCGATGAGCCAATGTTCCCGGAATTGAGTTTGGCTGATGGTAATTTTTTTAAAAATCTATATTTTTATCTTTACTTATTTTATCATTTTATAAATTTTAGAAAAATAAAATTTTTATTAATTTAATATAACGGATTATGCTTCTAATTTTGAAAATCGAGATCGAAAATTTGAAAATTTAAATATTTTTAAAATTTTATTAATTAATCATTATCTCCAACTGTTTAGCCTAGTGGATAAAGCTTTGGTTTTTAGAAAGAATCAAAAAATTTTGGAAGGAAATTTTTTAAAATAGGATAATTTTTTTTAATTATTAAGAATTTATTAAAAAAATTTATTTTTTCAATTAGGCCTTTCGGTACCTGCCGTTGGCTATAATGCTTTGCACACAGCCGAAGGCCTCATCGATGAAATGGTCAGTGTTGGCGAGGAAGCAATTGCTTTGGCCATTTTGAGGCTTATTGAGGTAAAAACAAAAAAATCTTAATTAAAAAATTTAATTTTAAATTATATATAAAAATTCTTTTCCCAGCTTTCACTAAATCTTCCTCTTAAGTCACTCATTTCTTTTCTTGAAATTTGTATTCTTGGTTAGTGGACAAGTCCACTAACTAAATGCATAATCTTTCAGTTCTCTTCTCAGCTTTCATTAACTATACAACTTAACAATAAGATTCATTCATTATTAAATTAATTTTCACAACTGCCTTTCTTACCAGGAAAAGCTATTCTTAAAAATCTGTGTTTCATAATTAGGTATAAAAAAAAATAAAAATAATTCAAATATTTATTTAAAATTTAATAATACTAATATTAAAGATTAAATAAATTATAAATTTATTAAGATCGAAAAATCGGTTGTGGAGGGAGGCGGCGCAGTTGGTTTGGCCGCATTTATTGCTGGGAAATTAGATCATCTTCGTGGGAAAAGGTCTGCAGAAAATCTAATAAAAACAAATATTTAATTTATGCAGAGTTGTTTCAATTTTGACCGGAGGGAACATTGACACAACTGTGCTCGGTAAATTAATTTTTAAAAAATTATAAAATATTTAAGGTCGTACCATTGAGCGAGGATTGGCCGTGGATGGACGGTTGATAAAATTCGATGTGGTTGTGTCGGATAGACCCGGAGGTTGTAAAATTAAGTTTTTTTTAGTTTTATTATGGTAAATGAAAAGCTACAAATGAGAATTAATATGGATTTTCACAGAATTAATTTAATTTAATTGACAATAAATTAAAAGAAAATAATACAAAAAAGCCTTCGGAATTTTGAATATTTTCTAGTTATGTATATTCAAAATACAAATTATGAGATGTATTAAAAAAACTATCAGCTTACACAAATGCAAAAAAAAGCATCTTATTAAATTCCAAAATATAACCGAGCTATTTATATCATTTTTAAAATAATTTTATGCCTAATAAAATGCAATTTAAATAAGTAATATTACCAACTTCAAAAAAAAAACACTCAAATTATTTCAAAATTGGTTATAGAATCTGAAATATTGCCAAAGGAATAAAAATTAAAAAAATGCAATTTAATACTTTACTAATGAATTATGATTTTTTTTTAAATTTCAATGCTTAATAATCCTAAAAATCCAATATTCATAAAATAAATATTATACTTATCGTAACACAAAAAGGAATTGCCGAACTGACCATGGAAATTGCCAAAGCCGGTGCCAGCATCAAGGACATTTTCCATGAAAGGGCATGGCTTGCAGCGAACATTCATTCCGTCATGGTTCGAGTTATTTGTGAGACTCGTGGCGAACAACATGTCCGCGAATTGATGGAACAATTGGGACGAAAATATAAACAAGTTAGTCAAAGAGATAAAAATTAAATTTTTATAATTTTTTATATCTCTTAATCTTAATAATAAATAAATAATGAGTTTTTTTCACCTGGATAATAAAATAAAAATTTTTTATTTTTTTTTATGGTTACCAAAATTTGCAAACCAATTTCTATGCACAATTTTTTTTCTAATTTTTTACTTAAAATTAATTAAAAAATATAAATGGCCAGTAAGTTATGGTCAAAACTAAAACTGCCCAATTTTGGCCAATATTGCCTGTTTTTTTTTGGTCAATACTTTTTTGTAATTTATCTCTTTCACTAATTAATTTATCCCATCCCAATCAAAGAGTATTGCTATTTAATTTGTTAAATTTAGAGGAGAATTCACTTGAAAAATTGAATCGATATTTACTAAGAGTATGCAAATTGTACCCTGAATTTTGTCATTTAAAATTTTTCATTTAAAATAAAATTTATTTATTTAATTATTTTTATTGGTATATTTTATTTTACAGATCACTTTTCCAAGCCCATTCTCGAATAAATTGCCAAGGAAGGATGGAATACCGCGCGATGGCTGATTGAGATGAAAATATGAAATTAAAAGAACAATAAAATAATTCCGTTTAAAATGATTATATATTTACCTTTACCAAATAAATAAATTGAGAATATTTTTACTTCAATTCACCTTCCCATATTATAAATAGGGCCGCACCCTAAAAATTTCGATTGATTCCGCTGAATTTGAGCGCATTATTATTCATGAAAAAATCGACAGGGAATTAAACCAAACCAAACTATTTGCCCACCAAATTGCTAACATTATTTGACCACTCCCATTAAATCAAATAAAACATTTCTTCTATTTCCCATTAAAATCGAGAGTATCGACCGTTTTTGGAGGCGATGTTTCCTGTTTGTATCTTCTTATTCTTTCATGATTTGATTGCGCCTTTAACACACTGATTTCGCCATTCCAATTGCCCCTTTTTTATCAATCGCAATTACAACAAATTTCGTCGATGGTTCAGAAACAATTTTTCACACAATTATTGATTTTTTGAAATACTAATTAAATATTTTTTATGCTATTTTTTATGACTTTTTTTTTTCTTATTTAACAAACACCTAATTCCCCAATTTTATAATTTTTTCTAGCTTAAAGAGTTAAAATTGAGGTTGTCTATGTCCGCAATAGGCAAATTTTAGTTATTTTTATTTTTTACCAAGAAATTAATTATATTTGACAAATCGGTTCTTTTTAATTAACTTTCATCTTTTAATTATTAATTTAAAATTTATACTAAAAATAAAGAATATAATAAATAATACGTATAAATTCCAATTATTTCGTACAAAATCCTTCGCATAAAAAAATTCGAAAAAAATTTGTACGAATAATTTAAATTTTCTAACTTTTTTAATGGACAACTTAATAGAAAATATTATTTAAATTCATTTTTTTATTTTAATTCAGCAGTCGTCAATTTTAGAAATTTAATGTAAAAATATTTAATAAAATATTTCTCGCTCCAAATGTAAAATTAATGATGCTTAATTTTGCCAAAATTTTCTCATCTCATTCATTAATTTTTATTCAATTAATTTTTACTTCAATTTGCTCAATTCAAATTGCATTGACCCAAACCGATGATGACTTCAAATATAATATTGGTGATCTCAAATTATTTTGTCCTTCTAAACCTGATGGTAAATTTATAAAAAAATAATGGAAAATTTTTTTTATTTAAAAGATGAATGGAAACTTATTGGCACAGATTGTTTCAAAAAATTACCGGAATCAAATAAATTGGATTGGGCTGAAGCGAATATGATTTGTCGAATGGAAAAGTTTACATAGATTTTTTTCATTAAATTAAAATTTTTTTTATTTTTTTCCAGAAATGTTCCAAGCGAATTATTGCATTTACAAAACTTTTTGCTTCACAAAGAATTGAGTCATCACTTAAATTTTGACACAAAAAATGGGAATGGCGAATTTTGGACTACTTGGTTTTATTTAAAATTTATTTTTTTTATTTTATAATTTTTTTTTTATTTAGGTTTATTAATTTTGATGAGAGCCAAATTGGACAAATACCTGATCGGATTTACCGCTTTGGATCCAATCAAAGTGCCAGCATTTATAAGTGAAAATTCTTTTAATTTTTTAATTAAATTTTTAATAATTAATAAAAATAAAAATTTAATTTAAAAATTTATTGAAAATATTTTTATTAATTAATAAAT
Source organism: Pratylenchus scribneri (assembly GCA_030063045.1). NCBI lineage: Eukaryota > Metazoa > Nematoda > Chromadorea > Rhabditida > Pratylenchidae > Pratylenchus > Pratylenchus scribneri. The sequence goes on along the minus strand of JAQSEB010000022.1, from coordinate 719,527 downwards.
TTTCAGTCCAATTTGGGCCACTTTGGAACCACAAATTGCTTTAATTGATTATTCAAAAACCGAAAAATTATGCATTTCATGGGATGCCCATTTTGTGGACCAAAATCAAGTTGGAATTATTAAAAATTTAAAACATTTCTTATAAAATTATTTTTTAAAGTTTGGATGGCGCCTTCGAAATTGTTCAGATTTGTTGCCGATAATTTGTCAAACATTTCCTTGTTATCTTGGTGAATTTTTAATAAAAATAAATTTTTATTATTCGATTAATTATAACTTTTTGTAATTTGAATTTTAAATTATATTTAAAAATTATCTTATATTTAATTTCAGATTCAAATTCTCAGCCTCAACATCGATGCTCTGACAATAGTGGCTGTATATCGGTCATTAAAATTCATTTAAAAATAAAAATTTAATCAAAAATTATTGAATTATTCAAAAAAATTTTCAATTTTACTTACAGCATTTGGCAATTTGTGATGGCTTTGCGGATTGTGCCAACGGCGAGGATGAATCACATTGTGGAGATTGCCCATGTGATAAAAATAATCAATCTAATTTGACTACAATGGAATACACGTGAGAATTTTTAGATTTTTAATAATTTTAAAATTTATTTTTTATTTAAAATATTTAAAATTTCAGTGCACCTTTTGGCATTATCCATGCAAATAGTTTGCAACGAGTGCCAAATGGGAAGGAATTTTTGAATTCTGAAAATTTATGCCAACATCAAATATGGAGAATCATACAAAAGCCAGGGGCGAGAATTAAATTAAATGTTGAGTTTCATAGTTTTTTTAAATTTTTTTTTAAATTCTATTAAAATAATAAAATTAGTTTTGGTGTTATTATTATTTAATTTTTTTTTTTTGACCAAAATTTAATTATTATTAATTTTAATTCAAATTCCAGTTTTTGTCACTAAATTTGCAAGTCGGCGATGAATTAAAAATTGTGGATGAAGAAAATGGCGAATCGTCCAAAATTGTGGATAATTCCATTGGCAATACACATTCCATGCTTTTGGCTTCACATAATGTGAAAATTATTTTAACTCGTGCTGATAAAATAAAACGCTTGTTGAATAGTGGAAATTTTCAATTGCAATATACTGTTGATGGTGGGATTTACAAAAAATTTGAATAATTTGGAAAAATAAATATTTATAAAAATGGGCAAATAAATTAAAAATGAAATATTTCTGTGAAAATAAGTGGAATTATTTTTGCCAGAAGAAAAGAATTATTCTTTTTCAAAAAAATGACGAATTCTTTTCCCCGAAAACAAGTTGAATTATTCTCACAGAAAATAAGTGGAATTATTTTTCCCGAAAATATGCAGAATTAATTTATTATTTAGTTATTTAATCAAATTTTTTTTTGTTATTTTAGAGGCTTCTATCTGTCATCGACATTTTGAATCATGGGTAAATATTAAATATATTAATTTAATATTATTTTTAATATTTTTTTTTAAATTTATCGAATTATTTGATAGAATGGCTCATTTTCCACACCAATGCGAATCCCGGATAATGGGCTATACAAAGTGCCAATGGATTGCCATTGGACAATTGAAAATCAAGCCCGGGGCATTGTTGCCATCAAAGTTAATTTTTTCGAATATTTAAATTTCTTTTTTAAATCTAATTTTTTCCCTTATTTAAAGTTCATCAAATTTGATTTGGCCCAAGATGATTGGTTGACAATTTCATTGGATAAAAATTATCAAATTGGAAATTTTTCATCAAAATTGCCACCAACTGCCCTATTGGTGAATGCCCAAAAAATTGACTTCCTATTCAAGGCGAGAAAAACATCCAATGCTGGCAGAGGATTTCAAGTCGCCTTTGAAAGAGGTGTAAAATTTAAAAAAAAGAAAAAAAAACAATTAATCGGAAAATGAAAAAAATGTGTAAAAAGGAATTAATTTTGTTAAAAATATTATAAAAAAATAATAATCAAATTTAAATAAAATTAAAATATTTTAATTTTATAGCTTGTTTGAACCAATTGCTGAATAATCCATATGGAAGCATTGAAATTCACAATTTAATGCCACCAGCTGAAAAGTTTGGGAATATATTTTTATTTTCAATTTAAAAAATTTTATAGTGAAATTCATTGCTCTTGGCTTATAAAAATTCCATGTAAAGACAGGCCAAATGGAAATTGTCCATTCACAATTTTTGTCGATAATCTGAATGCCACAGAAGATGATAAAATAACAGTGAATAAATTTAGTTAAAATTATATATAAAAATTATATTAATATTATTCAAAAATTAATTATATTTTAAATTAATATTTTTTTCAGTTCAAAACGGATGATGAAGACAATTTTCCATTGGATTTAGCAAAAAAGTATTTAAATTAAATTTATTATTTATATATCAATTTAACCTTTTTAGTACACCCTTTCAATTTCTTAGCAACTCTGATACAATGAAAATTCGAATTCTAGCGGCTTCAGAAAATTTTACAGCAAAATTCACTTATTCAATTGGTTTGTTAATTAAAATTTAAATTTATAAAATTAATTTTAATTAAAAATTAATTTTTAAAAAATATAATAAAAATTGCAATAAAAAATTTAATTTTAAATATAATTTTTGAAATAAATTAAAAATTTAATTTAATTTTTATTAAAAATTTTTTTTGCATTAATTGTTTTTTACTGATATTAAATTCTAATTTATATTCATATTTTGTGTAATTGTTTAGTGAAATAATTTGCAAAGCAACCAAAAGTGAAAAATTATAAATTGAGCGCTAAGCTCCTCATCGCCCTCTAATCTATTTTCCTAATTTTAATTTTTTTTTTTTTTTATTTATTTTTGCATTTGACGGTGGTTTTATATTCTGAAAATTTATATCATAAAATATTATGTAAAGACAAAGTGAAATAATTTATGGGAAACATCTCACATAAGTTAAAGTGATAAATTGGGCATAACATCGCACTCTATAACCAAAAATAAAATATTAATAAAGGTAATGAGCTGAATTACTTATATTTGCTATTTTCTAAAATTTTATCTTTTTATTTTATATATATTTTTTGGAATAAGATGATTTTGAAATTATACTCAAAAATTTTTTATCCTAAAAATTTATAAAAAAGTTAAATGAAATAATTTATGGAAAGCAATCCACAAAATTTTGAGTGATTTATGTATACTCACCAATTTCCCATTTCTCTATTCCATACTCACAAATTAAATAATAATTTTAAAAATATTTGAAGATTGCCCTCAACCGTTGAATGTGAAAATTGTTCGGCTAAATGATCAAAAATTGACGGACACCGAAAAATCCATTTCATTCCGTTCAATAGTCCATTTTGAATGCCCAACAATTGGAGGAATAAAAAGAGGAGGTGGTGGCAAATTAATTTGCGAAAAAGGCGGAAAATGGAAATTGTTGGATGCAACTGGCAATGGGCAATCTTGCTTTTCGGAAGCAGAGAAGACAAATAAATTAACAAAAGGTAATTTTAAAATTAAATTTATTTAATTTTTAAAAATTCTATTATAGAAATTTAATTTTTTGTTAAAATAAAAATTTAAATTATTTTAAATCAATTTTTTAAAGAAAAGATTTAATTTAATTTTTTTATTTAGCAAATAACAATTCCTCTTCTTTGGCCACCTGCATTGTGCCAATCATTGAAAATGGTTTCATTCTGGCATTGAATCGGACAAAGGGCCTAATGTCCTTTGGCTGCCAATTTGGGTAAGTCACTTTTATATTTCTTCGAGATTGATAAATTTAATTAATAATAAAAAAATTTACAGCTTTAAACCATTGGAGACAACAAATGTGTATTGTATGCCGGATGGAAAATGGATGCCGGAACCAAAATGCGAAGGTGATATTTAAATATATCTATTTTTAATAATAAATAAAATTAGTAAAATAAAACCCTAATAATTATATATATACCCCATAAAAATTTTTTTAAAAAAAATTTATACACTGAAAAATAAAAAATAATATTAAAATTTTTGCCATTTATATTAATCAAAATACAATACAATAAAATATATCTAATGTTCGAAAAAACTACATATCGGAAAAATAATTACAAAAATCTTCAAAATTTTTTAAATATTAAAAATTAAATTGTATCATTTCACTTCATTCTTTTCTCAACATCAATAAATTCGCGCATAATGAGGGGTGATAGTCGAATTTATTTCTTGATCAATGTCAGGAATTCCTCACGCGTTTTCGGATCATCACTGAAATTATTAAACAATTTATTTTTTCTAAAAATTCTATTTTCTTTTAAATTTTAAAATTTAGAAATTAAATAAAATTGGTATTTTTATAATTACAAATTTGGCAAAAGAATTGGTGAATTTTCTATATAATTTTAATTAAAAATTTATAAAATTATTTTTTTTATTATCAATTATTTATGCTGACCGGAATACGCCAAGCATGCAGGAAGTTGTTGTGGTCGCATTAATTTTTTGCACACCGCGCATAACCATACACATATGACTGAATTAAAAAAGACTTTTTAATATATAATAACCAAATAATAATTATTATTACTACCTGGCTTCTATCACAACCCCAACACCGGTTGGATGTACAGCCTGCAAAATCGCCGAAGCAATTTGCTTTGTTAAACGCTCTTGAACTGCAAAAAATCAATAAATTAAATTGTTTTTTGGAATTTCAGTCAATTATTTAATTAATTTAATCCCACTAAAAAGTAAAAATGAATTATTTTTTCCAATAAATTTTTTAAAATAATTTAAATTTATTATTATTGTGGTCTTAAAAGCCAAACTTATACCTAAAAATATAGTTCAATTTAAAGCAACTTTTGATTATAAAATTAATAGTAAATAACCTTGTAATCGACGACTGAACATTTCGACAATTCGGGCCAGTTTGCTAAGGCCGAGCACTTTTTTGTTGGGTAAATAGCCAATATGGACACGGCCCAAAAATGGGACCAAATGATGCTCACAAAGGGAGAACATCTCGATGTCCCGAACGATTACCTTTTTAAATTGTAATTAGAAAGAAAATATTCGATTCTATTTAATTCATTCCAGTTTAAAAAAAATTATTGCTCTAGAATTTTGTGCAAAACTCAATTTCTTGAGTGAATGTTAACATCGAATTAAAAATTTTTTTTATCATTTTAAAGCCTAGGGTAGAGTTGATTAGAGAAAGAATAAGTAAATTTATTGTAACTTGTAAAAATTTGACAAAATTAGAAATTACTCAAATTCATGCTTTTTTTTATTCCTTTCGCCATAATATCAGAGTCAATTATTTTTAATCCATTATTTTGATATTAAAATGCTATATATGTAAAAAAAAGCTTAACTTAATGCTCTAAAGGTTTTTATAAATCGGTTAGTTGATTAGTTGAAAGAATGGTGATTAAGGAATAGTGAGATATTAATAAAAAAAAAGTGCAAATGGCAAAAAAAACTTAGGCAGTAGGCACCCAGATCTTTCTAACCCAATATAAAGTAATAAAATTTACCATCTCATCAGTGTCCTCGTCAAAAACGGCTTCATTTAGCACATCTGTAGAATAAATTAAATATAAAAAAATCATTTCCAAAAAATATACCATCAAAATTTTCCTCATATCCCTTGGTGAAATAGAGCAATGCTTTGGCAGCGCGCATTGGCGTTTTCAGTAGGCCTTGCCGATTGACATCCTCACCAACATGGCTAATTATGCTCTCATAAGCTTTCATCTTAATCAAAGATATGCTTACTTCTGTTAAATATAAAAAAGAATATTGTTAATTTTGATTCCCATTTTTTGTCAAAAGAAAAAATGCGGAAAAATGAAGGATGGTCCTCGATATGGATGCTAGAGATAGAGATGAATTAAGGGATATGTGAGGTGATTTGTTCCTATCCTAATCCTATCCCTAAACCCTAACACTAACTCATATGACTTAAAGGAGCCCTTCATTTTTTCTTTTTTTTTTGACAAAAAATGAGAAACTAAAATTAGCAAGTACCCTAATTGTTGAGAATCTTTTGAATTTTTCTATGTCATTAATGGTGAATTAGTTAATTTTGTAAATAGATATCTTCTAGTCCTTTTTTGAAGTTATTGATTTTGTTTATTATAAAATAAATTCAACGTAAATATTTAATGTGAACTATTATCAGATCATTAAAAATCCGGTATGAGTTGGTCAATTTTTTCAATTCATAATTTTCTCTGAAATTAAAAAAAATACTATGCCAAATTGAATGAGCAAATTCTCTTCTTGTAGGGTCCTGGAATTGAGATTTCCAAAGTTATCTAGCCACCATCTAGTTATTCCCAATTATATATGCCATGCCAACAAACCATTTCTCGCAAATGAGGTGATCGATCTTGTTGGTCTTTTTGGTTACTTGCCGATGCCGATTCCAATGACGACGGGGATGGGACCTAAAACATACAATCAAATATTTTGGCCTAAGAAAAATATTCAGAATTTAGCCACCTTCAATTCAATTCGCTCCTCGGATTCGGTGGTCAATGGTGGGCTATTCGCATTTTCTTCTTCGTCCGTAACTTTTTTAGCCGCCTTATTTCGAACATTTGACTCGGAATTATTTGGCCTTAAGCGATCCACTACCCCAGTTGGAGTGGTCACCGAATTTGATAAGGACAAATCTCCGTCCGAAACGCTCAAATTGTCGTAGAATCCGCTGCTGTTACTCATTTTATAGAAATTTTTGGGAATTTTTATGAGTTTTTTGCTAAATTTGGAGAAAAATTTTTATTTGTAATTTTTAGCTTAACAATTTGTAAAATTTTTAAAAAATTTAGGATATTAAATTAATTAATTTTCATCAAAATTTTTAGACGTCATTTTTAATTTATAAATAAAATTTAAAAAAATATTTATTTTAATTTTATAAAAAATTTTTTTACAAGTAGATTTAATTCGGCTCTTTTCTTAAAAATTAAAAAAAAAAAGATTTAAAAAATATTATTTAAAAATATTATTTGGCTGAAAAATAAAAACTGCCAAAATTCTTATCCTTTATATAGGCTTGAAATTTGGTTCTTGTACCCAAATATATCCCATTGTTTTTGGAATTTAGTGGTGCCGCCCTTTCCCACGTTCATCATCATTTCCCTTGAATACACGAAAAATGATAGCATCAAATATATTTTTGGCAATTTAATTGGGACACTAAACCAGAGTGTAGGCGGGCCGATTTACACGAATAATTTTTATATGTCTTAAAAAATTGGACAATTAGGAATGGATGAGGTGTTTATTTATGAAATACATTTGTTGTGAATTTTCAAATTTTATTTTTTAACTGTGTTAAATTTAAAAACATTCTTGTCAAAAAATCGACAAAATTCAGAGACTTCTTCAAGATTCCAATTCATCCCTAAATATGCTTAACGCTAATCCCACATTAAACCTATGATTAAACATACTTTATTGCTTATATTGGAGCCAAGTTTTATGGCCACACAAATTAATTTCGTAAATTAATTTTTTCATATTAATATTATTTATTTTATTTCTGAATAATTATTCTGTTTCTCTTCCTCATTTTTTGAAAAAAATTTTTATTTTTTTAGCCTTTTTAAAATAATAATATTTATAGTTAATAAAGGGTTTCTGAAGAGTATTCAATTAATCCATAGATTTTGAATAAACTCTGACAAACAAAATATTAAAAATTCCTATTTTCCTTAGAAAACGCTAAAGGAATTTCTTGGAAGGTTTGGGAAAAAAATGTATATGAGATCTTTTTATTACGATAAATATCATGGCTCAAATTTCATTCTGGGGAATGTTCCAAAAATGGTGGAGCACAAAAAAGAAGATAAACATTATATGTAAATGTCCAAAAAACCAGGTTAAATAAGGAAAATAAAAGTGCAGAGATATAAATTATCGTAAAAATTATTTTAATAAATTTCTAGACTATTGAATAGCATCAAATGCAAAAATTTTCGACAAAGATTCTATTATATCGCCATTCATTAAATTTATTATGCTTTTCTCCTTTTGTCTCTTAATCCGTGTGAAACTTTTTTATTCTTTTAAGGCGGCCTTGCCCAGAAGGAAGAAAGAATTTCTTAAAAGCTTTCAAATGATAATCAAAAAATAGAATGACCAAAATATGAGACTTTCTATTTGTAAAAATTTTATTACAAATTAAAATGGTTGCCTTTAAATTTGCCATATTTTTATAATGGAGTTAGCTTAACAGGAAGATAAAAGTGAAAATTCGAAAAAATTTAGAGCAGATTTTTAGTTGGAGAATGTCAAAATTATTTAAATAAATTACAATTTCGCCTGACAATATTACAATTTCAGAGTTTTCCAACCTTCTAATTTCTGACCTTCCACTGTAAAATTTTTTGGTTTATTCTCAATTTCACCACTTGTCCTATATATTCATTCCTCTAGGGCAGAAAATATAAAATTGGGCGGAAAAGGGGGGGGGGTGTCCATTGCTTTAGGTTGGCAGAATGAATAAAGGAATATGGGAAAATGGCTGGCTCGGGCGCTTATTATTCCCCAAATTCGCCCAAAAATATAATAAGGGTATTTCATATGTCCGAAGATTTATGTGTTGTTTGTTCTCCGCTTTTGGAGAGCGCCTGAGGGCGGAAATGGATGAATATGGAGGGTAAAGAGACCGCCGAATTTTTTTTTTTTTTTGCTCAATTTGTTGAACACAAATTTGTGTCGGCGGAATAAATAGGGCAAAGGAAATGGCGTTATATTTGCGTGGGATGCATAATTCACAAAAAAATTTATGCTAATTTAGGTTTTAATAGGATGGATTTATATTGAATTCATATAAAATTCGTCTTTTAAATTGCAAATTAAATGATGGTATAAGAAAAAATAATTATTTCGCTCTAAAATGATGAAACATGGAATTTATCCAAAATTTTTCGTTTTGTATATTTATCTTTTATAAGGTCATAAAACTTGGCTATAACAAAATTTTGGGCTTAGGAATATATTTAGGGCTAGTTTTAAACTATGGTTTAATTTTACCCAATATAAGGTTTGAAAAGAGCCCTATTTGACCATGTTTCGGGGCCCCAATAAAGTTGATTTTCGATACTAATAAGTTTGGGTAAATGCCATTGTTTTAGCAGTAAATAATTGGTATGATAAATAAATAAAAAAAAATCAAAATAAAATTTTAGGAGCAGAAAATATTTTTTGCGATTATTAACACAAAATAATAATAATTAATAATTAAAAAATTATGGTTCTGCTTTGGAATTTTAGGCGCGATGAAAATGCGAATGAAAATCACATTAATAAAAATGATTTTTGTGCTCGCGGAAATGCGCAAAATATGCAGAATAAAAAATATGAGAGAGACTACCGCACGCAGTAAACAGGAATCTGCAAAAGGAAATAAGGTGTGCTGAAAAGTGGAAGAAATATTGGGGAAAAAAAGATGGAACTTTGAGTTATCGCTGATGTTGGGTTTTGGTTTTGTTTTTGGTCATTTGTTCGCGCCTTCTTATTGGGCGAATTGGACAAAAAGATTGATGAAGAGGAAATTTGAACATTTGCATTAATTGAAAAATATTATGGAGTTAATCTTTCGATCTTAGGTTAAAATGATTAAATTTGCATATAATTAAATATTGAATCAAGTTAAAATAATAAAAAAAAAGTTGAAAGTGAAAGTTTATTTAAGAAATGATACTCTGTTACAAACATTTTGAACATGTGACATAATTTCAAATATTATTTAAAAATTAGCTGAAAATTAAGTAATATTTAAGTAAAAATAAAATTTCTAGAGTATTATTGCATATAAACATTTTAGAATTTTAAAAAAATTATTAAAGAACCATTTGATTCACAATTAATTTCAAGTTAACCTGATCATGGGAATCATTAGGAATGGAAAAATTGTGATCAAATTGCGCTTTGATCATAAATTGATGAAAGGAATTAAAAATGAATGATGATGTTTATTTTGTATAAGAGAAGTACGACCACCGATCGAATAATAAATTAGACATTGCGCATGACTTTGGGCACAAGTTTTCATTTATATTGTTTGTAGTTATTATTATTATTAATAAAATAAAAATATTAAAAAAATAAAAAAATTTTTTTAATTTTTTAAAATTTTTTTATTAAATTTATGAAATAATAAAATTAAAATTAATTCTTTAAAGAATAATTTATCGTAAATTTCATCTGTTAACAAATCTATTAAAATTAATTCAAATTTTGCAATGAATCTTATAAAATTATCTAATAAAAAATTTATTTAATATAAATTTTCCATCTTTTTCAGCAATCAATTGCCCGAATGTACCCGATGAAATATTGTCACCTTCCAAATTTTTGTTTCCAATCAAGCTGATTAATCAAAGCCGAGGAAATCTATTTGGAAGTCGTGCCTTTTACAAATGCCCGGACGGATCATTGCAGAGAGGCGAACGAAATTATGCAGAATGCAGCGAAAATGGGACTTGGAGTAGACCACAAATTTCATGTTTAGGTTTGTCCATTTTTTGGCCATTAATATTTTTTTAATATAATTTTTAATTATTTTTAAATTGCAAGAAATAAAATATAAATAATAAATTTTTGTAATTATTTTTTTTTAATTTAAGCTCAACAATGTCCATCACCTTCCATTAAAAATGGAGAAAATTTGTTTTTCCATAATTCTGAAGGATTTAATTTGGCTGGCACAAATTTGTCTATTTTTTGTCGAACAAACAACAAAAATGCTTCATCTGTTTTGATTGGCCCAACGGCAAAAATGGAATGTGGAAAAAATGGGCAATGGAAAGGAGACGAAAATTTGGCTGAAAAATGCACAAAAAGTTAATAAAAATATTTTAAAAATAATTTTTTTTTAATTAAAAAAATTAATAAATTAAGAAAATTATATATAATTAATTATAAAAATTAAATAAAAAAATTTTTTATTTAAATAAGATAAAAAAATTAATTCTTTCCCTTATTTAGCATTTTCATGCCAAGCACCAACATTACCAAATTCAATGACAAAAATAAAAGGATCAAAAACGGAATTTTACATCAATGAAATATTGGAATTTGAATGCGAAAATGGGAAAAATAATGAAAACGATTATTATTTGATGATTGGGACGAACAAAGCCATTTGCCTACCAAATGGCAAATGGAGTAATGGACCACCAATTTGCATAGGTAAATTTTAAAAAAAAAATAATTTAAAAAATATAAAAATGTGTAATAAGAACATTTTTGAATCAGCCAAATCATGATTTTATTTACCAATCATATATTAAATTATAAAAACCATAATCATTGATTAGACCCGTGTATTTCTTTATGACTTAAAATGGATATTTTTTAAATAATTGCTTTATTAAATTTTTTTAATGTAAAAAATATTTTTAAAAAACTTTTAAAAATTATTTAAAAAAATATAAAAATAATAATAATAATAGAAAATTATTTTTAAAAATAATTAAAAAATTTATTTATTTTAACTTTTTGACAAAATCAAATTTTATTTTAACAGTAAATTATAGAAAAATAATTAAATTTAAATTAAGCAAAGGAAAAAGAACATTGTCAATTAGCCATGCCCGATGTTCGTGCCCTTTTGTTGGCGGATAAATACAAAATTGGCATTGGTGAAAAAGTCACCTTCCATTGCGCACAGCCCAATTATCGACTCAGCGATCCATCATCAAGAATATGCGTCAAAGGTAAATCATAATTTTGAAATAATAAAAATTAATTAAATAATATTAATTTAAATAAAAATATTAAAAAATTAAGCGGAGAAGAAAGATAAAATGCCAACGAAAATTGGGAGAAAAAAGCGTCAAATTGAAAATAGCGAAATACGGCAGAATTGGCAGTCTTTGATCAATGCCGCCATTCCATTCACAGAGGTGGCATTTGACAGTGCAAAAAATAGGGGGACAGCTAGTTGGACGGCATCGGCTCACGTAAATAAATTATTTAAAATAAAAATTCATTTATTTAATTAATTATTAAAACAATAATTTTTATTAAAATTTTATCTATTTTATTTTTCAGTGGTCACAATTGGGCAACGGTCGTTGGAGCTTCAGGCCATTGGTTGGCATTAAAAAGTAATTTTATTAACTATGTTATTAATAAAATCAACAATACAGCTCGAGAGCTGCGTCGAAAGAGCTATGTTTATAATTGTTTATATAATTTTTATTTTGAAAATTAATCGTTGTTTTCCGTTTCGATAATAGTAAGCAGTATCTTTACCAAGATTTTAGGATAGCAATCGCCTACTGAACCATATATCTCTTCTCTTCTACAACATATTTTCCTGACGGAATTACCATGCTTCTTCTGACGATTTTACCACCGTAACATTTCCAAATCTCCCTCTGACCTATCACCTATTCTCTTTCACAACCACTCAAACTTCATTTTTGCACAAGCACTGTTCCGTACGAGTCTTCTTATTCTTATAACAAACCCGATTAATTTGTCACAATTAATCAAATAAAAATGAAGATTGAACTTCATTAAAAAAAATAAATTTTTGTAGTTTTTTAATAGATGATAAGGCCATAAAAATAACCAAAAAGAAAAAAAGAAAAAGTTTAAGATAAAATTTAGATTATATTATCCTAATTAGGCTGTGTCTTAAGGCTTCAATAAATGCTAATATTTTTAATTCATAAATATTTAGACAAATTCAATTTTTTTGCATTTTAGTTTTCTGATCTCCCCAGTGGTGGAAGTTTCAGCAAAGGATTGGCTGGATGCTTCAATCGAATTGTCGCCAATTCCATGTCAAAATTGCCTTATTTGGTTGAGCTACTATTCAACAGATACCCATTTGGATGGGCCACCGTCTAGTGAACATTTCACACCACTTGGTATAATTTAAATAATAATTTTTTTCCATATACATATTCTCTAGATGGATATACCAAAACATCTTTTCCCGGGAATAAAAATACATTCTTCCCGCCTTTCGTAGGAGGGAATAAAATACATTAGACTTAAATACATAGGACAGACAAAAGTATATTTAATCCAAACATAAGATATACAAAAGTATATTTAATCCAAACATAAGATATACAAAAGTATATTTAATCCAAACATAAGATATACAAAAGTATATTTAATCCAAACATAAGATATACAAATGTATATATCCAAACATAAGATATACAAAAGTATATATCCAAACATAAGATATACAAAAGTATATTTAATCCAAACATAAGATATACAAAAGTATATTTAATCCAAACATAAGATATACAAAAGTATATTTAATCCAAACATAAGATATACAAAAGTATATTTAATCCAAACATAAGATATACAAATGTATATATCCAAACATAAGATATACAAAAGTAGATTTAATTCAAACATAAGATATACAAAAGTATATTTAATCCAAACATAAGATATACAAAAGTATATTTAATCCAAACATAAGATATACAAATGTATATATCCAAACATAAGATATACAAAAGTAGATTTAATTCAAACATAAGATATACAAAAGTATATTTAATCCAAACATAAGATATACAAAAGTATATGTAATCCAAACATAAGATATACGAATTACGAATGTATATTTAATCCGAGCATAAGTTACAAAAGTTTAGCTCGAGAATATAATACATATCAAATATAAATAACGACTATATATAAATAGGCGTTATTAAAATACATTCCAAAAGTATTTCGTACTTTTTGATAAGATTTCTCATGAATTCTCGGAGTATTATAAATTTTTTAAGGTGGCGTTTTGGCTGACCCAACTGTGCATTCAATTCAATTTTCATTGGAACATCCATTTCTCTGGCTTCAAATTTCCGTTGATGAACAATCGCCAGAGCTGAAAATGGAACGAATGAAAATTACAATCACAGCTTGTTCAAAGGTTAATTTTTGGAATTTGACTAAATGAAATGGAAATAGGATTAATAGATTTGATAAAAATTGGCAAAAAATTATGAAAAAAAAAACGATAAATTATATCAAATTGGGGACACTCTTCATTCTATCTTTTGACCACAATTTTCTGACCAAATATTTTGATTTTTATCAATCTTTTTAATATCAAAATGATCAATAGAAAGAGAAGAATATAATTGTTAATGTTTTTTTAATAAATTGAAAAATTATTTTTTTTCAGATATTTGGGCTGTGAGAAAGATTCAAATAGAAATTTGATTTTAGGAAAAATCCAAAAAATTTCTAAAATATTTACATAAAATATTTCCATAAAAATTTGAAGAATCCAGACAAATTTTTATCAATGAAGAAGCTAAAAATATAAAAAGTATTTAAAAAACAAATAAATAACTATAAAATTTTGTAGCTTCAATTGGGCTCAACACTTTTCCCCCGGACACCAGTCAAATCCGAAAATCACACAGTCCAAGGGAAATGCATAAATGGTGGGAAAGAGGCAATGGGCTTGATTTGTTCCCCACTGGGCAAATGGTTTCTGGCAAATGAGGAATTTGTGGATTTATGCAAATGCTTTGCTGGTCAAGCTGGCAATGGTGAAAATTGTTTAGAAGGTGTGCAAATTTTTATGAATTACAAATATAATTAACAATTATTGAAATTACTTAATTAAAAAAAATTATTGATCAATATACCTATTAATTTTTTGCCACTATTTTTCTAATTATATTATACAATTTCAAAAAAAATTATTTTTAATTATTTTAACTAATAAAGTTCATTGAAAGCCATTGATTTTAGCTTAAATAATTGACAGTCTGAATTAATTATTTTATTAATAGTAAAATTTTTTAAAAATTACAAACTAATATTAATAATTCAGCTAATCCAATTTATTAAATCAATATTTTCTTAATATTTTTAATTAACTAAAATTTATTATCAGCCGGAAATTTTTTTACAATCATTTTTTATTTTAAAATTAAATATTATCAACCGAAATCCAAGATTAATTTAAAATATTCACAAAATAATAATTGACAGCCGGTATCCAATGTCATTCCTGTACCAGTGAAACCAGTCCAAATTGTTTGACGACCGTTTCCCAGGAGGATTCCAAATTCTGTGCACCCAATCAAATTTGCTTTGTTCGCACAACTTCCAATGGCACCGGACAAATGCCATTTGCAATTTTGCGAGGATGTGCCAACCGAATGGATTGTGGCATATTTCAGGTGGATAACATAAAATTTTAAATTTTTAAAAATAAAAATTAAATATTAAATTAATTTTAAATAATAAAAAATCTTTTAAAATTAAAAAAAATTAATTTAATAAAAAATTTTTATATAATTTATTTTTTCAGCCAAATATTAGCATCCGTGAAAGTTGCAAAACTTCATTGGAAGGAATTGAAACCTGCACGGCATGCTGCTCTGATCCATTTTGCAACAATAAATTACCAAGCAAATTATTGTTGAATAAAGCGTCTCAATCAAAAATCTCTCCAATCGCACCAATGTTGCCCAAATCGTCGGCGATTGAAAATGAAGTAATCCAAAAAATAATAATAGGAATTTTTGTATCTTTTTTGCATTTTTTTTTTATTACAATCAGAAAAATATGACCAAAGTAGGACCTAAATTTTTTTAATTTAAAGATACAATTTTCTGGCGAATTCGATGGCCCATTGCCGCATTGCATCGATGAGCAACCATTAGAATTGGATTGCGTGGATAAAATTCAAATTCATCAAACGAAGGCAAACACATTTGAGCCAACTTTGATTCCATGGTAATAAATTTTATTGAATAAAATTTTAAAATATAAGAATATTATATTTATTTTAATTTTTTAATATTTTTATTTAAATATTATTTTTAGAAAAAAATTTTATTTAAATTAATTTAATTAATAATTAAATTAATAAATAAAAAATTTTCTCAATTATCTTTAGGCCAAAAGTGATTGACAATGATCCAAATTTTCGTCTATTCCCGTTGAATATCCCGTTGAACAATTCAAATCAGCCAATTCACTTGGATGAAAATTTGAATGAAATCTTTTGGAAGGCTGAGGATCGTCATGGATTCAGCAAAATTTGCTCAACAAAAGTGGAATTTTTGGATTCATTGAAAAATGAAGGAGAAAAAACAGGAAATTTAAACGGTTACAAAATTTATAATTTTAAATAATTTTATAATTTAATATTTTCAATTTATAACTATTACATAGATCTTAAAATGAAATTTTATATATAAAATTATTTTTAGTGAATATTAAATATTACTTTAAGTTTCATAGATCTTAAAATGAAATGTTTATATAAAATTATTTTTTAGTGAATTCAATTTAAGTTTAGTAAATTAAATATTATTTTATGACACTAATTTAGATGTGTTGGTCAATTGAAAAAATTACTAGATTAGATTGAAATTGTTAAAAAATTAGATAATAAAGTAGAAAATAGGAAAATTAGTTTCGTTTTTTCTTTTTTGCGTTATATCTTTCTGGTCATTTATATTTAATCAATCAATTTTTATATCAAAATATTCTACAAGAAATCTTAATTTCAATAAAATAGCTAAGAAAGTTTCTAATAAGTAAAAGGCAAATGAGTAAAATTTTAATACAAAAAAACTGGATCCTCCTAACAAAAATTTTTTTAGGATTTTTAGGGCCTAAAAATGCACAAATTGAATGTCCTGACTTATTCATTCATCAAGTGAACACAACAATATTAATAAACGCAAATTTGAACGATGAGGGAATTTTGTTGATTCCAACCGAATATCCGCCGATCAAATTTAACGCACCCCACGGATCGATGGCTGATATTAAATTGAGGTAATTTAAAATATGTAAAATATATAATTATTTATTTAAAATTTATTTATTTTAATTATTAAAAAATTATTTTTAAAATTTTTAAAGTTTTGATCCTCCTATCGGCACATTATTGGAAATTGGAGTGCCAAAATTGATTAGCGTAAATGCCGGTGATGCAATGCCCAATGGAAATTGTCAATTTTGGTATCAATCGTAAGTTATCTATTTTATTAAGCGAGAAATTAAATCCAATTTAAGCAGAGTAATAGTAAATAGGAAGTTCAGTTTTATAATTAAACATTAAAGCCAAATTAATTTAAATAAATCTAAATAATAAATATATCCGTTAAATCAAAAATAATTGATTGATTTATATACTAAAATTTTTTCGAAAAATTGATAATTTAAGACGATAAATTTGGCGAAAAGTTGCCTATAATTAGGGCTCAAATTTATTAAAATCGATTCAAGTAATTGATATTTTGGATAAATTAAAGTTATATAATTATAATCTATCATTAAAATTATTTTTAAATAAATTCAATAGAAAAGCAATTGATTGTCCTCTCCAACTGCTTGGCTCCGAATGGGATCAATTTGAATGCGCACAATCGGATCCAATGACAAAAATATGTATTCGGTAAATACTGTCTCTAATTATTTGCTCTTAAACTTTTTAAAATAATCTTCAGTGAGAAAAATATTACAAAATTATTTAAAAAATATGAATTTTTGAGCAAAACATTGCTATATCTCAAATTTAAAAGGAAATTCTCAAAAAATGTTAATTTATATTTAGACGAACCCCTTGTCCTAGCGGCATGGAATTCCCTGCAAATTTACGTGAACTTCGTTGCCGAATGAATCAATCAAAATGGACATATTTGGCTGGTACAAGCGAAGAAGAACAAGAATTATTGGGTGATCCAATTTGTCTCCAAGAAATGAGGTAAAAATTCTTTCATTTTTAATTTATGGTTGATTTGTTTGTTGAGTTTATTTAGTTATTAAATAAAAATCAATAATTTAGTTCCACAATATCACTTTCAATGGAATTGTTGCCGATTGGTCCATCAGACAGTGTGAATTGTATGCGACATTTGGCTCAGAGGATACGGTAAAATTTTCAAAAAATTAAAAAAATTCCTTTTTGATACAAAATTTTCATTCAAAAATCAATATTTATGGACATAAAAAGTAATAATTTTAAAATTTTTAGTCCTCATTTGTCACATTTTTTGGAGCAAAAGTGTCCACAAGTTAATTGGATCATCCAATCGCATTCCATCAAAGCCCAATCATTTGTGCAAAATTTCTCAACAACTGATTACAAGTAAATTTTTTCATAAATAATTCTAAAAATTATTTTTAATAAATCCTTGTTCGATACTTAAAATTGAATTTCAAATTGTACAAAATAAGTAATTTTTGACCTAGTTGAAAGAGCTTAAAAAACAATGTACGGCGCAACATTTGACAGAAGCTTTAGGCTAGCCAGCAATTTTTAAAAATGATTGTCCTAATTACGAATTGCAGAAGCAATTTTAGGTATCGGAGAAAAAGCTTCAAATAAAAATTTCGAATTGTGCCTGGGGCACAAAACAGAAGCAATATTTTGGCTAGCTGGCAATGTTTAAAAATGATTGTCCTAATTACGAATTGCAGAAGCAATATTTTGGCTAGCTGGCAATGTTTAAAAATCATTGTCTAAATTACAAATTGCAGAAGCAATTTTTTGGCTAGCTGGCAATGTTTAAAAATCATTGTCTAAATTACAAATTGCAGAAGCAATTTTTTGGCTAGCTGGCAATGTTTAAAAATGATTGTCCTAATTACGAATTGCAGAAGCAATATTTTGGCTAGCTGGCAATGTTTAAAAATCATTGTCTAAATTACAAATTGCAGAAGCAATTTTTTGGCTAGCTGGCAATGTTTAAAATGATTGTCCTAATTACTAATTGCAGAAGCAATTTTTTGGCTAGCTGACAATGTGATTGTCCGATGATTTCTAAGATATTACAAGGATGATTTCTAAGATATTACAAGGATGATTTCTAAGATATTACAAGGATGATTTCTAAGATATTACAAGGATGATTTCTAAGATATTACAAGGATGATTTCTAAGATATTACAAGGATGATTTCTAAGATATTACAAGGATGATTTCTAAGATATTACAAGGATGATTTCTAAGATATTACAAGGATGATTTCTAAGATATTACAAGGATGATTTCTAAGATATTACAAGGATGATTTCTAAGATATTACAAGGATGATTTCTAAGATATTACAAGGATGATTTCTAAGATATTACAAGGATGATTGCTTAGATATTACAAGGATGATTGCTTAGATATTATTACGAATTGCAGAAGCAATTTTTTGCCTAGCTGGCAATGTTTAAAAATGATTGTCCAAATTACGAATTGCAGAAGCAATTTTAGCACTAGATGAAAGAGCTTAAAAATAAATTTGACGCAGAGATTGATTAAATTCCATCTTTGAATTATGCTGACTTAAGCATCTTTTAAATACATTTTATTGCTTATTTCAATTCATCAATTTCTTTTATATTAATTTCATCTATATTTCATATCAATTATTTTTATTAAATTTTACTCAATTTAGTTACACAATTATTTTCATATTTTTTAATTCATTAAATATTTAAATGATTCAAAAATTCTTTTAATTCATTAAATATTTAAATGATTCAAAAATTCATTTTTTTTTGAAGAAGTAATCGTGATGTCCTTTTATGCATTGAATTATTGACCAATGAATTGAGCAAATCGCTTCCAAAAACATTGAATCCGCCATTACCACAAAATGAATGTCCAAATGGTACGGAAATTTTTTATGATTTATTTATTACATTTTTAGGTCCAATTTCGGCTCGACGACAAACAATTGCCTATCATTTGCATTGTCCAAATGGTTGGGCACCGAATGACAAACTTCGATGTCAGATATGCCCTAAAGTAATAAAAATTTACACAAAAAATAAATCGAATAGAGAAAAATTTAAAAAAATTAAATTTTTTTATCGCTTACCATAGTTTTTATAGACAGACGTCAATTTTATTAAAAATTCGTTAAATAAAATGTTGAAATAATTAAAATGACGATATTAAAAGATTTTTAACTCCGAGCGAAATATTTTTAAAAAGTTTCCCAAATCATCATAAACGATAAAAAAAATAGCAGAACTATAATTTAAATCCTTAGGCCATTATTACCGAATTAGAAACTTTTACATAATATTATAAAATTGCATGAAAATCGCCGATATTAATAAAATTATCAAATTACAAAAAAAAAATAAAAAATGTCAAAATTAACAATATTTTAGGGCCAATTTCTTTCCAATGAAACTTGCATTCAATGCCCACTGGGAACATTCTCGCCAATTTTAGGCGCCCAAGAATGCCAAAAATGTCCGATTGGAACATTCACTATTCGTGAAGGAACCAGTAAAGAAAACGAGTGCCTACGTAAGTTTGGAATTATTTTTGAATCAAATTTTAATTACTATAAATTAATTAATAAATAAATTCAAAAAATAATAATTTATATTAGCTTTTTGTTCGGTTGGCTTTTATTCCTCCACCGGATTGGCTCCATGTATTGCCTGCCATCCAGGCACATTCCAACCTAACCATGGTCAGACAGAATGCCGAAAATGTCCAAATGCCTTGGATGTGGTTGGCAAAAAGGCTGCAAAGGATGAAATGGAATGCAAAAATTGTAAAAAAATTTTAAAATCTATTTAAAAATTTATTTATTTAATCAAATGAGAATAGAAAATTTTGGAAAAAAAATTGAAAAATAAAGTAAAAATTTTCATATAAAAATTAAAAGAAAATATTAAATTTAAGCAAATTCTCCGTTGGCCTTGTCTCATTCTTCTTTTGAATCAATTGGAAATAATTGTTCGAATGGGACACCTTTGGGTTTCATCGGCCAAAATTGTGAAATCCCATTGGATTTATGTGGAGCTGAATTTTGTTTGAATGATGGAATTTGCTCATTTGACAAAATTGCTGGCTCTAAATGCTCATGCAAAGAAAGTAATTATATAAAAGATTTTTAAATTAATTTAATTTATTTCCAATTTGCTATAGAAATAAAAATTTTAAAAAATTTTTAAAAAATTTATTAAAAAATTTTAAAAAATGTTATTGTTAAAAAATTTTTTATCTTAAAATTTTTTTTTATTAAATCTGGTCTAGAATTTTCAGAAATTTTATAAATAATTTTAATTTTTCATATGTAGATTTTGATGGGCAAAGATGTGAAAAACAAATGGGCACAAATAATGTTGGACAAATTCAAAATTCGGCAAAAATGTTAAATAATGAATGCTTAAATGGACAGTTTAAAGAGTAAATAATTTGCAATATTTTAAATAAATTTGTGACAAAATTTAAATTGTTATAATTATGCTACTCTATGACTACAAGGGGAATTTTTACACCCAAGATAATTTTTAGCTTGGGAGTATGCTTCTAATATAATTTTGAAGTCTCATGGTATGCTTTTATAAGATATACCCCGGGGCTAAAAAGAGAATTTTCTAGTGTATGTAGGTAATTTTGAACTCATGGGTCTAGTCCCAGTTATGTGTTAAAGTTACATATGAAATCATTTTCGAGATCTGTAGTATAATTCTTAAATAATTTATAGAGAGATGAAATGATGTAAATTGTTTATTTATTATTTAAGAAATATTTGTGAATGTAATACTGGCTTCAAATTGGACATTTCAAAAAATGAATGCATCCCACAAGAATTATGCGAATTCTCAAAACCTTGCCAATTTGATGGAAAATGCAAAGAAACATTGTCAAATTCATTCAAATGTTCATGCCAAAATGGTCAGCATAATTTCCTTATTAATAAATGGAAATATAATTTTTAAATATTAAATTTAAAATTTTTGAGCCCCTTCGATTTCCTAAAATAAATAATTTTTTAATAAATACATATATGTTTTGCAGAATATTCGGGCGAATTTTGTCATTTGCCAAAGCAAAGTTGTTTTGATGAAAATTTCAAATGCTTAAATGGCGGAGAATGCGCTTGGCACATCAGCCCTAATGAATCGGAAAATTTTAAGTAAATTAACTCATTCATTAATTTTAATATTCATTTAAAAAAACAATTAAAAATCGAAATTAAAGAATTTTAGTCCTGCTAAATTTACTTTCTGAATTTTTTCCCAAAATATTTTCAGTTCAAAATGCCTCTGTACTTCTAAATTTGAAGGAGAACGATGTCAAATTCAAAGGGAAACGCAAATGGAAAAATGTGAACGCGAAAATTGGTGTAAAGAAAATGGAGGAAAATGTAAATTGGATGAAACTGAACAAAGTGGGCAACAAAATGAAGGCATTGCTTATTGTGAATATGATAATGAATTGGAGGAAAATAATAAATTATGCGACGAAGATACTTGCAAAAATGGTGGCACATGTTTTGGAGGCGTCAATCAAACAATAAAATGTGCCTGCTTGGATGGATTTGCTGTAAGATTTTATTTTTCATTTATTTTTAAATATTTTAATAAAAAAATTTATTAAATTTTAATTTTTTTATTTAATATAATATTAAAAATGATTTTATACAATTTTTTAAGGGTTCCAAATGTGAAAATAAAATTATTTATTGTGAATTGAAAGAAATTTGCTTGAATGGTGGAATTTGTCAAAACACGGGGCCAGATCTACAATATGAATGCATTTGTGATGAAAAATGTAAGAAAAACGTTATGAAAAATAATTAATTTTTATAGTAATTTATTTTCTCAATATTACTCAAAATTATCAATTTAAGAATGATTCCTCTAATATGTAGAATGAAAATTAAAGAGACCAAAAATAGTCAATCATAATTAAACTGATTTAATCACCAATAAAAATCTCCCTAAAAGCATATAATTTCATAATATTTAATCGACATTTTAAATAATATTAATTTTTGCAGCCAAATTTATCGGTAAAAATTGTGAGAAAGAGAATGGTCTTCTGGATATTAATAATATTTGCGAGCCGAATCCATGTTTCAACGGTGGAAAATGTCTAATTCATGAAAGCGGACATTCATATAAATGTGAATGTACTCCGGGCTACTCCGCAATGGACAATTGCAAAACACTATTGGTTATTTTAATTATTTGATCTAAAAACTAATTAAAAAATTAAAATTTTTAAAATATTAAATTTTTAAGAATAGCTCCTTAAATTATATTTAATCCGATTATTTAAAATAATTAATTAATTTAATAATTTTTTTATTTTCTTTATTTTAAAAATAATTTATTTTGTTGGGAAATTATTGTTTTTAATTTATAAAATATTTTTAATTTAGTTTTTTTACACAGGATCCTTGTCGAGAGGACGATCAATATTGCAATGGCGCAGGAGAATGCCGTATTTTGCCCAATTCCAAATTTCCATATTGTCACTGTTTCCCTCAATATACCGGAATTCGCTGCGAATCAAGTAAAAAATTAAACAAAAATTTTTGATTTAATTATTTAAAAGAATTTATTCTATTAAAAAAAATAAATTTCAGGAAGGCCTTCACATTTTAACATTTATTTTGCCGATCAAAAATCGCAATCTAATTCGCCAATAAATCAACAAATTGTATCAACCCAATTTAAATGTGCCGAAGCTTTGGGTAAGAATTAAATTATTTAATCAATAAAAAAGATTATTTAATTTATTAATTTGACCAATATTTAGAATGATTCATAAATTTAATAATAAAAATATTCAGCTGAATTTTCTTTTTGCCTTTGGGTGAATTTTGGCGAAATTGGCAGCAAAATTTTTAACAACAATGCAAATAATAATGGAAACATGCAAGCATTCGCGGCATTGAGAATGCAAAATGAAGGAATGTGAGTGAGGAAAAATTAATTAATATTTTATTATTTATTAATTTTATTAAAAATAATTGAAATTTTTATTATTATTTTTCAGTCTTTTTCAATTGCACAAAAAATATGCCGAAATTTTTGTGGAAAGTGGCAGCCAATTAATTATACCATATGGAAAAAATGTTGAGGAGTTAAGCGAACATAGTTGGCATCATGTACGATTAAAAATTGTTTCATAAAATAAAAATAATTTTTATTATCAAAAATTTTCTCTTTCTACTAATATTTATTTAAAAATGCTTATTAATAAATAAAAAATTTTGGAAAATTTTTAAAGAATTAAAATTATATTTTCTAATTTAATTATTATTCAAAGATTTGTCTAATTTCTTCGATTGGATCCGAATCCAAAGCAATTATTCAATTACATTTTGATGGTTCATTTACAAGCGTGGAAGGCCTTGAATTTAAATGGGATCGTGCTGCTTTGTACGGCGATGCTACATGCGAAATTATTTTGGGTCAAAATGGTGATAGCAAGAAGAAACAAAAAGAAGAAGGACAAGAAAAAATGGCATTTATTGGTCAAATCAGTTTGGCCGAAGTAAAAATTTAATATTTTTTAATTTATTTTTTTCAAAAATTAGTTATATTATGTGGCACTGAACGAAGAAGAATTGACAGAAAAATTGAATAATTGCCAAAAATGGAGTCATCAAATTCCGATCGATTCAAAGCCGAAAATTTCTTGGACTGATTTCACCAGCATTGATGCATTCAATTCGGCACAGATGGAAATTTTTCCGGGCATTTGTGCGAATTCAAATTGTCATCCTGGACAATTGGACGATGATTGCGATGGCACAAAAATTTGTTTGAAATAATTTTGATTCTTTTATTAAATATTTGAATTCAGCAAAATTGCCTCCGATTCCAATTGGTTGCCCTAAATCGCAATATATTTATGTGCCTGATGGAAAAATGCGGCTAACCAATGTCGAATGGGAAGGTAATATTTGTTTTGAGATTTCTTTAGAAAAGATATTGGACCTTCAGGCAGATTTTTATTAATACATTTTAGGTATATTAATTTTTTTGAGAAATTTTATTGATTTCAGGTTAATTTTTTATATATTGTTGTTGTTGTCCGGAGTTAGAATTCCATATACTCCTGTCCGGGGTTAGAATTCCATATACTCCTGTCCGGGGTTAGAATTCCATATACTCCTGTCCGGGGTTTATACTAATTTCTTTATTTTAAATTAAAATTCCAATATCTATTCACACATTCTTATCGGCCTTTATTAAATCATATTTATCAGATTCACTGGAAAACATGTTTCAATCGGCGGGTCCAAATCCAATAGTGCGTTTTGAAAGCAATTTTCGACCTGGTCAAACATTTGGATGGGGTCATTTTCGAGTGGTGTATTTGGCCGAGGATGCGGCTGGAAATTGGGCAACATGCGAAGTATATTTAAAAATTAATAAAAATTTGTAAAAATATTTAAAATTAAAAAATTATTTCATCATATTTTTGATTTTCTTCAATTTTTATAAAATTGAATTTCCACTTTCTATTTATAGTTTGACATTATGATTGCACCGGACAAATGCCAAGAGCCAAGTGTTGATCCACAAAAATATACGCTTCTTCAACTGCACGAATTGGAATGGGAGGAAAATTCGCAAGCATCTTTACGAGCCCAAATTCAATGCCAAAATGAGGAAGAATTAGTTTTCAATAACAATGCACGGCCGCCATTTTATACATGTGACAGATTGGTTGGTAAAGAATGGAATTTTTATTACAATAATTTTTAATAATATCTTAAAAAATACATAATGCGAAAATAAAAAAAAAATATAGTAGTCTGAGAGATAGTCTTAAATTCACAACAATATCTTTGGATTCTTCAAAAAGCATCGAATCGTATATAAAATTTATAATAATGCAGTCAAAAAAGAAATTAAAATGCTTAAACCGATTTCATTTTAGTTCAAAATTAAATTAGATTGGGTTAAAATCAAGCCAAAATATAATTAATCGATATTTTTAAATAAGATCTTTTCGGCATTTTCAATATTTTTTTTGGGGAAATTTCTGTTTTTTTCGGTATTTTATATATCTAGTAAAAACGTCAAAATTATTTTTAGGGCCAATGGAATCGTTGGGAAAAATTCGGTACCCCATTTACGCTGCCATCATGTTCACCAACGGACACGGCAATGCAAGAGGTGGAGGGCGATGTGCATTTCAGTGGGAATTGCACAGAAACATACAAATATGTGGATGATGTGGTCAGTAAAAAATATTTAAAAAATTTATAAAAAGAATTTCATTAGATTCATTGCGTTATGAATGCTTCGAATAAAATGGGCGGATTTTGTGAGAAAGAAAATTGCGAAGGCCAATTGATGGTGAAGACCGATTGTTTGGACAATGTTTTTTCACTCAATGATGGAGGCATAATTTTGTTGCCATCAACTGGATCAATTCAATCATTTGGCCATTCAAAAAGCTTGGTATTAGGACGAAGAGTTTTACGGCAAAAACGGGCGAAAAATTCTGATAAACAACAAACAATTCGGGTCCAATTCGATTTGAATGTGAAGTGAGTGACTTGAAAAAATAATTTTAAAAAAATTAAAATTATTCCAAAAAAAAATTAGTCTTTCATTTTTTGAGCAATAATATTTTTATCTGCTAAAACTCTAATCTCTCATAATAAAGCTATGCAATTAATAGATCTAATTATATTCTTAAATTAATTTAGATAATTGCAAAAAAAATAAGCTATCTAAAAATTATAAAAAAAAGATATATATTAAAAAAGTAAAAATTTCCATAAATCTCAATTACAATAATCTTTTTTAAATATGTTTTAATTTTTTGATTTCATTAATATTTCCCTCCATTTTAGTAATACGAAACGTGCTGTTGGGCCAGCAATTCGTGACTCGATGGAGAATTGGTTTGGCAATGATTTCAAAGGTGAACAAATACGGCTGAGTTGTTCGGACACATTCCCACAATTGCATATTGGCAATAATGGACAAACAGCATCAAATTCGGAAATAATGGTATGTTGGAATAAAATTTTCAATTTATTTTATTTTATAAATTTTTTTTGATTTAAAATTATAGGAAGAATCGTAACTTTTTTAATTATTAGAATTATTTATTCTTTTAATTTTACAAAATGGGAGTCGGAGTTCAAGAAAAAAATTATTAAATTAATTAATAAAATTTACTAAAATGGTGAATATTGGGCATAGAATTTTTCATATTTATTTCTTGTATTTATATTTTTTTATAAAAAAAGACGAAAATTTTTTGTGAATTTTCTTAATTTAGCTGTTCTATATTTTTTTTATTATATTATAATTGATAAAAATTTAAAAAAATATCTCTAAATTATTTTAATAAAATTTTTAATAGTCATCCGACGAAGCATCAACAGTACAATGTGCAACCTGTGCTCCGGGCGAAACATGGCAAAATAATGAACGGAAAATGGCCATGACCACAAATGTATTAAAAACTTATTATTTATTCTGCCTAAATAAATTTTAATTAATTTATTATTTTTTTATTCCAATTTTTAGACCGAATCTGTCCTCAATTCCGATGCTTCAGGGAATTGTGTGAAATGTCCGGTGGATACATACAAGCCTAAAGAAGGGTAAATAATAAATATTCACTATTTTTACCTAATAATAAAAATTTATTTTTGATTAAAATTATTTTAAAATTTTTGAATATTTTTAAAATAATAAAATTTAATTATGAACATAAAAATTATAAAAAATATTAATATTATTAAGCGTTCAACCTTGCACTCAATGCCCTGATGGACGAATTACGGGCGGAATATCAGGATGCATGCATTTAGCTGAATGTTTTAGTATGTAAATTAAAAGGAAAATATTTTCGCAAAATAGATAAGATAATATATGGTATATTTTGAAAATCAAATTTTTCAATTAAATTACATATATAGATTAAATTCAGATTTAATTCCTATAAATTAATTATAAACAATTTATTAAATTAAATATTTAAATTTAATTAACGAAAATTAAGTTATTTTAAATAATTTGAAATACCAGAATTTATAAATTTTTTGAATTTGATCACAGTAAAAATTTTATTATTAATAACATAATTCTTACAGTAAATTGTGATCCCGGCACAATTTTCGATTGGGGCATGGACCAATGCCGGCCTTGTCCCCGAGGTCAATACATGGAATATTCGGGGCGACTAAAATGCATGGCTTGTCCAATGGGAAAAACCACAGAGGGCGAGGTCTGAACTCCGAATAAATAAAATCATGTTTTAAAAATTTAAATCAAAATAATAAATAATTTTATCGAAAATAACATTTTTTAACAATAGAATTTATATTTCTAAAAATTTTTTAAATATTACTTATCTTGGTCAAAAATATAATAAACTATTTACAAAAAGGGTTCAACCAGTGCACAACAATGTTCCGTGCATTGCCCGCCCGGTGAAATGCTTGACGCCGATGAACATTGTCAACCATGCAAACAGGGAACATTCCGCGCCCATGACATGGATGCATGCAAACAATGCGAAGTTTCTTTGGGGATTTTGAATTTCTGTTGATTTAATATAAAATATTAAAATTAAATAAAAAAAAAATCACTAAATTTGTTAAGAAATTATTTTAAATAAAATATGTATAATCAAATAATTTCCGAAAATGATAAAAATATTTTTATATTTGAGATGTTTAAAATATTAATTAATTTTAAATATAAATTAATTGCCTTTTTTGAATTTCTATAGTTTGTATTTTTAATTTTAAATTTATTTGACATGCATTAGAATTATTTTTAACAAAACTATTAAAAAACACAGTATTGTTGTTTTGGGCTAAATGCTTAAAGCACAAAAATGCCTGCTTTTGGCGTAATGCACAAAGCACCAAAAATGCCTGCTTTTGGCGTAATGCATAAAGCACAAAAATGCCTGCTTTTGGCGTAATGCACAAAGCACCAAAAATGCCTGCTTTTGGCGTAATGCACAAAGCACCAAAAATGCCTGCTTTTGGCGTAATGCTTAAAGCACAAAAATGCCTGCTTTTGGCGTAATGCTTAAAGCACAAAAATGCCTGCTTTTGGCGTAATGCTTAAAGCACAAAAATGCCTGCTTTTGGCGTAATGCACAAAGCACCAAAAATGCCTGCTTTTGGCGTAATGCATAAAGCACCAAAAATGCCTGCTTTTGGCGTAATGCATAAAGCACCAAAAATGCCTGCTTTTGGCGTAATGCATAAAGCACCAAAAAATGCCTGCTTTTGGCGTAATGCATAAAGCACCAAAAATGCCTGCTTTTGGCGTAAAAGCACTTTGATGGGGGCTGCTTCTGCTGACGCATAATTCTTCTGCTTCTGCTGACGCATAATTATTTTTAAAAAATAATAATATCAATAAGGAAATTAAAATATTTTTAAATTGAATTTTAAAATTTATTAATCTTTAAATTGTTAAAAAATCGAAATAAATTTTAGCTTGGATTTACTACACGAAATGATGGAGCAAAAGGTGCTGATGAATGCGATCAAATTTACTGTCCACCCGGATTTATGAGGGATCCAACAATGAAGACTGACGAAAAACACAGTCAGACGGAAGTGGAATTTACAAAAATATGCCAAATTTGTCCAATTGGATATTATCAGGTCCGATTCAATTTTGTTTGAATTTTTTCATATATAAAATTGAAATAAATTAAAATAAATTACTGATTAACAATTACTTATTCCAATACCCCAGAATTTTAAGATTGATTTTTCAACCAATTTTGTATAATTTAATTACGATTTTTTGTGTTATTTTATTAATTAAAATTATAATTATTAAAAATCAGAATGAATATGGCTCTACGGAATGCATTCGTTGCCAAACCGGCTTCATTACTGCACATGCCGGAGCAAAATCGTCACGAGAATGCGATAAACCATGGGATGGAACATGTAAACCGGATGATCCTAATCCATGCCCAGATGGTAAATAATAAAAGATTACATGTTTGAATGGTAATTTTATATCCAAAACACGAATTTAGCCTTATTTTGTCATTGTATATTTGGCCATTTTGTTAAAAACCAATGCTAGCATTTGCCAAAATGGGAACCTATCCCACAATGGTAAATATTGGCATTGGATTTGCCAACAATTGACATAATTTGTAAATATATGCTAATTCGAGTTAAAATTCACAATTATCAAAAAAATTTTTGAATTTATTAAAAAATCGAATATTTTATTTTAAATTCTAATTCAAATTTATTCCAAATTTTCCATGTTAAAATAAATTTAAAATCACATTAAAATTTTCTTAAAGGTATGGATTGTATCCAAATTCATGGTTCAATTTTTGAATGCCACATTGTGCCGGTTCAAAATGATGTGGATGAAGTTAGCTTGGAAATTATTATTTTTTTGCCTAATTAAATTATTTTCATAGGATGAAACAAACCGCTTCAAGCGTCTTTGGATTCCAATCTGGTTAAGCCTAATTTCTGTATTAATATTGGCTTTGCTCCTCTTAATGGTTTTGCTAAATAGAAAAAAATGGTAAATACAAATTTAAATAAAAATTAAATGAATTTGATAAGAAATGTAATTTTTGACTATTTTTGAGCACTAAAAAATAATAAAATTTATATGGGATAATTTTGTAAAATTTTTAATATAAATTTTTAAAAATTTATTTAATTAATAAAAAATTTTAGTCCGAAAAACTAAATTATTAAATTTTAATAATCAACAAAAATTTAATATATAAGATTAAGAATATTTTTAATCATATTTTTAATTATTTTACAATTTACAAATTTTTTGATTAAAATTTAAAAATATTTTTTAAATTAAATAAAAAAATTCCAATTTTTAGGCTCCTAATTTTCCATCGACATTTTCCAAAGGCCGCATTGTTGTGTTGTAAAAAGTTGACTGTGGACAATTTGAGTAACAGTGATTTTGCACGAAATGATGAGCCGCCAATTGGCACCAGCAATGTTGTTGTTAATGTTGAAGAGGAAAGTGGCCAGCAGGAATTGGCCATGGAACAAATTGAGAGGCCACTTGAAATAAACTCAAATGGTTCTGAAATGACAAAACAGAAATTGCTTAAAAATTTGCCAATTGCTATTGTTCGACCAAATCAAAATGGTTCACCAATAAACGATGAACGGAATAAATTCAGAAGAAAGACGCAGTCTGAGTCATCTTCGAGCGCCTCAGTAATTTTTTTTATTTATAATTTTTATCAATATTTTGTTAACTCAGCGATAGGTCGTTGAATACAAATCTAGTTAAAAAATTAATTTACTATTTTTCTTACTAATAATTTTTGAGCCAACCTGCTGAATTATAGTGGGTAGATGTCTAATATGGTTTTTCCATTTAAATATTTAAAATCAATTTTTGGCATATTAAATTTAAATAGTGACCTATAAAACCTGAAAAATATTTTTGACAGAAAAAATATTTTTTTTTCAAAAAATAATTTTCAATATAATTAATTGATTATGATTTTAATTTTAACGCTTTTTTCAGGATCCATTGAATGAAATTCGCTCAAGTCTAATGGAAGTGATGAGCGCTCAGGAAGGGTTGGAGCCTGATGATTTGGACAAAAATACGAAGGTAAAAATAAAGGGAGTCATTTAATTTGGCAAC
Source organism: Pratylenchus scribneri (assembly GCA_030063045.1). Classification (NCBI taxonomy): domain Eukaryota; kingdom Metazoa; phylum Nematoda; class Chromadorea; order Rhabditida; family Pratylenchidae; genus Pratylenchus; species Pratylenchus scribneri. The sequence continues at coordinate 688,140 of JAQSEB010000022.1, read as the reverse complement.
AAAAACACTGAATTTGGCAACAATCTTTCGTGTCGAAAAATATTATATTTTTAGGCCATATAACTTGGCCAAATCAGACTTCTTTAAGATTCCCTAGCCCCTAGCCCTTAGCCCCTAATCCCATTCTGCCCTGAACCCTAACCCTAGCCTTAAACCCCTAGTTAGGGCCAAGTTATATGGCCTAAAAAATATAATATTTTTCGACACGAAAGGTTGTTGCCAAATTCAGTGTTTTTGTTGCCAAATTAATATTATCTCAAAAATAAATTTAAAAAACGAAAATAAATTGAAAAAAATCAACTAAAATTTAAAATAAAATTTGAATTATTTTAATTAGGAAATAAAATCAATTCGTCCAAAATTAACGGTTCAAACACAATCTTTATGGTCGAGGCGGCGTACTTCCTCATCGTCTTCATCCATTTCAACGCAAAGAATAAATTTTGCAGCTAAAAAATTTGTTAAAGAAGAACAATTGTCAAAAAATAAAGCACCAACATTGTATTCGGGCGAAAAAATGCTTGGTAAAAATATTGTTTTTTATTAAATTAAAAAAATTTCACAAAAAAATTCCGATAATAATATCGTTGGAGCCCCACCTTTTATGAAAAATAATTTTATTACCGATAAAAGTTTTTGTAGTCACCAAATGTGAATATTACATTGGTTTTGAATATGATCATTCCAAGCTGTTCAAAAACTGGTTTAATTTTTTTTTTCAATATTTATTTAAAAATATAAAATAAAACTAGAAAAAATAAAAATAAAGAACAAAAAAATCGAAAAATTTTAAACCTGTTTTAAACCGGCATTTGAACTGTTTGGTGGAATAAATCATAATTCATAAGTCATAACTATTCGAATTCCCCAACTTCAAAACCCTTTATCAGCAATTTCAAAAATTAAAATTACCAAATTCCCTCATAGGATCCCATTTTAAACTTTTGTTTTGTAAAACAAAATATTTTATATTTGGATTAGAAATTTCAAAAAAAAAACGCATTTATATTTTCAGCTTCTGCTCTTGCTACAGACCCAATTGGACGTTTTGTGTTTTTGGAAAGTGGAGAAAATGCCAATGAAAATAATGGAAGAGGAATTTCTGGACTGCGGCGAAATCAGAGCAACAACAAAGAAAAAGATACGCAGAAAAATGAATCACATGCACATGAGAAGCAGGGATGAGCGCAATGGCAAAAGCTACCGAACGCAAAACGCAAAACGCAATGCGTTCAAAATTTTTTTTTACGCAAAACGGAAAACGCAACGCAACGGCCTAAAATGGACGCAATAACGCAAAACGCAAAACGCAATGGTCAAAAAATTTTTTCTTTTTTGAAAATTAAAATTTTCTTTTTTCAATTATTATCAGGTCAGGGCTGTCAGATTTATTTTCAAAGAAAAGTACATTGGCCTGGCCTTGAAAAAAAAAGATTTTGATGTCAGAAAAAAAAGATTTTCGTTTTAAGCTAATATAAATTGATTAAAATTTTTCAATTAGGTTTTTTTATCATGAATGAACAATCCAGAAACATCCAGCACTAAGATAACGTTTTTTGTGAAGAAACTTTTTCGAGCCGCATAGCGAAAAATTCAAGCCAAAAATGGCCGCGCAGCGAAAAATTCAAGCCAAAAATGGCCGCGCAGCGAAAAATTCAAGCCAAAAATGGCCGCGCAGCGAAAAATTTAAGCCAAAAATGGTAAATCAACGAATAAATTTCATTAAAAAATCAATTTTTTGAAATTAAATTAAAACAATTTTCATTGCATTTTTGCGTTTTTTTTGCGTTAATTTTCCCATTTTTACGCAAAACGCAAAACGAAACGCAAAGGCCAAAAATGAACGCAATTAACGCAAAACGCAAAACGCAATGCGCTCATCCCTGATGAGAAGGTTGCGAATTCACCGAAAACTCGGCCGGAGCCAAGGCACACAAATTTATTCAATTCCACAATTCGATCTTCGATAACTGGGCGAACGGCAAAAATTTTGCCAGCAGCAAATAGTGGAAAACCATTGAGCGCTAACATAGAAGAAATGTCAAAAACAATGCCGAAAATAACCGCGACAGAGCAAAACAAAAATTTGTGTGCCAAAAATCCGCCTCCACCGCCTTCCTATGATGACGACGATGATGTGAATATTATAATTTTAATGAAAAATATTGAAATTCAAACAATATTGTTATGGCTGAGTTAGATTAGGATTTCATATAACATTTGAGGACAAAAAGGTTCAATGTGGTTGGTGGTAAAGCTCATTAATAAATTTTATATTTGGTAAAAAAATCATCTAAATATGATAACAAATGACATTTGTTTGATATTTAACATAATTATATTAATAATCTAAAAATGGCTAAAAAATAATCAACATTTTTTGGCCATATATTATTTAAATCAAAATTTTAATCAATTTTTCGATATCATTTTATCACAAAATTTTATGTCCAATAAAATGTTAAATATAAAACGAAACAGCATCTCCTCAATGAACCATTTGTCATCGATTTCTAATCCTCTCCCCAATTATTATAATAACCTTTCGATCGATTAGCGATTTTGAAAATTTTGGTACTTGTATACTTTGTATCCGCCAGAACCCTTAAAAAATTTCGATTTTTTTTTCCGCTTTAAAATCAATTTTAAATGTTTATTAATGCATTTTTATAACAAAAAAAATAACAAAGTGAATTAAATGGGGTATATTTGTGAAACTTGAGACCAAAAATGGAAAAAAATATCGGGTCCTCCAAATTCTTTTCGCCACATAAATTCATGCACATAGCTTATAACTGCTGATCGGTGTGTGCCAAAGCGTTTCTTATGCCCATGTTTGAATTTCTGCCACGTGCTTTCAATGGTATTCGTGTGTTGTTTTGAAATAGGATCGACGAAATTTTTGCTGTGGTTGACTGTGTAATGAGTGTAGAGTTCAGGAAGATCCTTGATTTTGTTGTATGCTTTCCAACAGTCCGACACGATTATTGATCCTGGGCGAATGTACTGTTGAATGTATGGAAGAAGGCTGTCGGCACTCCTTGGTCCACATGAAACAATGAAGCATTTGCCCGTTTGGCGATCCACTCCACCGAAGTACCATTGTGTATCTCGAACCAATCTGCCCCTGTTGTATTTTCTGCGTGTGATGGCCGTTTCATCTATCTCCACGATTGAATTTAGTCCACCTAATTAAAAAAATGCTACTATGGAATTATAAAATTGTACAAACCAATTTGAATTGGCGTTTTTACGAACCAGTCGATGCATATGTCGCGACAAAATGATTTCCAATCCACTATGATTTTGCGACTGATGCCCATATCAAATTCAAAATCCTTTTGTTTGTGTGTGTCACGTACCCAGTAATATGTAAATTCAAAAACCTGAAGTAGAAAATTATTAATTTTTGATCCCTTTTTCTCACCTGTTTGATTGATAAGTGACTATCAGCAAAAAAAGTTCCCTCGTAAAATCCCTTTGATGGTTGTTTTCCGTTATGATTTTTCCGCCAATTGCAAATCCATAGTGGATTCCGACGATTTTTAATCCATTTGTAGCACATTGCCTTGCCACATTCGCAAACTCTTTGTGTGTGAAGTAAATTTAATTCTTTGAACCAATTTTCAAATTCCTTGTCAGAAAGGCGTAATTTGTCGAATAAATCGCGTAATTTGAACTCTTTTAATTCTTCCATAGCTAAAAAACATAAATTAAACATTTAAAATTGATTTTAAAGCGAAAAAAAAAATCGAAATTTTTTAAGGGTTCTGGCGGATACAAAGTATACAAGTACCAAAATTTTAATCGGCATCAATTTTATTAATTCGATCCTATTTAGATGACTATATTTTTACTATCTAGCCATAATACTGAATTTCAATATTGTCAACAATTTTATAATTATAAATCATAAATATTTTTCAGGCATTCTTCTCTTGAAATCGCTGCAGAATTTCACGATATGAATTATGAAATGGATTGAGGAAAATATCAAAAAAAAGTTATGTATATTAATGTTATGTTTGTTATTTTTAATAATATTTAATAAAAAATTTAACAGTATAAAATTATATAAAAATGATTTTATCTTCTAACATGGTTAACAATATGGGAGAAATTTGTGTTTCTCATAGTAGAAACAATTTTCTGAAAATAATTTTTGACCAATTAAAATGGTCCATATACTTTGAAGAGAAAATGAAAAAGTTGTGTGACAGAAAGATATAAAAATTGTTTCATTCTTTCCCATCCTGTGACGAAAGCTGGTTTCAAAATCGGCAAAATATCCATGATTTCGTAACAGAGAATTGAGACAACAAATAATTTGCAAATTTGAAATAGCCGTTGTCTGCGTCTTTCAATCTTGCGTTTCAACAGCATTTTACGTTTTCTTTTGCGCTTATTCTTTCGTTTTAAATTTCGTTGCCATGATCGTTTCGCACGTTTCTATATTTGAGAATTAACAATTTTAATCATTATTATTTAAAAAAATTTTTTTCATTTTTTAATTGAAATAATTTAATATTAATTATTAGAATAATTGAATTAAAAATAATTTGAATTTTATTGAAAATTGAAATTATAAAAATTTTCTGAATTTTAAGGATTTCATATAAATAAATTACAATAATTTTTATTTAGATGCCAGTATTTTGCTTATTATTTTTTGCAATAATGAAATTATATAATAATATTTCCTAAAATTATAATATAAAACCTGTAAATTTAATAAATTGTTTCCATTTCCCATAATCAATTTATAAAGGTTTCGAAATTTTGAAAAAATTCCACTAGGCTGTAGAATTTCAATTTTCTCTCCCGTGAGCATTTTTTCTACCGCATCCATCAACCAATTGCTAAATTCTTCAATCGGATTGTCCTGAAAATCATTTTCATTTTGTGATATGTCAAATTTGTCAAATTTTTGGCGTATTTTCATTAAAATTTTTTCAAAATATTCCAAAATATTTTCCTTCGAATTTTCTTCAATATTATTTTTTCCCTGTTCTTCTTCAACCAAAGAATTTTCTTCCAATTCTTTTATTTCCTCATAAATATTATTGAATTTAACGTCGAATATTTCATTTAAAATTTCATCACTTTCTTCGGATTCTTTACAAAATTTTCCTATCATTTGCGATAAAGAAAATTTGTTGTTTATACTCGACATTTTCCTTTCGACCATCTTTTCCTCGTCATATTCAGCATTTGGCCTGAAACATAATTCTGTGCTTTTATTCATCATAAATACTTTAATTTTGTCTAATATTTTGATGTCATCCATGTCAATTATTTCATCTAAAAAATTTGAAAAATGTCAAATATTAAAAAAATATTTTCTAAAATTTAGATATTGTAATAAGAAATCTGAAATAAATCAATCAGAATTTTTGATGGAAAGTAATTTTTGCATTTTCCATAAAACAGCGCAATATTTTCATTAAACTATAATTTTAATATTATTAAAAATTTTATAAAAATTAACAAATAAAATTAATTAAATATTAGACCCACCAATTTGTTTCAAACGTTGCATAATTCTATCATCATTATTGGTAATAAAATTTTCTTCTCCCTTTGCTTGAATAATAATGTAGAAGAAGAAAATGGCATGAATTAAAGTTCGAAGTGATGGAAAAATTAATTTTAATTTTAACATAATTTTGATCTTTCTAATTTATTTGATTTTTATAGTTTTAAATTCAAAATAAAGAAATGGATTTTTGGGTTGATTGGAGGAGAAATGAAAATATGAAAATGTTGGCACATTATATCACATGCAGGAAATTTTTGAGTGGACGTTCGCGCAGAGAAATATCAGAGATGGAAAAATGAAATATTGGGAATTGGATTTCTCTGCTTATTATGGCCAACACGGAAGATTTCTTAAAAAAATGAAAATTTGGTCCTTATAATCGACTTGACTCGATGGCATGGACAACAATGACTTAAAAGAAAAGTCAAATTCTTGTTCAACATCAAAAATTACCAGAAAAATATTTTTAAAAAACACAAATTTAGTGGATAAAATATTAATAATGAACGGTTGAGAAGTTATTTTTTCTTCCTTATTTAATTTTGATGCAGATATTAATTTGATTAAATCATTCAGAATTTAGAATTGAATGAATTCTTGCTTTTTGGTTTATTTGGGGGAGAAATAAAGAGCAATAAAATAATGGTGGATATTTCATTGTAATTATCCCGCATTTTTGAGTGGACGAGAATTTTGTTCGCGTTCGCGCACGAACGAAATGAAGTGAAATGGATTTCTCTGATTTGGCCAAGATAGTTGTAGCTTGTAGGGGGAAATGAAGAGAAAAAAGCAATTGGTTAGCCATATTGATTTTTTGTACCATAAAATCAATTGAAAAATACAAAATGTGAAAAATTTAAAAAAATATTTTTTGTCAAATTTGATGGCACGAGGTTTGAACTTTGAATTGCGAAATTCTCACTGAATAAAAAAAAAGAAAAAAATATATGGGCACAGTATGGGATAATTCAGTACCATCAATTCCTCCTTATTTTACAACGGATAATTCAAAAATTCTAGTTTCAAAATTGAAGAAATGCTTGTTTTTTTTGACACCGTAAAACTTCTAATAGAAGCCTCGGGCTTATAAATTTCAGAGACCCTCCGAGGTGTGAACTTTTCGAAATTTTTGAAACAAAAAACTTTCGATTTAATTTCACCTAAAAATTGGTCATTTTTTACATTTTTCGCCGGGGGGCTTCTATTAGAGCTGGGGCTTCTACTAGATCGAGGGCTTCTATTAGAAGTTTTACGTAATTTGTGGGAGAAACAAAAACATTGATAAATGAATATGGGAGATATCTTCCCATCCCGCATTTTTGAGTGGACGAGAATTTGCTCGCGCACGCGATGAGCAGAGATAGGAAATTGAACGAAATGGAGTGAAATGAATTTCTCTGATATTGGCCAAAATAGAGCGGAGAGGAAATGAGGAGAAAAAACAATTGGTTGGCGATATTGATTTTTGTACGATGATATCGATTGAAAAAGGGCAAATTTATGAAAATATTTGAGAACCCGAAATTTGGATTGAAAAAATTCTCATTCCGCATTAGCAGTAATGAGTTGATTAATAAAATAAAAAAGTAAAGAAAAATAAAAAATAAATTGGATGGACCCAGACGCGGGAGGACGTTTCATTGCCGCCAGTTCATTGCCGCCGTTTCATTGCCCGCCGTTTCATTGCCGCCAGTTCATTGCCGCCGTTTCATTGCCCGCCGTTTCATTGCCCAGCCTAAAAGGGGACGTTTCATTGCAGATCTCATTGAGACGCATCGATTGGTATAATATTTGTACGTAAAATCAAAACATATTCAACGGATTGCATATTTTTGATTCTATGGTTCAAATGAAATTATCTTTATCTTTCTCCTGGAAATAAATTTATTTTTCGGTTCTTCCCAGTGTCGCGACTTCGCGCGATGATCCGGGAATTGCCGGATCAATAAAGAAGGAAGAAGAAAATGATGATTGATTTCCTTATCAGTCGCCTTCCCCCTTCCCTCCCTAATTTGCCCCCATTCCATTTTTGTCCTTTTCAGCACAAAGTTCACACATTCTCGCTAGAATACAAATACATTCAAAGTTCATTAGTTCATATGAAAATTATCACACATTCATTCCCACTCAACATATTCACATGAATTCTTTGTTAGTTTGCAAAATTGTTTACTACCAAAAAATCAGCCCATTTCGATCACCATTTTCACTCTTTATATTTATCATCAATTTAGTCATTCCATTTCATTCTCATCTTCATTCTGCATTTTGGCCATTGGGGCCTTCTCCATCTTCAATCGGCCATTGGGGCCACCATCAACATCATTCACATTCATCAAAGGGCATTGGGCCCAAATCTCCGCCATCATCTACGCCCATTGGCATTAACCCACATACACACAATTCCATACACACATTTCCATACACACATTTCCATACACACATTTCCATACACACAATTCCATACACACATTTCCATACACATTTCCAATTACAAATAATTTTAATTTAAGTCGTGTATTTTGTATTATATTTAATTGTGATAAAGGTTTAATTACCCAAGTTTGAGTTTGAGACAGGTGTTGGCGGTTTCCTTCGGCCACTAGGGCCACAATTCATCCACCCAACCATTCACATATACCATTGGGGTCCAATTCATTCATTCCATCAATCCAATCATTGGCAAATCCATCCATTCATTCATCATTGGCAAATTCCCCCTTTTTCATTGACCAGCATTGAACCTGCCCAAAGCCCGTCCGGGCACTTTGTTTGCGGAAAAAGGGCCCGCAACAAAATGGCGACCCTGGCAGGACACATCGGCCGTGCGTGATCAGTAAGAAAGGGGGTTTCAATTTCAATTTTGAATAATTTGGTGGTTTTTGAGCTGCCATTTTATTCCCCATTCATTTTCAATTTCAAATTAGAATAATTTGGTGGTTTTTGAGCTGCCATTTTATTCCTCGACCATTTTCAATTCACATTTGAGTAATCTGGTGGTTTTTTAGCTGCCATTTTGCTCGCGCGCCTCATTTTCATTTACATTTGAGTAATTTGGTGGTTTTTTAGCTGCCATTTTGCTCGCGCGCCTCATTTTTATTCACATTTGAGTAATCTGGTGGTTTTTTAGCTGCCATTTTGCTCGCGCGCCTCATTTTTATTCACATTTGAGTAATTTGGTGGTTTTTGAGCTGCCATTTTGCTCGCGCGCCTCATTTTCATTGCGCTGCCATTTTACTAGCGCGCCTCATCCATTCACAATTAAATAATTTGGTGGTTTTTGTACTGCCATTTTATTCGCACGTCCATTTTCATTCTTCATTCATCTTCTGCTGAGCCAAACACATCAATACAACCATGACCACAACCACTCGCACTCAATTGTTGACATTACTCAAAACATTTGCAAAGTTCAAAGAGGCAACGACATTCGAATTGGAACCAAGCAAAGAACTTTCCAATGCCGACAATCACAATCTTCTACAAGCCAACGCTGAAAGAATCATCTCTGAAATCGACATTCTGAAAGGCCACATCAACCGGTATGAAACCGGGATTGCCGAATGGAGTGCTTTAATCCGAAAGGCAACAAATCCAGAACAGCAGAAGGAGGCAAATGAAGAATTTAAAAAATTCGCCGATGAACAAAAAATCGACGACATGTTCGCAACAGCAATTCAATATCTAAACGATTTACTCGACATGAAAGCAAAAATGGTGGCAAAGTCAAATCTTTTCCGTATCAAGGCAGAAGCGGACCAACGAGCTGAACAAAGAAAGCACAATCAATTATTGGCTGCTATTGCTCCACCATCAACCACAAACACCACACCTGGAACTCAAACAATGGGGACATTTTACCAGCTTCCCACTCTCAAAATAAAGCCGTTCAAAGGCGATAAAAGAGAGTGGCCGACATTCATTGAGGCCTTCTCAAACGCAATCGACAAAAGGCCTGGTTCAAACATGGAAAAGTTGAACCTTCTTCGCACCCTTCTCAAAGGAGAGCCGGAGACATTGATTGCCGGGCTACGACTCGATGACAAAAATTACGACGTAGCGAAGAAAATGCTGAAGGAAGCCTACGGCGACCGAAGTAGCTACATTCGAATCCTCCACACTGATTTGGCCAATCTCAAACGATGCCATAATTTGGAGGACACTCAACAATTTCTTATGGAATTGGAACGACTGGCCAGAGAAATGGCCAACATCAAAGAAAACATTGAGGGCCCCGCAGTTTATCTCTCATTAGAGAAAAAATTGAATAAACATTTCCTGCGCATCATCCTCGCCAAAAAGGCGGAGGATCCAGACAATTGGACGACCACACTCTTCCGTTTAACGCTACGTGAAGCAGTTCAAGTGGAAGCGCGCATCAATGATGTCGCCATCGAATACGAACTCCAAAGGCAGCCGGATTCAAAATTGTCCAATAAGCAAAAGACTCATCATGTAGCGCAAGTTACAACGGGTACAGCTTCACGTCATTGGGACAGAAGCAAAGGCCCACGAGGATTGAGTCAAGAAGTGCCTCACCCCATACATTCATCATCGCATTCATTCAATCATGGGGGCCCCTCACAATGGCATTCAAGTAAATCATATGAACAATCGTACCCATCAAGTCGGCAATCTGATCAATCATCACGATCAAGCCGCTCATCGAACTCAGAACATTCATCGCGTTCCAGTTCATCGAATTCACGCCATTCGTCGAATTCAAATCATTCATCGCGTTCCAGCTCATCGAATTCAAGCCGCTCTTCGAATTCAAATCATTCATCGGGATCGCATTCATCAAATTCGTGCCATTCATCACATTCAATTCATTCATCAAATACATCAGAGGCATACGGGCAAAACTGCCCACCCCAATGGCAAAAACAAAATGCCTTTCCAATGGACAATCGACAGCCTAATCATTGGCTGAGTCCACCATCGCCATGCGCCTTCTGTGCTGATGCGCATTGGCACAATTGCTGTGATATATTTGTCACTGTCCAGCAACGACTAGCTGTGGCACGGGAGAAGAATTTGTGCTTCCGTTGCCTACGAACAGGCCACCTCGGAATCAATTGCCCAAAACCGCAAAAGTGCTACAATTGCCGCTTAATGCATCCAACCGCTCTTTGTCGTCAGGAAATGGATCAATGGGATCCATCGCCAAATTCGACTGAACAATCACATCATGATGAACAACTCGAGGATCAAGGTCCATCAACTTCACATCAGGCCTCTTCACATCAATCAGCTAGTCGCCATGTTCAATTCAAGGACCATGATCAAGGATCTTCAGCTTCAGGCCACGACGCAGCGCATCAAACATTGGGCCACCGGGAGTGTCGCGACTTCGCGCGATGATCCGGGAATTGCCGGATCAATAAAGAAGGAAGAAGAAAATGATGATTGATTTCCTTATCAGTCGCCTTCCCCCTTCCCTCCCTAATTTGCCCCCATTCCATTTTTGTCCTTTTCAGCACAAAGTTCACACATTCTCGCTAGAATACAAATACATTCAAAGTTCATTAGTTCATATGAAAATTATCACACATTCATTCCCACTCAACATATTCACATGAATTCTTTGTTAGTTTGCAAAATTGTTTACTACCAAAAAATCAGCCCATTTCGATCACCATTTTCACTCTTTATATTTATCATCAATTTAGTCATTCCATTTCATTCTCATCTTCATTCTGCATTTTGGCCATTGGGGCCTTCTCCATCTTCAATCGGCCATTGGGGCCACCATCAACATCATTCACATTCATCAAAGGGCATTGGGCCCAAATCTCCGCCATCATCTACGCCCATTGGCATTAACCCACATACACACAATTCCATACACACATTTCCATACACACATTTCCATACACACATTTCCATACACACAATTCCATACACACATTTCCATACACATTTCCAATTACAAATAATTTTAATTTAAGTCGTGTATTTTGTATTATATTTAATTGTGATAAAGGTTTAATTACCCAAGTTTGAGTTTGAGACAGGTGTTGGCGGTTTCCTTCGGCCACTAGGGCCACAATTCATCCACCCAACCATTCACATATACCATTGGGGTCCAATTCATTCATTCCATCAATCCAATCATTGGCAAATCCATCCATTCATTCATCATTGGCAAATTCCCCCTTTTTCATTGACCAGCATTGAACCTGCCCAAAGCCCGTCCGGGCACTTTGTTTGCGGAAAAAGGGCCCGCAACACCAGAGTCACATAAAAAATAGATGCAAAAATATGTTGAAAATTTGATGTAATTCTCAAAATATTGTAAAAATGAGAAAATTGTCAAAATATTTTGAAAAGATATAAATTGTTAAAATATTTTTAAAATGAGTAAAATTCTGAAAATTCAAAGTCAAAAAAAATTCAAAAGATTTTGAATATAATAGGAAAAAATCTGCTCAAAATTGTTTACATTTTCAAAATATACCAACTTCTAAAATATTCTGGAAATAGATAAAATTCTGGGAACATTTTGAGAATTTAAAAATTTTGAAAATATATTTTCACACTCATTTTCAAAATCAATTTGAAAATTTGAGTTAAAATATCGACAAAATAGTACCATTTGCAAAATATTTTTGGAACACATCTAAATTTTGAGAATATTCTGGCAAATTGTGTTTATTGACCTTTCCCCTTGTTTGAGTTGGGCCGAAGGCAATGAAAGGAACAAATAAATGTTTTAATGGAAGAGGATACATAGCCTCTTTAGCTCAATGTTATGTCGCTGACTTTAGGCCTTGACTACTCGGCGGGTTCGAATCCCAGCTGCGGCAGATGATTAAAATGAGTGAAATCAGAATCAGAACAACGGAAAAAAGTCAGAACAGTGCGCGAGAAAAATCAGAACAAGGGAAAAATCAGAACAGAAAATCAGAACAAGGGAAAAATCAGAACAGGAAATCAGAACAAGGGAAAAAGTCAGAACATTGCGCGAAAAAATCAGAACAGGGGAAAAATCAGAACAGAAAACCAGAACAATGCAAATCACCTTTTTTGCCCCATTTTCAAAATATTCTGAAAATGAGTCTCATTTTGAGAATAGATATTGAAAATATGGTTCAAAAGATTTTGAAAATGTTTTCAATTTTCAAATTATTTTCAAAATTCAAACAAATATTTAAATTCAATAGATTTTGACTAGATTTTTAAAATGAAAATGAAAAGAATTTTAGATATCTTTTCGAAATTTAAGTCATTTTAAAAAAATTCTCAAAATAATGTGCATTTCTAAAGTGGTCTAACTCAGAAAATTTGGTGAATTTTCACAAGATTTTCAAAATTCGGTCCAAAAATTGTGACTCTGGGTTTAATTTCAAAATTCAAAATTATTATGAATTGAATTTAGATAAATGATAATTGGAATTAAATTTGTAGTGTATTTGTATTATAAAATTTGGTTGTATAGATTTAAACAAAAATATTTTTTGCGAAATAATTTCTTTAATTATATCTAAAAATCTACTGGAAAATAACGGAAAAATTAAAATATAAAATTTCCTAAGAACTAACCGGCAAATTGCCGCTTATTATCAGTTGCAGAGAGAACTAGTAAAATTCATCAATAGCGAGAGAATTGCCAGTGTCAATCATTACAAATGAAAAATGGAAAAATTTGATTAAATATACAATTAAAGAAATACCAATTTTTGTTTTAATTTCTGAAATAATAATGAGATAATTTTTTAGATTTAATGACATATTATTAACTAAATGAACTTATTAGGATGTAATTAAATTTTATCTGGCAATTAAGGGGATTTATTTGCATTTTGGATTGATAATTTTTATTTGGGTGGAATTAAGTTTGCCTGTCTGGCAAATGGAAGTGATTTACATTTTGAATGGTTTATCTTTATTTGGATGGAATTAAGTTTGTCTGTCTGGAAAAAATTGCATTTTAAGATGGATAATTTTTATTTGATTAGCATGAAGTCTGGCTTGAAATATGGATTCGTTTTTGTATGGATAATTTTGATGATTATCCGTGAAAATACTTGTGATCAAGGAAGCAAAATTGTCGCATTTTTGGCCCACGGATTTTGATATTTTTTTGTTTGCACAGAAATTTGCCCCCATTTGGGGACCTTTATAAACCCGTTAAAATCACACAAATTCATCATTTTCCATCCAATCCATTTATCCAAATTCCCAACATTTTTCCTGCTTTAAAATATTCTCCGAATAAAATGGCTGCCAGCAAAAATGTCTTCCCAATGTTGTACTTCAGCTTATTTCTCGTGTTGACCATTTTATTGATTCAATTATATGTCGTGCCGGTGGACGGTCAAAATTGTAAACCTGTTGGTATGTTTAGTAAATGCTCAAATTATCATTTTTATTATTACCGTTTTAGATTGTCCTCCCAGGCATCCAAATTGCTGTAACCTGTAAATAAGAAATCATTTCGACCGAATGAAAAATGTTGATGAAAAAGAAATTTACTGAAAATGATTAAATTTGTTAACAAAAAATTAAATCAAATTCAATTATTAAATATATTGCAACACCCAAAAAATTTTTTGCTAATATAATTTGATAAATGTTATTTGAGCAAAAATTGATTATCATAAAATATATTTATAAAAATTGATGGCATTGAGTTGAAAGGCAATTATTTTTGTGATTTTTTAATATAATTATAATCTTATTGGGCTATGCCATTTGGTTAGGCTATATGTCAATAAAAGGGTTCACACTTCACATTCATTTGCCCAATAATCTTTTATTCTATTCAAAAGCCACAATACATTTGATCAAAAAATATAAAATAAATTAATATTTTTTTTTAAATTTATAGCAATAATAAATTCATTGGATAAAATAAATTATTTTCTCTTTATTGATTTTATACTTTTTATCAAAATAAAATAAATTTTAATAAAATTAAAATAAAATAAAAATCGAATAAAAATCATAGCATTTAATGCCTTTTAAATATTCAAACAAAATTAAATATTTAAAAGCTTAAAATAATAAAAATCATTTGACATCTTTCAATTTTTTCTCTTTTTTTTTTATTTTTCCCATTTTAAAACTTACTTCTTCTATAAACGAAACAAAATTTTGATGAAAATGAAATTTCCGATCTTCATTTTGCCTATAATTTTCCTGATTTTCTTTGTTAAATGCATTCAATCCAAATTTGACTACAAAATTACTGGCCAACTCAACATGTTTGACAAAAATAGTGGCAAATTTTTTCCAGCATGCCTATACCAAATTGAATTGCATGATAAAAGTTTCAATATTCAATTTACGATTGTTGGCACGAGTATTACGTCGAGTGATGGTGAATTTGCTGTATCCGCTAAAGTGCTTTCCTTGCCTTATATATATGTGACAGATCATCCCGGCAGATCTGTAAATGAGTTCTTTTTAACTTAATACAAAATAAATTAAATAATTAATGCTTTGATATTATAGCAAAAAAAGATAAGATTTAATGATAGAAAAAATGTGGTAAGGGACTGTTTTAGAATTTCGATGCTCTTTCAGAAAGGGCAAAAAGCACATTTTGACGTTACATTTTATAATGGACCGAAAACACAAATCAAAAACACATTTTATAATCGAAAATACATTTTATAATGGACCGAAAACACAAATCAAAAACACATTTTATAATCGAAAATACATTTTATAATGGACCGAAAACACAAATCAAAAACACATTTTACAATCGAAAATACATTTTATAATGGAGTGAAAACAAAAATCAAAAACACATTTTATAATCGAAAATACATTTTATAATGGACCGAAAACACAAATCAAAAACACATTTTATAATCGAAAATAAAATTTTATAATGTACTGAAAACACAAATTAAAAACACAATTTATAATCGAAAATAAATTTTATAATGTACTGAAAACACAAATTAAAAACACAATTTATAATCGAAAATAAATTTTATAATGGACCGAAAACACAAATCAAAAACACATTTTACAATCGAAAATACATTTTATAATGGAGTGAAAACACAAATCAAAAACACATTTTATAATCGAAAATACATTTTATAATGGACCGAAAACACAAATAAAAACACAATTTATAATCGAAAATACATTTTACAATGGACCGAAAATAAAAATCAAAAACACATTTTATAATTGAAAATACATTTTATAATGGACCGAAAACACAAATCAAAAACACATTTTATAATCGAAAATACATTTTATAATGGACCGAAAACACAAATCAAAAACACATTTTATAATCGAAAATACATTTTATAATGGAAAGAAACACATTTATAAGTGAAAAAATAATATTTAATATATAATGTAAATGTAATGTATTATTGTTTTTATTTGTAGCATAAGATCTACGGCATTGTATGTTTGCTGCCAGATGTCGAGGAACAAAATGTTACAATCAATGTTGGCATTGAACAATATAATCAGAATTATGCAACAACAAATGGGATACCATCCTTGGTTACAGCGTCAAATCATTGTTTCAAAAGTTTTTGGCAATCTGGACAAAAAGAATAAATATATTTTTTTAAATGGATGAATCAAAGATGACTAAAATTTCTTTGTGATTTTTTCGCCGATATCCAATATTTTAATAAATTCGAATAAAATGTTAAGCATTTATAAAAAAGATTTATTTTAGAAAAAAAATTACGAAATTGAAATTTCTATAAGTTCTATTTCCATAACCAATCAAAATAAAAATGTTGAATTTTGAATTTTTTTTATTTTTAGAGGGTGTCTACAATTCAATTAGAGATTAATTAAATGCATTTTATTTAAAATACAATTTATATAGATTGTGGAAAATGTGATGTGGCAAATGGAAATCAATTTTTCATTTCGATTTTATTTGCCGTGGGCCCAAAATGCGAAAAACTTTGCTTCCTTATTTACCAGAAAAATGAGAATTTGATGGAATAATGGTTGACTATCTGGCAAGTGAAAGGGATTTAAATTTTGGATTGATAATTTCGAGCGTTTTTACCATGATTGACACGATAGACGAACAAGGAAATTTTTCTCATTTTAGAGAAAAGGATGTGATAATTTTTTTTCTTATGTTAATATTAAGGAAAATTTTAACCATTTTAGAGGCTTTATAAGCCCATTGGAAAATCACACAAACTCATCATTTTCTATTCCATCAAATTTATCCAAATTCCATACTTTCCTAATAAAATGGTTGCCTTTAATTCGTTCTACAAAAATTCCTTCCCCATATTGTTTTTCAGTTCATTTCTTTTGCTGACAATTTTGTTGATTCAACAACATTTTATGCAGGTGGACGGTCAATGCTCCCCACGTATGTTTATAGTAAATGGTTGATAAAAAAATAATTTTATTTGTGCCTTTTCAGCATGTCCTCCCGAAACTCCATTCTGCCAAGCTAACACTAGCACCTGTTACTGCATACCAAATCGCACAATTTGTATAATTTTAGATACATATCATTATTTTTAAACGGGATATTTTTAATTTTCTCTTAAAACTTTAAAAAAAATTTATGCAAAGAACAACATTATTTTATTTATACATATATGATTTTTAGTATGTAAATTGGATCGAGAGTGTTGCAGTGGACACTGTTTTAAACTCAACGGCACAATTCCATTATATTGCCTCCCTTGAAGGCTGCTGAGAGGAGTAGAATGTGTGCGAGAATAATCATTTCCTATGAAAGATGGAAATGTAGATGATAGAGAAATAAACTAAAGATGATTCAATTTGTAAACAAAACAACAAAAATTTTTAATTCAACCGTTAAATATAATTGTAATAAAAAAATTATTTGTATTAGAATACAATGATAAATTTTATTTGACAACTTAATTAATAATTAATTAACATTCATACAAAAAAATCGAGAAAATTTTAATTCTTTCATCCAATTTTAAATAGTTAGATGGAGGAATTTTTTCAAAATATCAAAGAAAAAACTTTGAAACTTAAATTTTTTTGTGATTTCTTCGATTAATTTAAATTCAATGCAATTTTTATTCTCAAAATCTATTCAAAATTCAAACTTGTTTGATAAAAATGTATCAAATTGTTCGTCTAATTCAGCTATATGCAAATGTAAGATATAAAATTTTATTTGTCGGAGACTGCCGGTCTTTGGGTTAAAGGAAAGTGGAGAGAGAATTGTTTTCTGCTTACAAATTGCCTTTGAGCATTGATATTATTATAAGTTCACATTTTTGATGAATAAATCGATAAGTATTGATTTTCAATAAAAATTTTAAGGAACAAATTTTTAATCCGTATCAAAACAAAAAAGAATTATCATTTTATTGCTATTTGGCAAATTAAATAGTCTATTTGGCAATTTCAGTAATTTATTTGGCAAATTCAATATTTTTACGACAGAAAATCCTATTTGGCAAATTAAATAATATCCAATAATTATCAATCTCATTTAGTTTATCCCAGAATTTTTCATCATCAACAAATTGCCAAATCCACAATTTGCCTCCATTTTCAGACAAATTCATGTGGAAGGATCGCCTTAAAAGCTGTACAAATATTAAATTTAAAATAAATATTCACATTTAAATTAAAAAAAATCAAATCTGGGATTTTGAATAACAAAGTAGGGTCAAACATTAAAGTATAATCTAATTTTTCAATAATAATCTCTGTCAAAAAAGTTGGGTTTACATTTGTACAATTTCCTCAGTTCTGGGGGAAAATTTTTGGTGATTAGTACTGATAAAAAGTTACATAACTAATTTTATTTGATAAAAAATGAGCCTTTTAAGCCTTATTAGTAATTTCATATTTTTTCATATTTTCGAAAAGGGTTTATTTTTTAGACTAATCTTATTAGACAATATAGACTGATTTTTAGTATTGTTGGGCATATATATAGTAAAAATGAATAAATCCAGCAAAAATCATCGCCAGATTGGATTCAGAGAAAGGGAGATCTGAAAATGGATTTTTTTTAAAAAAGAATGGCCTCCTTGTGATACGATAATTTTCTTTGCTTTTTTCTTTATTCATTTGTAATTATAATAATGCATTTTTGTAGTTTCGCACAATTCTGCTGAAATTGAATAAAAATTGAAATTTTATGTTGAAAAAAAACATCGAATATTTTTAAATATTTATTTTTTTCTCTTAAATTGCCTTTTTAGGCTTGAAAAAAAAATGAAATTTTTCACTTTATTCTTTTTAATTTTTATAAATATTAAAAAAAATTTGTTAATTTTGTTTTATTTTTATTTCTTTTGATGTTTAAATTTCCTGATATATTCACGGGTAAAATGGGAAAATGGAATAAAAAGGCATTTGTTCAAATAAAATGGAAAATTTTGTTATTCTTTTTTTTTAAAAATATTTATCTCATTTCATATAGCGAGAGAAGAAAGATTCCACCGATTATGGGCTAATCAAAAACTGTACAAACAATTTTCGAGACTGCTCATAAACCCAGTGGCTTTTGGGCTTAAATTTCATTTTCCTTCTCAGAGGGAAAAGGGATATATATGTTTGAGTTCGTTTCATAAGAAAATCAAAACAATTTTTAAAAATTGTAAAATTGTTTCGCTAGGGTACATATAACATAGAATGAGCTGAAAATGTGCTTTTTTTACTAACAAAAAAAAATTAAAATATTATATAAAAATCAAAATAATTTTCTTAAAGATGCATTTTCTTTCCCTCTTCAAAAAATGTTGCAATATTTTTCCCCTCTCACTGCTTATGTTTTTCCTGCTAATATTTGGCATTAGCAATTGGCAACGGGTGGATGCAACTAATAAAGGAAAAGAAGTGGATAAGACACATAAAGAAGAAAAAAATGTGGACCCGGCAAAAACAAGGCTCAAATTCGAATTTTTTCCGAAGAAAAAAGACAACAAAAAACACAACATTTTATATATAATGAAAAATGGAAGTCCAAGTCATTATGAATTCAACAAGAAACTCGCGTTAACTTTGCATCCTGAATCGGCTGTAGGGAAAATTGTGAGTAAAAATATTGTTTAAAAAAAAGAATAAATATTTAAAATTAATAATCAAACCCAGTTTTTTGCACCAATTTTCAACTAGAATAAAAAATTAGTGTAGAAAATTTATATCATATTTAAAATACTCATAATATTTCGAAAGGTTATTCTCGTTGTTGATTCATCCGGCAAAGCAGTGAAGGATGCTGAAGGCAAAAAAAAATTTATAAGAGAATTGACTGAAGAAGAGCATATTCAGTACGAAGATGCGGAATTGGCTACACATATTGACGATCGGCTGGAAGTTTTGTATTTTTACGGCGATAAGCTAAAGTAATTTTGAACCAAAATGGCTATTTTTAAATAAATTTTAAAGGAAAGCGACCAAACATAAGACATTGTCACGGTCACCATCTATTTCTTCAGGCATTGGATCATCATCCAAAAAGGGGGAAACTCCACTTTCCAGAACGAATTCTGTGGGATCATCTAAAAAGGGGGAAACTCCAAGGGGAAGGCCGAATTCGCCAGGCATTGGATCATCATCCAAAAAAGGGGAAACACCACGGGCAAGATCGTCGTCGTCATCAATAAAAAGGGGAAGATCAAAATCTCCGCAAGCTATTGAGAAGTCATCAAAGAAATTATCGCGGTCCAGTTCCTCCTCAACAGCTTCGGATGGAAGCAAGAAAGAAAAACTGGTGTTCCCTTGGGAGGAAAGAGACTTTGAAAAAATCGAGTCAATCTGCGGAAGCGATGGAAACACCTTTTTCCGTATGTGATTTTTAATAATCATTATTATAAATTATTAATTAAATAAAATAATTCAATTAATGGGGCGCGCGCTACAGTCAAAAAATTATTCCATTTTTCAAATTGCATTCAGCATTGACAAATAACAAAAATCATATGAAAAAATTGGAACTGGAGCATTTTGACATTGGCATCGCGGAGGTCTGGGATTGGTATGCATTCTACATTTTCGAGATGCTTGGCATCCCCACAACCGTGGCCACCTCCGCCATGCCAAGCCAGGCGCAATTCTACGCTTGGATGGACAATTACGAGCAAAAACTTATTAAAGCCAATATTCCTGGTAATTAATTAAATGTTCTACTATTAGATTTAGACAAATAGAATACTATTAGATTTATACAAACAGAACTGTGATTTACATATTTATATCAACATGCGTGTTTTGAGCACATGATAAATTGGTTTTTTTTAATTTTTTTCTAACAGTAAGAATTGATTTTTTCAATCGCAAAAGTAACCTCTAAATATATTTTTTTAATGCTTATGAATTTTCATGAAAAAAGTAAAGGGGGGAAACTTTTCATAATAAATTTTTTTATAAATCAGACTCCAAAATTTTCAAAATTTTTCCGCATAATTTCCACTATTTTTTTTATGAGTCAAAGAAAATTCGTGCCAAAGAATAAAATTATTTTTGAATTTTTTCTAGCTATAACTTATCTAGAAAAAATGGGGAAAATTTTTTAAAATTTTTTTTCTGAAAAAGGCACCTTTTTATGCAAACTAATTTGCCAATTTTTGTTTTTTTTTATTATCAATTTTGGCGATTTTTAATAATCTAAAATTCTTCTTCCTAATATGAGAGCAAATCATTCTTTAAATAAATTTAATTTACCTATTCGGCCGGGTCATAAATTATTTTAATTTTTTTTAATTTTATAATATATTATTTATTATATATCAATATTATTATATTATTTTATACCATATTATTGTTTTAAATTAGTATTATTCTTTTTTATTCAGAGCTATGGAGTGCTCCAAAAAAAGACAATCTTGCCACACGGTATAAAACGAACATACAAAAGGCGAAAAACGATTACGATTTGGCGGTAAATTTATATATTTTTTAATTTTTTATTTAATTTTTAAAAAAAAATAAAAAAATTTTTCTAAAATATCAAAAATTTTTAATTTCTTCTTAGGACGCCTATTACTGCTCAAAGATGAAAGATATAGCCAAGGAGAAGAGGGAAATAAAAAGAGGTGAAGATATGAATGCGGTGGAAAAAACAATCACAGAATTTGGCGATAAATGTGTCATAATGATTGAGAATTACAAAAAAAAGAAAAAAGAGGAAAAGGAAACGGAAAGAAGGAAAAAAGAGAAACCTAGGGTGGTGGAACACACTATTTTCGAGAAACTTTTCAAGAAGTCGAAAATTTATTTTGTGAACACACAGCCGATTGTGGACTTTCCACTGCCGAATCCGCCCAAGAAAATGACATTCATAGGTGGCATAGCAACAAAGGTAAAATATTTTAACAGATATAAATTTTTAATTATTTAATTTAATTAATTATTTAATTTTATTATAAATTATTTTTTATGGAAAATCCACTCGGATTAAACGAGATGAATGCATAAGAGTTCAACAAAAAAGAAGAATAAGCGAAATTAAAAATTAAAAAAATAATCATAAATAACTAAATAAAAATTCTAATCACCACAAATTTATTCCAGACTGAAAAACAATTGAATGAAGACGAGGTGAAAATCATTGCCAAAGCGAAAAAAACTAAAGGCCTGATTTACTTCAGCTTGGGCTCGCAATTCAGAACCGCTCAAATTCCACGGAATGTGCGCGCTAGTTTTCTGCAATTCATAAAGAACCATCCAGAATATGAGTTCATCTGGAAATTGGACCAATTGAATGAAATCAAAGAGAAAGAGCGGCCTAAAAATTTGCACATTATGACATGGGTGAACCAGCCTGCATTGTTAGGTGAGCGGATGCATCCAGTGTAATCCGGATGAGATATCCTCATCCTCAATCTGCATCCATTCCTCCTCATCTGCTGGATGTGACTGCGGATGAGGATGAGAGAATTTGGGAGATGAGGGGTCTATCTATTCCCTACCGGCGGATTCGCTACCGCCCGATTCGCTACCCGTTTTTCTACTTATCAGACTCTGGCTCCCTGTGATAAAATAAATTTGGTATCATTCAAAAGCTGAGATTCTGCTCTATCGAATGATATTAGAAACTTCCCGATTGGTTGATTTTTGGCCAAGTTATGCTCAAATATTGAATTTTATGGCCAAATCGTATTTTCTGGCCATAACTTGGCCAAAAATCAACCAATCGGGAAGTTTTTAATATCATTCGATAGAGCAGAATCTCAGCTTTTGAATGACACCAAATTAGATTTTCTAACTTTTTATCCCAGGTAGCCAGAGTCTGATAAGTACAAAAACGGGTAGCGAATTGGGCGGTAGCGAATAGGGTTTTTACCATTTAGGAGGGGTGGATGAGGATGAAAAAAAAATTTGGAAATGCACAACAATGGCTGAATCTCTGCGAAGAAAAAATGTTATTTGAATATAAATATACTCTATCAGATTTTGACAAGTTCATGCCCATATTAAAAAATTTATAAAAATAATCCTTTCACA
The DNA here is from genome assembly GCA_030063045.1 of Pratylenchus scribneri. Taxonomy (NCBI): domain Eukaryota; kingdom Metazoa; phylum Nematoda; class Chromadorea; order Rhabditida; family Pratylenchidae; genus Pratylenchus; species Pratylenchus scribneri. Next base: position 665,192 of record JAQSEB010000022.1, on the reverse strand, counting down.
TTTTAATGCGCTGTAAGAAAAATGAAATTATGGCTAAAATATCTAAGTTCATTAAAAATCGAGTTGCCTAAAATAGTTGTTCTATTCACATACATTTTTGACCCTTAATTTTTAAAAAATAAAGATTTTTTTTAAAAAAAAGGCCAGAGTGCTAAAACTTTTGTCTATTAAATCTTAAAACCATAAAAAGTAAATTTCAAACAACAGAATTTCAAAAACAACAGAATTTAATTTTTTTTTGAAATTCTATTCCCTCTATTTATATAGCCCAAGAGGAAACCGTATTGTTCATTTCCCACTGTGGCATGAACAGTGTGCTGGAGGCTGCCCAAATGGGTGTTGCCCTGCTTTGCATGCCCCTCTCTGCTGACCAATTCTATAACGCAGAGGCAGCACATTGGAACAAACTAGCCGAAATATTGGACAAGACTTTGATTGTGAAAGGGCCGGTGCACGATGGGGTGAAATACATCACTGATAAAATGTTGATTGCATTGGGGTAAGGTTTTTCTTTTTCTAATTATTTATTAATTTTTTTTTATTTTATATGTTTATTTAAAATAAAAATTAAAAAATATATAATAAATAAATTATAAAATAAAAAATATATAAAAAAAATGAAAAATAATAAAAAATAAAATAAGAAATAAAAATACTTTTTACCAGTTACCATATTGAATTTAATTAAAAAAATTTATATTTCCAAATAAAACGAATCATTTGTAGACCAAAACAAAATAAAATAATACATATTTTTACATATGAATAATCGAAAACACACATATGTGTGATCTGTGATAGATACTAGATATCTAGATATGCACCTCATAAAAAAAATAAAATTATAAATAAAAAATAAATCGCCTTATTAAATGAATAAAAATAATTTTAAAAAACTCAACACAGTCATGCAAAAACGATTGATGATGTGAAAGAAAAGTTTGCACATATACATCCCGAAAAAGTTTTTCTGGCACGAATGCATGAATTATTTGCGGGACATTTATGAGAGGATTTGGATACGATTGAAAATTGGAAGTGAAAATGAAAGAAATTTGGCTGAATATTTTATTATGGAATAAAAATATTTAAAAATAATCATTTAGAATAATTAGCAATTTGGATACAAACTTTTTTTTTATAAAAATAATATTAATTTTATTTAAATGAGATAAAGTTATACCCAAAAATATCCTGAAAATTTCGTTAATCCATAATAAAGATGTTTATAAATTATTTATGAACATAATTCTATACATTCTAAACCAATTTCAATAAAGTTATTATTATTAAAAACAAAAAGTAAGCTATTTAATTTGATAAGAAAATCATTAAAATTAATTCAGTCATTGATTAGTTATTATAAAAATATGTCGGCCCGACACCACAGCGGTTTGGCGTATCCATTTTCATATTTTAGATTTTGGCTTTTAACCGATGTTTGGAGATTATTTCCCCGTAATTTTAGAAATTATAATGAAAACGAAAAAGCTTTTGAAAAATTAGCAAAATGATTTGCATAAAAATATTTTTCAAAAGGGATAAGATATTTTCATTTTCTCATATAATCTTTTTTTTTTTTCAAAGTTTTCTATATGATTTTTAGCATGTAAAAATGGTGAGATTTGTTGCAGTGGAGAATGTCATTGGTTTTATAATGTATGTAACGGAATTTGAAAGGGAATAAAATGTGCGAGAATATTGCTCTTCCATGAATGAAAAAATTAAAAATTTAAATGAAAAAGAATTAAACTAAAGACGATGATCGATCATTGAATTATGTGTACAAAATTTTAAATAGAACAATATTACCAAATTCAGCTGATAAATGTAAATGCAATTGTTTGGGATATGGTCAAATGAAATTAGGAATTGATTTGAATAGATGATGGCATTTTGATATTCCCATCTTCCATAAATGACAATTCATCCTTTCCCATCCCAATTTCCCCATTGCGCTGAACCATGAAATGTCGCGTCTCAAAATGTCGCGGCACGAAATGTCGCCAAGGAGAAAAAGCATGAAATGTCGCCACATAATATACTATGATATTTTACATTAAAAATCTTAAATATAGGGTAATCAGAGGTGGGGAAGCCGATTCTGATATCCATTTAATTGATATCTTATCAAGTAAAAAATATAACATGATGAAAAATCAATGATTCCAAATCAAGTCAAAATATACATCAATCGACGCGTCTTGATGAGAGAATTAAGCAATTTTTCTCAAATAAAATTTATCAAATCATAAAAGAATTTTTGGGAATTGCAATTCATTTAATAATTAAATTTGATCTAATTTTTTTTAAACAAATTTAATCTAAAACAAAAAATCATACAAATCCGTGGGTCCAAAACGAAAAATTTTTGCTTCGTTTTTCACTAGAAAATTGAAAATTGGATGAACAATGTTTGGCCTATCCGGCAAAAAGTCATGGGATTTGCATTTTAGGATGGATAATTTTGAGCAATCCTTCCTAATATGATAGAAGAAAATGAAGCAAGCAAATTGTTCACATTTTGGGCACATGAATTTGGATAATTTTTTACTTTGAAACTAGGGAAAATTTGGAGTCCTATGAGGCAAATGGCAAATGCATGGAATTTACATTGTGGTTGAATAATTTTGATCGTTCTTGTCAGTTGTCAGATTATCTCGGGAGGAAAGGTAGAAAAGTTATTCTCAATTTGGACTCGCGTATTTTGAAATTTTTTTTTAGATTTTTGATATTGAAAAAAGAAAACAATGTTGTTGGCCTTCTGGGCCGAGGTAAAATTAATTTAAATGGCATAATTGGTCAAAAATGCTTTATGAATTCAAATTTTTGTTATTTGTATACAGCTCATCAATATTTGGTCGAAAGCTAGATTCGACGGAATAGGTGCTATTTTTCTTCTATGCTTTATAAAAAAATTAAAATTTCATTAAAATTTTATATGAATTGATAAAGGAATGCCAATTCTATATTATTTTAAAATTTTGTGATTTATTTTAATTTTATAGATGATTTTTCTTTTTAAAGGCCATTTATCATTTTTAATATTTACTTTAAAAACAATAAATGGATGAAAAATTGCCAAAAGTTATGGCCAAACTGGCAAATTAGGCATTCCTTCCTCCTTTTTTGTTCGATTCCATTTCACTATTATTTCCTAATTTTTACATTATTCTCAAATGATTACTTTGCGAATGATTTTTCAAAAATTTATTTTTGAAAATTTTTAAATATTTTTTGGATATAGAAAGAATTTTTTAACGAATGAAATATGCAAAATAAAAAGTTGGCCTGTGACTTACAAAAGGCTACCATTTTGTTGATTTTTACTACGATCGGTCTTCACCCAAAATTCGGCAAATTTTCTTTTGTATTAAAAAAGAAAACTAATATCCAAATCTCTGTAATCAAAATGGCGAATAATCTTTGTTTTTTTTCCAGAAAAGTTGGAATTGAATGGAATGATATTTGATATATCCAACAAAAAGAAATGCGATTTTGCATTTTGGATGGAAAATTTTTAAGTTTGGCCTCTCTAGCAAAAAGGCAAGTGATTTTGCATTTTTGATGGATAATTTTGTCTTGTCAGCAGGTTATGATGAGGGAAACGAACCAAAGTTCGTATTTTGTGTCAATGAATTTGGATAATTTTTGATACGGACACAAATTTGCCCCATTTTGAGGCCTTTATAAGCCTTTTTGAAAAACACACAAGTCCATCATTTTTAATTCCATAAACTTCAAACAAATTCCAATATTTCGAATATTCTCCAAACAAAATGGCTACCAACAAAAGTTCTTTTCCAATGTTGTTCTTCAGCAGCTCATTTCTCTTGCTGATCATTTTTTTCATTCTTCAACAAGATGTTGTGCAGGTTAATGGTCAATGTACCGATGTTGGCCAGCGTATGTATAATTTTAGTATATTGCATTCCACAGTGGTAGTTTTCTTATTATTACTATAATTTGTTGAGATTGGGATTTCAATTCATATCAGGGTGACCATTTTACCACATAAATGTGGCTTTTGCCACATTTTCGACTATCCTCCCACATTTTTTCCACATTTTTGACTTCCCCACATTTTGCCACATTTCTCAGATTTTGGAAATTTTTAAAAAATCATTAAAATTCCATAAATATTCTCTAAAAGATTTCAAATGAATTTTTAGCAAATTTTAAGAAAATGCCACATTTTTTGCCACATTTTTGGAAAATTTTGCCACTTTTTCCCACATTTTTCATAGTCTATGCCACATTTTTGGTCATACCAAATTATCACCCTGATTCATATATGTAAATAAAAAATTTAAACAATCAATCAAAATAAAACAAACGAGATATTAAAAAGTAATAATTTTAATTTTCTCTTATTTTCCATTTAAAATGAGATCTAAATAAAAACTATTTTTAATTCAATATAATTTTTAGAATGTGAGAGCAATGACCAGTGTTGTACTGAATTCTGTCTGTGGGGTGTGTGCCAAACTTTAGATTGAACGAGAAAATCTATATGAAAAAGAAACAACTGATAAGAATGATTGAATTTGGGACAAAAAACAAAATTTCCAAATTCAACCGATAATTATAATTGCAATACATAGTTTTGATAAATGTTATTTGAACATTATCATAAATTTTTTTTTTAATATTTCTGTTTAAAAAAAAGTCAATTTAATTAATAATTGATATTCATAAAAAATCGAGCAAATTTCACTCATTTTCACCTGATTTTTAATTGGTTTGAGAACTCTTTCTCCCATTAAGCCTTGAACACAATGAGAGTATTTTTCAAGTAAATTCTCGAAAATGGAAATTTTTCACCATTAGTTGCTTCCTTTTGGCAGCATCTTATTAAATTATCAAATTTTCAAATATTTTTTGATTCTATCTGCAATTATGAACGAATTTTCTATTAAATGAAATATGCAAAGTAAAAAATACGGAATTGATTTTTGAAGAACCCCCATTTTGGTGATTTTTATGCGATCGGTCTTTGGTAGGGTCATAAGGCCGACGACTCAATGTCACCAAAGCAAGATTCACGTTCATATAATGACATCCAATGGGAAAATTTTTCTCTCTTTATTAAACAGTAAAAAATGTACGAACGGTCAATGCGAATGTCATAGCAAAGAATATGGAGATGGCGATGCCTTTAACTATACTATAAATGAATTTATAAGAAGAATTGCTAGTGGGAAAAAATTTTGAAAAAAATGGCAAAGCGGGAAAAAAATCGATATTTTTAAAGGAAAAAATGTGCAAATTTATCAGATTTGCTCTTAAAAATCAAGAAAATCTGAAAATTAAAATGAATGAGAACATTGATATATTTAAGTCGTAATTTTATCGAAAAAATATAGAAGAATTTTTAACCGATTTTATATTAACCTAATAAGCCAAATCATAAAATTGATTGGAGGAGGAATTGCAATGTGTAAATTTCGTTTGGGAATTATTTGAATTTTATAATGAGAACTGGATCAATAATTTCTAATAAGGAAGGGAACGCTCATTTTTATGACTTTTATTTTAATTGGCTTAGTAATGAAATTAAGTTTTTATTTAGCCGATTCAGATAAAATTTTAGTTAATTTCACCGCTCGAGATCAGAAAAAAAGGATTGATATTTTCAAATAATAAAAAAATTTGTAAACTTTCCTCATATCACAGGAACAAATTATTCAGCGGGATCACAAAATTGCATGTAAAGAAGCTAAAGAAGAAAGAAAAAGAGAAAAGAAACGAAGAAAGGAGAAGAAAAAAATGGATGAAGATGATGTGGACCGAAAAGGCAATCCACGTCAACATCGTGCCCGATTTAGAGGACCTGGCAATACCTCAAATTGAAACAAATGGTTATTGGACAATGGCATTGGCTTTATTATGCATCCGGGTCCGGGCATTAATTTTAACTTTTTACTATTTGATTATTTCTATCCTATGTGATTTTTTTCTTGATAGTTTTTATTTTGATTTTTATTTAAATCCAAAAATTTTTCTATCCTTAATATCTATTCTTTGTTTTCTATTTTTTTGTAAATTTTTCGAATATTCAAAATGATAAATGAAGTTTATTAATTATGTAAAATATTAAAAGTTTTTTCAAGTTAAACTCTTGAATTGCTTATAGAGAAATTCACTGTGCCTAAAAAGCGAACAATTTTGCTTCCTTGTTCTCCCATATAATATTGCGGATGATCAAAATTATCCATCCTAAAATGCAAATCAATTGCCTTTTTGGTGTAGAGGCCAGAGGCCCCCAACTTTATTCCATCCTATTCCAATTTTTCTAGCGATTGGGGAATAAGGAAGAAAGTTTTTCGCATTTAAAACTATTTTTCAAAGCCCATGAGAGCTTAAACAGTGTCAATCGGCAAGGTCTTCTCAAAACGCCAATGCGCGCTGCCAAAATGCTATATTTATTTTATTTTTTTTACTAATTAGTTAATTATATTACATCTAAATCAAATTATTTAAAAAAAATTTATAAATGATCCATTACATGGAATCAAACAGTTGACTAAAATTATATAAAATTTTTAATTTAATTTATTGATTTTTTTGCAGGTCAAGAGCGTTTAACAAAGCAAATTGCTGTAGCACATAGCCCTAGCCCTACCCTAGTTAAACCGGTTTGAAAACCCGAAATTTCAATTGGCCATAACTTTGATTTAAACTTGTCAAATCTTTCTGAAATTGAAATCTTATAATAAAAAACCGACCCTGACGAATCGAATGAGCTATAGATAAAGTCTGTACGATAACTAGAACATGCCGAAAACGAGATCGGCTAAAAAACGAGATCGGCTGCAACATATATATATTTTAAAAGAAGGAATTTTGATCAAATAACATTTATCAATTCAAATCATGCCAGTACAATTTTTATGTTAAATCATAAAATTTTGTTTATCTATTTTGTAAATTTTTTTCATAAATTCCATCATCTTTAGCTGTTTATTTTTATTCATCTTCATTAGATAAGTGTAAACATATTCTACTTATCTTGAGCACCAGCAGGGCTTATTAAGCACACACCTCCTATTCCCTGTAAACTGCATCCCAATGGTTCGCAACATTGGTTATCGTTTTCACATGCTAAAAGTCATACATCATAATTAAAAACATGGCATAACTATAAAAAAATATTATAGAAAATTAATCCTCCACTTTCAAAAATATATGTATCTGTAAATAATATTTTGCTAATATTCCGGTTATTGATTTGTTTTTTTCCTGATTAATTGCTTAAAAAAATTATGCTTGTGCAATCACATTATAAACAAATTAATGACTACAATGAATAGGAAAATTACCCCTGCGGAATGTTAGATCCTAAAATATACATACAATCGGTAACTTCGCGGCAACCATACACTTGCACAAAATGTTGTTGAATCAACAAAATTGCCATTAAAAGGCAATTGAAGAATAATATTTGGAAGGCATTTTTGTTGAACGAAGAGAAGAAGACATTCATTTTGTTCGTAGAATATTTAGCAGAGAAAAAAATGTGGAAATTTGGATAAAATGGATATAATGGAAAAAGATGGATTTATTCGACTTTCAATCGGGTTTATAAAGGCTTCCAAATAGGAAAAAATGCGATCTCTGTATCGAAACTTAATAAAATAATCTACAGTGGACCTAAAAATGTCAACAACATTGTTTTGATTTTTCTCAATATCAACACAAAAAATAAATTCGTGGACCAAAAATGCCACAATATTATTGTTTTCATTTTTTCTCAATATCAAAAAAATTTTTTTAAATAATCTGTGGACAAAAATCTGCTGATCAACTTTGTTTTCTTTTTTTTTTCTGGTTATCAAATAAAAAACTATTCAAATTCGTAAGCCAAAATTGTGAACATTTAAAATGTAAATAGTTTACACTTTCTGGATAGGCTAGACTTCATACTATCCAAATAAAAATTATCCATTTAAAATGTAAATAGTTTACACTTTCTGGATAGGCTAGACTTCATACTATCCAAATAAAAATTATCCATTTAAAATGTAAATAGTTTACACTTTCTGGATAAGCTAGACTTCATACTATCCAAATAAAAATTATCCATTTAAAATGTAAATAGTTTACACTTTCTGGATAAGCTAGACTTCATACTATCTAAAAATAAAAAGTATCCATTTAAAATGTAAATAGTTTACACTTTCTGGATAGGCTAGACTTCATACTATCCAAATAAAAATATATACAAAATTATTTTAAATATTGTATGACTTTTTAGATTTTTAATAGGATGGAGAATGTTGCAGTGGAATATATAATATAAGAAGACTCTCAAAAGCGCATTTACATTTGTCTCGTATATGGCAAATTATAAGTAGGTATAGCATTCCACATTTTCCAATTTCTAGACCATTAATTTGTTGAGATTTTGATTGCAATCATATAAAATTTATAAAAATATTTCAAAAAGAAGTAGGATATTTTTTAAATTTCCTCTCATAACTTTTTTTTAATCAAGTTCCAGAAAAAATAATTTTAATTATTCATTATTTTTTAGCATGTAACTTCGAGAACAACGATTGTTGTGGAAGATGTATTCTTGATCCATTTTCGGAGCGTTGGTTATGTGCATCAATTGAATTGCAGCAAGAGAATTAAATTGACGAACAAAATTGGGAAGGCATTTTTGTTGGCAGTCATTTTGTTCGGAAAAAAATTAAGGAGATGTTAAGTTAAATTTGATTGATAAGATGGAAAATGATTGTTTCGAATGATATTCAAATGGGTTTATAAAGACCACAATTTTTTACAATTACCAAATTTTTTATACATTTAAGCAATTCGTTGATTTTTTATTAGTTTTATCTTTTAATATTTCTTCTCCTTATTAATCAATAGTACATTTTTGAAGATCCGTAGCAAAAACAATATGAAGTTTGAATGGATTTCGAGAAAATAAATTTGAAAATAATAATTGAAATGAACATCGAAATTGCAACAAAATAAAAGTAATTCATATGTAAAAAAGAAAATGTGCAACCCCAGTAGGGGAGGTTGGTTCGATGCGTTCAAGAGCAATGTTTCAAACCGTCCGGGGTCAATTCCACAATAGACAAAAGACAGTACCAATGTGGTCAATTCCACAATAGGGTCAATGTGGGCGTTTTGGACTTATAATAAATCAGAAACCTGTTTTAGACCCTACAAACCTTATACCATTTTTTAGATCTCATCGAGACGCATCGATTGGTATATAATTTGTCATGATTTGGGCCAAATTTAAGAGTTTAAAACCTAAAACAAAAAAATATGGTTTAAACGGTTTAATACCCTTTAATTTGGAACAAGCCATAACAAATTATATACCATTCGATGCGTCTCGATGAGATCTACAAAATGATATAAGGTTTGTAGGGTCTAAAACCGGTTTCTGATTTATTATAAGTCCAAAACGCCCATATTGACCCTATTGTGGAATTGGCATGGCACCGTTTCAAACATGTCGAAGGTATGTAGAATTTTAAGGCAGAGGTATTATTCCACGGTAGTTATTTCCCTATTCTTAAAATTTTATTAATAAATTTAAGCAATTAATCAATAAAAGCAAGCAATTGAAATATTAGTACTTTTCGGTTAAGAACCCATCAAACAAAAATTATGAAAAATACTTATTAAAGGGTAATTTTCAAATCTAATTTTTATTTTCCAATTTTTATTCTACAATTTTTATTCTTTAAATCTATTCAAGTTTTACTTTACATTAGTTTGGTAAAAATTTATCGCATCGTTACAACAATTTCATTTATGCAAATGAAAAATGATTTCAAAATTTTACTCTTCGAAAACTACAAAATTTATCAGTGAAAGACGGAAAATGCATTGTTTAATAATTTGCTAATTTTATGCTAAATTATGAAATAATTCGTCTTCGCGTGATCTATGGAATAAAACATATGAGACGTTACAATCTTTTAGGCAATTTCAGTGTTTTTTTTTCTATAAATTAAATATTTTCAAAATAAATTACCTCGGCTTATGCATCCTACCACCCACCCCCACTGTCCAAACCCTGGCCGAGCTTATTAGGTTTAGTTGCGAATATTTTAAATTTGGAAAAAACGGCGGTGTGTACTAATAATGATACTTATTTTGAATGAATGAAGTTTGGCGTATTCTTCTAAAAAAACATGGAATTTGCATTTTGGATGGATAGTTTTTGATCATCCATGCAAGATAGGGTGTCTAAAATACCACATAAATGTGGTATTTGCCACATTTTCGACCATCTCGCCACATTTTTCCCACATTTTTGATTTTTTTGGCGAGCACTTTTTGTTATAATTTTTCGGTAGTTAGCCATTTTCGACTAAAATTTTTAGCTATGCGGCCATTTTTTAGTAAAATTTTTCGCTGCGCGGCCATATTTGGATATAAAATAATAGAGAAATATACAAAATAAATATTTTTAAATTAATTTTTATTTGAATCTTAATTGTTTTAAAAAATGCCACATTTTTTGCCACATTTTTGGCCAATTTTGCCACATTTTTCCCACATTTTTCATAGCCAATGCCACATTTTTGGTCAGACCTTATAGACACCCTGATGCAAGATCATAAGATATAATAATGAGTGATGACAAGGTCATATGAGATTCAATTTTCCCATCCATTTTAAATATTTTTAAATCCTTATCGAAAATTTCATTAAAATGATGATTCTATTCTCTATGTAATCAACTACTATTCTTCCTCAATATTTTTATACAAAAATGCTCAAAACAAAATGGTCATTTTCCTCCCTTTCGATAATCTTTCTCTGTTCACTACGATAAAAAAATGTATATTCTTTCTCTTTTAAATCTAAAAATAAGGATTCTATTTAATTTTTTAATAAATGAGTGCATTTTTGTCACGCATTTTTTCAAATACTTGTTACCCAGACGGTGTAAATTAATTTTTTTGGAAAATAAGCCACAAAAATTTATTAGCGTCACACAGATCCTTTGCAACAATCATCTGCTTCTGATTGACATGGCTGCCCTCGGGAAACACAATCCGCCACAATCGCCGGGCAACATTGGTCAATAATCAAAATAATTTTTACCAATAGTAGCAAAATTAGGGAGAAATATAATTTGTTGGAAGGATGCAATGCAAAAAATATGGATTCACCTAATTGGTCATGGATTTTAATATCCAAAAAACTGTCTAATTTGGCTTATTTTTCGATTTTTTTGCTTAAAACTTTTTTTTTTGGCAATTTTTATTACAATTTACTCATTTTTTAATTACTTCAATCAGTTTTAAAATTATATACCAAATTTGCTAAAAATCCGTCTGCAGTGTATTGCTATGCATGTTTAGATTAATTATAAGGATTTTAAATGCCCAAAATTTTCTAATATAAAATAAATTTTAATTCCGAAATTTTATAGAAATTTCTAATTTTTTATGATTGATAGAAAATATGGGAATTGGGGGAAAATTTGGTTTTGTTGAATTTTTTTGCTTTTATTCGAATCAAGGCTTTGAGTAATTTCTTGATTCGCCACTTTTAAATCAGAGGAAGAATTCCTTCAATTATCTGATAAAATTGGGTTTATAATTATAAGTTATAAAATTTTCACGATTTTTTTTGTATCAAAGTTAATTATTAATCAAATTTTCTAATTAAAACAAAAATTTAAAATAATTTTTCAAGATAAACAATTTTATTCATATAAAATTTATCATTGAATCTATTTTTTTATCATTTTTTTGTTCACAAATTTAATCACTATCGATTTATTTCTCATCAACATTTTTTCATTCATAGATATGTAATATTCGCGCATTAATTTTTTTCTGCTCTCATTCAAGTACATTTATGGAAGTCATCACAACTATTACAGCAGTCATCATTATCGATACAATCTAGAAAGTTAATAAATAAATTTTTAAAAAAAACAATTTTTTGCAAGGTCTAACTTAAAAAATTATAAAAGAAAATTAAAATAGCCCGCTTTTTTCGAAAAATATTTGTACACCTATCAATCACTTTGCTATTATATCAACTATAGTTTTTCTCAATTAATTGCTTAAATTGGTTTGTACTTCCGATCACAATCAAGTAAAGTAAAGCTAGAAATCGAAAAATAACAACAATGAAATGCTATGGCTTAAATTTTTACATACCTTCGTCAAAATCTTTGCATTCTTGACCATCAATCTGCACAATATGCTCTTGAATCAGGAAAATAATAAGCAAAATGATGAACAACATTGGGAAGGCAATTTTATTATAAGAATAACGGAATTCAACCATTTTGTTCAGAAGAAAATGGAAATATGTAGAATGATGACTGATGTGTTTGTTTGACTTTCCAATGAGCTTATAAATGCCCCAAATGGGGCAAATTAAAATTATTGAAATCTTTTTGCTGAAAATGCCAACAATTTTACTTATCTCTTTTCTCAATATGTAAATCCATCATAAATTTAAAATCCCATGCCTTTTTACTGGATAGGCCAAACTTCATTCATTCCATCCAATTCCAAATTTTTGGGAGAATATAGTAACAAAGATTATTCGCGTTTTGGGCCCACGGATTTGAATATTTTTTTTTTAATATAGAGAAAAATTTGCCTCAATGGTTGGAGTAGAAAGTGGTCCGTTTTTTTTGTCATGAGGCCAGGACTTGTAACAGAATCAAAGATTGATCGAGATAAAAATAAAAATCACCAAAATGGTGGGTGGTCTTCGTCAACGCATTTAAAAAAAAGAAATTTAATTTGATTGAATTAGAGGCAAGCGAAAATTGAGAATTGGATGGAATAGAATGAAGTTAAGTTAATCCTATTGGGCAAATGCAATGAATGGGATTTGCATTTTAGATGGATAATTTTTTGTTTTGTTTTCGAGAAAAAAAAGAAAGCATATTCAATTCATGGGATGCACAGCAAACAATTTAGCCTGACAAACCATTCTTACAATGTACGATTGATCGAAACTCGAAATCAAGAGAAACTAAAAAAGATGCCATTAGTTTTAAATAAAAGTGCATAAATAAAATAAAATATTGAATTCAAAATTTGGTGATGATAGCAAATAATATTCTCTAAAAATCGAAAGAGAATTTGAATTTTTTGTTTATTCAGTCAATATAATTTGCTTCAAATATAATTAAATTGGGCATATAAAAAGGAATCATCAAATATATAAAATTGAACATAGAATTAAATTATTTAAAAATGTACTGAAAATTCTAATTACAAAATGTACTTTTTTCGTTTTCCATTGCTTTCCTTGATTGCCTCCTCCATGATGCTATTAATGCTTTCTTCTGATGGCGGATTATTTGTAGCAACGCAAAAAAATTCTCCAGTAAGCAATATTTTGATTCTCATATTTCAGAGCACATTTTTCAGTGCAAGTATATGTTTTCAGCTATATATTCTAAATTAAAACTGGAATTTAAGTGCTTTCGATGATGGGGAATCCAATTCTAGAAATATTTTTTTTCAAAACTCATAAAAATTATCTTCACGTCTATCGCTCATAACCCATATGATTATGTTGGAATTTAAAACCAGTTTATAAACCTAAGGATATGAAAAATCAATGTTAAATTTGGATTCTCTATAATCGAATACCTTATAATAATTTTTTATTTGATATTTTCTAAAAAGATTTAAACCCCAATAGCCGGACAGGACTCTATAGAGCTATTATAATTTTTTTTTTTTGCATAATAAAATTTAAAATTTTTCATTTGCATATTGATTGACTGTGATTAACGAAATGATTCTATATATTTTAATTAAAAATTGTATTAAAAAGTGAAATTTTTTAAATTTTCGTATGAATGTTAATTATTAATTAAATATCTAGTTAAAATAAAAATATTAAAATATTTTTAGATAAACAATTTTGCTCTAATAATATTTATCAAATCAATGACATCATACTCATTTTGTTGAGTTTTGCAATTATATTTATCGGTGGAATTTGAAAATTTTGTTTTCAATTATTTTCAATTAATTTTTTAGTCTAAAAATTTATTTAATTCATCTAATAAGGGGAATATTCTCGCACACATACGCTTCCCATCATGTTTTAATCTTCACAAACTCTATCGAATCCAGCAACATGAGGACAATTTCCACTGCAGCACTGGGCAGGTTTAGTACAAGCTAAAATCAACAAATTAATGATATTAGAATTGGAAAACAACCACAGTGGGATGTTATATTCTAAAATTATACATTGTGATGGGCCAGATGGAAGGCAAGCGCAAAAGCCATTCTGACACATTCCACTGCAACACCATCTATTATCCAAGCATCCTAAAAAGTCATAAACAATTACAAATAATTTTGTCTTTCTAATTTTTTTTTTAAAAAAATATAAGAAAAGATTAAAAATAGCCCCCTCTTTTAGAGAAATATTTTTCAAAATATCATATTTCAATCATTTATTTTTTGCATTCATTACTTAATTGACTAACACCTTAAATTTCGCAATTTAAATCATAATATCAAAAAAAATAATGATAGGAATTAAAAAAAAAACGATGATGGAATGATATGCCCTAAATTTATACATACCCGTGGTAGGTGGGCGGCATGTTTGGCAAGTAAGAGCATCGCAGTATTGATGTTCGCCACAATCTGATAAGACATAAATAAAAATATGATTTTTTTTCAAAAATTAAAAAAAATATACCATCATGGTGGGTGCAGGATTGTAAATCATCCATTTCCACAATATGCGGTAGAATTAACAAAATGGTAAGCAAGAGAAATGGATTGACGAAAAGCATAGGGAATAGATTTTTGTAGAAAAAATGGAGGAAGGCAGCCATTTTATTTGGAAATTGTGAGGAATTTGATAAATTGGATGAAAAGGAAATAATGAATTTATGTGTCCTTCTTGCATTGGCTTAAAAAGGCTCCAAATGGGGCACAATTTACTCTCAATCAAGCATAAAAAATATAAAATTCTTTTTTTTTTCTTTTATTCACTATCAAAAAAGGTTCAAAAATCAAAAATATTTTGCAAATCCATGGGTAGGTTCAAATGCAAATCTTCTATTCCTCCCATCATAACCTTGCATGGATGGTCAAAATTATCCATCCTAAATGTAAATTCCATCCCTTTTTACAGGATGGGGTCAAATTCATTTCATCCAGTTCCAATTTTCTAATAACATTGAAGCAAAAATTAATCCGCATTTTGGCCCCTGGATTTGGATAATTTTATTATTTAATAAAAGAGGAAATTTTGCCCCATTGGATGTTATTAAATGAATGTGAATTCCGTTTTTGGTGTCATGGGACCGGTCCTGTGACTCCACCAAAGACCGATCATAGAAAAAATCACAAATTGATAGATTTTCAAAACTCATTTCCCACAATTTATTTTGCATATTTCATTCGATAAAAAATTCTTTCGACGTGGCAAATAGACTCAAAAAAAATTTTTGAAAAATAAAATTTTCCAAAAATTTATTTCATTATTAATTATTTTAATAATTAGAAATTAATTAGAGGGAAAAATTCTATTATATTTTTATAAATTTAAGAGAGAAATTCTAGTCTAATAAAAACAAATAGTAAAATGAGAAGAGGAATCGGTTGAAATGTTCGGGAAAATATTTTTAATTATATTCAGAGCTGTGCTTTTCACAATTCTTAGCTCCGGCTCCGGGCTCCGACCTTTTAAATTTTTAGCTCCGGCTCCGGCTCCAGCTCCGGAGCGGAGCCGGAGCTGGAAAAATTTTTCTGGCTCCGATTCATTTTTTTGGAAAAAAAATTAAAAATATTTGCGAGAACACATTCTTGTTATAAGAACGAAAAATTATAAATCAAAAAAAGAAATAAATTAAATATAAATATGATTGAATTTGTGAAAACAGCCAAAATGAAAAAAAATAGATAAAAAATGTTCAAATTTAGACAATGTATGGCAAAAGAATATTTTGATAGTTATTTGAGCATTATCGTTCTAAAAAATCATGCGATTTGCATATTGTAAGGATAATTTTGATCATTCAAGCAAGGTCTTATGATAGAACAATGAAATGTTATTCGCTTTTTGGTGCCCTTGCCCACCGATTTGAATAATTTATGAATTTTGAAACTGATTGAGGAAAATTTGCCCAATTCCTTTCTAACAAAACATGGAATTTGCATTTTTATGGATAATTTTGATCATTCTTTCAAGGTCATATGAGAGGGAAGCAAAGTTAGCATTCATTTTGGACCCTTGGTTTACCTTAATACAGAGTGAAATTTGCCCAAGTTGGGTGTCTTTATAAGCACGTTGGAATGTCCCATAAACCATCATTTTCCATTCCATCCACTTTATTAAAACCCCGCATATTTTCTTCTATTCTGAATAGAATATTCTTATTCTCACCCGAATAAAATGGTTGCCTTCCTTCATTCCTTCAACAAAAATGCCTTCCCAATGCTTTCACTCAACTGCTCTTTTCTCGTGCTGGCCATTTTATTGATTCAACAATATTTTGTCCTAGTGCAAGGTGATTGGCCTGAATGCGACCCAAGTATGTTTTATAAATGCTTAATGTATTTTTATTTATGCCCTTTCAGAATGTAACGAAGAAACTTTATTCTGTGATGAAAATAAGCAATGTGTTTCATGCCTCCCACGTGGTCATCGTATGTATAATTTTAGTAGTGTTCGGCACGAGACGAGATCTCGGCGAGATTTTCCGAGATATCGGACCGAGATTCTTTCGCGATATCGATCTCGATATCGTCTCGGTCAATTTTTGGAAAAAACCGAGATTTTTCGAGACCGAGATTTTCCCGAGATATCGATCTCGGTCTCGTCTCGGTCGACTTTCAATATCGTCGAGATTTCCCGAGATTCGAGATTTGTCAAAACATGCATTTTTGGTCTAAAATTTTTTGCTTCGGGCTATTTTTGGCAGAATTTTTCCCTGACGGGAGCATTTTTGGCTGAAATTTTCCCTGACGGGAGCATTTTTGGTCTAAAATTTTTTGCTTCGGGCTATTTTTGGCAGAATTTTTCCCTGACGGGAGCATTTTTGGCTGAAATTTTCCCTGACGGGAGCATTTTTGGCTGAAATTTTCCCTGACGGGAGCATTTTTGGCTGAAATTTTTCCCTGATGAGAACATTTTTGGTTAAAATTTCGCTATCGGCGTAAAAAAATGATTTGGAGTAATGTTATTATTGAATCCCATACTACGAAATACGAATTGCTTCTTAAAAATTTTAATTGTTAGAATCCTAATTCTCTCGCTATGCCTAATTTTCTGAATATTTTTTTGAGCCGTTTATGAACTATTATTGAATTTTATCTTTATTTAGATTAATTAAAATGTATAAAAGATAAATAAAAACAAAAATTTTTGAATTTTATAACATTTCTAAAGCTTTTTAAAAAATCTCGAATCTCGACGAGATCTCGACTTTTTTTTTCGAGATTTTTCGAGATCGAGATTTTTCGAGATATCTCGATCGAGATCTCGTCTCGGAAAATTGTCCAAAAATCGAGATTTTTCGAGATCTCGTTTTTCCGAGATATCTCGATATCGATCTCGAAAAAACCCATTTGCCGAACACTAAATTTTAGGGCAAAACATTCCATTTATCTTATTTCAAAATTCAAATTCCTATAACTTTTTAAGATTTGATTGCAAATATATAATTTTTTGTAATCATTTAAGCAATTATTTGACATGGAAAACAATGTATTAACATAAAATTTTCTAAAAGTGACATGATATTTTTAATTTGTTTTTTAACTTTTTTAAATTTATGGCTAAACAAAATATTTTTAACAATTTATGAATTTTAGAATGTAATGCCAATCAAGCATGTTGCAGTAACAAATGTACGGATGGCCATTGTGAATGCCATAGCGATGCAGGATATGGCGATTGTATGTAGGGTTCAAAGACATATATTCTACAATGATTTTTCGCTAGATTAATTTTTGAAATTGCGATTGGAAGTATATAATGCTAACAAATTTAAATAATTAAGCAATTAAAAAAGAACAGTAAATATAAACAAATTGATATATACAGACAGAAAATTTTTTCGAAAGATTAAGAAATTTTTAATTTTTTGTTAAATTTTTTTAAACTTAAGTCTAAAAATTATTTTAATTTTTTAATGATTTTTTTAGGGTGTAACCAAAATGAACAATGTTGCAGTGGAAAATGTGGATACCAATCAAACCGATGTGTTAAAGCGGATTGCCTCTCAACTGGCGAATGTATGTAGAATTTTAAGCCATAGTATACCACTATAGTTATTTTCCTATTCTAATAAATTTAAATAATTAATCAATAAAAAGAATCAGAATCAGTTGAAATAAAATGATTTGTGCAAAAATTTTTTATAAATGAGATGATATATTAAATATTTGAGTACTTTTTAAAATTAGGTCTAGAAAAAATTATTTTTATTTATGTATGATTTTTTAGCTTGTTTCCATGTTGATTTTACCCATTGCTGCAGTGGAAAATGCGCATTTGATTGGTCCTCATTGTCAGATAACTGCACTTAATTTGAAGAAAAACAGAATGTGTACGAGAACGAGAACATTCCCTTTACTGAACAAAAAAATTTAGATGAAAAGAAAAAACTAAATATGATTGAATTTATGAACGAAAAAATTAAATAGATAAAAAATTTTCAAATTTAATGATAAATGTTTTGCAACAAAAAATATTTGTGCTGGAATTTATTAAATGTACTTTTTTGAAAAAAAAAACTAGTAATCGTGGTTTAACTGAACGTTACTAAATATTATGTAAAATTAAAAAAAATGATTTTATGAAATTCTTTAAAATAAAACCATGTTTCACTAGTGTCGAAGCCACGACAAGAGGGAAGACAACAAATAACACGACCAGCTTTTGCCTGTAAAAAGGATGCTATTATCTTCTAAACCGCACTTTTACGTTAATTATTCTCTGGCAAGAAAAACCAAAAGCGATCCCTTTTCTTTTGCTCATAATTTTATAATAATTTCGGCGTGAAAGTGAATTTTCTTCTTAATTTGATTTAATTTTAATTGGGGAATTTTACGGGAAATTTGAGTTGTTTCCTTAGGATTTATTATATTTATTTTATCCAATTTTCTCATTCATGATCCATATCCATTCCCTCTTTCCCTCATTTCCATTTCGTTCTCCATTTTATCACTTTCCACCTAAATTTGCCGAGGATTTATAGCAAAATTCAGCAATTTGTGTCCATAAGCTTCTTGAATTATCGGGAAAAATAATTGAAAACCTGCGTCAATAGGCTAATTCATTTGGCATAAGAATCATCATTTTTATTCCATTATTTTAGAGGAAAATTACAATTATTAATTGGAATTATTTGGAAAGCGGAGATCTGAAATTGTTAGTCAGCAAAATTTTGTTCACCGGAATATTTTTAGATTCTATATAAATTTTTTGGAAAAGTACATATTATTTTCGAGGGATTTTATTAGGGTTGCGCCCAGGGCTGGGTGAAATTTCGAGTTTCGAGTCCTATAAATTTCGTGTTTTTTGGTTCGAAATTTCGATTTCAAAAATTTCGAGAAAATACAATGTACTTCTAATAATTCAATTTTTGTGGTAAAAAATTTTCACTGTAAGGCAATTTTTGATAATATTTTTAGTATTTTAATATTTTTATTTTAATTTAATTAGACTATTTACTTAATAATTGACTTTACAAAAAAATGCGAGAAAATTTTCAGATGCAATTTTATTTTTTTCCAATTTTTATTCTTAAAATCCATTCAAAATTCACAGTGCTTTGGTAAAAATTTATCGAATGGCTTGTTAACCTTAACTTTGCAAATGAAAATTAATTTTACAAATTTATTTGGCATAAAATGGCGGATATTTAGTTAAGTATCAGTGAATTAATTTCTGTTTAAAATTTTATGCCTTTGATTATTAATGTTACAAGTTCAAATTTTTGTCGAAAAATTCGCTGAATTTTGATTTTTTAGAGACGTTTCTAGAGGGATATTTAAGGGTCATAGGAGAGATTTGCTGCAGTTGTGTGGGTCTGACTACGGCAATTCGCTGTGGAAGTGATCAGCAGAAAAAATAACGATTAACAATATGAAAATTAAAATTTAATTTCAAAACATTTGTTCGTTTTTATTAAATTATAATTTCCTATATTAAAATTGTATAAAATTAAGAATTTTTCAACTCTAATTCTTAATATTTGTCTAAAAAATTTTTTTAAAAATTTTTATTTTCAATTTTTTACATATTTTTCGAATCTATCTCTTACCTTGAAAAAATTTTTATCAAGTGAAATAGGTAAAAAAAATTGCGGACTTGGGCTTTGGAAGGCCAATATTTTGGCGATTTTACTACGATCGGTCTTTAGTTCGGTCACAGGGTCGAACCCATGACACCGAAAAACGGATTAACGTTCATTTAATAACACCCAATTTTGGCAAATTTTCCTCTATTTATTAAATAACAACATTATACAATTCCAATTCCAGTGACTAAAAATTCGGATTAATCTTTATTTCCTAGTTCAGCAGAAAAAGGATGGAATGAATGAAGTTTGGCCTCTTCGGCGAAAAGGCACGGGATTTTGTTTAACCGCCGATCAACAATGCTAAAAAATTATATTAAAGATATTTTCAAATTAGCAGTTGCCTCACTCAGAGCTATGGAATCAAAACCTAATAAACAAGCATGTAGTTAAAAGCTTAAAAGGCAATAGCGATTCTTTCATCAACGGCATGAGGCGTTTATTGGCTGAGTTCCGATCTGAGCTGTGCAGATATTTCAGAAGTGCTGATTTTGAAGGGCCAATTCTGAGAAATTGAAAATGTGCTGATTTTTCAGATTTGTGCTGATTTTTGATAAAATGTCTGATTGGCATTTTTAAGTTAAGCAATTTTGATCAATTAACATTTATCAAGTAATGCTAATAGCACAAATAATTTTTTGTGTTGCAATATAGAATTGCGAAATTTTACACTATTAATTTTTTGTGGAATTTCATCTTTATTTCTTTTTCATCTTTTTTTCTTCACCGAAGAGAAATTTTCTTGCACATTTTATGTTCTCATTCGAAATTAGATGCAAATTCTTAATCTACAACTTCCACTGCAACAAGGGGTACCGCCGGGTTCACAAACTAAAAAATTACAAAAAAAAATAAAATAATTTTTTATAGGCCTAACTTTAGAAAAAATTATGCGAGTAAATTCAAAATATCGCATCTCTTTCGAAAAATTTTTTTACATACATGTGGTAAGTGGGAGGCAGCAACTGCCCGATTGGCAAGTTTCAGGTTCAGAACATTCTGAAAAATCATAAACAAAATAATTATTTTTGTCAAACTTTTATAACATGTACCTGGTTTGCATTGTTGGCCGTCAACATGGCCAAACATGCTGTTGAATAAACAAAAAGATCACCAAGAAGTGAGGGAGAGAATTTTTATTGAATAAATTGAGTAAGGCAGCCATTTTGTTCGTGGAATATTTAGAGCAAAGGAAAATATATGTTTAAATAAACTGAAACTGAATGTAATGGAAAATGATGAATTTATGTAAACTTCGGAAGGTTTATAAAGGCCCACGCATTGGTATTAAAATAAAAAAATAATTATAAAATCCATGATACAAAAATTAGAATCCAAATCGTTGGGCCAAAAATGTCAACAACTCTGTTTTCTTTTTTCTATGTAAAAATAAAAAAAAAATTATCAAGTCAAAATGCAAATTTCATGAGTTTGCCGATTGGTTTTAGTTTGCCTCTATTTCAAAATAAATTTCTCTATTAAATCTGTTGACAGAATTTTTGAACTTAGATGCATTGAAAAATTGATTTTATAAATGACAATTTTAATAATGTTTTGGGGCAATAATAAATTAATTTGTAGTAGAGTGACCTTTTGACATTGTCAAATGCAAATATTTAATTATTTTTTTATAAAAAATTCATATTGACAATTTTCACCATTTTTTTGGATAATAATATTCGCCTTATTTCAACCTTTAATTTTTATTTTAAATTTTGAATTTGACACCGGGCCTTTGCTCTGCCCATTTGCCATCAATTTTATGAATTTTCGCGTTCTAATAAATGTTAAAAATTCTGAGAATTCATATTGGCTACAAAATTGTTTCTAGTATTAGCTTATTTTTTTAAGAATCCTAAACCAAATGTTGGCGATGACTATGTGGATTATCAAGGCAAATTGTGGCCTTTTCACTCGAAAATTGGCATAACTATTCCAAATGGGATATGGCATATTGTACAGCAAATTAAAATTCAACGACTGCAACGAACAATGAATTTGTATTGCTGTTGCTGCAAGGAATCAATCAATAGTGGAAAATGTCCAATTGCGGGAATTTATGTTACGGAAAATGCATGTTTATATATTCGAGGAAAACATGAACACAAATATAATCGAAATAAAAATGCATTATTTTGGCGACTAATTTTTTTATTTTATTTTCATACATTTTTTATTAATAAAAATGACAACATTTTCGAATACAATCGAAAATTTATTAAAAATTTCAAATAAAAAAATATAAGAGAAAATAAGAAATATCCCACCTCCTTTCGAAAAAAATATTTTTCACATATCGTTTTACCAATATTCAATGTTTTTTGGTTTATAATGAATAATGATTAATTATCAAACAATTAATATTAAATTTTGTACTTAAAAAATTTGAATCAATGACAAAGGTATGGAAAAAATATACAATTTATTTTGCCTTTCCAGCATGCCCTCCCGAAATCCAATCTGCCAGCGTGATACTGGCAAATGTTTTAAACCCTGTAACAATGACAATGGTATGAGATGATAAATGCTTTAGAAAAAATAAACTTTTTATTATCTTTTCAGATTGTAACTGAGATTTGTTGCTGTTGGCCAGACTATGCAGCTTTTCTGGATGGACGTGGGCCTAAAATGTTTGATTGCGATGCCTATGTCTGTTGAATGGTGGGAGGTAGATTAATTGAAATAGCACAAACATGAGGAGTTTAGGAAGGGAATGAAGCATTTCCTACGAATTGTTTTGATGATTAGAAGAGTGAACTTTTGCTACGATTGTGATGCCTAGGGCTTGTTAAGGAAAGCCCGTTAATTTTAAATAAAATAGTGGAAAGAATGAATTATATTACAAAGATGGGAACTAAAATTCGAATAATTAATTGGAAATTTTGGAATAAACCCAACTGAAATGATTGGATAATTTAGTGAAATTGAAACAAAGAAACAAATATTATGTGAAATGTGTTTGTTTGTTGCAATTTTAAAATTTTGAATTAAAATATATTTTACTATAAACAATTTTCCCAAATAGAATTTATTTATCAAGTCATATTAGCAAAAATTTCGATTGTTTTATTCACAAATTCAATAATCATCAATTTTTTTTTATTCATATTTATTTCGTTCATTAAAAAAGGAATGTTCATTCACATCCAGCGGTGGGGTAACAATGACCACTGCAACACGATGAAGGATTGGCACATGCTAAAAAATAAAAATTCAAATAAAAATAATTTTTCCTTGATTTATTGCTTAATTTTATTCTTGTTATTCAGTGTTATTGCATTCATAAATCTCAACAAATTTATTACAAAAATTGGAAATAAACCAATGTGGAATGCTATATAAAATTAAAATTATACATACATTCGCCAGATGCGCGGCAATGGCAAACGCCCGCTTTACATTCTCCACTGTAACATTCTCTATTCTCCGAACATGCTAAAACATATATTATTAAAAATAATTTTATCTAGTTCAATTCAAAAAGCGAAGAGAATATTTAAAATATCTCCCCAATTTTCGAAAAATATTTTCACATTTCACTTTGATAACATTTAAATTGCTCTTTATTTTTTTTTATTCTAATCGAAATTTAATTGGCTAAATGTAATTAAAATCTCGAAAATTTAAGGATAATAGAACATAGTATATACGTAGGCCAGGTCCATAGCGGAACCAACATTGGCCAGAAGGATGGCAGAAATAAAAATAGTCACAATCTGAAAATGCATAAATAAAAATATGATTTTTGTCAAAAATTAACAATATATACCATCGTGATGAGTGCACGATTGTTGACCATCCACCTCCACAATATGCTGTTGAATTAACAAAATGGTCAATAAGAAAAAAAACAACAGTGGAAAGGCATTTTTGTTGAACGAATGGAAGTCAACCATTTTATTAGGAAAATGTGGAATTTGATAAAATGGATGGAATGGAAAATGATGGATTTGTGTGGCATTCCAATGGGCTTATAAAGACCATCAAATGGTGCAATTTTCCTCTGTATTAAAAGGCAAAAAAATTATCCAAATCCGAGAACAAAATGCGTACAATTTTGTTTTCTTTTTTATTTGATACCAAAACTCAACAAAAATTATCCCCAAAATGCGAACCGCTTCCCCAAACACCCGTATGACCTGACTAGAATAATCAAAATTATCCATCCTAAATTGCAAATCCCTTGCCTTTTTGACGGATAGAGTCAAATTTCATTTCATCCAATTCCCATTTTTTTGTTAAACAAGGAAGCAAAGATTATTCATTTTGGCCCCTGGATTTGGATAATTTTCTTATTTAATAAAAAAGATTAAAATTTGCCCAATTGGATGTTATTAAATGGATGTGAATCCGTTTTTGTGTCATGGGGCTGGCCCTGTGGCCAAATAAAAGACCAATCGCAGTAAAAATCATCAAAATGGAAGTCATTCAAATCTAAGGTCCTCATTTATTATTTTACATATTTTATTCGATAAAAATTCTTTTTAATTGTGCTGAAATAGTCAAAATAAAAATTTAACGAAATATTTTCCAAAAATCTAATTAATTATTAAAATATTATATTAATTAGAAAAGAATTATAGGCGAAAATTCTTCGGTATATTTTTAAATTAATTTAGAAATTATAGTCCATTAAAAACAAATAGGAAAAGGAGGAGGGAAGAATGGGTTATTAAAATGTTTTTAAATTATATTTAAATTTTCATATTTTTAATATTTTATTTTGCTTTATTATTCCAAGTTTTTAAGATTATTAAATAATAAACAAAAATGTAAATTTAAAAATGCATGAATGACCAAGACCAATTGATCATTTCAATCTAAAATTAATTATAATTTCTTCCAAACCAATCTTACTTGCACATAATTGGCCCATTAGTGGTGCATCCAATTGGTTGGGCCAAACATTGCCGTGAGCGAATTCGTTGATTTATTGCGGTTAACTGCAGGAAAATTGGACTCTTCTCCGATGGACATTCGCTCCAATTTCCCCAAACTCCAGTACAAATTTGGGGCACAATTCCGGCGGGATTGGTGATAAAATTTGCATATAAATTGCAGCCATCGCCATAACAGCAACAAAATGTTGACGGATATCTTTTGGATGGTGAAATTCGAGAATTAGATTTTTGAAAAATTTTTCTTTTGCAAATTTTTTAAAAAATATTTTTTGAGTCAATCTGATACATGTTCTCTTTCATATTCTGCTTCCCTTCTATTTCAAACACAAATTTTGTGCGACACATTGTCCACTGCAGCATTTCCAATGGTCTTCACATCCTAAAAACCAGAGGGGAACAGTTGTCAATTCCCCCATAACAGATGGATTATGTGATTTTCCAATGAGCTTATAAAGGCCTCCAAATTGGGCAAAATTTCTATACAAATAAAAAATCTAAATCCGTAAGCACAAATGCGAATAATTTTGCTTATTTGATCACCCGTATACATGTACGGCTGATCAAAATTATCCATTCAAAATGCAACTTCCTTTTATTTGCCAGATAGGTAAACACAATTGACAATTCCAGCCAAATAAAATTGAAAATGCGAGGAATATTCGATGGTGGAATCATTTCTTTTAGAATGCTAAAAATTTAAATCAAAAAAATTTAAATTGTCTTTTCAATATGGCCAAAATATTTTCAAACAAAATATTCATGCATGATTGTGTTTATTTCGTGTGTAAACAATTGAACATGATTTCAGAAAAATTGCCTTGAATTGGCATTCTTTGTTCGGGCAATCGAATTGTTGAGTCAATTTTTCCTCCTTTCCAACAATCATTCCACCATAAAAATTGCGGGCTTTGAATTTTGAAGGGCTACACTTTTTTTTGTTTTACGGTGATCGGTCTTCCACAAAAAACGGAGTAACATTCATTTATCAAAACCAAAAATTGAGCAATTCCTTTTTATTAAAAACGAAAAATCCGAATACCAAATGGCGAAAAATCTTGTTTATTCCAAAATAGTCAGAATTGGATGGAATGAAGTTGGGCCTGTAAAGGCATGGAATTTGCATTTTGTGTGGATAATTTTTATCATCCGTTTAAGGTTATGATTGAAGGAAAGGAAAAAGTTGTTCGCATTTTAGTCACATGAATTTGGAAAAAAAATTTATTTTGAAATAAGGAAAATTTGCCCAAGGACCATCCGCCAAACGAATGGAATTAACATTTTTGATAGATAATTTTTATCATTCTTATGGGAAAACAAGGAAGCAAAATTCATTACTTTGGGTGGGCAAATGGATAGGAAAATTTTCTCCATTTTGGGGACCTTTATAAGGCCAGTGGAAAATCCCAAAAATCCATCACCCAATTTTCATTTCATCCATTTTATCCAAATTTCCCACATTTTCTTCTAAACAAAATGGTTGTCTTCCTCCGTTCGTTCAACAAAAATGTTTTCCCCCTTTTGCTGTTGGCCATTTTATTGATTCAACAGCATTTTTTGCAGGTGGATGGTGGAAGTTGCACCTTAGATCATGGAGGTATGGATAATTTTAGAAAATAATATTCATTTTATTCTGGCTTTTTCATATTCCTGCAATTATTTTTTTGAGATTACGATGGAACATGGAACTACATAATTAATAACATTAACCAATTTAAAAAATTAATCAAGAACAATCAAATAATAATAGAATTATTCTCAAAATGATATAAACAAAAATATTTTCGAAAAAGGGTGGGATATTTTTTATTTTTGCTTATAAATTTTTTAATGTTAAATCTAAATAAAATTTTTTTATATTTGATTTTTTAGTATGTCAGTCGGATGCTGTATGTTGTGGTTCAAAATGTGTAGGATTATTACCAGGCATATCTGGCATATGCTGCATTCGTCCGGGATTTGGTATGTTTTTTAGGTGATTTTGGACAATATGGGATACTGATCGGTATTTTGAAGGATTCTAATTTAGAATTGATTCTGTAATATCGAACCTAATCTCGATCAAGGTTACATATCACTCCACAATTAATGCTCCGATTCCTAATATTTTTTTGTTTTGACCACTTTTCATTGACCCTTAGGGCATTCAACCAATTAGTAGCAAATAAAATTAATAATAAATTTGTGAAAAAATTAATTAATTTGTTCACAACTTTGCCTCATTTCAATAATTTTTGGAATTAATTTCCCTTTAATGTTTGATAGCCATCTAAATTATTTTATCGTGTTTTTGTATCATATTTTATTATGGTTTAATTACCCAAATTTGAGAATTTTCATATAAATAAAATTTTGTGAAAAATCAATCGATCCATTGGAATTTACTAAATAAATTTGGCAAATTTATTTTGGTAATTTCCGTTGAGCAATTTGATGTTGATACTAGCAAAATTGACGCACTTTGCTTATCTAGATATTTATAATTTTCTCGCAAAATTTTTTAAAATTATGTTTAATTAAATTATATTTTTCCATGACTTTTTAGCATGTGTCCCCAATACATCACCATCCTTGTGTTGCAGTGGAACATGTGTGGAATCAACATTAACCTGCAGCTGATGAGCAGGGCAGAATGAGTCCTGACGAAAAGATGTAGATGAAAAGGAAATTAACTGAATAATTGAATTTGAGAACAAAAACATAAATAAAATAAATCTTCAATTCAATTGAATGTATTCTCCATTAGCAAAATTAATTGGTTAACTAATAAATGTTATTTGAGCAAAATTGCTTATATTTTTTAATTAATATTTAATTAATAATTAATGTTCATAAAAAATCGAGAAAATTTAACTTCTATTCATTAAATTTTAATTGGAATTATGGTATTGTAGTAGTTATAGTTTTTAGCTAATCTCGATTTACTACATTGAAGTTTGTGTCCAATTTCCATATCGTAGCTTCTACATATCCGAGCATTGGTTTATGAACCTAGCCCTACCTAAATAATTTACTAGACTCTAGACCTAAGCAACATATATGCTAATCTAGTCCTAATCTGTATTTAAAAATTTCAATTGGCAATAACTTCTAGATATGCTTTAACGTTGAATGAAAAATTAAAATATACTACGCTCTGGATATAAATTGAAAAATTTCCCTCATTCTGTTTCAAAACTCAAAAAATTATTCAAATCATTGAACCAAAAAGTGAAAAACATTTCTGCTCTGTCCGAGCTTTCCCGGTTCTAATCAAACCCTTTCGTAGAAGAATTCATCCATCTAACCAAATAAAATGAGTGAAAAGAAGTAAATATTCTCAATTTTTGTATGAAAGTTAAGATATTTATTAAATTGTTGGGCAAGCAATTTTACTCAATAACATTTATCAATTAATGCTAGCACAAATTAATTTGTTTTGTGTTGCAATATATTTGTAAATTTTATTATATCTTTCATAAATTTAATCATCATCAGTTTTATTTATTCATCTAAAATTTTCATTCTGGAAGAGAAATTTTCTCACACACATTCCGCTGCTTCTCTTCAATTATTAAAGCAATATAAAACTTCATCCCCACCAGTAGAACAACTTCCATAACAACATTCGGCACTAATGAAACAAGCTAAAAAAATAATACACAGATAAAATTATTATATTTAGAGTTTGGATCACTTTAAAAGGAACTTATCGAGTTTACATACCCTTTTTGGTTCACATTTTTTTAGTTTTTTCCTCAAATTATATACCAATCGACACGTCTTGATGCGCTGGTTAAGAAAATGACAAAAATTTTGAGTGGCCGATCATTTTTGGCCAAGTTATAGCCATTTGAAAATCGAAAAAGTACTTGGTGCCCCCTATGGGTCGATTGTCGAAAAAAGACAAATTAGAGCTCAATCGACGCGCCTCGACGAGCTGAGTGCGAATTTGTCATTGATTTCGCATATAACACGAAAATAAACAAGTTACACCCGCGAAAATAAAGTGCAGTTCCAACAAATTCCAATGAGATAAAAAATAGCCATAACTTTTTTTTTAATTTTGTATTTTATGCGAATTGCGAAACCGATGGCAGATACCAGCTTCTCTCATCAACATGCGTCGAATGAGCTATCCGATAGTTCCGGAACCGGAACAGTAGAAGTGTTAAAAATCGGAAAACACTATATTGGATTCTAATTCTTATAATTATGCATACATTGGCCAGGTGGTAAGCATTGGCAAAAGCCGGTCCGCCCCGGCCAGCCTACTGCTGGGAATATACATTTTCCAGTGCAACAATCATCATCGCCGTAACATCCTCCTAAAAATTCATACACAAATAAAAAAAAAAAAACAATATTGTCTAATAAGCCTAAATAAAAAAAATAAAAATTCACATTATTGATGAGCGTAAATTATTTTTGAATATAAATATTCTGATATTTTTTTATTAACTAATTGTTTTAATTGGATAGTATATACTTACAATAATAATCTCGACAATTTATAGTCGGTAATTAGAAAACAAAGAAAATGGTTAACTCTATGCATACCTAATTGATCTGCGATGCAACCATCCACCTGCATAACATGCTCTTGAATTAACAAAATGGTCAGCAAGATGACAAATATAATTGGGAAGGCATTTTTGTTGAATGAAAAGAGGAAGGCAACCATATTATTCGAAATATATTCCGAACAGAAGAAAATATGGGAAATTTGGATAAATTGGATTGGATGGAATGATGGATTTGTGTGATTTTCCAATGGAGTTATAAAGACCACCAAATGGAGCAAATTTTCCTCTTTTAATAAAAACAATCAAAATCCTTAGGCTTAAAATCTGAACATTGCTTCCCTGCCTCCCATATAAAATTGAACGGATGATCAAAATTATCCATTCTAAAATGCAAATCCCTTGCCTATTTACCGGAAAGGCCAAATTCATTTCTTCCAGTTCCCAATTTTTTGATGAACATGGAAGCAAAGATTAATCTGCATTTTGGCCCTCGGATTTGGATAATTTTATTCTTTAAAAAAAGAGGAAAATTTGCTCGATTAGATGTTATTAAATGAATGTTAATCCATTTTTTGCTGTCATGGGACCGGCCCTGTGGCTAAATCAAAAACCGATTGTAGTAAATATCATCAAAATGGTGTCCCTTCCAAAAACATAAGTCCGGCAATTTTATTTTGCATATTTCATTTGATAAAATTCTTTCAAAGTAATAGATTCTATAAAAATTTGAAAAGTAAAATTTTCCAAAAATTTGCAATAATAATTAGAAATTTATCATAAGGAAAAATTTTTTATTATATTTTTATAAATTAATATAGAAATTTCTAGTCCAATAAAAACAAACAGAAAAAAAAGAAAAGGAATGGGTGGAAATGATTGTGAAAATATTTTTAAATTATATTTTAATTTGCACATTTTTGAACCTTTTTTTATTTTACTTTTTCAACATTTTTAAAATTCAATTTTCAATCCCAAAATGAAACTTGTTGAAAAATTTGATTATCTTTCTTTTACAATATTTCTTTTCACCCGGCAAAGGGGCATTAGTCAAATTTTATGTGCCATTCTGTGGAGTGATCAGTGCGGGTATAATCGGCAATATGCCAATGCATGGACTTTGTTCCCAATTATTTCTGCTGTAAATTCGAAAGAATATTTCTCAATTATGTAAAATAAAAAATATAATAAAAAAGAAAAATATTAAAAAATATAAAATAAATTATCAAAAAAAAAAACTAAAATGAGTGTACTATTGTAATTTAGAGGAGGATGAGTAGGAAAAAGTAAAGGGACTATCTATGGTTTGTTAGGGTTTAGGGGGGAAGTAAAGGGGGTCTCATTACATTATTCTACTCATCCTCTAAACTAATGATAAATTCATTTTTAAAAAAGAAAATTAATTAATTTCTCCCATATTCTAATCTTACTTGCACATGATTGGCCCATTAGGAGTGCATCCCTTTGGTTTGACCAAACATTGACGAAAGCGCATTCTACGATCCATTGATTGCATGAAAATTGGACCCGATCGGCATTTGGTCCATTCACTCCAATTTTCCCAAACACCGGTGCAAATTGTGTGCACAATTCCGACTGGATTGTTGGTAAAATTTGCATACAAATTGCATCCATCGCCATAACAGCAACAAAAAGTGTTTGATGGAGATCTTTTGGATGGTGAAATCGAAATGGTTAAA
Source organism: Pratylenchus scribneri (assembly GCA_030063045.1). Taxonomy (NCBI): domain Eukaryota; kingdom Metazoa; phylum Nematoda; class Chromadorea; order Rhabditida; family Pratylenchidae; genus Pratylenchus; species Pratylenchus scribneri. The sequence continues at coordinate 633,790 of JAQSEB010000022.1, read as the reverse complement.
AAATAATTTATAAAGTAATAACGAATGATTTGTCCTTACTTATGTAAATTTATCTAATCTCTATGATAGATGCATTGCTTCGTTTGGTAATGATTTGGGGTAGCTTTAACCAATTTTAGGAAACACTGGCGAACATTTAATTTTTTTAGTGCTCCAATCTATCAAAATTGGTAAAAATCGACTCTTCACGAAGAGAAGATTCGGTTAAATTCACAAACCAGGGATGAGGTAGAAAACCATTAAATAAAAATCAAAATTTTATACGAAATCGAAATTTTAAAAAAATTTTAATCCACCGATTTGGAAAAAATTAAAATTCAAAAAAAACCGAATTTTAAAAAAAAATGATTAAAACTTTAAAATTGTAAGTTTAGCATTTTGGTGAACAAGAAGTATAATTCTTAAGAAAAATATGGAAAATGCATAGAATTTAAGTTTAGGAATAAGTTATGGACAGGCTTAGGCTTTAAGGCTGAATATGAATCTTTAAGAACTCCAACATACAAGTTACAAGTTCCAAAATTGTGTATAAGTTATCAGAGACTAAGATAAATTTCAGAAGCATTATTCTTTTTATTTTCAATATTTTTTCACCAAATAATTGTACCCATTAATAAAAATATGTAAAAAACATTAAGAATTCCCAAAAATTATACCCTGTTGAATTCATGCAAATTGGCGAATATGAAATAGTCTTTCCATAATCAATTGAACAATTTGTGGACATGCATGTTCTGAGGATTGTGCGTCGGCTCAAATCAGTGGAAGCAGCGCAGGCAGAGGCCGTTGGTTGGCAATTCGAAAGTGTGACAGTCAAATCATCAGATGTCATATTAGATACGCCCTTGATTGTGAGAAGAAAGTACAATTTTTAAAAATTATAAAAATTTAAACTTTCAGAATTTTTTTAAAAAATAAAATTTTTAAAAATTAATTTTAGTGTTAGTAAAAAATTAAATTTTTTAATTGCATTATTGTCCCTTGCATCCGAAAAGAGTGGCAAATTTTACTATATTTACCTGATAACATTTTAATGCATTGATTTGTTGACCAATAAAATTCATAGCAAGGATGAAGAAAATTAAGTTGAACATTTTGTAAAATTTTAGCAATTCAAAAGCAGTTCCTAAAATGTTTTTGCAATTTTTTATTAAAATTTTAAATTTTTTTTATGCTTTTATTTTTGGATATTTTTTGTTCACTTTTTAAAGATTCCTTAAAATATAGAATAAAAATATTGTTCGCCTATGCATTTAAATAATAAATAATAATAAAAGGCTTTTTATTCATTGGAACGATATTTAGATAGAGTTGAATCTTGAATTAGCTTTTATGCTAGCAAAAAATTAATTTTTTTTGTATATCTCTCTAAAGAATATGACACTGAAAGTAAATTAATCAATTGCACACTAACATTTGGCATTTGCATATATAAACAATTTTCCATGACAACAAAAATTGACTATTATTAATTTAATTTTTCTGTTCAAATGGAATTGTTTTTGACAATTTTGACCGAATATTCGCATTTATTTTTGTTACCATTAATCACCCATTTTTTCTTCAATATTTTCAATTTCCATGGTTATTGAATAAAATTATTGCCTGATGTGTGCAGAAATAATTGAAATATTTGATAGGAGAACTTATAAAATTATAAAATATTTTCGATGATATTTTTTATTATGATATGGAATTCTCATATTTCATTATGATAAAAGGAAATCTTTCTATTCAATCTGAATTTTAAAGAGGAATTATGAAAGAATATGAATTAAACAACAAATAAAATTTATACAAATGTTAAATATATTAATTTCAAGAAAATCACAATATTATGAAATAATTTTTCCAAAAAATTCTGGGAATCCGATTATATTTTGTAGCGGATCGATGTTTAAACAAAAAATTTTCTTTTTAAATTATCAGAGTCATCCAATAATAGAATATCGAAAGACAATGGCCAGCATTCGGCAAAAAATAGGGGCAATTCATTTTTAAATTTTACTGAAACCGTCCATTTGGAAAAAATGCTATTGAAAAATTAACAAAATGATCAAGAAAAGAAATGAGCAGTTGACGGACAATATTGGGAAAGCATTTTTATTAAACTAATGAAAGGCAGCCATTTTAGTGTGAATTTAGATAAAATGGATGGGATGGAAAATGAGGGTACACTTCAATTTGGCACAGGCAAATTTGACGCTAACAAGTTTGGAGCATCATTACTTATAAATTATTAAGCCATTTTCAACTTTTATATGGTTATATGAAGAGCCAAGTTTTGGTTATTGAATGATTTTATATTATAAAATGATTGGTTCATTCGCATTTTTTTTTCGATATTTTTGGCAATAACCCTTTTTGAATTTTAAACCGATTCATAAGAATTCTATATTATTCGATGGATGAAATCATAATTAACAAATTTTTAAGCAGAATACAAAAGTGTCTTAATATTTATTATAAGAAATTAAATTACAATTTCCTTTTGAATTTACAGCGGAAATCATTGGGAACAAAGTCCATGCACAGGCACATTTCCAATGATGCCCGAAATGATTACTCAACAGAATAGTACACTAAATTCGACTAATGCTCCTATGGCCGGATGAAAAGAAAAATTAAAAAAGAAGGATAATCGAATTTTTGAACAAGATTCTTTGTGATTAAAAATTGATAATCTAAAAATTTTGGAATAATAAAGCAAAAAATTATTTTTAAAAATAGCAAATTAAAATATAATTTTAAAATATTTTCAGGATCATTTCCACATACTCCTTTTCTTTTTTTTTCTATTTTTCAATAATTGAATTTGATCTAATTTTTTGATAACAAATTTAATCACGTTTATTTCTTTTTCATTAACATTTTCATCGTTCATGAGAGAGGTATCTTCTCATATATTCTACTTCTTTCATCATCGACACACATTGACATCTTGATCACAATTGTTACTGCAACAATCCGAATTCGAGCGACATACTAAAAATTCAGAAAAAAATAAAATAATTTTGTCTAAATAAGTCTAATTATAAAAATGAAAATATTTTTTAAATATTAGTTTGTTAAAATTTTGCTTTTCTTTTGTTTTTCTTAATTAATTGCTTAAATTGTGGTAATTGGTAATACTTATGAATTGCGAACATAAAAAATAATTTTTTTTAATTTCAAAAATCACTTATTAAGGGTTTTCGAGTTGTTGAATATATAATTCTTTCATCCATTTCATCAAATCTTGCCATCTTGGTATGGCATTACCTACGTTTCGTTTACCATGAATAAAACTTTCAAAAATTTTCTCCTCTTCGTCTTTTCCTGAAAAAATGACAACATTATCTTTTTAAGATTATAAAATATGAAAAATTGATTCGATTTGTGCTGCATCGAAAAACTCCTAGAAATCAAACTGAGAACATTTTAAAAATTATTTTTTAGGGACAACAATTCTTAATGTTTTGCTAAATTTGCCAGAAATTCTGTATTTGCAATCAAAATCTCTGCAAATTTATAGTGGGAATAGAAAAACAATTACCGGGGCCTGGTGCTGACTGCTGAGATGCAGCAACTCCCAGATTTGCAATTATAATTTATTGTTGAGGGACAGTCTGAAACGGTGTTAATAAAAATGATATTTTGAGCAGTTTCTATACATACCTCTAGTGATGCGGCAACGTTGACCGGCCGCCTGCAAGACATGCTGTTGAAATCAACAAAATGGTCAACACCAGAAATAATATTGGGAAGGCATTTTTGTTGGCAACCATTTTATTCGGAAAATTTTTAGAGCCGGAAAAATGTGAGGAATTAGGATGGATATGATGCAAAATGATGTTTTTCTTACTTACAATGGGCTTAAAGGCTCCCATGGGACAGAGTGTCTGTACAAACAAAAAATTATCCATCCAAATCCTTGGGCCAAAAATGCGAATAATTTTGCTTAATCATCCATAAAACTTTATAGAATGATCAAATTATCCATACAAAATCCAAACAATCCTTTTCTTTTGCCAGCAGATAGACAAACTTAATTCCATTCAAATAAAAATTATCCATCCAAATCACATATTTAACCCTTCCAGATGTTTTATCCAATGAGACCTATTCAATTATCTATAAATTTTAAATGAGTAAAAATAAATGTTTATTTCAATTTATTTAAAAAATATGAAATTCATTAAAATGTAAAATGTTATCAATATTTAAAATAAAATTAAATTAAAAAATTAAATCGTTTGAATTTTCATCTGTGAAGAAATCACTTGAACTGTCGTCTGTGTTTGTTTTCCTCTAAATAACCATGAGAAAACGGATTGATAGCATTTTCGATATTCTTGACTGTTGATTAAAAAATAATTATTTATCATAAAAAATAAAATTAATATTAAAATTTTAAAACAATTAAAAAAATTAAAAATATTTTTAAATAATAATTCAAATTATTTAAAATACCTCAATGCAAATAAGACTGAGCCATTGCAAGCCGAAGCGAATAAGGATATTGAATTTATGTATGGATATATTTTTAGCCAATCAGAATCGGATATTTTGAAAAGGGGCACATAAATTACGCTTGAAGCATTGATAAGCCAACCAAAAATAATTATGCCCATAATAACATTCAAAGAGCGCAAAATTTGCATATTTTTCGCGTCCATTACTTTAAAAATACAGATTAATAAATTTTTAATGTAGTTTTCTTTGTGTTTTAAATTATTAGCTTTCAGTTTTTAATTATTGGTTATGAACAAATTCTAAACCATTAATTTTGAAATAGTTTTAAACCATTTATTATAAACCTGTTTTAAACTATTAGATCTGATATTTCTTTGAATTAATAGTTAAATGTAAATGACAAATTTTAAACCAATAGATTTCAAAGCGTTTTATAAGAACGGGTTCTTTGCTAGCGAAAGGGATTTAATCATGAAGACGGTTTACCAAGATTGGTGGAATTATTTTCTAATCAAACAAATTCACATTTTACTCGCTGAATTCTGGCTTTGATAATCAAAAATAAAATAATAACATAAACTGCCAACACCAAAATTTCAGCAAACATATTTCCTTTATATAAATATTTTCTACCATCTTCATTGAGAAAATCGATGAAATTGCACAAATAGTAATGTCTAAAAATGATATTAATAATATTGGTTAAAAACATTGGTTTCTTACTTTGCATCAAGTGTGTTCGAAAGAATAAAATAGCCCATTATGCCACCAAATATAGTATCAAGAATAAGAACAGTGAGAATATAAAAATGTTTCCATTCAATTAAAAATTTATTTCGATAGCTAAAAACAATGAAAATTTATTTTTAAAAAATTATTTTAATGATATTAAATTTAATCTTACAAAATAGGAAATAGAATGCAAATTAGTCGTTCCAAACTGATGAACACCATCATTGCTTTTTGCATTGTAACCGCAACAAAGCTGAGTACTTTCAATAATATGCAAATTTCAATGCGTGCAACATTTTGCCCAGAGAATGGGAGCCAAATGCCAGAAAAACATCCATAGGCTAACAAGATGGATGTGAAGGATTCGAAGGTGATGAAATAATTGAAAGGATTGTGAAGTTTTGATCTTTTGCGAAAGTGGGAATTTACATTTTTTTCTTTTTTTTTATTACCTGGATTTGATTGAAACAAAAATCAATGACAAATTCAGTAAAATATTAATGAAAGCAGACAAAAATTGTGGACAATTATATAGTATAAAATATTGTGCGGAGAATCCACTGTCATGATGTTTTTGAAAAAGCTGAATAAATTATTTATTTTAGACCTGATTTGATCAATTCTAAATTATTCTTTAATTTTATTTAACAAAATCAATACCAAATAGTGGGAATTCAGAAAATAAGAATTTTTTATTAGATTGCATTTACCTGGTCTAAAATTTAACCAGACGGATATGGTGAGAGAGCAAAAGTCGAATTCATTAAAAATATTTTTGTAAAATTAAAAAATGAATTTTACAAATAAATTTTGGCAGCCAGAAGGGAAATGTTGCGTAAAAGTCATTAAAAATATTTTTGTAGAATTAAAAAATGAATTTTACAAATAGATTTTGGCAGCCAGCAGAGGGGAAATGTTGCGTAAAAGTTCATCCGACCATTATATGCTACAAATTGCTCTTTTAACAAGTTTTTACAACTAATTTTGTAATTATAATGAGTGCATTTTTGTCATGCATTTTTCAAATTCTTGTTACCCAGACGGTGTAAATTAATTTTTTTGGAAAATAAGCCATTCGGATTAATTTTTGCTTCCTTATTCACCAGAAAATTGTGAATTAGATGGAATGAATGAAGTTTGGCCTCTTCGGCGAAAAGGCATGGGATTTAAATTTGATCGTTATTGTCATGTTATACGGATGATCTAGAAATATGTTCGCAAATTTGGGGATAATTTTCGTTGAGTTTGCATTTTTACCAAAAAAGGAAAATAAAATTCTTCATATTTGTGTCAATGGATTTGAATAATTTTTTTTTCATAATATAGAGGAAAATGAGCTCAATTTGAGATCCCATTGAAAAATCACTAAAACTCATAATTTACCATCCTATCCATTTTTATCAAATTCCACACTTTCTAATAAAATGATTGTAAAAATCGGTGCTAGATCGATTCCACAATGGTGCAAATATAAAGTTTTTGGCTTATAATAAATCATAAACTGGTTTTAGACCCCCAAACCGTATACCATTTTATAGATCTCATCAAGACGCATTGAATGGTATATATAATTTGTCATGATTTGATCAAAATTAAATGATATTAAACCATTTTTCCAGATTTTGGTTTTAAACTTTCTTATTTTGGGCCAAAAGCTAATATATTATATACCATCGATGCGTCTCGATGAGATCTCCAAAATGTTATAAGATTTGTGTAATTTAAAACTAGTTTCAGACTTATTAGAAGCCAAAAACTTTATATTTCATATTTGCACCGCCCTTTGTCTATTCTCTATTGTGGAATTGACCCCGGACGTAACTATTATTATTAAATATTAAAAAATTGATTTCTAATTTCAGTCATATGTGTATGGTTATGCGCGGTGTGCAAAAAATTCATGCAACAACAACAACTTTCTGCATGCTGGGCTAATTCCGGTACGCATAAATTTTAATTATTTATAATAAATAATTACTAATTATATTAATTTATATGAGGCTTAAAAATAATTGAAAATTAGAGAGAAAAAATGAGGCCAAATAGCATAAAATTTTTTTGGACAAACTAAAATTAATAAATTCTTTTTAGATTTATATTTTTTCATAATATAAAAAAAATTAATATTTAAATATTTCAGTGATGATCCGAAAACGCGAGAGAAATTTCTAACATTGATTAAGAAATAATCAAAAAATATTTTATGAACGAATTGATGCGAAAATGAAAAAAAGAAAGGGACGAAATAAACATTTAGGTAATTTGAATAATATATAATATTTAAAATTTAATAAAATTCCGTGTGAATATTTTTTGTATATTCTTTCGAATATAATAGAAATTGATTAAGTTTTATTTGAAATCGCATAATTTTAATAAATTTATTTACTTTTATTTGTCAGGAAATTTAAAATTAATCTTAAAAATTTTCATTCCATTACAAATTCTTTTTCATTACTTATTAAGTTTGTATCCTATTTTTGGGTCAACTACGATAAGGTGAAAGATTCCAACCCACTACCACTATAGTTGGAATTGGATTAGAGCTAGGTAGAATAAATCAGCAGAATAGGTATCATCCCAAGTAACAATGCGCATCTGTGTGAGATCTTCTTTCATAAAATTTAGAAGACAACTATAATCATCAGCAGAATTGTTGGCTAAAGAGTCCTTTTAAGTTTATAAAATTTTCCAATCGGTTTTCACCATAATACTAGTATTATTTATAATGCAATTTTAAAGAAGTATCTTCTCCGAAAACGAAAATTTTATCCAGCACAAATTTGAAAGAGAATTAAATTTTAGAGAATGAAGAAAAAATGATCACTCGTACATTTTAAAAATGATCACTCGTACATTTTAAAAATGATCACTCGTACATTTTAAAAATGATCACTCGTACATTTTAAAAATGATCACTCGTACATTTTAAAAATGATCACTCGTACATTTTAAAAATGATCACTCGTACATTTTAAAAATGATCATTCGTACATTTTAAAAATGATAACTTTTATACAATTGAATAGGATAGGTCTCATTGGATAAAACATCCGGAAGGGTTAAACAGGTTATTTGGATGGAAAATTATTCGTATTTTTGGCCAGCGTATTTGGATGGATAATTTTTTGTTTGTACAGACACTGTCCCATTTGGGGGCCTTTTTAAGCCACTAGAAAAATCACACAAATCCATCTTTTTCCATCATATCCATTATATCCAAATCCCACATTTTCTTCTATTCTGAATATTCTCCGAATAAAATGGCTGCAAACAAAAATGCCTTCCCAATGTTGTACATCAGCTTATTTCTCTTGTTGACCATTTTACTGATTCAATTTAATGTTGTACAAGTGGACGGTCAATGTTCCAAATTGGGTCGACGTATGTATAATTTTAGGGCATAGCATTCCATAGTGGTTTTTTTTCCAATTGATATCATTAATTTGTAGAAATTTTCATAGCAAATACATAATTTTGGCAAATTTAGGAAATCTCTATGAAATCTTGTCCACAAAAAATATTTTTTTTATGATCGCAATTCATAGGGATTACCAGTAATTTAAGCAATTAATCAAGAAAAACCAAAGAGAAGCTAATTTAATAAACTTGTATTTATAAAAATATTTTCTAAAGAGGTTGGATAGATTTAATTTTCTCTGATAAACTATATTTTATAATTAATTGGTCCTGGATAAAATTATTTTAATTGTTTATGAATTTTTAGATTGCAAACTGGATTCGGATTGTTGCAGTGATACTTGTCATAGTGCTATTTGTTCGTAACCATAGAAGTTGAATATGTGCGAGACGAGAATATTCCCCTCCCATGGACGATGAAAATGTTGATTTAAAATAAATAAACTGAAAATGATTAAATTTGTTTACAAAAAATTAAATCAAATTCAATTATTAAATATATTGCAATACCCAAAATATTGTTTGCTATTATGACTTGATAAATGTTATTTGCTAAATTGTTTATCATAAAATATATTCTAATATTTTTGTTTTAATAGTAAAATTTAATTAACCAGTTTTGCAGTGAAGATTGTTGTGATTTTGATGATGACGCAAGAAGTTGTGGTTGATTGAAGCTTGAAGGAATTTAGAATGTGTGCGAGCCCTTTTAGATGAATGAACAAATTTATAGATGAAAGATAATTGAGAACAAAATTTTCAAACTTTTAAGCAATAAATATAATTGCAAAACACAATAAAATCATTTATAAATGGCATGACTTGATAAATATTATTATTTATATTAAAAAATATTTATATAATTTTGTTTTAATTAGATTAATATAATTATCTTTCATGCGAAATTAATAATTTCACTTTTTCATGCAATTTTTATTATTGGACAGAGAAATTCTTCTCAACATTTTATATTTTTAATAGGGATTGCTTACATTTTGAAATTTCAAATCGATTATTATTTATCACTTATTATTCGTAAAGTCAATTCAAATCAGATTGAATTTGCAAAAATATATATAATCGTTTCATTAATCACAGTCAACTATGCAAATAAAAATTATTTTATACGTTTTATAAAAAAAATTGGACAAGTTATGGCTAAAAAATTATTTTTACAATATTGAGGCTAAAACACCCGCAAAAAAAGTGGCATATTTTTTTATTTACATAGCTGAGCTAAAAACATTATGAGGAGGTTTTAAATTTAAATTACACCAAAATGGAGATAAATAATATGCAAAAAAAGTAAAAGTTAAGTTTTTTTTTTCCTTGGAATTTATTGAAGAATTCCTCCATTTAACCAACCAAAATAGAGTGAAATGAAGTGAAATTTTTTTCCGTTTTTTTTAACTACAAAAGTTAATTATTAGTAATTAAATTATTTAATTTAAAAAAATATTAATATCTATTTTATGATAAAAAATTTTTCTCAAATAACATTTATTAAATTATATTAGCAAACAATATTTTGGATGTTTCAATACATTTAATAATTGAATTTTATTAATTTTTTGTTAACAAATTTAATCATTTTCACATTTATTTCTTTTTCATCAACATTTTTCATCGTTCATGGGAGAGGAATATGTTCTCATTTATCGCACACTGCACACATTCTACTTCCCTGGTGGTAGACACACACCTCCTTTACAAACTCCACAGCAGTTTCGATCTCCAGCTCCACTGCATGCTAAAAATTCAAAAACAAATAAAATAATTCTATCTAATTCTTATAAAAAATGATCAGAGAAAATTAAAAATATCACGTCTCTTCGGAAATATTTTTTAAATATCAGTTTGCTAAAATTTATGCTTCTCTTTTGTTTTTTTTTGATTAATTGCTTAAATTGTGGTTATTGGTAATAATTATGAATTGCCATCATAAAAAAAATTTTTTTTAATTTTCGAAATTGCTTATTAAATATGTTAGTGATTTTTGAGATCAATTCTGCACCGAAAATGCCTAGAAATCAAATTGAAAAGAATAATTAAAAAATTTTTTTTGGACAACAATTAGTAAGAATTTCCTAAATTTGTCAGAAATTATGTATTTGCAATCAAATTCTCTACAAATTAAAAATTTCAATTGGAAAACCACAATGGAATGCTATGCATTAAAATTATACATACATTGACCAAATTGGCGACATTGACCGTCCACTTGTACAAAATTCATTTGGATCAACAAAATAGTCATTACTAGAATTAAGCTGATGTATAATATTGGGAAGGCATTTTTGTTGGTAGCCATTTTATTCGGACAATATTTTAGAGCAGGAGAAATGCGGTGAATTTGGATAAATTGATTGAATGGAAAATGATGGTTTTATGTGAAATTCCAATGGGCTTATAAAGGCCCCCAATTAGGAAAAAATTCTGTACAAACAAAAAAAAAAAAAACTATGCAAATCCGTAACCCAATGCGAATAATGCGGCTAACTTGATCAGCCGTAACTTTAGGGAAAATAAAAATCATCCATACAAAATACAAATAAATCCCCTTCATTTGCCAGAAAGGTCAGACTTTATTCCATCCAAATAAAAATTTTCCATCAAAATGCAATTATCCGTCCAAAGAACATTGGTTAATATGTCAATAAATCTAAAAATTATCTCATTTTTATTTCAAAAAATAAAACAAAAAATACATAAAAATTTAATTTTTTTAGTTGTATTTCAATCAATTCAATCAAATTTTTCCAATTTCCATTTCACACAGGCATTGGCAATTTTTTCACTATTTAATGAATTTTATTAGGATGAATTTGTACTTCTCTTTGTAGCTGATAAGTGATAATGAACGGCAACATTGCCGGTTCGTTAGGAAATTTTAAATTCATTTTTTTCTTTAATTTTATACAAGATTTTGAGGTATAATTAAAGAAATTATGGAATTTAGATTAAGATGAGGAAAAATTTTTTATTGGTTACATAATTTTATAATAAGGGGAATTTCACATCAAGACTAATATAAAATTAAAAACTATGCATGAAGAGCAATAGGAAAAAGAAAGAAGAAACTTTAAAAAAAATTTTAATTGATGACTTTTTAGAAGATTGGTTGATATTCTCATTGAGAAAATCAGAAAGTAAAATTTGTCCTCTCTTATTCCATATAAAATATCTCGATAAAGAATAATGACAAAATAATGAATTAAATATTTTTCCCTGGTTCCATATTGGAATTGAAATTTTGTTGTCAAAACGGAATTTTTAGGCACTTAAATATGCCCAAATTAAGCTCCTTTCTAAATGCATATTTCCTGATTCCTGCCTAATCTTATCATTTTAAATTTAAATCTAATTTGTATCTAAAATAGCAATAAGAAAATATGTTTGATCTTTTTTTTCAAATATTTATCATTTTAAATTAAAAAAATTAAAAGGGGGACGTTTATCTCAATCAGAATGGATGAGATGAATGCTTTGTCTTGGGAAAATGCAAAATGTTTGTTTTTTTTTGTATCATCAAATGATAAAATAAATGCATTAATTCCCATTTTCCACTCTCTGAGTGAATTCATTTTCAAATCCTCGACTGAATTTCATTGATGAAAATAAATTGAAAATTTTTTTGCCTTAAAAAATTTCCCAGGGAAAATATTATGTTGGTATGCAATATTGCAATATTGAAAAGAAGAAGCTTTGGAGAAATTTACATTGATGAACTAGAAAATTAATCGAGGCTATTGAATTATTGATAAAATGGGAAATGGGAATTCCATTTTTCTTTCCATCCCCAGCAGATTTTGAAAATATTTCGTTAAATTCAAATTAAATAAAAAATTATTTTTGAACTCTGTCATAGAATTAAAAAAGGAATTTATTGCTGATTTTTCTACTAAATTCTACTGCTTGATAAAAAATGGATTCCAATAAAATATTCATCGAAAATAGAAATTTAAGTGAAGAAATTGTTGGAATGGATGTGAAAACAACAATAAGGAAATTTGAAGAAAAAAATCAGAAATCAAAAGAACAAATAACAAAGGAACAAAAAATTATGAAAGAAAAGGTTTGAAAATTTATTCGTTCATTTTTTATAAATTCCTAGAAAAAATTCTCATCTCATCTTCGAGGAAAACGAATACCAACCGAATTAATAAATGAATTATTCACTTCATTGCCTCTGGAAGATGCTTTTAGTCTTTTGGCCAAAATGACAAATGGACTTTTGGCAAGGAATGTTCAAAAAATGTTCAATGGCATTAAAATGGTGGAAAATTTATACAAAATAAATAAAAATGAATTTTACAGAAAATGAAGACGAACAAATGGGATCCAAAATTTTATGGAGGAGAGATTGAAACATGAAAAAAATGGAAGAGAAAATGAAGAATTAAAAAGAATAAAGGGGGGGGGGGGGGGGAAATTATAGTGATAAAAAATGTTAAGGGATGAATGAAGTTGATGAGAGATGAATACAATATTTAAATAGAATTTTTTTCTATTTATTTTTTAGCATAAAATTATTCATTTATTATTAATTTTTTTATTATATTTAATTATTTCAAAGATTGGTACAATTCAAAAAGTAACTAGCTAAGGGACGCGCGCGATAGCGCGCGTTCCTGAGCTAGTTTTTTTAAATTTTTAAATCTACTATATAGAATATAATAAATAATAATTAGAACATGGATTTTATGCACGATAAAGTGACAATATATGCAAATTTCTAAAAATTTCTTAAAATAAGCAAATTTTAGTAAAATTTTTTTAAAAAATATGAAATTTTTCGATTTTAATTGCATTTTTGAACAAAAATTTTTGCCAAAAATATGCCAAGATATGCAAATCCGGGCTCTAATAATAATATAAGGTAAATTTCTTGGATGGAATTTGAAAGATGCCGGGGGCATTTAAAATTTTTTATTTTTTTATGACTAATTTGAGGTCTAGAATAGAGAGCGGATTTTTATGAAATTGCATATATTTATATGCAAATGCATATTTTGGCACTTTTTTGACAAAAATTGTCCTTCAAAAATGCAATAAAAATCGAAAAATTGCATATTTTAATGGTTTTATATCAAAATTTTGCATAATTTGAGAAATTTTGCCGAAATTTGCATAAATTGCATATTTTGGCACTTTTTGGTGCATATAAATCCGCTCTCTACATAGAACAAGAATATGATATATCCTTTTTATCCAAATACCATTTGAATAATCACATTTATATGTCGGAAGCAAAACTGGGAATCCAGCAAAAATGGAAATCGCACACTATTTTTGCCAAAGAAGCAGAGAAAAATGAGTTAAATAAAAAATAATTAAATTTCAAAAATATCAACTTTATAAGTATAATAATTTTATTGTAGTAATAAAAAAATGAGAAAATTTAAAACAATATAATTTTCTATTAACATTTCATGATTTTTTACGATGTCTTTTTATCACCAATCGGCTTGAATAATTTTCAAATATGCTTCAGTATCCATTTGAGTAATTAACGGTGCGCCAAACACATTGGACAGTGAGCCGGTTATTTTTTGATTTTGGTTCACATGATTACATAATGCTGGATCGTCGCTGATCTTCACAATTTGATTCTTTTGACAGCAAATTTTTAAACCAATAAACATTTTCTTCTTCAAACTAGGATGAAGCCTAAAAAATAATAAAATTAAAAAAATGTAAAATTACAATAATTTTAATTTTAATTAAATATTTATTATAAAATTTTAAAATTAAAATATTTTTATTTACGGAATAATTTTATTGTATTTAATTTAAGACCTTTAAAATTATCTATTAATTACACGAGGCCAACATAGAACACCCAATATGCACACAAAAGCATAGAATCTTAAGAGGAAACAAAAGCTTAAAATCTAAGAGGACACAAAAACATAAAATCTATGAAGTCACAAAAGTAAAAATACTTAAGCCAGATACATAAGTGGCATTTTTTGTATACGTGGCATTTTTGGGGTCCACGTGAGTATGCTTTTGGTGTCCACGCGGCTTTTCTTGAGCCCATCTGTCCATGCTTACAGCAAAAGGATGGCCTACACCAAAAGGTTATTCCCAACTCAAATGTTTGGCCTACCTTATAGTTTATATGCTTTTATTAGTCTAATTAGCAGTTCATTTAAACATGTTTCCATGTTATTCTGAACCGGCTTGCGGCTTCTGTGAGTTTTAAATATAACATGTTGAACTTCTACCATTCTTTCCACACACATGTGTGTTACAAAAATGATTTTTTAGAACTTTCTGAACTTTTATAATTTTTTGGATTTTTGTATTCAACTAACATGATAATTGTGATTTCAATGACACATGATAAGATGGATTGAAGGAGGCTAGTTGTAGCCAAAAATAAGCTCATCATTTGTGTTCTGCTAATCCATTTATAGAAGAGAAATGCCGCAATCATTGCACCCACCAAATTGTTGAGGAAATGACAAATAAATGCAATTCCGAGTTGCCTGCTTGTCCGGATGTTTTCAGCAATCTATAAAAATGCCATTTTTAATTTCGTTTAAAGATATTATTAAAATAATATTTAATATTTTTTCATTTTGATAGTCAATTTTAAGAGAGTTAAAAATGAAAATAAAAAGATGTATAATTCCAATACCGTATTTTCTATTTTCCCTATTTAAAGCATACTCTATATTAGAAGACCACTTTCGAGTGACTCTGAAATTTATAAATCTACTCTCTATTAGAAGCCATTTCAAAATTTTTTTATGTTTTGATTTTTAATTCTATAAAGTTATTTTTAATAGTAAATAATAAAACTTGTTAAAAAATATTCTTTTTTATAAAAGATGTTGAGAATTATAAAAACATGTTTAAAAACCAGAGCTGGGTCCGACTCCGACTCCGGCTCCGACTCCGACTCCAACTCCGACTCCGCTCCGGAGCTGGAGTCGGAGTCGGAGTCGAAAATTGAAAAGGTCGGAGTCCGGAGTCGGAGCTGGAGTCAAAATTTTCAAAGGTCGGAGTTGGGAGTCGGAGTCGGAGTCAAAAATTTTGAGCGACTCCGGACTCCGGTCGACTCCGGATTTTTATTTAAAGAATTGTATTTTTTACCTAATTTTTAAAAAAATTTCCCTTTTTAATTTTTTTAAAATTAAATTTTTTTGGTTAATTTTGATTAAAATTGAAATTTTCGTACCGAAATTATATCATTTTCGGAAATAGATGTTAATTTTATACAAAAATGCCCTGGAGCCAAATCAAAATTACTTAAAAAAATTTCTGCGGAGTCAAACTCCGGAGTCGGAGTCGAGTTTTAGAACGACTCCGGAGCTGGAGTCGGAGTCAAAAATTGGAAAGCCCGGAGTCTGGAGTCGGAGTCGGAGCTAAATTTTTGAAAGGTCGGAGTCCGGAGTCGGAGTCGGAGTCAAGATTTATGAAAAGCACAGCTCTGTTAAAAACTTATATTGGATCCTAAACATAAACATGTTGTAAATATAAAAATATAAAGTAAAAACATTTTATTAAAAATATATTTTCATTTATAATCCTGTTCTAATTTGTAAAAATATTTTGCATAATGTTTTAGATCATAAAATATGTTTTCATTTGCTACAAATTTTTATCGAATAAATTTTATTTTTATACTTTTTCCCTTTCTAAAATTTTTAACTCCATCCTCTATTTGATGTCCACCCCAGAAGGCTCATAAATTAATAAGCCCATGGGGTTGTAATATAAAAATACAGGATACAGGTATAAAATTATAAAAATATAAATTAAAAAATTTACACAAGTAAATAAATAATGAAATAATTTTTACCTGAAATTTCTCACTTAAATTATACATTTGCAAATTTGGAAATATTTTCTCATATTTTTTCTTGTTATGCACACCAATATAAATGATTATCTAAAATATATATAATTTCTAAAAGAAAATTATAAACAAAATAACCATAAATTCCATTAAACAAATTATAGTTCCAACCAAAATGGAAACAAAATTAATTGGTGTTGCCGACCATTGACCAGATAATGTATTCTGATAGGCATTAAATGTGCAAAATATAATCTAAAATATAATTAATAAAAAAATTGATCAATAATAGTTTAAGGCGTGCGTTCCAATTTATCGCAGCCAACTTTTAGCCTTTTTAGTATTCACTTCTGAATCAATTATGGATGGTTGTTTTTATATCAAATTAAAGTATAAGCTCATGACTCTCGAAATGTAATAAATTTATTAAAATTGATTCAAAAATAATTGAGTTGTGCTAAAAAAACCCCAGATAATTCTGATAATCCTTTTAGTAAAATTCGCTAAAATGTATTTTGAGTATAATTTATAAATTTCAGGATCTGAAATAATTTAAAAAAATAAAATGTTTTTTTTGATAGTAAACAGTCTTCTTTTTAATTTTATAACAAAAATATTAAAATTAATTCAGTCCTTTATGAGTTATTACAAATGGCGATAAGTCCGCTGAGGCAAATTGGGCTATTACCAATTTAATAAATATTATTTTATAAAAATTAAAACGATCTATTATGAAATTTTTTAATTATATAGATATAAAAAATCGAAATTAATAAAAAAAAATAAATTTTTCAAAGGGAATTTACTTATAAATATATTTATAAAAATATTAATGAAATATAATAATATAAATGGCATACATATAAAGGAAGCCAAACAAGATTCCATTTAGACCATTTGGATTTTTCATATCTCCTACAATAAAGTGTGGCCACAATTCGTTCAACAACCAACAGATGGCAACAATAATTGCGAATCAGCATTGTGCTATATTGGATGCCCTAAAATCATTGAGATAGAAAAAATTAATTATTCCTTTATTTTAATATAATTAATCGAGGAAAATAAACTTGAAATCGATTAAAAAATATTTGTTTGCTAAAAATTAAAGAATTATTTATTAACTGTTTTTAATATTGAACCATTTATAGGTTAAATATTAGATGAAGATAATTTTATTTCTTTATAGAAGTTCAATCTAAAAAAACTCTTTCATCTTTGATTTTTAATGATATTTTGAATGGCAAAGACATATTCTGATTTATAATTGTTCTGAATCATAAAAATATGTTTTGATTTGTAAAATTGTTAAAAGGCAAAAACATATTTTTAATCATAAAACATTTTCAATTTGATAAAATTTTTTAAATTATAAAACATGTCGCAAAAAATATATTTTGATTCTTAAAAACATGTTTCGATTTGTTGTTAATTTTATTGAATAATTTTATTTTTTCATACATATTCCTTCCCTGAAATTCATAAGCCCCCTTCTACTAGAAGAACCCACCCTAGACGGGCTCGAAAATTTATAACCCATGGGTTTATAATAAAAGAAATATATAGTTTATTTTTATATTTGTATTGACCTGTAAGAGTAGTGAACCCGGAAAGAACATATTGTTGTTGATGAATTTTTGTACTATCAAAATTAATCTAGCCAATTCGAAAAGCCAAACGCAGCCACTTTGGACTTGAAGAATGAATCGTAGATTGGGATGGAGAATTTGGGTGGAACTGAGGATGATGAAATTAAATAGTGCAGCCAAAAGAACCACTGAATGAACGAACAATTCCAATGAGCCAATGGAATATGAGGTGATAGATAAAAATAGTTGATCGTCAGGGGGAATTGAGGAATTCATGTCAAATAAATTGTGGCATTAAATTTAAAATTATTTCCTAAAAAAATATACTCAGATGAATAATTAATAAATATTAAATTTAAAAAAACTAAAATAATGTTCTTATGTTTAAAAATTATTGGTTTTAAACCGGTTTAAGATTTATTTGATTTCGTTCAGAAATGGCAGAGTTGTCCTTAAAAACCATTAAAAAGGACTCATATTATAAATTCCATAAAATCTTAGCCAAATCAAATAAATCTTATTATATGTCATGGTCAATTAGTGGAATTGCTCCGTTTGGGGAATCTCGGTTTCTTGGCACTTTACAAGCTTGAGAATGGGCTCATTTGATCCGGCATGGTCGATTTAGTAAGTGAAATTTCAATTCTAGACCGGTTTATGGCTAGGGTTCTAGGGTAAGGACTATAGGTTAGGTAGGTCTGAAATTGAAATTTCTTAGACTAAAATGACCAACTATAATCGATTGAGCCTACCCTTGAGTCTGTATGATGCCTAGAAGTCGAGATTTTCCATACGGGCCAGCCTGAAAAAGTGGCCATTATTGGGAATGTCCAGATTAATGCATTCCCGGGAATGGCCAATTTCCCCAAATTCGCCGCAACATATATATATCGAATATCGATATAGTCAGCTCTTTAATTTGGCATCACTATCATCAAGTTTATTCCTTAATAATGAGCTAGAAGGGATGGCTCCCAATTGTTGTTACTGAGTTTGCACTCTAATCTACGCCCTTATTTAACCCAAGCGCCAATTTTTAATATAGCAATTTTCCTGTGATGTTTGTTTCATTAACAATTTTAGATATTTCTTCTGAAATCATTGAAGCATATTATTAGTCAAGCATATAGTTATAATTGATGTGGTTTTGGAATTATTTTTAGCTTGAAGCGAATTGAAATTTTAAGTCGATTTGTATAAAATAATGAATATAATTTGATGCAAGTATTTTGTCAGTTCTCTAGGCGACCTCAGAGTACCTTTACACAAAATGAGCTAATGCGTCGGCTCACTAATAAATAGGTTTTTTGTACCAAAAAGAAAAAATTGTAGTAGAAAAAATTAATTTTTATAACAAAAATAGAATAAATAAACTTTTCTGCATAGAATAGCTTAATTTTTTACTATTTTATAAAAAAATTATATTTGAATGAACTGATTTTAATCAAATTGAAGATTAATGACTCAATCGGCTTTGTGGTAGGTTTACATCAAATAAATTTTTTTTACAAATTTCGAAAAATTTTTAAAATTATGGTAATTTATGCAGAAAAGTCCCCTATTTTTTGATAAATTTTTTGGAAAAAAAATTTTTGAATGTACATAAAAATACTTCACAATAATGAGCCGATGGGTTGGCTAATTTTATGTAAATCTAGCTTCAGAAATTTTTATTTTTTTTTAAAATTTTCTCTAAAATAAATAATTTCTAAGCGTTCTGTGATATGAAATATTTTGTGCACTAGCTAGTAGCTACTTTAAAATTTAAATAATTAAAAATAATATTTGCCTCACGCTATTCACCACGGAATTTTCAATCATGCGCCATTTAATTCTTCAAAGTATAATAGAATTGTTCCGGTTTTTTCTGCCATTTTCTATTATTTTATTTACAATTTTTGAATTAGGTGTATATGTGTACTCTATTACTTATCTGTTTTATTTCAATTTTTGTATTCCAAATTCATTGTTCCCACCAGAATTCATTTTAGTTTAAAAATTCTTGGAATCCAAATAAATTTCCATTTTCTCACGCTATTTATTTTTCGATATTAGATAAATGGCACAAAACAATTATTCCACCCTTGGAAAAATTTGCCCAAGTTTGATTTTCTATAGATGAATAGTATAAAGCAATTTTTAATTGTATTTTTTTTTTTACATTTTTAAAGCTACTTTATATAATATAATGATATAAGATGTCTTTTCTCTAGTGGATATAGTTTATTTGAAGGTGTGCGAGTGGAATTTAAAAATTTTTTATGATCCTTTTTATCAAGACATAGATTTGACATTTGAGTCATGACTCATGATATACATATAGATTAATTTTTAACAAGGGCTGAATTGTATTTGTATTTTTAAGCAAGTAGAATTGTTCTTTTTTGTTCTTGATGGAATTTTATTATTGATTAGACATAATTTTTCAAAAGCAATTGCATTTTCTTTAATGAGATTTTAGATTTTTTATATTTTTTTTTAAATTTAAGCGTCAAACCAGACCAATAAATTTCAAATTAAATTGTTAAAAAAATGAATTGTTTCATAAAGAAGAGAACAAATTGAATGAGTAAATATAATTTTGGAATAAAAAGAAAGAAGAAGTAAATGATGTTTAATTGTTTCAATTTTAATTAATGAAAAATGATAAAGAAAACAGCAATAAAGGAAATTAAAGAAATTTGCTCAATTATTTTAATTAAAAAAATAAGTATTAAATGCACCACATATTTTCTCAATAAATGATATTTAAAATTTTAGTCATCTTTCAAAGACCAATTTAATTTGTACCAATATTTGATCTATTTAAAAAGAAGATAAGGGTAACAACGCGATGACCTTTATGATATACGCAAATTCCTACAATAAAGACGTAAAACACCCATTTTTTCCTATTGAGCCGCATTCTTTATCTTATCAAAATTTAGACAAAAGGAATTATTATTCATTTCCATTGTAAAATACTTACTTTTTATCTAATTATTATTCCAAAATTTAGCATTTCATAAATGGGCCCACCCTTTTCGAACTATCCCTGTTCAACTATCCCTTTTCGTTCTTTTTAATTCTATAATAATGAACTAAATTAATGAACAATGATAATTGATAAATGTTAGGATTGCCTTTATAAACAAACCCAAATCTATTAAGTAATCCCATAGTCAAAAATAAATTTTCAAAAAAAATGTTTGTTCCCTTAATGAAATCAAGCTTTATTTTTGTGGCAGTTTTAAGGTAAATGAAAATTTTTTCATACTTTAAAAATAATTTAAAATTCCTAAAAAAATATTTTTTTAAATTATTCATCTTAAAAAAATAAATTTCAATAAAAATTTTAAAATTTATTTTAATTTTTAAAAAATGCAATAATATAATTTTTAAAAAAAATATTTTTTTTATAAAAAATTGGAAATATCAATTTTACTAAAATAAATTTACAGCCTATCCTATGCATTTCCAACTAAATTTGAATCCGATTTGGAAGAAGCGCAAGAGTCAAAACGCGGCGAGATTTGGGCTGTACTCATTGCCGGCTCTGATGGATGGTGGAATTACAGGCATCAAGTAAAATTTGTCAATTTTTTTATTATAAATATTGCCAGCTAGCCTAAAAAAATTACTTTAATTCTATTAGAAGCTCTCGGGCTTATTTTAAGAGCCTAAGCCTATCTAAAGTGTGATTCTATAGAGGCTGGGCTTCTACTAAAGGATTTACGGCTATTATATTATTGTTTTTAAATTTGGACCATAAACCAATCCTTTATAATAAATTTTGTTGTTGGTAGCATTGCCTTCATATGGAAAATGTTCTCATCTTTTAGAAGGAATGAAAGTATATTATTAGCTTAGATAAGTTTTTAAAAGGGTTGACATACATTTAGATGAGCAGAAATAGGGATGCGCTCTCGAACCCAGGCAACGCCATTTTAGTCTTCGTCTACCCGAACTAACCCGATAACCGCAAACCCGATAAAACTCAAACCCGATACCATCGAATTCGATTTTTATCGGGAGTGATAAGGATAACAGCCCCATATTTTTGGATTTTAAAATATTTTTGAGGAATTTTTTTTATTTTTGGTTACATTTTCCGCTGCGAGCCAATTTTTGATAAAAAATTTCACTAAGTTGCCATTTTTGGCTAGAGAAAATTCTTCAAAAAATCGGGAACCCAACCCAATTCGATCAAAAATGCAAAAATCGAATATGATAGTGCGAACCGACAAAAATTGCAGCCCCGAAGAATCTCATTCCCGAAGATCGGGATTACATTCTTATGTAGGCGGAAAGATAGTCTATAGATAAAATTGCACAATTAGCCTATAATTTAAAGAGCCAGAAGAATGATTTAATTAAATATTTCCAATGTAATTATGATCTTAAATTTATACATTTATAATACTTTTGCAAATACTTCATATAATATAACTTTTTTTTGCTAAAGGCGGATGTTTGTCATGCTTGGCATACATTGACTTCCCATGGAGTGAAACCGGAGAACATCATCACTATGATGTACGATGACATTGCAAACCATTCATCGTATGCATAAAAAATTGAAAAATTAAATATTTATGATGAAAAAATTCAGAAACAAATTCCCCGGAAAAGTTTTCAACAGTCCAGAGAAAATTGATGTTTATGAAGGTAAATCGCTTTTATTTTAATATAGGCTTGTCCCCTGATGCCAGGGGGACCGATTTTACGTGTTCGGAGAAATTGGGAGTTTTTTCAAAGGCCTTCGAGAAATGAGGATAGTTTTTCGGGACTAGTTTAATTTTCGGGGAAGACCCAAAAGTGGAAACCCTTACCCATTTTTTGCTTCCAAAGCCCGGCGAGGGCTGGGGGACAAAACTATTTTAATATAAATTTTATCTCAGATGTTCGCATTGATTATAGCGGCGAAGATGTCAATTTGGACAATTTTTTGTCTGTTCTGCTTGGAAATGCGACATCAGGGAAGCCGGTGCTTAAAAGGTTAAAAATACCAAAAAAGTTAATTTATTTATCTATGCAAATAACATATTCATATCCATGTGTTTTACTCAATTTTTATAAAATTAAAAAATACATTCGATGTGAAAAATTAATCATTAGGGAAAGGATTTATATTAGGGTAAATATTTAAGGAAAAATCTCAAAATATTAATGAACATTTTAAAAATGTTTTTTATTACTCTCAATCTCAACTCAATCACAAATTATTATTTCGATTTATTTATTCAAAAAAATTTTAATACTTAATATTCTTTTACGAAAAAAATACAATTTTTTATATAATTAAAATATTGATTGATTTTTTAAAAAATGTTAAATCAATTTTTTTTATTATTTTTTTCAAAAAAATGCCAAAATCAATTTTTTCACTTTTTTTTCAAAAAGCCCAAATTTTTTTTAATATTTCAAAATTTTAAAAAATTTTCAAATTTTCATAAATTTTCAATTTTTTTTCAGAAAATTATAAATTAAATAAAAATCTTAAAAATATTGATGAAAATGCCCAAAAATTGCCAAAGAAAATGCCTAAATATTGATATCAATATTGACGGCCACTTTTTAGGATGATTTAAAAATAATTCTCCTTGGCGAATTAAAAGAAGTTATACGGCAATTTAAGAACAATGGTTACAATTTTTATTCACTGTATATGAATAAAAATAAAGAATAAATATTTTTTATATAGCACAAACAAGGACAAAGTATTCGTCTACTACACCGATCATGGAGGCCCTGGTGTTGTCGGTTTGCCCACAGGTCCATTTTTGAGTGTCAAAGATTTGTCGGAAACACTGAAGGAAATGGAGAAGAAGGAAATGTTCAATGAGCTCACATTTTACTTAGAGGCATGCCATTCTGGTTCAATGTTCCAATGGGATATGGGAACAAAAACAAAAAGTAATTTATATTGAATATATGTAGAATATCAAAAGCTACACTTAATTTAGCCCCATATTTTTTGATCGGAGCCTTATTAATAATTATTGTTAGTGTAGAATTATGTCGAAAGAATATTGCATACTGACTGTTTAAGGATAGGGAGGGAATTTCTATCAGTTTACCATAATTTGTAGATATTCTTCATCTAATAGGAAATTATACGGTAATAATGGAGTTTGTTCTCCCCCATTTTACACAAAAAAAATTTATTTTGTTTTTTGCTATAAAAATGTGTATTTAGGAATTTTTGATGATAGGAATCTAGCATTAGTTTTCATGAATTAGATTTCGCTTTCGAAAAATTTAAATTTATTTAAAGTTAATTCGATGAGCCTTGATGATGATGAGATGATTACGAAAATTGTTGTTTTGCATAAAATTCAAAAATGAAAAGTTAGTCTTTTAAAATTGTATACCTAAGATGCTTATTAGGTGACCTGCCTTCCTAAAAAGGCCAGTAATATTTTAATATGAAATAAATGGTACATTTATTATAAGCTCATCAAGACACGTCGAATGAACAAAAATTTATATTATTTTAAAGTAGGGTTGCACCTCGTCCCCTCCCCGTCCCAGGGCTTTTTTGCCCACGTCCCCCGTCCCCGTCCCCGAAAATTTGGGAGCCATTCCCCGATCCCCTCCCCGTGATGTCGGGGATTTCAGAGGAAATTTTAAGGAATTTTTTTTTGAAAAACTCAACTAAATCATATTTTTTTCTTTATTTTCTTGCATATAAAATGATATTTATACGTTAAATCATCTTTTTTTTTCATTTCACAATTCATTATAAAAATTTTTTTTACAAAAATGAAAAAAAAAGTTGCAAAATCCCCGAAATTTCGGGGTCCCCGCCCCCGTTCCCGAAGTTTGGAAAATCCCAGTCCCCGTCCCCGAAGCTTGCCTCCCCGCAATTCCCCGTCCCCGAAAATCGTTCCCCGGGCTCCGGGGTGCAACCCTATTTTAAAGTTTGACTTTTCGAGAATGGTTTAAGAACTATTAGTACAGATAATTTAATTCATTTAATACTAATCCTATTTCGGATTCCATTATTGAAAACCCCTATATATACATTTTTTTTGACAACGGAAAATTAAATATAAAAATGTTTTTCAAATAATATGATGTACAAAATAGACTATTTACGGATTTTATCTGTCCACCATTTACTAAAATATTCCACATGTAATAGGAAATTATATTTTTTAACGCAAAATTCAAATTTTAGTTTTTTTTTGAAAAAATTTTGAAATTTAATATCCTAGCAAATAAGAAGAGAGGCACACTAATTAATTGCCACTTTTTTAAAAATTAAGTTTACGCTGTCACTGCCTCCAATGCACACGAATCCAGCTGGGGAACCTATTGTCCAGGAAGTGAAGGATGTGAATTATGCAATGTATTAGAGACATGTTTGGGCGATCTGTTCTCAGTCAATTGGATGGAACACTCCGACAAAGTTGGCATTTTGTGTAATTAAGTGGGATTTTAACCCCTCACCATATTTTTCCAAAAAAAAATTTTAATTTTTTTTCTCTATAAACTTGTATTTAAGGATTTTCGTTCATGGAGAATTGGAATATAGTATTCGTTTACACTAATTATAGTTAAACTATTATCGGTCATAAACCGGTTTAGAATTGAACTTTGGTATTTTGGGTCATATTATACAGCAATCGATTCGCCTTGATGACCTGTTCACGAATATACCATTTATTTCGCGTGGTACAAAATTTAAAAATGCTAGGGTCATTTAATATTTTCTACTTTGTTTAGGTGATTTTCATGACAAAAAATAGTCATAATGATTTATTTGTCATCGACTCATCAAAATACATTGATTGATATATAAATTCATTATAAATACCTAAGTTAGATTTTTAGAAACCGGTTTGTGAACTGATAACAATTCAACTAATTTAGATAATGAAAAACGAATGCTCTATTGGATTCTCCATTAAAGAAAACTTAAAGGTACTTTTCGGTTTTGCGACACCCTAACCAAAAATTATGAAAATGGCATCTTAGACGTAATTTTGAGTGTAGAACCCGAATCTAACATCCATTTTTCCATAAATTGCCATCTTGGTAATAAAATGAAGACTCTTGCCAAGAAAAAGCAAAGGGGGGACCAAAGGCATTTTTGATGAAAATTTTTATATGGCCTTATTATAGCTAATTCAACGCAGCTCATTGAGCTGAATCTAATGGTACCATTTACAGATGGAAATATTTTGGAATTTAAAAGTTATGACCGAAAAACCTTTTTTATCTTAATTTTTTTAACTTATATCTTGCCTTTATTGCAATATTATCTAATAAAAATGGTAAAATTATATTTTAACTCATCGAGCTGCGTTGATTGAGCTATAATATGTCCATATAAAAAATTTTTTTGAAAATCGGCCTTGGTCTACTTTTGGAAATTTCTTGGTAAAGGCTGGCATTATGTTGCCTAGATGGGTAAAATGGATGTTAGATTCTTGTTCTACACTCAAAATTACGTCTAAGATGCCATTTTCATAATTTTTGGTTAGGGTGTCGCAAAATCGAAAAGTACCAACTTAAATATATATTTTTAGTGTTAAATAAAATTAAAAAATTTTTTGGAAAAGAATGAGAGGTACAAACCCCATATTACCACATTTTTTATATTTTATATTAATAAAATTCTGCTTTCTAGGCAAATTTGCGCAATGTAACATTGGCCAAGCAATTTGAAATTGTGAAGGAAAAGACAAAAGAAACGAATGAAACTCATCGGGGAAGTGAAGTGCAGGCATTTGGCAATATGCAAATTCAGCAGGAATTCCTTTCCGAATTCATGGGCGGCGAAATGCCAAAAAGGAACCAAAGTGAAACATTTGGGGTTGATGGAAGACAACCTTCGGAATATTCATTGTTCAAATCAGGGTTAGCAAAAAATGAAATTGGAAAATAAATGAAAAATTTGTTCAGGGATATCCCATCACTGATTTTGGCGCATCGACAGATGGCAGGGGATAAGAAAGCTGGCAAAGAATTGGATCTTCTTCAGGAGGTAGAAAAATTGGTCATAAAATAATAAAATTAATTTTACATTTGAGCAATATGATATTTGAAAATGAAAAAAAAATTAAATTAAATTTTTGGTCATATTGTAGGTAAATATTACCATTATATTTTAAATATTTTTCAGTAATAATACATCATAGTCACATTCTTTGTAAAAATTTGTTTTTTTTGCCATAAAATTAGCTTTAGGGGGTTTTCGAGGATGGAGAATACGAAAAGAGAGTTTATATTTTGGTACCTTTTTAAATGATATAAACCGGTTTCCCATGGAATGGTTTAGAAGGATTTTTCCGACTAAAATATCTCATATGGATAAATCATTTACACTGAATACGATTATTATAATATAAAGATCCAGAATGGCGCGAAATATAGCCGGATTTAAGGGGATTAGAATGGATATAGAGGGATTAATGGGAATATGATTTGAATGGATCTGAAATGGTCTGGACTAAATTGCAATGATTAGTGATTAGTGAAACTCTCTTTTTATCTTGCAAATATTTTTAAAGACTTTATTTTAACAATTCTAAATTAATTTGTATTATTTTATGGTATTAAAATTTTTTGATGGAAATAAAATTTTTAAACCAATTTTCGAATCATTTTTGGTGATTTACCTAGTTTTCTTTTT
The DNA here is from genome assembly GCA_030063045.1 of Pratylenchus scribneri. Classification (NCBI taxonomy): domain Eukaryota; kingdom Metazoa; phylum Nematoda; class Chromadorea; order Rhabditida; family Pratylenchidae; genus Pratylenchus; species Pratylenchus scribneri. The sequence goes on along the minus strand of JAQSEB010000022.1, from coordinate 606,162 downwards.
TTTAAAAATGATTTTTATTTAATAATATTTGTATGACTCCATTTAATTAAAAATCAACATTTTCTAGAAAAGAAATTATTTTGATGGAGAAATGGCAATGCTGGTGGACAATGTGCTCCAAGCGAATGGCAAAGAATATTTACAAATTCGGCATCAAATTTTGACTGTTCATCCAGAAAGGATCACCCAAATAGATTGCCATCACCAAGTCATGCATGCATTCAGTGAAAATTGTTTTGAATTTGCTAAGGTATTCAGAAAATTTAAAAATATTATTATATTGACTTATGATTTATAATTATTTACAAATCAGACAATTACAGACGTCCGAAAAAAAATATTTTTTTTAAAATTTTAAAAGAGATAATATTAATTTGTCCAAAAAAACACTGAATTTGTCTAAAATCTTTCGTGTCGAAAAATATTATATTTTTGAGGCCATATATCTTGGCCTAACTAGGGTTTTATGGCTAGGGTTAGGTTTAGGGCAGGCATGGGATTAGGGCCTAAAGGCTAGGGAATCTTAAAGAAGTTTGATTTGGCCAAGTTATATGGCCTCAAAAATATAGTATTTTTCGACATGAAAGATTTTGGACAAATTCAGTGTTTTTTTGGACAAATTAAATTACTGCCATTTAAAATTCCATTTTTAATATAATTTAGGGCGCAGAACACCGGCCTTAAATCCATTTAGTCATACCTTGATATCTTCGAAAGATAATGCCAACTTTTACAATGAAAATAGCCAAGGGGAACAAGATAAATTTTCAAAAATTTTTTATCTTGTGATAATATAACTGAATCGATGCAGCTCGGTGAACTGAATAAAATGGTACTACTTTTAATTTGTTAATATTGTATTAGTTGTAAGATTTGTGTTTTGCGCCCTAAAAATTACCCAAAAGATAAAATTTTTGCAAATTTCTATAAAATAAACATTTTTGCGGTACCAATTCTGCAGGATTGCCAAAAAATTAATTAATTAATAAAATTTTGATATATAAAAATTAATTGGCATCAGCGATCCAAATCAAGCCCCTTATTTTTTTGCTTTTTTTTAAAAAAAAATTAAATATTTATACTTTTTCAGAGTCCATACGCCATGGCCAATTCATTTCCTCTAGTCAACCTCTGTGAAATGAACATTCCAGCTAGAATGATCCAGGCAAAAATTATGGAGCAATGCCATGCCGCAAATTCATTAAAATTCACTGATGAAATTCTTTGAATAAAAGAGATAAATTTTTGTTGACTTATTTTTAAAAAGAAATAAAAATATTTTTATTTGAAATTTTATCTTCAGAAGTCAGAAGGAAATATGTATGCTCAAAAAAATTATAAAATTTTGTTTGTTTTATTTTGGAAATCGTTTTATGAGATATGGTCAAGTTCGTAATGAATGCTATGATTTTCACAATTTTTCTCTGACTCCAGCTAATTTTTTTTTGTTCAAAATTAATTGCAATCATTTTGAAGAGTGTTTTTGGTATTTAATTGTCTCTTCTATATATGCAAACTAAAAAAAATAATTTTCGTCAACTTATATGCTCATAAAATGGCTAAAAACATTCAACAAATTTTTTGACTTAAGTAGGTTCTATTTATGTGGAATATATAGTATATATTTACCATTCGATAGAGGGAGAATAGGTCAATTGATCTATGTATGGTATATTGCTTGGTATCTTTAATATAAATTTTAAATGTTGCCTTACAACTTAGAATTTTATTTTATTTCTGTGGTAAAATTACATTCTGAGCATTAAATTAGACTTTTTTAGTTTTCCTTTGCTTCAAGCTCTAATCTTAACCTCATATATAAAATTAAAAATAAATATAACTATTAATTTTTGCGTTTTTCAGCAGATTCGTGATTAACTCATTTTCATAGATTAAATCGACTATGCCAAGTCGCATGAGCCTATTCTCGAATCTGTATGATGCCGTCTAGATATCGGGGTTACCAAAATTTGATAGTTAAAATTAGAGTAGTTCAAAGTCGGCTTTCGTTGGAGAAAAACGATGCAATTTAAAACCGAAATTGGGAATTTTTGCTCAAAATAACCGAGAATAGGAGAAACCGACATTTTTCAAAAACCAAAAACCGGGTTTTGCCAAAATCCGGTATAGTAACCGACTTTGAATTACTCTAGTTAAGATGCCCATTATTGGCTGATTTCCCCTTTTGTGGATGCAACATATTCATTTCCAAATTAAAAATCCCATCTATTATAAAAAAAGATCGCCGACGACGACGTCGTAAGCGCCAATTCTCTCTTCCAATCATCCTTGTGATTGCAGCCGCCTTCGTCGTTTTAATCGGTGTCGTATGCTTTTATATCAATAAAATCCCATGTTGTAATGAAAAAGATTGATAAATGAATATCGTGACTAGATGACATGAATTTATTTTGTTGATTGGAATTGGAACTGTGACAAACACGGAAATGGATGAAGAGAATATGATTTTAATTTTTTTGGGGGATATTATTCTGTTTCTTTTATAATTTCTAGACATTTTCATTTATTTCGGGCAAAATCTGATCAAAATTCTTCAGTATTTTATGGCTCTTTATCAATTTTATATTCTCTCAATTTATTAAATGTGATTTTTGATAAAGCTATTTGACGAGGAAAATATTTACTAAATTATTCACATAATTATTATAATTGACATTAAATCGCCAAAATGGAGACACAAATAGTTAATCCATTCAAATTTTATCAAAATATATGGAAAAATTTTAATTTTCGGTATATTAAATTCCCTAATTTCCCAAAAATGAAGAAATAAATTTTTTTAAGCCGTAAAATCCTAATTGAATATTTGCTTCCAAAATTCCAAGATCATTTATCAATTAACAGCACTTATATCCACAATTTGTTAAAATAATTTCGTATAGCAACAAAAATGTGGATAATTTTTTCACAGATCCAGCGTTTTAAAAAATTTGAAGTGAAAAAGGAAAATAAAAATGATGCAATCTATTTTGATTTAGAAATTCAAAAAATAAAAAATCATTTATTATTTTTTAACATTAAGCGCCATTTCTGTACACTTTCAATTTCAGCTTAATCAATGAGTTGACCAATGCAAATTCTTCTGCATCCAAATAACCATCCTACATATATATTGAATTTAATAATATTAAATTTGGATGGGCTATTTTACTTGATTAACATCAGCAATTTTCCAGATTTCTTGAAGAATGGAATCTGGGAGCCCCGATTTTCGCATATATTCTTTTGCAACATAAGCTTGAAATTAATGCAATTTTCTAGATTAATTTCATTGTGTATATTTAACCTTGTAATTTTCCATTTAATGGTCCAAGTTTTTGGAATTCCTTATCATTTTTGTTGCTATTTTGATCAGCCGAAGATGTTGATTCTCCATTTATTTTATTTTTTATCTAGAGAATAAAATTTAAGAATTTTTTTATTATGATGACTGACCAACCGTTTCTTGAACAGATGAAAGTAAACCCTGAATTTTCTTGAAGCCTGAAGATATTTTTAATTCATGGCGAGTAAATACAAAAATATATTCAGGACCTGGTTCTAATTTTAAATCATTGCTGAAAATTAGAGGGTACGATATTTGCGGACGCAACAATTGCGGATGAAATAATCTGCTGGTGCCGATGGTGATTAAGCTATGGTGGCATTATTTATAGCATTTTAAGCAATAGGCATAAAATTAGCTACAAAATGATAAGAAAAGCATCGGCCAATGTTGAGTATTCACCGAGTTATGGCCATTAAACCGTTAATTTTTTTAAATTGTGTTTCTGGCCGTTATTTAGCCATAATTCGGTGAATATTAAACATTGGCTAATGCTTTTGATATCATTTTGGAGCTAATTTTATGTCTAATAAAATGATTTAAACAATGATCCAGCAGCTTTACCACAAATGGCAACAGGTCCGCAATTGTAGTCGCTTCCGCAAATGTAAAATATGAAAAAAAATTACACATATTTTTTCAAAAAATTTCAATAATAAAATACAGAATCATGAAAATTTATTTATTTTTTAATTTCTTAAAAATTACAAATTTTATTTATTACATTATTTAAAATAAATCCGATAATTTCAATTTTTTTATTATAGTAAATGATTTATCATGATTTTATTTAAAAAAAAATTCAAAATTATCCTAAGCCTATAGCATTTTCAAAAAAATTATTCTAAATTAATAAACCTACTCTTCAATCATTATGTCATTCATAAATGCTTTCTCAAATTTGAATTTTTCAGGGCTGCCCAACTCTTTTGCAGCATTCATATATTCCTTGAGCAAATGAGTCGAAATTTCATTTACAGATTTTCCAGCCGAGAATATAACGTTTTGATACACAATTGAATCATCATCCCAATCCGAATCGTAGTCATAAATTCTGACATTAATTCTGACAGCATTCTGACTCATTTGAACATTTCTTCGTCTCGGTACATTGCCCATAATTATTAAATTTAAGTAGATTTTTTCAATGAACCATTTTTGTTTTTAGGCAAATGAAATTATTTTATTTTCACCAGTTTAATAAAATAGTCTGCTGGACCGTCGATGACAATAAAAAATTTGTAAGAAATTAGTAATATTAAATGATTGATGATGATTAATTATATTTTTCATTTTAGGTGATTTTGGATGATTATAAAATTAGTAATAGATCTTGTTTATTACTAAAAATGTCAGCGATAACAAATATTTCTAAGAAAATTATATTTCCACTTTTTTTGAATAAAATTGGAAAACATTGATTTTTTATTACAAATAAGAAATTATACATTCTACATCGGCAACACAAATATTCTACAAAATATTCAATGGCAACAAAAATCGGATAGATCTCGATAAAAGTCATCATTTGATAATTATTTTTTCAGGGTCGCTTCTGAATGAGTCAGGATCGTTTTAGATTTTGTCAACGGTCCATAAAAATCATTTAAACTTATTAATTAATTTTTAATTTTTTAAATTTTGCCTTTTTTATTCAAATTTTTTATTATTTATCTAATTTTAAATATAATTAATTTATTTTCATTAAACAATAATTTGCTTTTTTTGCTCTCAGCAAATCGAAGGAATAACATTTTTGAATTTGATTGGCTGAAGGGTGCTAAAGCGAATGATTCTTTTGGATTTGAATACGATCTTTTCACAATTGAAAATTTTTTTTTACACTAAGAAAAATGAAGATTGTGAGGAATTTAAATTTTAAATCATTAATGAAAAGCTATAAATGTCATTAAAATATGCAATTTTAATTGTAAAAATAATTTTTCATCAATCTCATTATCATTATTTAACATCATTGTGCATTTGGCATATGCGATGCAATCCATTCGCTGAATGCGGTTGGATTGCGAGTTTGGAAGAAAATTGTACCAGGCCCTGTGAAACGGCAAACCAGACCCTCGGCTGCGGACATTTGGCTGATTAAGCCACCGCTGGCCACGCGCTCAATGTCATATTTGCAATTCCAGGCAACCAAATCTGAAAAAAAATATATTTTTAATTTTTTAATTTTAAATTATTTTCTTTAAAAATTATAATAATTAAGATAGTAATTTTAAACAAATTGTTTTAAGTTTTATGGTTTTTAATTTTGCGTACTTTAGAAAATTTTTTACTCATTTTTTAAATTATTAGTATTAAAATTTTGCCCAATTTTAGGTTCTTAGACTCTTACATTAAAATAACTAGACCCGGGGGCAAGCCCCGGGTCTAGTTATTTTTAACAGCCAGTATTGTATGCGAATACCATTTCCTAGATGTGTACTTTTTATTTGAAAAGAAAGGATATTTTTATTTAAGACTCTCGATTATCAATCTTCGGGCCTTCGGCCCTCAATCTTGCTCAGATGTGTCTACGGATAGACCCCAAGAGCTGGAACGACATTGGAAATCGATTGGAAGATATTAAAAAAAAATTTACTTACAAACAACTTTATAAAATATAATAATTATATAAAATTAAATAATAAAAAAAGCCATAATTAGTGTGTGAAATAGCCATATTTATTGTGTGAATTTTCCATAAATTGTGTGTGAGCATGCAATTTTCATTCTGCAATTCTTTGATAGCATTGTACGCTTCCAGCATCGAATACGCAAATGAAGATTGCTTCCATGTTATTTCCAGGCCAGTCCAACCAATCACAAATGGCCGTCCAAGCAATCATCGCCGCTTCATCTGGAGGGAAGTTGTAAATGTTGGTGGAGATGCAAGGGAAGGCCTTTAAATAAAAGAAATAAATTCCAATACAATATAGAATAAAATACAATAGATCGAATTCCGCGTTGCCTGGCCAAATCCAAGGAGCTCAAATAACAACTTCGCAATTGTTCCTCTTGTTGTTGCGTTGGTTGATCACCTCGTTTATGCAGCCTTGGTCCGACAGTGTGAATAATGACTTGAAAAAAATTTATCTTATTTTCAATAATTAATAAAATTACATCGGACTGTGCGGATATCATAGGCCCTCGTTATTTTGGCATCACCAGTTCTACATCTGATTCCATTCTCAATTTCAGGCAAGTTGCGACATTCTACCAACAATTGTTTTCCAGCAGCCTTATGGATTGCTCCGTCCACTCCTCCTCCGCCAAGCAATGTTGAATTGGCAGCATTGACAATTGCTTCGACATGCAATTTTGTGATGTCTTCCTTCACAATCCAGACAATTGGTTGGCGTCTAGTCGGAAAATGCCTTGGCGGTAGTTGGAATGATTGGTTCGGTGGTTGAGGGGGCCTTTGATGTGATTGTGATGGTGGTGGTTGTTGAGTTTGTTGGCCAGTTGTTGTGGCCGTTTGAGATGGAACATTTGGTGGTTGTTGAGTCATTGGTGGAGTTGGAAGGCCAATTAAAGATTGGTAGATGGAGACCAATCTCTGGCTGTTGTAGATGCATATTAGAATTGCATCCATTCGATGTCCTGGCGTATTCAGCCAATCAAATATTGCCGCCGTTGCAATTTGTGCAGCCTCCATTTCGGGGAAGTTGAAAATGTTAATGGAGATGCAGGGAAATGCCTTTAAAAATAAATTTGTAAAAATAAAATTTATTAGAAAACTAACAATCGATGTAATTCCATTTGCCTGGGCCAAATCCAAGCATCGCATGTAGCAATTTCGGAGTTGTTGCTTTTCAAGATCAGTTGGTTGTCTCCCTGCCGGTTGGATATTTGGCCCAACAGTGTGAATTATGGCTATAAATTGAAAAATATTTCAAAATTAAAGATATCAATTTATTTACATTTTACATTCCAGATATTAAAGGAAGGCGTCAATACAGCGTGGCCAGTTTGACATCGTTTTCCTCCAATTGGCCTAATTCGAGCACAAAAATCATGCAGTTCTTGACCAGCTGCAGCATGTATGGCACCATCAATTCCACTCCCGCCCAACAATGAATGATTGGCAGCATTGACAATTGCATCGACGTGCAAATGAACAATGTTGGCGTCAACAATCCAAACATTGGCATGCCTTGTAGCAAAATGATTCCGTGGTAGCTGGAAATTCAACGGCACATGGGATGTTGTTGGTTCTGCCAAGGATTCTGCTTCTCTTCCAGTTGTTGGTGGAAGTGGCGGACGTTGAGGTGTTGTTGGCAACCTCATATTTCCAGCAGCATCCAATACTTCCCCCCGGCAATTAGGACATGATTTATGATCCTTCAACCATCGACCAATGCATTCCCGATGGAAGATATGAGTGCATTGCAGTTTGCATAATGACCTGCCATCATTCAAAATTATACTGCAAATTGCGCAGTCCTCATTCTTCTCTTCATCACTTGGTCTAGTCCTCGGCAAATTTCTTCGCAATTCATTTTCCGGAAAACCAATTGGAGGTTCATCTGCGCCTTTTTTTATTGCAATCTGCATCTCTTCTTCATTTATTTCCGGCTCTTCGACCTCAATTTCCTGTTCTTCTACCAATTGTTCTTCATCTTGATGTTCATCCATTTGCTCTTCTTCCTGTTCTATTTCCTCATCTTCTTCATCCTCATCTATAGCAACACGCCGATCAGGATATCGCAGTAAATTGGGCGGCAAGAAGCTTGTTGAGGGAAGAATTTGCTGTTGTTCCCTTTCCCTTTCTGGCTCTTCCTCTTGGATAATCCTGATATTTTGCTGCCTTTGCTGTTCTTCGTCTTGTTGTTGTCTTAGCATCTGTTGTTCAGCCAATCTTCTTTGCCTTTGCAATTCGGCATTTTCCCTTCTTTGCTGTTCCTCAGATTGTTGTTTCTGGATACTGAGTTGTTCTTCAGCCATTCTTCTTTGCCTTTGTAATTCTCCAGCTTCCCATATTTGTTGTTCCATATTAGTACTTTCCTGATGCAATTGCTGGCGAAATTCTCTTAGCTCTTCTTCCTTTTTTCTTCTCCTTTCTTCCTCAAATGATCTGCTATCTGTCTGCTTCTTGGTTGGTGTTGATTCAGTAGAAGAAGGATAGAAGCTGAATCCCTTTTGAGGCACAATTGGTCTTTCCCACCTTGGTGGCCTTGGAGGCGGTGTTTCCCTATGCCGAGTTGGGTCAATTCTCTTTACCAAATTGCCGAAAATTTTTTTGATAGAAGATCTAAAATTGAACTTTTTACATTGTTAAAAATTTAATGTTTTACTTTTTTGTTCTTGAAGGTGGCACTTCCTCCCCTGTTCGCGATTGAGGCGATGGAGTAAAAAAGCTGAATGGCTCAATAGGCTGTGAGATTGGTGTTGTTGATTCATCCCGTTGAGCTATTATTTGCCTTCGAGCCGTTGTTGATGGCTGTGTTTGATTTGGATCATGTGGCCGTTGTTGCTGGGCCAAAGGACTTTGCGTTTGTTGTTGTCTCCGTTGCTTTTTAGCCAATGGGCTTTCCCTTGTTTCCGGGGGTGGTGTTTGTTGATCTTGTTGACCTCCAGGTGTGGCAGTCCAGCCAGAATGTGGCATACTCTTGGGTGTCACCGACAATTGTCCAAATGCATCCTCAAATGTGACATGACTCGCATTGGTCGGTGTTCTGATTGCTGGAGATGGAACGGAGAATTCAGGCAGGTTTAGCGATCTTGTTGCAGTCAACGGTGGAGGGCGAATTCTTTCTTCTGTTGTTCTGAAGTAAACGGCATGGAAATGGTTGTTGCCGATGAAACGGATAACAATTGGATTGTCAAGTTGGAGATTTCCGCCGGGTATAAATTCGCCATCTTCATTTTGATGATATGTGATGTTGCGAATATTCCGTGGATGAGGCACATTCGGAACAATCTTAAAAATAAAAATTATGGAAAAAATATTTAGAATTAATTACCAAATATTTAAGTGTGTCAGGGAAGCACACATAAACAGTTCCATTTTGATTGTAAGCAGCCAATGGTCTTCCATAAAATCGTGCAACATATGGCCCTTCCATAACTATGTCAGCGTAAGCTTGCACATGCATGTCCGCATCATGTTTCATTTTGTCACAATATGCTTTAAAGCTAGCAAATCCCCAATCCCGAGCAGCATAATAGCGCCCTTGCTTCTCATTGTAATTCATAACGTTGTTATTGTAATCATTCCATTGATTTTCCGCCACCCAAGCTCTCAAAGCAGATTGAGCATTCCAAAGAATTTCATGGAAGGTTTCCTCTGGCCATAAGTTGTAGTGTGGATGACCTGGTCTTTCAACAATTCCACGATCAGCCAACATTGATGCCCAGAAAAAGCAATCGCCACTTGGCACAGCATTTTCATATATAATGTCGTTGCCTTCGTGTTGATATTGGCGAGTTCGCCAATCACGACATCGCCGACGCATTTCTCCTCGCAATGGGCATTGGTAGGGTCGTTGCGGTGGAGAAGGCTGAGGCGTCAATGCATTGGGTGGTGGTCTTCTGTCAACCGTTGGTGTTGGTATGTCTTGAATTGGGACAGTGCCTGCTGTGGGCGGTGGAGTTGGCAAATTTCGGGCCAACTTAAAAATATGAAAAAAATTTTAAGAAATCAAGGAGTAAATTTCTCACATCTTTTGCATATTCTTTGGCAATGTCAATGTCTTGTTGGTCCACAATTTCCTTGACAACGATGTTCTTGACCAATCGATTTGTGCTTCTGGTGTATACTCGGATGTTGAGGCCACTTTTGACACGGGACACTGCTACATAGAATTGGCCATGAGAGAAGCATTGCGATTCGCCAAGATGAAGTCCCACTCTTTCAAGGGTTTGGCCTTGGGATTTGTTCGTTGTTAACACAAATCCAGGTCGCAAAGGGAATTGAAGCCTCTCCCATCGGACGCCACCATAGCGGTCAGGATCTGGATCATCTTCGCCGCCAAATCGGAAGCGGTAGCGGCTCAATTCGAATGTTTTGCCTGCTCTTGGGCCATAAATGTAACGGCAATGGATGACATCATCGCCAAGCCCAACAATTTGAATGCGAGTTCCATTGCACAATCCTTCCGGAATCGAGATGTTCCTCACAATCATCATGATTGCGCCAACTTTCACATCCAATTTATGGGCAGGTAAACCAGGTGGTGTTCGGCCATACAAATTTTCAATGTTCCGATCGGCAATATTGACGGCCAGTTCATCAGCAGGATTGTCGCTAACTACCCGATCGATGGACAAATATGTTTTGGAGACGCCTTTGATCTTTTTCTGAAATGTATGAAAATAAAATTCACATTTAAAACTCAAAAGTTAAAGTACTTGAATTTCTTGATCCAATTTTAAAGCTGTATCATTCAAAGGCGTCAGAATCGCCGAATTGCTGAGTCGTTCCATGTTTGCTGGAGACATTGGGTTGTCCAATGCATCACCGAACGTGAATTTGATCAATTCGGCTTCGCTGCGCACAACCATGTCTTCATCAATTTGTGTGATGTCATCAATTGTTGTACCATAGCCTGTGCCCCAACATTTCAGCTTTTTGGCATATATGTCTTGTCCTGGTATCAGTCGCATGATTTCGGTCAGATGAATTTGGACCACTTTGTTGTTTTTGAACCAATCGGTATTCTTCACCGATGCAGCAAGGGCAGAATAGCGATCATAGTCTCGCACAATGGGCAAAAGTTGTTTCCAATCGCCACACATGACAATGACCTATAAAGTATAGAAATTATGGATAACAAATTGACTATCAATCTATTAACCTTTCCACCGAAATCAAGATTTCTTTTTGAAGTATCAATCGAACGAAGGAGGCGATCGACATAAAACAATACATTTTTATGGACGGCGCTCACTTCGTCGATGATAAGAACATCCAGATGGCGTAGGATTTTGGCAAATTCGGTCTCATAGTCCAGCATAGGTTCAGTGTTTTCGTCGATGTTCAACGGAATGTGGAGCCGGTTGTGCATTGTTCCGCCCTCAAAAAGTAGTTCGGAGGCAATGCCAGTTGACGCCGTAACCATGACATTGAAGCCAGCTGTCTTTAAATTGGCGATCAAGACCTTTAATATATAAATAAATAAAGTGAATAACAATATATGAAACTACATTATTGGCGAATGTTTTTCCTGTTCCACCATCGCCAGACAACATGAAGATATGCCTCGATTGTGGTCGACCATTATTGCCTCGGCGTTCATTTGCAACCCGAAAGATTTCTTCCCGATAAAATCTTTGGCCAGCATTCAATTTTCGATAATTTGCAAAGTAATATGCTGCATAGCGACTATGAGTTGGTGGACCAATATCGTTGTTATCATCATCGTCGTCGTCATCAGAATCAGCCACATTCCTCCGATGGAAATCACCTGCCATATATACAGACTAAAAAAGAAGAATTATAAAAATATAATTCCTTAAATTTTGTACTTGAAGTATATCATCATCGGTCATTGCGAAGCCTTCTGGCGCTTGGAGTCCCAAGGCCTCACAGCAGGTCTGATCATCCATATGGCGAACATTTTGCAATCGGAAAACAAACTCCAATCGTCGGAGCACATATTGCAAGACATCCCGAAGTGGGCTATTTCGCATTCTGGCAGGTCGTAGCCATTCATTGCTGTCTTCCAATACATCATTGAGCACTTCCATTGGATCGTGAATGCGGTTGTTTGCAAACAGCGTAGCTAGCCAGTTGAAACGTCGGCCAAATCCACGAATTGATCCAAATGCCTCAACGATGGTCTTGACCCAGATCTGGGAACTTTCGACCAGGCCAAGATCAATTGCTTTGCTGAGGAATGTCCCATCGTCGCCACGCAAATCATCCCATCCTGTTGGTCCATGCACAGTGAGAAGAAGCATTCGCAAGATCTATAAAATATATATTGTAATTTATTTTTTTTAGTTTTATTCACTTGTGCTTCATGGTTTGATGCCCCCACTGTGCCTAATCGTGAAATGTGATTTTGGCGTATATGTTGTCTTGGTTGCCATGATTTTGTCGCCTTGTTGTAAGCGAAGGCCATGTTGATCGTTTCATAGGTGTAGAGTTGGGCCTCATCCGGGTCCAATGTCCTATTTAAGGCAAAATAGGCAGTCAATGGAGATTGTTGTTCCTCTCCATCTTGCATTTGAGCTGCCAGATTTTCAGCCGCCAACTGTTCTTCACCTTCATGGAAAACCATTCGGTATTGGCCAGGCAAATGGATGTAATTGACATCGCACTAAAATATAAATGTGAATGTCGTATGATGTATAATAACGCTTACTTGATGTGAAAGGCGGACAATTTTGTTGCCGTAGATGGTTAACATGCCTTCTGATGCCGTTTGATAACGGGCCAAACTCATTTCCTTGGTCTCATCATAGTCAACTTGGACACGGCCAGTTCCATCATCATTGACTGGCACAATTTGAACGAAGGCAAGATCGGCGCCTTTCATAACATATTTTAGCACATATTTTATGCACGCATCACCCTGGATCCATTCAACATTGATGCTTTAATAGTAATGAAAATAAATTTAACGATCAATTTCATAAGTAACATACTGAGATCCATATTTGCAAACCAAAAATCGGTTATGCGGCACAACATAGCGATTGTCTTTGCCAATTTCCGGATAGCCAAGAGTGTCCTTGTTGGCCTTCCATTCAGCAATACTGGATGCAGGTGGACGACGGATGTAGTTTACACCAACTCCACGATGATGGATGACAGTTTTGTCCGAATATGGTTTCTAAATTTTAGGAATGAAAATAAAATAATATACTATGAAATTTTACCGGGAAACGTTTTGAGCATTTTCTATCTTTGAGGCAGAATCGAGGATTACAGGTGTGGTACATTTTTTTGCAAACCATCTGCCTGTATCTTTCTTGCAACCTTGCTGCCGTACTCCGGTCAGTCCCTCTTGGATTTTCAGGGATTTCTGCCGTGATGTATTCCTCGATGTATTCTTCGTGCGTCAAATTCATGCGCTCGAAGTCCAATATGACCACAAGATGGACATGTGGAAGGCCTCTGTAAAAGAGTAATGTCAAAATGATCTATAAACCTTAAAAATACCTTTTCTGGTGCTCAACGCTATAAAACCATCCTTTCACCGGACCCATCACTTCACGCTGAACAATGTCCTTCAGGAATTCATCCAATTTGTCCCTGAAGAGACGCGCAATAATGTCAGGACGCATGAAGCACAATTGGCCTGGATTTAGCATTGTGTTGAATTCTTCTGCATCCTTGTCCATCGTGTAAGTGATAAGCAGATGTGGTGTTCCTTCTTCACGGCAAATGGCAGTGGCATCACCGAAAGCACGTTGGTAATATTTGCGGCTGCCTCGCATTGTTTCCGGTGCGATGAACACACGGCCCAATTCTCCACGGCCTTCCAATGGCCTTCCTAGTGGATCTTTAAAAAAGAATTTTAAAAAATATTTATAGCTGTCAATATAATACCAAGGAGCTTTCGAATTTTCCCCTGTAGCATATCGATCATCGCCTTAGGAAGAGCTGTGCGCAAGTTCTTCTGCTTTTTTTTGAATTCTGCATAGCGTTCCCTTTCAATCTTGTTGGTCAAGATGCACACATATTCTTCAGCAAGCCGCTGGCTCCACCAGATGAAGTGCGGGTCTCGCCATGGATTGCGGTTCGGGTCTCCCGGATTATTGGGCGGTTCTCGAATTTGCATATGGTATCGTGCTGCCTGCGACTTGGAGACATATTTAGAATGATGTTCTTCTTCGATGATGAGTTGTTCGCCTTCTCCTTGGCTGTCCATTTCGTCGAGTTGATGATGGGGATTATCGTCTTCATCGTGAAATGGATTGATGGCCACATTTGGATCGTTGTTGTAGTCATCCAATTCTGCATCGGGCAATGGCATTATTGGTGCTGGTAATGGTGGCAAAGCAATTGGGTCTTGATTGCGATTCTCATTAATTTCCCGCTGCGGCAATTTTGGCCTCCAAATAGTGTCACATCGTGGGAAAAGAAGAGGGAAGAGGGCGCCATCCGTGTGAATGTCCCACCAGGGAAGTTTTTTCACTTCACCATCCCTTGCTGTCAATAGAATGCCTGTTTCTTTCGTTGGCGGTACTGGATTGTCTCCTTCAATAAAGTAGACTTGGGCAAGATGGTTTTTGTCAGCCTGCATTAGCACTTGATGCGGATGTACTGTTGCTGGAGTTTGCACACCTCGCTGCTCTACTTCATGTGGCGTCATTAGTTCAACGATGAATCTGTTGTTATCCATCGGTTGACCCGCAGCTGCCAATTCTTGTTCTTTTTGTTTGAACAGTTCTTCAGCACGTTGATATGCACGTGCATATGGGTGTCCAATTTGAGGGTGCTGCAGAAGATGATGCAATTTTTCCAACAGAAGATCCTTTAAATTGGCAACAAATAATTCATAAAATATAAAAAAACTAACAGATAAATGCAATCGGGCATCTGCATTTCGCCCTTGTCGCAAATTGATGGCATCATCTGGATCCATTGTCCATACTTGGCCGCCAAGATGTAATCTTCTTTCACCAGTTTCGGGATTGATTGGTGGATGCAAGCCGCTCATATTAAGCACAACTTGGCCATTGATTTTGACAGGCGGGTAGTCCCCGGGCACAGGTTGGGAAACGGTCGAAATCGTGCCGCAAGAGAATTCCTTGTTGTATCGCCTTGCAAATTTGGCAAAATTTTTGCTGTCAGGATGTAGCCCAGAAATTAATGTGTAGAGCAGAGTGTCCAATTCTTGCGTGGCTTCATCCAATCCATCATGTTCTTCTTCATCTTCATCACGCCGTTGTTGTGGATGCAGGAATGGTTTGAGCAAGCCATAGTATGCCATAAGCAGATCGATTTTGCCTTTGGCACAACACTTGCTATATTTATTCCGTCCCTTTGCCTCGCTTCGTAGAAGTAAAGCCACGCAGAAAGGGCATCGGTAAACAGTGTCATCACCGTGCTAAAAATATATAAAATATACATGCAAAGGAATAATATTTCATACCGGTTTCAAGCTATTATAATAGCGTGGAGTGTGCCCAGCCGAAACAGCTGCACATCCGAGGCCTTTATGCTGATGGTGGCGGCATTTATCAGTGATTGTAACATCCGTCCATTTTGGTAGTGGTCTAGGCGGAGAATATCGCTGTGGAGATCTTCGATTGCGCGGTGGATTTCTTCGAGGCTGTACTGGTGGTTCTGGTTGCGCATCCTCTTCCTCTTCTTCTGACACCAATTGGAGTTCAGGCTGTTCTTGGCTTAGAATATGCATTCCATCTGGATCGTAAAACACATTGCGATCTTCCGCCATAATTTCTTCAAGGTCTGAAAGGCAATAACAATAAATTGTAAATTAATCTTTTGTACCTATGATGGGAATTTTTTTTGAGAAACGTCCATCTTTGCCTCGCCGTAATTTCCTTTTCGGCATCCGTTTCACAAAACGACCTTTTTGCCTTGGACGGGAAGAGGTTTGGGTTGCTAAAATATAAAATAAAGTCAAGTTTAAATATTATTTATTACATTCTGAATCGGATGTTTCAACAGAACGTTCATCACCGCTCAAGCAAACAGGTGATGGTGTTCTGTTTAAGCGAGCATCCGGTTCATCAGCAGGAGGGTGACAAATTGGGCACAATTTTCTACTAAACTAAGATAATTAAATACAAAATAAAATATATATTCGAACATTAAATCATCATAACATTTTTGATGCATTCTGTGTCTCTTGCAATCCAAAAGCTTTCCCTCTTTGTTCACTCCTCGATGAAAGATGTAACAGCCGCAATCAAATTTTGCACATCTTTCCCTTTCAGGTTTCGTACTTGGTTTGGCCTCAGGTGTTGATGCAGATTCACAGAATTGTCCAGAAGATTGCGTTACAATAGAAGTCGGCGTTTGTTGTCTCGTTTGAATTCTTGATGAAGTTCGAGTTATAAGCGAAGTTAAAGGTGTTTCTTGTGTCTCTTGCTTAATTTTTCTTGCCTTTTTCAAATGTTGTTTCTGCAAAGGAATTCGAGAATGTTCCAATGAAGATGGTGTTGCCATTGTTGGTAGAGAAATCGGTGTTTGGGATGCATATTTTTTTACCTGATCGGCTAAAATTTTCTTCATTTCCCTTGAAGCTCGTTGTTGAATCCGTTTCTCTTCTTTTTTTGCTTGAAGGTTCCTCGGAGTTGATGGGGGTCTTTTATCATTTTCATTTTCATTTTCTTCTTTCTTTGGTTTCTTCTCCTCATCAGCCTTATCTCCTGGCGGCCCTTTAGGTGTTGTGTTTTTTTCCTTTTTTCCTTCCTTGTTCGATTTTTCTTCTTTTTCAGGTACAGCTTTTCCTTTTGGCCAATTTGATAGGGCAAATCTTTTATTCTTAAAGAAAAATTTTAAAAAATTGTATATAAAATTGTGATTAACCGGCAATGTCACTATTGTCGAAAAAATTGCACCAATAGAATTTTGCCGCTCCTTCGCCTGCAAAATCGGGCAATTCAAAACCGGCCAAGCTTCCACTTCCTTTTTCTCAATTTTATTCACCTTCATTGGCTTGAACATTTTGGACAACTTAAATAAACAATTGTAAAAGTAAAAAAAAAATATTAATTTTACCGGAACGATGGTCGCCCCCTTCAACGCCGCTCCAAATGATCGGCGCTTTGCTCGCCAATATTTTTTCCAGAAGAAAGCTTTAATCTCCTATGAAAATACAGAAATAAAATCAATCTCTAAAAAAATAGATTAACCTTCTTCTCCACTTCCTTTTCCGGAGCAAATTCCTGAACATCAACGCGGATCTTCGGCGGACTCTTCAATACGTCTGCATAAGTCCTTTTGCCAGTATTAATGTTCTCAGAAAGTTGCACCGGAACAATTATTGGAGCACATTTGGCCAAAGGAATTGGACATGAAGACTATAAATGTAATGTATATAAATATAGTAAAATAATATAACGAACAAATTGTGCCAATTTTGGCATCGGCAAAATGTTGGGATTGCCCGGTTGCATGGGCTTGGTCAATGGCAATGCCTGGGTGAATGACTTCTTTAAATAATACAAAACTAAAAATAAGACAATGCTAAATTCCACCTTTTCCACTTTTCCACCCTTTTTGACTAACATCCATTTGGAAGAATCGACCAGCGAAACTTTGGCTTTTGTCACCACGGGCTTAACAACCTGCATATATATAATTATTAAAAAATAGATAAGATAGACAGACCGGAATTGGTATTTCCGGTTTGATGGAATTCACAGGATTGTGCGCCTTAGTTTGTTTTTTTGACACTATCGGCTTTTCCATCTTGCCAGTCCACCCATTCATTCTCGAAGCGTTGTCCTGCCAATGATTTTGTTTAAAATAAAAAAAGATGAAAATTTAATTGCTGACCAAATGAGTCAGTCCCGGTATTTTGGGAAGCGGCTTCGGGTAGAAAAATGGCACGTTCGGTGCCAAATCATGCCAACCACTACCCTCAATCTTTTCCTTCGGCATAGGATCGCGCCTTGCCGCCATCATTCGCATCCAACTATCTTTATTGTAGTGGAGCTCTTGCAACCATGAAAACAGTAAACCCATCCATGGGTCGCCCTTTGGAGAAATCCATCCTTTTGGTTTCAACTTGAGCATTGCAACAGTTCGGCGGCAACGTTCGATCGTTTTTGCGCATGAATCCTTCTAAAAATCAAGAAGAATTTATTTTTATTTTCTTCGAAAAGGGGAGCACCAAAATTGCATCATCCAAAATTCCGAGCTCCAGTTCAGTGGGCAGCTCGAAAATATATCGGCCTCGGCGTTTGTCCGCCTTGGCAATTATCAATTTGTTTTCGTCGTAGTCTACAAGTTTCCAGACCATTTTAGAACAGGAATTAATGAGTTAATTTGAAAATTAGCTAAAATTAGAAGGAAATTTGTTGGTTAATTATTTATATATTCCAGATAATGAAGATAGATATTTAAATGCAATTCCAAATATTTTAAAGAAAGCAAATGGAAGTTGTGTAATATTTCATTTGCTATATATGCGCTCGTTAATTTTACTAAATATGATATGAAAAGAGAATAACATGCATGAAAATATAATCAAATGTCTTTTAAAAATTTGGTAGCGTTTTATATAAATTGAATGAATGCGGGCTGGTTTAACGTCACTTCGGACGGGCCATTTTTTTATATAGATGAAATATCTGCAGAGCAGGTTTAATGTCACTTCGGACTAAGTAAAACGCTTGAATTTGGATGGATTTGTAAAGGGGCAGGTTTAAATTCACTGTGGATTAAGTAAAACGCTTAAATTTGTAGAGATTTGAATTTGGGCTGGTTTAATATCACTTCGTACAGATGAAACATTTTAGTATAGATGGAATGGATGCAAGACAGGTATGATGTCATATCGGACTGGATAGATTTGAATAAACTATTCCACAAATATTTAGCCAATGAATATTTAATAAAAATAAACAAAAGTATATAAAAGATACGAATAAAGCGAAAAGAAAGAAAACTGTAAGTAAAAGATGTTTCCTGAATTTCTGAATGATCGCAGAGCTGGTTTAACGTCACTTCGGACGGGAGATTCTTCTTAAATGGATTAAATAGATGTAGGGCTGATTTATTCCATTCCGGACTGTTGAATCGTTTTTGTAATGCTAGATTTCATGTCTACTAAAGCATGCAAGTAAAGGAAAAAAGTAAAAAGGTATAAAAATTTAAGTGGGGTGGGGCACCTACCGAATGGTGCCATTTTAGATTGAAAATATATTTTTTTTTAGATTTAAAAGGGGTAGGAGTAGGCTGAGTTGTACTATGGCCCCACCCTCCCCACTCCTTGTTTCCCCTACACCATCCGGTAGGTCATACCACTTAAACTATATCTTAAATACTACTAATTTACTATGAAATACAATAAAAAAAATTAAGCCAACCAAATTGGAAGGCCAAAAAATAAATAAAATTATTAATAATTATATTGAATAATATTTATTATATAATAGTTTTAAATTTTAAATAAAAAATAAAATTTTAAATTTTCCATTTTTCATCATCAAATCGCTCCTAAGGTGCCTCATGGTCTTAAAAAAATGAAATTTTTATTAAATATATTTCATTAAATATGTTTACTTGACAAAAGGACAATGCCCGCAAATCTCTCCGTCTTCTAATGCCTCATGGCGCTCAAATGAGCAGGCAACAATTAGAAGAAGATTAAGAGGATCATTTGGGTTGGCTAATAAATAGAAAGGAATTATATAATACATTAAAAAGAATAATTACCAATTTGTGAAGGCACATAATATGGAGTGGAAGTAGAAGGGCCGGACAGATCATCATTTTCCCCAACTAATAAATAAGGTCAATAAAAATTTTAATCAATTTTACAATTCTCTCGCTGCATTGAAGAAGAATGCAAGGACATTTGGATTTGATCAATTTCTAAATTATATATTAAATAATTTTTGTATTAAATTTGTATATAATTACCCATTTGCTCTTCTCTGCGCAGAAATGAATATTCAACTAAATATGTAATTTTAATATCTTTACAATATTATTTTAATATTGCATCATTAAAAATTATTATTAATATTAACTTTTTAGAGCACTAATCCGCTTCCTTGCTTCTATAATTTCCATTTCAATGCGCTCATTATAATGCTTCAATTTCTTCAGTCGTTCAGCTTTCATTGCCGCTTCATCTTTCACTAATTCCCAATGCCGATCCAATTGCTATAATTGGAGTTTTAATTTAATAATTAAACTTAATTAAATTAATTCAACTTATTAAAAAAAATGAATATATTATGTGACACCTTCTTATTCTGAAGTTTCCAAATCAATTCAAATTCCAATTGGCCTATTCGTTTTGCAGCCTGTATTAATATGCAACGCTTACAGGTTGCAAGGAAGTAATGGGCCTCATGTTTAGAATGTGCATCAAAATCAAGGCCCAACAATTCTTAAAAAATTTTATTTACAAAATTCTATAAAACAATTCACAACCCTCAAAAATGGCATCTTCCTCATCTACAAAATATTTTCCCAATTGCGAGCGCAAATGCACAATCTGTCTGCGGGCTTTATCAGTTTGGCCTCTGGCCCAAAATTTCTCAGCCTTTAGAAATTTGTAGTAAATATATATATAAATAAAATAAAATTATTACTTCTTCAAATTTTGCATACTGGTTATCACAAGCTTTCAATGCCTTATTTCCATGAGCGCCGCGTATTTTTCTACTCAAAGCTTCCAAAATTTCTTTTTTATCATAATTCCATTCACTTTTAGTATATATAATTTTTAATAATAATCTAAAATAATTAAAATTTATTTTAGATTATATGAAAAAGAATAAGCGCGACTTGTTAATAATATAAAAAATGTAAAAAATAACCAAAAAAAAATTATTTTATTTTTTGCTGTTATTATAATAATTACCCTTATCCTTTTCTCCAAACATAATATCTTTAAATTTTTGTGTATATCTTCCATTGCATATAAAAGTGTGAGTGAAATGGATGGCCTCTACTGGGAACACCTGGCTTTAATACCATTTGCAATACAGCGGGGGTATTAACGTCAGGATTGTCCTAAAAAATCTTCAAATCGGAAAAAATTTACAAAATTTTCGTAAGAAAATGTTAAAATTTTTTCAAAAATTTTTTTAGCAGTGACTCCTGGTGATTATCGGGAGTCACTTGGCTGTGAGAGCTATGGGCAAAGTAAAAAAAATGAGACTTTGAAATTTTTCATACTAAAAAAATCTATGGTATAACTACTAATTCAGGGTTGAAAAATTTCTAAGTCTTTTTTTTAAAAAAATTTGCGCATAGCTCCCGCGGCCAAGTGACTCCCGATAATCACCAGGAATCACTGATAAAAAAAAAATTTTTGAAAAAATTTTTAAAATTTTTTACGAAAATTTTGAAAATTTTTTCCAACGTGAAGAATTTTTTAGGGATATCCTGACGTTAATACCCACTGTATTTCAAGCGGTATTAAAGCCAGGCGTTCCCAGTAGAGGCCATCCATTTGAATTACACCTGTTTTGAAAAAAATTGGAAAAAAATTTATTGGTGTAAAAAAATTTGGTGAAGTAATTTTCTGGAAAACATTCATAAAAATTCTCAAATAAAAAAATGTTTAGATATATTTCCGGAAAAGATGTTATTTTCCAGAATTAATTTAGTGTTATCCGGAAAAAATTAACTATTTTCCGGAAAACGATTTAGCATTTTCCGAAAAGAAATTTGCATCTTGCGAAAAGAAATTTTTTCCAGAAAGAATGTATTTTTAGAAAAAAAAATCGGTATTTTCTGTAAACGATTTAGCATTTTATGAAAATAATTTGGCATTTTTCCGGAGGGATTTTTGGCATTTTTCCGGAAAGAATTTAATATTTTCCGGAAAGAATTTGGCATTTTCCGGAAAAAATTTACTATTGTCAGGAATGAATTTAATATTTTCCGGAAAGAATGTGCCATTTTCCGGAAAAAATTTAGAATATTCCGAAAAGAATTTACTATTTTCCGGAAAGAATGTGCCATTTTTGGAAAAAATTTAGAATATTCCGAAAAGAATTTACTATTTTCCGGAATTAATTTAATATTTTCCTGAAAGAATTAAATATTTTCCGGAAAGAATGTGCCATTTTTGGAAAAAATTTAGAATATTCCGAAAAGAATTTACTATTTTCCGGAATTAATTTAATATTTTCCTGAAAGAATTAAATATTTTCCGGAAAGAATGTGCCATTTTCCGGAAAAAATTTAGCATTTTTCATAAAAAAAATTTTTAGCCAACAATGAACCGTTTTCCAAAAAAAAAATTTTCAGATATGTGAACATTTTCGTAGGAAATTGTAAAAAATTTAAAGTATTATTTAAGCACGGAAGTAAACATTTTAAAAACTAATTTTAATTTTTTTTCCCGGAAAAGAACAAAAAAATGTAAAGAAAGGTTTTTTTTGTGATTAAAAAATATTTGTCGAACATTTTCCGGAAAGGATTTGGTAATTTTTTGCTGGAAGGATTTTACCCAAATTTTTTATGAAAAGGAATTTAGGGAATTGGTAGCTCACAGAACATTTGTTAGCGCCAACCAATTTATTGGCCAAGATCAACCACCAAAAAACCATATAAAATCTAAAAAGAAAAATATATTAATTAACATATAATTAAGCATTAATATTGAAAAGCAGAAATTTAAAAGAAGAGAATTCGACCAAACAAAAAATCGACAATTCACTTTAGCATTTCTCTTTTCCCTCAATTATAGTCATATCACTCACTGATAAGCCTTTGAGGGAAAATGAGAAATTCGAAAGGAAAATTCTTGTTCGATTTGTTTGTATTTGCCATTTGCAAGCGATTTAAGTACTGAATGCGAAAAATAAACGGAAAAGAATGTAAATTAATTAGTTTAGTAAAATCAGAATTAATCAAAAAAGTTAAAAAAAATACGAAATTGCTAAAAAGGGAAATAATATTTGTTAATTTTTGTAATCTAAAATGTTATAAAAAAAATATGCCCGTAATCCAAAAAAAAGATTTTTTTAAGTAAAAATTTAAACGAAAATAAATGGATTTTTATGAAGTAAAATTAGACTAAAAAAATTATAATTTTTCAGAAGTAAAATTTGGCCAAAAAAATGAATTAAAATTAGGCAAAAAATAATGATTTTTTAAGGTAAAATTTGGCCAAAAAACTGATTTTTACATAATTAAATTTGGCTAAAAATGAGGTGAAATTAATCCAAAAAATGATTTTTATAAGGTAATATTTGGCAGAAAAATAATGGATTTTTCCGAAGTAAAATTTGGCCAAAAATGAATTAAAATTAGGCAAAAATAATAATTTTTCTGAAGTAAAATTTGGCCATTTTTAATATTTTCTGGCCTTTTTGTCATATTTTCCCATTATTTTCTCTGGGCTAATATTGCACATTTTTTGCCCCATTTAAAGGCTTATTTTGTGACAAAACTCGGAACCGGGCCCGGAAATTTTGAAATTCCGGACTCTAATTTTTATTCGAGGGAAATTTTTGGGAGGGTTTTTGGGACTTCTCCCCAATTTTAGGTGATCGCAACCTGCCCCGCAACTCATCGCAACCTGGCGCAACTTCACTGTTTTATTCATATTCACTCAATTCAGCGTTCATTTGAGTCGTTTTCGGGGCTTCGCCCCTCATTTATATCACTTGGCCATTTTCCCTATATGGTGCCACGGTTTTCGGCATGCAACTTCGCGCAACATAGGCCAAATCCGAAAAGTGACCCCGCGTTGTATAGCCCACATTCTGGCGAGCATTTTGATATATAGCTTGCTGGGTAATTCTAAAACCATTCTGACAATTTTACATATTGAATAAAATGACCATGTAAACATGGTCACGTCATGTTCATGGTTGCACAACATTTCGGTTGCGCAACCAAATGTTGCAATCTATAGCTCAATGCATGCATCTTGATGAGCTCTATCCAATGGTATAAAATACGGCCGAAAATAATCACCTTAAACCTAAGTTATACACTCGGAACGAAGTTTGACCCTCAAAAAATAAGAAATTTTTAAATTTTGGTCATAACTTTTTTCTAACTTAACCAAATCAAAAGCGGTTTGTACTTTATATATGCAACTTTTAATGCTCTTTCGAATGGTATATTACTTGCTCCATCTATTCTCACATCTATAGCCAAAACTCGAAACCCTAAAAATCCCTACTATTTCTGGGTTGCAAACGTGTGGAAGAAAAAGTGCCATGTAAATTTTCGCGCACCCCCACGTGTGATATACCATTCGATAGAGGACATTCTCCTCCAAAAACCTTTTTTTGCGTTTTTTGAAAAACCTCCACACAAAAAAGTTATGGGGCTTCAAAGTCGGAGCATCTCAAAAAAAGTGCCAAAATTTGAGATATTTTTGGCAAAAGTGCCTAAAAATTTGTGGTGCCTGTCGAAAAGCTCTCTATTACTTTGTGCGGAATATGTCCAAGAATCTATGGGCAAAATTTCAGGGAATTCTGGGCAAAATTTCAGACAATTCTAACGGTTACGCGCTGCGCGCGCCCCGCTCAAAGCCAGCACCCCCCACAGAATTTTCTTAAGGTTAGAAAATAACTAGACCCGGGGGCAAGCCCCGGGTCTAGTTATTTTTAACAGCCAACACGTCGTGTGATGGTAGTTGAGAGAAAACCTATTCCTAGAGTCGTACTTTTTTTAATGGAAATTGGATTGAATTATTTTCAAGAGGAAAGGAAATGGAATATTTAGGGATTTTTTTCTTCAATTATGCTCGAATGTGCCTACGGATAGACCCCGTGAGCGTGAACAACAATTTGAATAAGAAGAAAAACACCACAATGTAGATATAAAATAGGGAATTTATTTTAATTTAAATTAAATATAATTTATAAAAGGAATTTAAAAAATATTTAAAAAAGAGCCATAATTAGTGTGAAATTATGAAAAAAAAGCCTTAATTCGTGTAATTTTTTAATTTTTTCTCATTAATCATCATCCCAAAAAATAAAGTCGTCACTTGCATTTTTTTTACAAACTGGACAAATCTGGCATTGGCTCAACCTGAAAAATATTTAATTTCTTTAATTTATTTTACACATTTGACCTTTCTCTTATACAACGATAATGAAAAATGGAATTGCATAAAGATTCGGTGAGTTTATCCTCATATTTCAATCTATGCATGCAAATTGGGCATCGTGTATCGCAATCAAGTGGGTTCAAATGATTTTTACTGTAACAAACTTGACACCGATCATCATAATGACCCTCGTATTTAGGCTCTCGAAATTCCAATGTAAGCAATTCTGAAAGAATAGTTTTCATTTTTTTTAAAAATATTTTTCTTACTTCTTTTCGAAAGGACCTTAATTTTGCGCTCATTAAAAATAAAGTCTTCGTCTACATTTTTCTTGCAAATTGGACAAATACCGCATTGTTGAAGCCTGTAAAAAATAATTTCACCGAGCTTTTTCCCAGTCTTATTGACCATTTTGAAATACAATGCCGATGGAATAAAATGCCACAATGGGAACTGCTTATAAAACTATTCAATTTAAATGCATCCAAGCAAATTGGGCATCTTTTATTGCAATTGAATGGTGACACATGATTAGTGGTGTCAAAGCAAATTGCACATTGTTTAAGAGAATTAGAATAAGTATAGTTTGGCTCTCTATATTTCAAAAGGAGTGATTCTGAAAGAATATTTTGTTTATTTTTTTTGGACAATTTATTTCCTACTTTCCTTTGGAATGCCTCCAATTTTGCGCACAGTTCTTTCAAAAGAATATTTCTCGCCTGGTTCCTTTTCTTGGCAATCACAACAAAGTTTTTGTGAATTACTTTAAAACAAAAATTATATTCTAATATACTATTATGCAAAACTTACTTGTCATTATATCCCAAAACAAAGAAGCAATAGATGCATGCAAAATGTTCACAATTCAATTTTTGTGTGAATTTGTCATGGCCGCAATTGAAACAGGGTGAACTTAAAAAATTTTAAAATTTTATATAGTAAAAAATATTGCCTTTTTGTAACTGCTGGCAAAATCTCATTTAAAGCAGCTGCAAAATTGTGATCGAAAAAAAAGCCGCCCCCGCTTATGGAGTAATTGGGGCCCAGACAGCACTGGCATCGGGGGCACTTTTTTTCCACATTTTCAAGACTAAAATTAAATTTTAGAAAAAAATAAAATAAAAATTTGCATACTAAAAATCCAAATGTGCCTTATGAAAACGTGCACCGCAGCAATTGAGAAAAATGGAATTTTGAAGATCCCCAATAATGAACATCTGATCGCACAACAAACAATAAGTTGGGTACATTTGGTTACAATTGGGGCATAATCCGTCATTTTCCGAAACGCTTTAAAAAATTAGATAGGAAAAAGGAATAAATTTTTACCTCTCAGCTAATTCATCTGGATGCGAATCAATTCCGCAATCGCATTTCATAACAAATATGCCATAGCCCATTATTTTGTTGCAATGAAAACATTTTTCTTTAGCCGGTTCATGACAAAAAGGACACACAAATTTTGTTTCATCACCGATCCTATTATTGAAATTATAATGAATATTTTAAAAATTATTTCTACCAATCCACATAACATTTTGAATGGGCTTTATGATGACACTCTAAAATCTGCCATTCGGGATCCAAATCCTTGTCTATAAATTGTTCACAAAAAATGCATTCAAAATCCTCAATTACTAAAAATAAAAATATGATATCATTATTTTAAAATAAAATTCAACATAAATTCTAGTTTAAAAGTATATTTGTAGGTTATTTCTTGGATATAAATCCGCCTCATAATAATAATAAGATAATAAAAATATAAATTTAAATTTTTATTTTTGATTAAAAGAAAATGTATTAAATTTTTGAAAAGAAAGAATTTTGTTTAATAGCTTCTGAAAATTTGTTTTTAAAATTAAAATTCATTAGTATCATTTTAATTTAGTCAAATAAAAATTAATGTAAATTTATTTAAAAAAGATAGCCAAAAATGGAATTTTTATACATCCATTTTCTAAATATGAAAAATTGTAAAAATTATAGTTTTTAATACTAAAAATCATAAGGAAAATAAATTTGAAACAAAAAAAGGCGAAAATTTTATTTTAATTATTTTGGCAAAAATGACTTTTCTATTTAGGTATTTTTAAAAAATTTAGAAAATTAGGCAAAGAATAATATTACTAAAAAGACCTTTCATCAAATGCTTCGGACACTTTTGCATTGGATTTCTTTGAAGCCACCTCTCATAATGTGTTTTGTGATATCGACATCCACATGCAATATCAATGTGTTCATCATTTTCTTGAATTGTTCTTTTGCACAATCCACAATAGCGGTTTTTTGTAACTAAAATAAAAAAAAAAAACTTAAATTTGATTAAATTGATCGCAAATTATAGAAAAAGTCAAGTTAATTTTTCCTTTTTTAAAAATTCAAACATTTAATTTGATAATAATTTATAATAAATGGATATTTTGAGTTTTAAAGCTTAAAAGTAGAAATAAATTTCATTAATTTTTAGTCTTATTAATTTTTTTCCAGAATTTACTAAGGGGTAGAATGAATCCTTAAAAATTGTAATCTTTCTTTTATATAATTGTATAATTTATAAATTATTATGAAATTAAAAAAAAATTAAAAAATTAAAAAGAATATTATTGGCAAAAAATACAAAATTTTATGTTTCCAAATATTGGTATTTTTAATAGTTTTTTAAATTAAATTGAAAATTTAAATAAATTAAAAAAAGGAAAGCAATTAAAAACATAATTAAAACTAAAAAGGGTTAAACGAAAATTTTAGATTAGAATGGAAATTTTAAAAAAATTCTGTAACATAAGAATAAAATGCTAAAATAGAGGCTCACAAATTGATAGAATTATTTAGTTTAATATAAATAAACTTACCCAAATTGGCGGTGCCAGAATCCGATGTTGATTGCTGTTGACTTGTTCCTGAAAATTTATTTTTTTCACGAATTATTGGTGTATTTTAATTTAATTATTATTTAGGTAAGTTTTTCATAAAAAAATGGGCGTCAAAAAATGGTATTTGATCAATGCATTTTTTTATTTCTAAAGTAAATTTAACAGATTTCTTTTTTTAAAAAAGGAAAATTAATAGAAAAATTTTTGGACTGTTATTTATTATTTATTAATGCCCCCTATTTGATAAAAAATGTTATAAATTTTGAAGGTAAAATTCGAAATCGTAATGGAATAACTATTTATAGAATTGAAAGCAAAAGAGTTCTCCAAAATGCAATTTTTTGTTTAAAAATTTGTATCCAATAAAAAATTAAAATCGGCTTTTATTACCATAAAATAAATAAATATTATACCAAGAGTCAAGAGAACATTTATGGCTTTCAAATAATAAATCTTTTAGAACGCAAAAATCTTATTTAAAAAATGAAATATTATCATTATTTACAATTTTTATTAGTTGCTAAGAAAAATTTAAAAATTTACCACTTCCTGAAGATAATGATTGTTCCATAGACCGGGGTGTTCTCAATTCATTCATTGCCTTTCGTTGTGCCTTTTTACGAAGCCAATCTTTCCCGGGCATTATAAAGATTGGTATAGAGAAATAATTTAAAGAAACAAATAAGAATATAAAAAAATGTCGCTGAAAAAAAAATTAAATTTATTTATTATTCACTAATAAAATTGTTGCAAATATAATTCATTATGTAGGGAATTTTCTCGGAATTTAGGATGCAAAAAATAAGGAATTGGATTTAGAAAATGAGAATAGTTTACTATAAAAGTTCACCTATAGCCAATTTATTAGGTTAGCATAGCAAACTAAAAAAAAATCGCGCAATAATGGTCAATTTTAGTAGCAAAAAGATGGAAGAATTGCAAAATAAACCAAAGAGTCGCCAAATAAATCGATTTAGGTCGAAAGGAGCTGTAGGGTGCATCAACTAAAGAAGGGGAATGGTAGTGGCAGGGCCTAGGGCGTTGTGCTCTTTGCTTTGCTCCATCGCCGTCATCATTCTATAAATACAAATTTTGCTTTGTTTGAAAATAGGACATAGGATTGTTATTTTATTTTAATGTATTAGTAGTACACCAACCCAATAAATTTATAATTGAAAGCATACTTAATATGGAAGTGAAATGAAAGGGGATTTATTTATTAATTAATTTATAGTATGTATTACTTTAAGTCAAGAAACAACATTTTTTGATAAGAAAAATGGTAAGCGAAGAAAATTCCGAAAATTAGGATTAATATCAATATTAATATGTAAATATTCTAAAATATTAAATTAATTTTATGATTGATAAATAAAATTATAGCAGATACAAAATCTATTCCTCTCTGGCAATTTTCTTTGCAATCTATCGCAATTTAATAATTATTTGTAGATTTTTATATCATTCAGAAATGGTTAAATAAACTATAATTGCACAAAACTATTAAAAATATAGATATTGCCCAATATTGAATTATTTTTGTCCATATTTGAATACTAAATTTTATTGAATTCTACTAATTAACCATTAATTTGGAAAATATTACATAGAATGGAAAAAATGAAACAATTTAATAAACGAATTATGCACCATCTAAATATATAGTATTATTTTCTAAAAATGTGATTAGACTAATTTAAAAATTTGTAATATTTTTGTAATATTTACTGCAAAATGGCAAATTTTATGATAAAAAAAAAGCGATAAAATATGAAAAATCTAATTTTAAACCATTTTTGTCAATATATTGCTGATGTATTATGTTTTTTGGATAAAACTTTATATATTAAAATGGTTACAAAATTGTCAATTTTAATTAATATGTTTTTTGGATCAATTATTTTGTTATTAATCGATTGAAATATGAAATAAAAATAAATTATTTTTATTATATACATTTTTTCCAAAATATAATTTTCTTTCTTTTTTTTCGATTTATACTTCCGCCTTGGTCAGGGGGGTTAGGGGGAGGGGTCCGCTGCGCTCGGCCTCGGCTCCCTCCGCTCGGTCGGCCCGCTCCGCGGCCCTACCTCGCTTCGGGAGCCTCGGCCTCGCTCCGCTACCCCCTCCCCCTCCCCCCTGAAACCCCCCACACCCCCACCCACGAACAGCCGGCGCGCTTCGCGCGCCCCCTTAGCTCGCTCGCAACGCGAGCCCAGCAAACATCTATAATCATATTCAGTGGCTTCGCCCCACTTGTGATTCCCTTTCGGGGCTTCGCCCCCCATTTTAGCCATTTTTCATTTTTCGCGCGCTGCGCGCGCGCTTGCAGCGCGAGCTAAGCGAGCTAAATCACTTTCATTATAATCAGTTTTTCATGGGCTTTCGAATGGTATATCACATGCCATGTCAAATCAACAAATAACGAAAAGTGCAATTTTGGCACTTTTGTGCCAAAGTTTGTGACAGGGAAATCAACCCTTCAAATTTAGAGTTTTGCCAAGTGTGATATACCATTCGATAGCCCTTGGATTCTAGATGTTTCCTACGTCCCACACCAAATTTGTGCCGGCTCATGCAAAAAAGTTATGGCACAAAAACCGCAAAAAAGTGCCGGAAAAAACGGTTTTTAAAAATTTCAAGGAGAGGTCGTGACGGTGCCACTTTTCGGAGTTTATGCGCTTTTGTTGCAAACATGTTCAAGCATCTTTGGGCAAAATTTCAGGGAATTCTAACGGTTGCGCAAAAAGTTAGCCCCGGCAAAGCCCCCCACCCCCTACATTTTTTTCTTATTTGTTGAAACTAGACCCGGGGGCAAGCCCCGGGTCTAGTTATTTTTAACAGCCATCATGTAGTGTGGTGGTGATTATGTTTGTTCAGTATTTAAAAACCTTTTCCTAGAGTTGTACATTTTTTGTTGTTTAGGGGGGCTTCGCCCCCCTTTTGGAGGGTTTAGGGGCTCCGCCCCCTTTAGGCGCGAGCTAAGCGAGCGCGACTTATTCATGAAATAAATTAATAATATATATCAATGAAGGATGTAAATTCTGAATTTAATATTATTTTTTTTATAAAGTTGCATGGCAACAAAATTGTGCTTAGCAACTTTTTTGCGCAACTTTAAAAAAATCCCAAAAATTTGGATTTAAGATATTTTTACTTATATTATTCTATTACATCAAAATTTTTCTACAGAACTTTGCGGAATTTAATAAAAATTTTTAAGAAATATTTTCATTCTTTATAGATTAGATATAAAAATACACTTTTAATAATATAAAACTTATACTTCATAATTATTTATTTTTTTTCGGTTTGTACTTTCTCGTTGGTCAGGGGGGTTAGGGGGAGGGGTCCGCTACGCTCGGCCTCGGCTCCCTCCGCTCGGTCGGCCCGCTCCGCGGGCCTCCCTCGCTCCGGGAGCCTCGGCCTCGCTTCGCTACCCCCTCCCCCTCCCCCCTGAAACCCCCCACACCCCCACCCACGAACAGCCGGCGCGCTTCGCGCGCCCCCATAGCTCGCTTCGCTCGCTCACTTTACCCAACATTATAATTTTGTTCATATTTATTAGTTTTTCCCACCTCTGAGTCATTTTTGGTGCTTCGCCCCTCATTTTAGTCATTTTTTGGTATTCGCGCGCTGCGCGCGCGCTTGCAGCGCGAGCTAAGCGAGCCCAATCATCATCATTTTACTCAGTTTTTCATGGGCTTTCGAATGGTATATCACATGACATATAAAAATGTTCCATTCGAAAAATCTCGATTTTGGCACTTTGTGCCGAACTTTCGAGACCGGCACAACTCTGTGGCATGTTGTCCAAATTTCGAGATCGATAGCTCATTCGACGCGCCTTTCAAAACTGCACAATATATGTCGGGCGCACGTTAGCGCGCTGAAAGCGCACCGAGTTATGGTCGAAAAACCTCAAAAAATATGGGTTTTAAACCGTTTTTGAAAATTTCAAGGAGAGGTCGTAACGGTGCCGTGAAAAATCTTTCTGTTTAAATTGTTGCGCACATGTCCAAGAATCTTTGGGCAAAATTTCAGCCCAATCGTATGGTTGCGCATTGAGATAAAATTCGAGATGTGCCGCACCCCCCACAGAATTTACTGAAGGGTTTAAATAACTAGACCCGGGGGCAAGCCCCGGGTCTAGTTATTTTTAACAGCCATCATGTAGTGTGGTGGTGATTATGTTTGTTCAGTATTTAAAAACCTTTTCCTAGAGTTGTACATTTTTTGTTGTTTAGGGGGGCTTCGCCCCCCTTTTGGAGGGTTTAGGGGCTCCGCCCCCTTTAGGCGCGAGCTAAGCGAGCGCGACTTATTCATGAAATAAATTAATAATATATATCAATGAAGGATGTAAATTCTGAATTTAATATTATTTTTTTTATAAAGTTGCATGGCAACAAAATTGTGCTTAGCAACTTTTTTGCGCAACTTTAAAAAAATCCCAAAAATTTGGATTTAAGATATTTTTACTTATATTATTCTATTACATCAAAATTTTTCTACAGAACTTTGCGGAATTTAATAAAAATTTTTAAGAAATATTTTCATTCTTTATAGATTAGATATAAAAATACACTTTTAATAATATAAAACTTATACTTCATAATTATTTATTTTTTTTCGGTTTGTACTTTCTCGTTGGTCAGGGGGGTTAGGGGGAGGGGTCCGCTACGCTCGGCCTCGGCTCCCTCCGCTCGGTCGGCCCGCTCCGCGGGCCTCCCTCGCTCCGGGAGCCTCGGCCTCGCTTCGCTACCCCCTCCCCCTCCCCCCTGAAACCCCCCACACCCCCACCCACGAACAGCCGGCGCGCTTCGCGCGCCCCCATAGCTCGCTTCGCTCGCTCACTTTACCCAACATTATAATTTTGTTCATATTTATTAGTTTTTCCCACCTCTGAGTCATTTTTGGTGCTTCGCCCCTCATTTTAGTCATTTTTTGGTATTCGCGCGCTGCGCGCGCGCTTGCAGCGCGAGCTAAGCGAGCCCAATCATCATCATTTTACTCAGTTTTTCATGGGCTTTCGAATGGTATATCACATGACATATAAAAATGTTCCATTCGAAAAATCTCGATTTTGGCACTTTGTGCCGAACTTTCGAGACCGGCACAACTCTGTGGCATGTTGTCCAAATTTCGAGATCGATAGCTCATTCGACGCGCCTTTCAAAACTGCACAATATATGTCGGGCGCACGTTAGCGCGCTGAAAGCGCACCGAGTTATGGTCGAAAAACCTCAAAAAATATGGGTTTTAAACCGTTTTTGAAAATTTCAAGGAGAGGTCGTAACGGTGCCGTGAAAAATCTTTCTGTTTAAATTGTTGCGCACATGTCCAAGAATCTTTGGGCAAAATTTCAGCCCAATCGTATGGTTGCGCATTGAGATAAAATTCGAGATGTGCCGCACCCCCCACAGAATTTACTGAAGGGTTTAATAACTAGACCCGGGGGCAAGCCCCGGGTCTAGTTATTTTTAACAGCCATCATGTAGTGTGGTGGTGATTATGTTTGTTCAGTATTTAAAAACCTTTTCCTAGAGTTATACATCTTGAGAAGCGTAGGGGGGCTTCGCCCCCCTTTTGGAGAGTTTAAGGGGGCTCCGCCCCCTTTAGGCGCGAGCTGAGCGAGCCAAATCATCATCATTTTACTCAGTTTTTCATGGGCTTTCGAATGATATATCACATGCCACATAAAATCAAAAATTTCAATTTCGGCACAAAAGTGCCGAAAAGTCGAGACCGGTACAACTTTTCCGCCAGTTGTCCAAATTTCGAGATCGATAGCTCATTCGACGCGTCTCGCAATTCTACGTCTAAAAACAAAAAGAGCGCACAATTCCGTTCATATACAAAAAAGTTATGGCCAAAAAACCGAAAAAAAGTGCCAAAATTTTCGGTTTTTGAAAAGTTCAAGGAGAGGTCGTCGTGGTGCCAATTCAAAAGCTTTCTATTACTTTGTGCGCAAGACATCAAAGAATGTCTGTGCAAAATTTCAGCAAATTCTAACGGTTGCCAAAAAAGTTGAATGGATTTGAAGCCGGCACCCCCCTCAAAATTTACTTAAGGGTTTAAAAATAACTAGACCCGGGGGCAAGCCCCGGGTCTAGTTATTTTTAACAGCCATCATGTAGTGTGGTGGTGATTATGTTTGTTCAGTATTTAAAAACCTTTTCCTAGAGTTGTACATTTTTTGTTGTTTAGGGGGGCTTCGCCCCCCTTTTGGAGGGTTTAGGGGCTCCGCCCCCTTTAGGCGCGAGCTAAGCGAGCGCGACTTATTCATGAAATAAATTAATAATATATATCAATGAAGGATGTAAATTCTGAATTTAATATTATTTTTTTTATAAAGTTGCATGGCAACAAAATTGTGCTTAGCAACTTTTTTGCGCAACTTTAAAAAAATCCCAAAAATTTGGATTTAAGATATTTTTACTTATATTATTCTATTACATCAAAATTTTTCTACAGAACTTTGCGGAATTTAATAAAAATTTTTAAGAAATATTTTCATTCTTTATAGATTAGATATAAAAATACACTTTTAATAATATAAAACTTATACTTCATAATTATTTATTTTTTTTCGGTTTGTACTTTCTCGTTGGTCAGGGGGGTTAGGGGGAGGGGTCCGCTACGCTCGGCCTCGGCTCCCTCCGCTCGGTCGGCCCGCTCCGCGGGCCTCCCTCGCTCCGGGAGCCTCGGCCTCGCTTCGCTACCCCCTCCCCCTCCCCCCTGAAACCCCCCACACCCCCACCCACGAACAGCCGGCGCGCTTCGCGCGCCCCCATAGCTCGCTTCGCTCGCTCACTTTACCCAACATTATAATTTTGTTCATATTTATTAGTTTTTCCCACCTCTGAGTCATTTTTGGTGCTTCGCCCCTCATTTTAGTCATTTTTTGGTATTCGCGCGCTGCGCGCGCGCTTGCAGCGCGAGCTAAGCGAGCCCAATCATCATCATTTTACTCAGTTTTTCATGGGCTTTCGAATGGTATATCACATGACATATAAAAATGTTCCATTCGAAAAATCTCGATTTTGGCACTTTGTGCCGAACTTTCGAGACCGGCACAACTCTGTGGCATGTTGTCCAAATTTCGAGATCGATAGCTCATTCGACGCGCCTTTCAAAACTGCACAATATATGTCGGGCGCACGTTAGCGCGCTGAAAGCGCACCGAGTTATGGTCGAAAAACCTCAAAAAATATGGGTTTTAAACCGTTTTTGAAAATTTCAAGGAGAGGTCGTAACGGTGCCGTGAAAAATCTTTCTGTTTAAATTGTTGCGCACATGTCCAAGAATCTTTGGGCAAAATTTCAGCCCAATCGTATGGTTGCGCATTGAGATAAAATTCGAGATGTGCCGCACCCCCCACAGAATTTACTGAAGGGTTTAATCATTGTCAAAATGATTGAAAAAAAAATAATTGGCCAAAAAGCTATAACTAAAATCTTTCATATTTTCGCCATTTTTTGATCATATTTTTCTCCAATTCTTCAATTAAATTTTATTAATTTTTCTCTAATTAATTTACTCCATTTGAGCAATAAATATTACCAATACACTATAAACTAATAATTGATAATTTTAATTGAAAAATTGATTAGCAAATTATTCAATAATTTTTTTCTTAATAAAATTTTAGATTTATTTTATTCCCTAAGATATTTTTATTTGTTAAAAATATTGCCAAAATACATTATTAGACTAAATTTCATTGCTTACGGTCATTGTCAACAATGTAGGATTCGCCGGGTGCCAAATTCTTTTGCACAATTGCTCCAAGGCTGGTCACAAACAAAATGCCATGCCCACTGATTTTGTACAAAAATAGGCCTTCTCCAGAGAACATTGCCTTGCCAAATCCCTGCGTTTTGCTCTCTTTCACCACTCCTTCGGTGCATGCCAAAAAGCCGCCGCGGCCAAGTTTCCATTGTTGAGTGCCGTCCAATTGGATTGGAACAATGTCACCGAGTGCCGCTGGCGCTAACAACACTTCGCCTTAAAAATAATATTAATTGGTTTACTTGGCTCAAAATTTTTATATTTTCTCTGGTAATTTTGAATGCTATACATGAATATGACTATATTTATTACATATTTGGTTATTTTGCTTAAGGACCAAAATTTTATATATTTGTAGGGTAATTTTGGATGCTAATGATTATGGTTTTTATTTGCCATTGTATTTATATTTCAATTTTTATAAGGGGTAATTCCAATTTCCAACATTTACAAAATGGGACATATTGACACGGTAAATGTTGACATTGAGCTTATCAAAAATTGTCAATATTAGATAAAATTGAGGCAAAATTCGAATATAAAATTAATTAATGAAATTTTTTTATTAAATAAAAATTATTGAATTCTTATTTTTAGCCCAACATATTAACCTGGCCCTGTGAAAGTGCTGACACTCATTTCACCGCCAGTGAACATTTTTTTCAGCGAGAATTTGACTTGGCCTTTTAGGGTGACTGATGGGCTCATTGCAACCATGGCGCCTATACATAAATACAAATTTGGAAATAATTTGAATAAAGTAATTATGTCATTTAAATAATAATATTTGATAATTTATGGAAGATAATTTTTAATTATGTCTAAAAAATCAATAATTTTAAACTAAAATTTTATTCCTGAAAAATCTTTTTTTAGGTTGTAAAATGTGTTGATAAGGATTCAATTTATGACTATTTTAGCAAATAAATTTAATACTTATCCAAATAAGTCCAATTATCATATTTCATTATGCTTTAATCATGGCATTAAAAAATTTAATTTTTGTTAATTTATTATCAAAAATATTTTTTATTAATTTAACCGTTTTTATTAAAATTCATTTCAATTAGAAAATTATAACAAAAATTTTTTTGACCGGGTTTAGCCTGTATTGGGCATCCTTGGGCCAGTTGAATGGTCAAGAGGGTATTGCAATCTCGATGGTCAATTCGATATGTGCCACCATTGAAATTGCCAAATGTGTCTTGGATGACGGCGCTTTGTTGTTGTTGATGGCCTGCGGGCATATACATTTTTGCTTTTTTTGCTAAAAAAATATTTCGAAAATTAAAAAAGAAAATTTGAAAATGCAAAAATTCATAGATAACAAAAAATTTTCAGTGTAATTTTGGGATACTAAATATAGAATATTGGTCAAATGGATAGGACATATTTGAAAATGTTGGCATTGAGCTTGCTAAAATGGGCTTATATTTTTCATGTAGATTAGCTTTTCTAATTTTTGCGAGAAAATTCTTAAATAATTTATTTTGCAATAATCAAGGTCATTGGTTTACATCATTCCCCATAAAAATTAATATTTTGCTGCCATATTTATTCAAGTTGTAAACATTGGGGGATAAAGGCGGTTCAAAGCTGGAAGAACAAGGTCAAGGTTAAATCTTGAGTCTGTGGGAGATTGACTGGCAATGGGCTCAATCGTCCTCTAATAGGGCAGAACGGGGAATAAATTGATCAACAATTTAATCGAAAAGATTTTGGGGGCAATTTTAATGAATAAACAAATTATTTCGATTTTTAAAATATAATAAAGAGAAATTGTAAAATAATTTTTAAATTTGTTTTTATATCGGAAAGAAAGGAATTAAAAAGAGACATTAAATTGACGAAGAGTGGTGTGAATAACAACAACAACAATAAGAATGACGATTCTCATTCATTCGTAAAAGAAAATAATAAAAACAGGTTTTATGATGGAGAAGTTGAATTGAAAATCAACATTTTTTGTATTTGTCAAATGGAATAACATTACTAAAATGATGAGTAATGAAAATAATAGATGTGGAAAAAAATTGGGTGGTACGAAAGAACGAGTACGAGTATGAAGTCATCCGAAAAGGGAGGTACGAGTACGAGTATAAGCAAATTTTGAAATGCTCAACATTGGTTTCAAATGTAACCGTGCCCACAGGGTTCTAAAATTTGCCCTTAATACAATGTTTTTACTCTTAAACATGTTTTAATATTTTCCATAATAAAATCATTTTATCATTTTTAAAATATTTAAAAAATTTGAAAGAGTAAAAATATAGAATAGATCTTAGGGAGGGAAAAAATTTGGATTTTGATAAAAATGACAAATAAAAAAACCTCCGGGAAATAATCACAATAAATTGAATAGGTTTAAAGAAATGGTAAATAAATATATTCAAAAAATTAATGTCCGATGCATAAATATTTTCAACGCCATATAAATTTTTTTTCCTTCAGCATGTTCCACCCCCAGCTGGACAAATACTGTTGCAGCAAGGTACAGAGCTGAAACTCCCGCCACATCCTACAAACAAAAAAAAAATTTTTATAGGCCAAAAAATTATAAATAAGAGTAAATTATAAAAATATTTCCTTCTTTTCTCAAAAAATATTTTTATTTATGTTGCTGGTATTATTTGAAATTGTGCATTTCCGGAATTGCCCAACTGGACGATTTTGGAAATCTCGGCTTCTAGGCGTCGTATAGACTCGAGAGTAGGCTCATTCGACTCGTCATTGTTGATTTACTATATGAAATTTCAATTACAGACATTTTCGTCAAGATCCCTGGCCCCTAACCCTAGCCACTAATTCGGTCAGTAATTGAAATTTCATATAGTAACCAGTCCCTTCGGGACTGCTTTAGCGGTTTAGACTGGGCGAAATGTAATAAAATATTTTTGAAAGCGCGGGGCGCTTTAAGGACCCCGAGTTGATTTGTAGGATTCTGATAAAAATTATGACATTCTGCGTTAAAATATTTGTATTTTTAAATTTCCATTCTTTTTGGCCTGCTTGGCTTGTCCCCTAAACTTTTTCAGCAAGGCTCGCTCCGCTCGCCCATTATTATATAATAGAACTCACTTTGCTCGCCTTGTTTATTTACCACTTTCGCTCCCCAAAAGTGTTGTGTTCAATTGAGGTTAGCCTCTTCGACCTGGCTCACAACAGCCACTATTCTTGGGCGAAGAGTTACCGACGTACGGCCACGAGGAGGCCTGCGAGGTGTGGAAACCTTGTACGCCAACAGGCCGGTGGAACCACATTTATAATTTCGCTTGATGCAATGGCAATCAAATCCAATGCATCGCAAGGCGGACTGGTGGACAATCTTCTGGGTCTTTTTCTAAACCCACATCCAACCATCGACCTCGCCTTCACCGACCTGCCCCCATCCTATTTTATTCTTTCGAATGCAGTCAACGGTTAAATTGACCGACCCAACGGTTCAGCCCATTCAACCATGCTCCGGTAAAGTAATACCATCCTTGCATGGGAATGGGTGGCCAATCCAACCGGGACAGGGTATTATCAATTTTTTTTTTGACTGCATTTGTTCTGCTGTGGATTTCAACTGCGAGGATTGCAGCTATTCATTCAAGAAATCCAATCCTTCAGCAACAATATTTTTTACATAAATACTGCCCGTTTTGGGGTTAGTTGGAGCATTTGGTGCATAAATGCGATAACCTGCCTCTCTTGTTACTCGAGACATAGCACTGTACAAATTCCCATGGGCAAAGACTTCTTGAGACAAATCAAGACCCATTTGATTGACCGATTGGCCCTGTGCTTTCATGATTGTCATTGCGAATGCAAGACGCACTGGGAATTGGAAACGACGGAAATTAATTCCATCTATGCGACCTTTTTCTTCATAATCGCACCAACATCTATTAAGGCAAACTTGCTTTCCGGTGCCTGCATTGGTACCGGTAATCACCTCTGCCATGATGATATTATCATGCAAGCTCTTAACGACCATTCGTGTGCCATTGACAAGTCCTCGAGCAACAGCAAGATTTTTCAAGAGGACTATAATTGCTCCTTCTTTGAGTTTCAATTCATGCAATGGCAAGCCGGAAGGATTAAATTTATTCAATGCTTCTTCCTCGTCATCGGCTGCATTAATATCGAATGGTCGTTCGATTAATGATTCATCTGTTGAAAGATAAATCTTTTCCTTGGTCTTAAGCATTCCAAGAATTCGGCTATTAATGCCATCAACAGTGACATTATGCGGCGCCAACATCAGTCTCTTTAAGAGCTGTTGTGGATTATTTAATGCCTGTCCATTGTCAGAGACAAAATTTAACAGCTGATCTGATGTGTAAGCCACATTTTCTTTAGGAATTTCCACAAGCTCCGCATTAGGGTCAGAACCGAATTGATTTAGCTTTCTTGTGAATTCGCGCTCACCCGGACCTTGACGCATATTTATGGTCAGGCGAAGCAGATTTTTGCGGAATAATGGCCATAATGTGGAATATTGAATGCAAGCTGCAACTTGCGCCTCCATTATGGAATGTGGGACAACTGGCAAATTTTGTTTAAAATCGCCAGAAATGACAACAACCTTCCCACCAAATGGTAAATGCTTCAATTGCTTTATTGCTAACTGCTTGCAGACACGATCAATTGCTTCAAACATGTGTTTTGGAAGCATAGAAACCTCATCTATGAGGATCATTTCTGCCACTCGAATTCGTTGGCCATGAAAGCTTTGAACTGATATTGATGGCGTATAGTCCTCTTCAATATCAAGTGTAAATCTGAATACAGAATGAACTGTAGTTCCTCCGAAGAGAAGAGTGGCAGCGCAGCCTGTATAGGCGCAAGCGATTACTTTCTTTTTCATTTCACGAAATTTTCTAACGAAATGATTGAACAGGACTGTTTTTCCTGTCCCACCGTCACCATATACGAAATATGTTCGTGGAATCTTATCATCGAATGGTGAGGCTTTAATCGCCTTTTGAACTTGTTTAAAAGCTTCTTCCTGATCCGCATTCAATTGGAATGAATTTTGCGGCTTACTCTGATCGACATCATCGTCGTCGTCAAATAGATCAGAACTGAAGAAATATCGTGCAACGGCTTCGTCAACATTTCTTGTGAATGAGACATTTGGCAAAGGGAGTTGAAAATTCTCCATGGTCAGACCGTAGTCTGCCAATTGCGCTTCAATCACGGCTAATGCATGATCGATTCGCCGTAACCATGATGGGTCAGTCTGGGCTGCGCCAGCAATTCCGTTTTTGAATTCCTCCCAAAGCGCCAAAGCATTGCTTGGGTTGCCAAATACCAAAATTTGCACGAATAAATCACGCAATTGTGCTCTGATTACACCTTGTTTGAATGCTTCATCAAGCGTTCGTTGCCAAACGGTATCATCCATAAGGAGACCGTGCAGACGTGCTGCTTCAACAAATGACTCACATATGTAGCCATCCACGTCTTTCAAGGTATCTGGATCGCCAGGAAAATGGCGCATGAGCACATAAAGAGCAAAAAGCTCTTGATTTTTAGGCTGTGGTCGATAAATTCGACCAATAATAGGCTTCTTACTTTTGTAGGCCTGTTTAGCGACAATGCGCTTTTTCCAAACTTTTGAGTTTTTATCATATGAATATTTTTCTGGCATTTGATCATATCGCATGTTTTTGATCTCAGGATCATCGGCCCAAGTCCAACTACCATCAATTCGTTGGACGGATTCTCCCGATGCCCATTGTGCCCAATATTCAGTGAGCATTGTCTTTGGCAATTCGCCAGCTTCGACGCGTTCAAGCGCCTCTTCTGTTTCTCTGCCTTTAAAATAAATAGGCTGATTATCGGGCAAATGAATGGTGAGACGAATGACCACATGTGACATGCGGACATATGGCGCAGAAATAATGCGACAGAATGCTTCGCATGGTGAGCGATAGTACATTCGCGCAAATCTGGCAGGTTCATCAATGTTCACCTGACCATTCTCAAGCTTAACACAACTTTGGTCCGCACTTTTCAATGGGTATTTTGTCAGATAAGCCATATTGGTGCTTTCGCCATAGCAATAGGCCAAATTATGATGCGTCTCATAATTTAAAAGGATTAATGGCGAATAGGGGACAACATGACGATTGTCGTATATTTGTGTCACACCCCCTTTTCGAACCATTACTATTTCGCCGCCATCTTCTGGGCTTGGCCTTTTGTGTTTAGCTGGACGATCCTCATATAGGAGTCTCTTTGCTAAAATCATGTGGAAAGCCTTTATTGCATTTTCCATTTTTAATTGGTCCGCAAAAATCATCTCGGCAATCGTGTAATTGATATTGGATAACCAATTCACGTATTCTTCTGAGTGCGTTTGCCTGATCTGATTTGTCATCAGGGCTCGGCAATTTTGGAATGAAAGCCCAAATATAATCGTCGATGATTGACGGAATCGCCTCTATTTCGGTAACAATGATGCGGTGAAAATGAGGCCCGCCTCTCTTTTGGAACTCCATGCTTTCAACATAGCCGAGTTGTTTTCCAAAGCCATTGGCTTCATTTATTTTTCGATAAATGTCGTGTGTTTTATCAATGTAAAGTTCTACAAGAACATCTGGTCGATCAATCAAAGCTTGACCATTTTTATACAACTGCGGTTTAATTTCGATCCATTGGGGATTGGATGTGAATGTGAGCAAGAACATTGCTCGGCCAGGCTTCCTTACTTGATTGATAATTGTACAACCATCAGTGTATTTCTCTTTGAAATATGGCCGGAAACCTGGCATGTTTGCGCGGAACAAAACAACTTTTCCTAACGCATCCGAGGACGCAAGGCCAGCTTGTCTCGCTAAGAATTCCAGCATTTCCTTTGGCAATTCTTTGCGAAGATCCATTTCTGGAGTACGCAAGAATCTGAAAACTTGATCATCAATTCTTGCTGCATAATCAAGCAGCAATCTTTGGCTAAGTCCGCCACCTGCACTCCAAATGTGATGATATTTGTCATTTATAGGACTTCTTATTCCAAGTCGATAGCGAATAAATGCCCGATATGACAAGCATTTTCGTTTTGAACCTTCATCACCATAAAGGTCGATGGAATCACTATCGCTTTCTGCGATAGATGAAGTTTCGCTTTGTTCATCAGCCAAGGAAATATCAGATTCAGCATCTTCATCATCTGATGATTTATTTTTGAGCTGAATTTTCTTGACCTTTTTGGCTGGCTTTTTATATGGAATATTTTTACGATAGCCCAAATCTCCATTAATGAACAGGAGTGGGTAAAGTAGGGAGTCAGTCATTGGATGATCAGGCCAACATTCAGTCAGCCCTCCCTTCTTTGTAACCCAAATACCATTTATTGGGACTGGATCATCTGTTGACGATGACCAAATGGCAAACACAGTCGATTCATCACGAGTTGGCAGATTAATTTGCCTAGGATGAAGATGTGGGTCTTGCACATTTGCTGGTGCATCTCTGGTATTTACCAAAATAATATTGAAATTCTTTAATTCATCCGGATTATTTTGCTCCATTTCTTGATAGAATTCATGGGCATTTTGTAAAATATGCGCCATTGGATGTTGCTCTCTGATCAACTGATCAAGTGTCTCGAATAATTTGGGACATTTTTTTGGCATCTTCTCAAGGATATCATTATTCTTTCGACGATCATTAGCCGTCTGAGAATCCAAAATATAAAGTTGATCAAAAGATGGTATTTGATCATTGCCCGCATAGAGGCTACCAATCTTTCGTTGGAATTCGCCGTTCAAAAGAACTGGCATTGGACCACCCTCAGGCGCTTCAGCACGACCTGCTGAAAGTGAGGCAAAAGCGAAAAGGCTATTGAATTTCGCTTGATGGCCGATGAAAGTCTTTGAGTCTGAATGAGTGCCCATAACCAACTTGTCGTAAGGGTCGGGATATTCC
Source organism: Pratylenchus scribneri (assembly GCA_030063045.1). NCBI lineage: Eukaryota > Metazoa > Nematoda > Chromadorea > Rhabditida > Pratylenchidae > Pratylenchus > Pratylenchus scribneri. The sequence continues at coordinate 562,600 of JAQSEB010000022.1, read as the reverse complement.
TTTAAAGGTTCCAATTCAACCCGCCCTTCAGTGCATGACCAACAATAAGTTTGGTTTTTATAAAGTTTATTGGCACAATGTTCACAAATCCGATCTCCTGGAATTCCCGAATTATAATATTCAGGATAATGGCCTGATTTCCAGGAAAAACAGCCGATGCCCGCGTGCTGTTTGCAACCTTTCTTTGTATAGGGCACAGCTTTTTTCGATTGTTCATCGGCTTGTTTTTTGGCTTCCTCGGCCTTTTTTATTTGCTTCTGATGAATTCTTGCCGATTTACGTAAATTGGCAGTTGCATCGGGATCTTCAACCCGGATTTCATTGTTTTCAATTTCCATTGGCTCTGGAAAATTATTAATCTCTGGCACAATTTCGATGGCTTTTTCAAGCTCTTGTTCAAATGTAAGAGTCCGAACTGGTCCAGTAGTTGGTTGGACATTGTATGGATAATAATATGGTGCATCATCCCGGCCATAGAGCTCATTTATGTGCCATAAAATTCGATGGCGTTCATCGTTAATATTTAAATTTCTATTCAGAAATGTGCCATAGTTCAAATAATGCTCGCCATATAAGCATACAAAGAATCCACAATTGATCCCATCCCGTTGTAGGGTATATGTGTGTGGATCAACAACAGTTATATAACGTTCATCCGGATCATATCCAGGAATTATTTCAATTAAGCTTTGCTGAATATGTGGAATTCTTTGTGCGTTGAAATTCGGATAATTTGGACTCAAGCGGGAATCAAAGTCCCGATTTAAACCTAATGAGTCCAGAAAGAACGTGCCATTGTTTCTATCAAAGATGAGCAATGTCCAATGACCTGGGAAAAACAGAGGCATGAGGACGATGTCTGTTTGGATATTTGGATCATAATTGAAACATGAGTTGAGGACGGTACCTCCTTGCATATGACCTCTTGTACGATCAAAATTATTTGGATCTGAATAGAGAGGATCCACTACAACCACTTGTTTAGGCGATCTTTTGGCCACATAGCATAAATATGCATAAATGAACGAATCATTCAGCCATGCACCTGGATCATTCCAGAGTATTTCAATATAACGACGCCCTTGAGGTGGTTGAAGTACACCATTAACGGTTGTACTATCTTGCTCATATAATGACAAATCAGCACGGCGCCAAATTGTTGCGTTCAAATTACGCACAGTAGCAAATTGAATTGGCCTTCTCCAAACATAAGGAATTGCCTGCTGCTGATTTTGAGGACCCGTAGGTACCTTTTTTGAAACCAATGAACTTGAACTTGGCTTCATTGGTGTGTCAACATGTGTGACATTTTTGGGTCGACCACCTGCATGTTTTTTTGGTCGTCCACCTTTGCTTCGCTGTGAGGAAGCAATACTCATCGGCGATGTTTCGCGCGAATTTGTTGCACTTCCAAAACTGATCGATGGAAGTGGTGAGAATGAATTCTCCTTAATCGGTGTTTCACAAGTAACTTGTGATGTACTTGCCTTTTCGGGACTAATGGCATAATCAGGCCGTCCCTTTGTGCATAATTTCCAAGGCAATTTTTTCGCGGTTGCCCCTTCATCCGCCTTATACTGAAGAGGACTATTTGGAATCGGGGTTCCCGTGCGACTTTCAATATCTGAATCGCTTGTAGGCGTTGAAAGCCTTTCTGTATCAAACGATTGCGCCTTATTTGTACCAAATTGACCATTATTTGTCTTTTTAGGTCGTCCTCTTTTCATCGGTGGTGCATCATCAGAGATGGCACTGAGAATACGTGGTCTTGGCGTACGTATTGCTAAAGATTCAAGATCAATAGCTGGACTTGAGTCCGGCACAATCGAGCGATCACTTTCGTCCTGAAGAGGACGGTTTGGTGTTGAGCTGACTGTAGCAGACGTGGAGCCCACTTGTCGTCGCTCACGTTCATTTTGTTTTCGCTTCTTTTGATTTCGAATCGTAGAAGGCATCTGAAAAGGGTAATTTAGTTTGTACAAAATTTGTGAACAAAGATAAATAGGCATTATAACCAATAAGTACACAATAAATGCAAATATTTATTCAATATTTAAAAATGTGAAATGAAGAACAATGCATCAATTGGTTGGCCTGTTCAGTTCACTCTCACAAACAATCCCTTTCAGGCGAAAGTGATATTTTTGTCAATAATTGTCGATGAAAATAATGATAAAAAAATTTTTCATTGAACAACAATGAACGACTAATATTTAGCAAAAGCCAAATAACATTTGAATGGTATAGAACCATTAAATGTATAAGTATAATATTAGCATAAAGCCATAACTGTTGGTATAAAACCATTAAATATATAGCATAAAGCCATAACTGTTGGTATAAAACCATTAAATGTATAGCATAAAGCCATAATGATTGGTATAAAATCATTAAATGTATAGCATAAAGCTATAATTGTTGGTATAAAACCATTAAATGAATAACATAAAGCCATTACTGTTGGTATAAAACCATTAAATATATAGCATAAAGCCATATATATTTGCTATAAAACCATAAATATAGCATAAAACCAAAATTGTTTAAAACCATTATATGAATAACATAAAGCCATTACTGTTGGTATAAAACCATTAAATATATAGCAGAAAAGCCATATATATTTGCTATAAAACCATAAATATAGCATAAAACCATATTTGTTGGTATAAAACCAAAAAATGAATAGCATAAAGCCATTACTGTTGGTATAAAACCATTAAATGAATAGCATAAAGCCATTACTGTTGGTATAAAACCATTAAATGAATAGCATAAAGCTATTACTGTTGGTATAAAACCAAAAATGAATAGCATAAAGCCATTAATGTTGGTATAAAACCAAAAATGAATAGCATAAACCATGATTGTTGGTTTAAAAACATAAATTTCTTATTAAATTTAATTAATAAATCCCTCAACACGATTTGAGGTGATCAAACAATATGTCATACACTCACAAATGATGATTACGCGCCTGCTCTCAAGGCATGCCTTAAACCTGAGGTAGCTTCCAAAAGAGCTGACAATACTTTCATTTGCAAGCGTTCCCATATTGCCGGCGATTAACTTAAATCACCTAAAGCAAGACAATTGAACTCCGTTTATAGTCATTCACACTAAAAGGAATTGCACCTAATAATGCTAGTGGGGGTGACCACTTGATTGCCAGAGTCCCAATTGTTGCCTTATTAGGAAATAGACCCACGGAGTCTTCGGTTTTCATCTCCTCTTCCGCTGCAATTTCGGGTCTATTTCCCAATACTCACCACCAATAGCCTATCCACCCACTTGGTTTGGTCCTGCCATTCCTGATCGGGAGTGCTCCTCTTAACCCATCCTGGCATTTCCGCTCCAAGTGATAGACCGACCTTGCTCAAGGGTCATTGGCGGTGAGCTGCTCATGGGCGCAAGCGCACCGAGCAAAAAGGACCATGGGCGCAAGCGCATCGGTCCGTGTCATGGGCGCAAGCGCACCGACACAAGCTCATGGGCGCAAGCGCACCGAGCAAAAAAGGACCATGGGCGCAAGCGCACCGGTCCGTGTCATGGGCGCAAGCGCACCGACACAAGCTCATGGGCGCAAGCGCACCGAGCAAAAAGGACCATGGGCGCAAGCGCACCGGTCCGTGTCATGGGCGCAAGCGCACCGACACAAGCTCATGGGCGCAAGCGCACCGAGCTAATGAGCAAAAAAAATGAAAATGTGAGAATAGGGGAACAAATGAGTGATTTAGGGGGAAAATGGGATATTTTTTATATTCACTCATTTGTATTTTTTAAGTGGGAGGAATGCGTCCAGCTGACCAAAGGTATACTAAACTTATTGGCCAGCCGGATAATTTATTGACAGATGGTGGATTTATATGCATTGCCTTTTCCAATGCTAAATTTATTTTTTGTATATAAAAAATCTTTTTATGTTATTTGGAATGTCTTAAAATCGAATTTATTATGCATTTTTGTCATAATTTTAACCAAAATTGTCTTTAAAAATTCAAATAAAAACGAAAAAATTAGCATATTTTAAAAATGTTTCCAAAAATTTAATAACTCGCACTTTTTAGTGCATATAAATCCGCCCTCTGTTTTATTAATGATTATTCTGAAAAATTTTTGTTTTATTGATATTTTTGTAAAAATTTTATTCCGAAAATGTTTAATTTTTAAATTTTATACTCGCGTCCCCATTGTTCCTCCTATGTACATTCAATATGAACTGCCAATCCTTGTCGAACATTTCCTTTGATCGATTCCTCCAATTGGTGAGCAGCTCAAGGCGTTCATGGAGACGATATTGTTGCACCTGAAATGAATAAACGCAAAGTATAATTCAAATTCTTTTTGTGAAGTTTTTTTGTATTATTAAAGAAAGAATTCTTATTTATATTCCGGTAAATTGTTTTAATTTTTGTTCCGGAAAGATTTGTATTTTCATTCCGGAAAGGTTTGTGTTTTGTTCCGATTAGATTGTGTTTCATTCCGGAAAGGTTTGTGTTTTGTTCCGGTTAGATTGTGTTTCATTCCGGAAAGGTTTGTGTTTTGCTCCGGTTAGATTGTGTTTCATTCCGGAAAGGTTTGTGTTTTGTTCCGGTTAGATTGTATTTCATTCCGGAAAGGTTTGTGTTTTGTTCCGGTTAGATTGTGTTTAATTCCGGAAAGGTTTGTGTTTTGTTCCGGTTAGATTGTGTTTCATTCCGGAAAGGTTTGTGTTTTGTTCCGGTTAGATTGTGTTTCATTCCGGAAAGGTTTGTGTTTTGCTCCGGTTAGATTGTGTTTCATTCCGGAAAGGTTTGTGTTTTGTTCCGGTTAGATTGTGTTTCATTCCGGAAAGGTTTGTGTTTTGTTCCGGTTAGATTGTATTTCATTCCGGAAAGGTTTGTGTTTTGTTCCGGTTAGATTGTGTTTAATTCCGGAAAGGTTTGTGTTTTGTTCCGGTTAGATTGTATTTCATTCCGGAAAGGTTTGTGTTTTGTTCCGGTTAGATTGTGTTTAATTCCGGAAAGGTTTGTGTTTTGTTCCGGTTAGATTGTGTTTCATTCCGGAAAGGTTTGTGTTTTGTTCCGGTTAGATTGTGTTTCATTCCGGAAAGAATAATTTAATATTTTTTTATCTTTTGTTGAAATTATATGTAATAAAATAAAAACCTCGATCAAGTGATGGGAAGACAATGGAGATGGAGGCCAACATTTTCACTGCAGAATTGATTGCGCTGACAGAACTGAATATTTTTTTATCATTTTTGTATTAAAAATTAAATTTTACAAAAACCTTGGCACTGGGTAGAGGATTGGCGCCGCCATTTCCACGCAGTGCAAAAATGATTGTTGGCAAACTGAAAATTTATAATTTTATTAAATAAGTTTTTTAACTGAGATAAGACCTTAAGTAAAAATCCTACATTTTTGTTTTTAATGTTTTTAATATTAAGATTACTTAGATAGAGCTCATCAAGAAGCAGTTATTATATTTTTTGTCATGGTTTATTCGAAAAAGATATTAAAGGTTTTATACCAATATTGGTTTTTTGTTCTAAATCAAATTAGAATTGGTTAAATATAGCCAATCTCTTAAATGATGCGGTTTTATGAGATCTTTATCATTGAGTAGGTATATGGATTGTTTGTATTGAGTTACTAAGCTGATATTATAAAAAGCAAACCTTTGTTTGTGGCCAGCTAATGTTTTCATTGGATTGAGCCAGCATGAAAATGTTCTGCTGCTGCTGCTGCTTAATTATCTGATTTTAATTAAGTTGAGATTAATAAGTGATATTGATAATAAACCTTTTTATAGGCCTTGGCCAACAATTCTGAAGTGCAATTGCATTAATTTTATTCAAACTTTGAATTTTTGTTAGCCGATTCATCTAAAAAATAAGAATTGTGAAATTTAAAAGGTTGTGGATCAATAGATGTAATAAATGTAAATTACTTAATCAAAATCAATATCATTTATCCTTTATACGCGTTTTTTTTCACCGAAAAAATATTGCAAGCCAAGCGTCGTTTTTGCTTTTTGATTTTTGTTAAAATTTTTTCGACTCAAAAACCTCTGGCGTTATGTTTTACAATTTATAAATTTAAAATGAATACCATTGCCAACAGTATGCAAATAGCAAACAATAAAAATACGAAAAAAATAAACACTAAAAAGAAATAACGAAAGACTAATTTAAAAAAATGATTTTTTATGGGTTGAATAAAATATTTTTTTTTCAAAATTTTAGCCTAAAACCTAATTTTTGCAATTTTTTAAACCGGTTTAAGCTTATATCTCGAAACCGGTTTGGTTAGACAGCTCGCGCAATATATCATTGGATTCGCCTCATCGAGCTCTACAACTTTGCTTTTTATCGCGCTGATCTATCTCAACTCGCAAAAAAGTTATAGAGAAATTTCTGACTCGCGCACCCGACTTGGCCACACGTTGCCATTTTTCCAGCCTCCCCTGTCCACCGTAAACCCCCCGACCCATATATCAAAATGTAGCTAACAGACCGGGGGAGTGCCTTCACCGAGCCGATTTTTGATTTAGGTCCCAGGAAAAAAGTTTTACCTGGACAAACCGGTTTTTAAACCGGTTTCGCCCCACACCCAAACCCCTATCAAAAAACGTATAGTTTTCCTGGATGCGCACTGAAAAGTTGCCCTTAGGATGTGCAAGTCCCAAGAGCTAAAAATCCCTAGAAAAAGCCCTAGAGTTTTTGAAATGAAAAATTTAAAAGCATCTTTCTAGTATATAAATCGACTATGACGAGTCAAATGAGACTACACTCGAGTCTGTACGACGCCTAGAAGCCGAAATTTCTAAAATTGTCCAGACAAAAAGCTTGGGAAATTCTGGAAATGCCCAATTTCCAATATATATATATATATATTACTTTACTATTACGACATCAGCTTTTTGGTTTTTCATGTAAATTAATTGCTTAAAATTGTTAGTATTAAATTATGCACTTCCAATTACAATCTCAAAAAATTAATAGTAGGAATGGAAAAACAACCACAATGGAATGCTATTATCTAAATTATACACATACGATTTCCAGACTTAACGCAGCAAATAAAATCTGAGCACATTTGAGTTTTGCGATCGGGACATGCTGAAAAAGTATAAATAAAAATATAATTTTTTCTCAAGAATTCATAACACTTACGAAGTCTATTGTTGCATGGAACACCTTGACCGTCCACTAGTAAAACAGATTGTTGAATCAACAAAATTGCCAGCAAGAGAAATGCGAACATTGAGAAGGCATTTTTGTTGAATGAATAGAAGGCAGCCATTTTGTTCGAAAAATATTCAGTAAAATTTAGAATTTGGATAAATTGGATGCAATGGAAAATGATGGTTTTTATGGAATTTCCAATGGACTTATAAAGGCCTCAAATGCGACAAATTCTCTCCAATATCAAATAAAAAAATTAACAAATTCGAAGGCCTTCCCAAAATGCAAACAATTTGTTCCATGATTAGATGTATATAACTTTTCATGGATATCGAAATTATCCATCCAAAATGCAAATTATTTTGCCAGATAGGCAAACTTAATTTCATTTAAATAAAATTATCCATTCAAAAGTGAAAATCCCTTTCATTTATCAGCAGATAGGCAAACTTAATTCCAGACTAATTAAAAAATTATCCACCCAAATCATCCGTATAACCACGAATGATCAAAATTATCCATAAAAAATGCAATTCTTTTGCCAGAGAGGCAAACTTAATTCCAGACCAATAAAAAAAATTATCCATCCAAAATGTAAATGGTAAATCCGTTTAATTTGCCAGCAGACAAAAACATTGGGAAGGCATTTGCTTTAATGAAAACGAACAGAAGACAGCCATTTTATTCGGAGAATATTCAGAGTAGAAGAAAATGCGGAATTTGGTGAAGTGGATCGGATGGAGGATAATATTGTGTAACCTATCTATGGGTTATAAAGGCCCCCAAATAAGTCAAATTTTCCTCTTTAACAAAATAAAATTTATCCAAATGAACTTAAAATTGGAAATGAAAATTGCCGAAAAATAATGAAAATATTGAATGTGATTTTGAGTAAAAATTGATGAAATTTCAGTAAGTAAAAATTCCAAGAAATGTGAGATTTTTAAAATCCAATTTAAATTTTATTTAATAAATTTCTTCATTCTTGGCAATGCACATAAAACGCAAAAAACCTAAAAAATAGTTTAGTTTTAATTCATTAGAAAGAATAAAATTTTCACCATTCTTTCCCCAAATATAATTTCACATTAATTCCATTTTAGATGGTACCACATCTTTCTCGAGCGCCATTTGAACCTACAAATTGTTAATTTTAGAATATAATTATTTTACGAAATATATTACAGTGAGAGCTGTGTTAATCATATATGCCGGACAAATACAATTCTTTTGACTGAAAATTGCTGATTTTGAATGTGCATCTGGGTGAGCGGTCAATGGCATATGTGTAACTCCGCAATTCATCCCTATAAGGCCTCTGGAAGAAAAGCATCCACCTCCTTAAAATATCGAAATTGAAATACTATATAAAATAAAAATATTGCAATATTGTATTTTATTCTATCTAAGGGAAGATAGTAAAATTTTACCTGATTCTCCAGGCGAAGAAGGAATAGTGCCTAAAATAAATGGACCCAGGACTTTTCCATCTTTGTCATAGCACCGTTCATGAATTGAGTAAATATTCCCGTAAATGTAGCCCATTTCTTGTTTTCCATCTTTTGTGATATCACCATATCCGGCAAGCAAGAATTTTTCAGATTCTTCTGGTCTAACCAATTCAGGAAATTCCTAAATAGATTAATTGCAAAATTTTTAATATTTTAATTAAATTTACCGGAACTACAATATCATTGCTACGAAGTATGACCAAATCCGCAGTTTCATTAATGTTCACAACGGTGACCTCATACCCAGCATGATTGGCAGCACATTTAGCTGGATAGATCCGCAATTTAGTCTCATTCTCTTTCCATTCAAGATGTGTGCCATGTCGGAATGTGGCGAAATAGCGTTCATTAATGCAAACGACAGTCGATTTTCCAACCCGATCAACAGCATAGAACATCCACTTGTCAATGTCGGAGGAAGGTGGAGGCGACATTGAACGAGCTATAAAAATTTTTATTACATAATTTAAATATTTTTAAATTCCCTGCTGATGAAAAATTGAAATCGAAAATTTTTTTCTTTTTTTAAAAATTTTTTCGAAATCATTAAAATTTCTTTTGATGTCAAATACCAAAAAAAGAGAATAAGTGAAAAATATATGTTCTCTTGCCACTCGATTTTCTAAATAAACACAAAAATTTTATATCATTTTTCAAAATATAGACGCATTTTGATAAGCTAAGTATACTTATGAAACTGTATGAATTTTTCTTATTAATTTTTAATAGCTTAAAAACAAAAAAAATTAAAAAAATAGTATTGGAAAAAGTTTTGAAAAATTTTGATTAAAAAGAGGATCAAAAGCCAAAACCAACAGTCACCAAAATTTATAAACATTTTTTAGGCCTATTTTTAAATATCATTTTAAATAAATATATCAATGATAATAAAAACATACCTTGTTCCAATTGCTGCGGAATAGCCAAAAATACTAAAATATAAGAAATTAAATTTTATCTCTTAATTTTTAACCATTGTTGGTCCATCCTTGAAATGGTTCATAAAACTTTTCATTTTCTACCCTATAAGAATAATTAATTATAATAAATTAGAGTAAATTTCAAATTTACCTAACTGCCAAATATCTTTCGGTGGTTGCGTCCAAGTATTCCAAGCCACTTATGCCAGGGCAAGCTCTCATCGAAAATAAAAAAAATAAATGAAATTTTTAGAATTTTTATTTTCATAGTTTAAATAATTAAAATATGATTGAACAATTTCATAATTAAAAAAATTAACCAATGTTTGAAGTGATAAAGTGCCATCCGGTGAGATTGGCACATGCTTTAATTTAAAAAAACGTTAATAATTATTTAAAAATATTTACACTGCGTTTTGCACCAGGTCCTAGACTATGCACGACAGTTACATATTTCGTCTTAATTAGGGAAATTTGCAATTAATAATATTATTTTATTATCATTTTACTTCTTGTTGAGCCATCAATTCAATTTTCGAGATTATATTTGTTACCAGTGATTCTTTTCTGAAAAGATAATTATTTAATTATTAAATTTATATCAATATTTATTAATTTATTAGAGGGAGGGAGAGAATGGAAGGGGTTAGGGATGAATAAAAGATTAAAATTAAAAATCTGATTTATATTATTTTATTATATATTTTAGAATATTTTTTTTTGATTAAAACATTTGAAATGAAAAGTTTCGGAGAATAGAAAAGAGGAATGCTAAAAAGAAAATTAAAACATATTCATTTACAGCCGATTGGTTATCCATCAAATGGATTAGATTTTAAAAAAAAATTTTTTAATCAAATTGAATCAATGAATTATCATTATTTATTTTCAAAGTATCTAAATAATAGTAAACAAATTGAAAAAAATATATATAAAAAGGTGACTCAAAGCGAACATCTTTGCAAAGTTTGCGCCATTTATCCAACAAAGAAAGAAAAATATGGGGCGGCAAACCACGTTCAGCTCATTCCCTGCATCCGTAATGCGAACAGTTTAACTTTTACAATTTTCGAAAGAGTTCAGAATACTTTGCGTTTATTATTTGATGGAATAAAATCTTTTTTAAAATTAAAAGAAAAATGAATAAACAACATTTTATAGTTTGGAGAAGTGAGATATAATAACGGATAACTGAACATTGGATTGGATGATGGATGATTCATAAGAAAAATTAAGGAAAAAAATTTCCAGAAGTTTTATTTTTGCCTATTATTTTCATTTTAATTTAACCTATTCATACCATTTTTCCCTGCTCATTATTGAGCCGGTGTACCTTATGTCCATTGTCCAATTGTCAATTCACTATGATTGTATTGTCTGAAAGAAAACATATTTATAGTAATAGAAAATTGAATTGAAAGAATGAAACAATGAATTTTCTAAATTCATTTGCTAATAATAGCCAATATATAATAGTTCATTTAAAAAAAACTTGATCCTATCATTTTCTCATTATTATTCCCCCTATTAATTATATTTCTCGTGAGTAGTTTTTATTTCTCTTTCGTCGTGTTTTTTCTACTTTTAATCCTATATAAATGTGCGCGAAAAAGGTAATAAAAGGGCAGAGAACATAGATGGTATAAGGAAAGGTAGAGAAAAGTGAGAAATAGAGGTGAAATAGAACGACCATGCCCGTACACAAAAATCAATTCTAATTAGCGGAATGACCCGGGAAAAGCACACAAATAGATGGAATGGCCAAAAGCCTCTTGACTTTATGCACTAGGACACTATGAACATTAAAGGGATTATTCTGGGGATATTGATTGGCAAATTTTGGGGGATTTAGCTATCCGGAAGAGATGGATAAACCAGAGCTCAGAAATGGCGGAAAATATTCAAAGCCCAGATAATTTGACATTGGCTTTTGAATAATTTACTTATAGAATCTATCAAAATATAAATTCATAAAAAAACTTGATAGAATAATTAATAAATTTTAAAGTTATTAATATTCTTAACCAAAAACGAAATATTAATTAATTTTTTTAATATATAATTTCCCGATATCCATTAATATAATTAAAATATCCTCAAAACATTTAAATAATATTTTTGGTTTCATTTTTAACGCCATCGATTGGCCAGCAGCCCATTGGGAAAAACACATTGTTAGAATTTAGTAAAAGGCCAAATAAAGCAAATAAAAAATTGGCTATAATGAAAATTAATATCAGAAAATTAGACCAATTGAAAATTTTCTCAAATATTTTTAATGATTTTTTCTGCAATTATGTGAAAAAATTTCCAATTCAGCTAATTTTTCTCATCTTTCATTTCAACAACATTGTCTACTCATTGGAGCGAAAAATGTAAATATAGAAAAAATTCATCAGCGGCAAAGAACAATAATGTCCAGTCGGTTCAATGATTTGTTGAGGAAGGCGCAAGGAGCAATTTCAAATTTGAGAACAGGTTTCTCTTCTGCTGGGATTGTCGAAAACACTTTTGGGGATTTTGAATGTTTTTAACTCTTTTGACTTCATTTATTTTATATCAACAAAGAAGAATCCCTATTAATAAATACTTAAAAGATCCAAGAAATTTAAACTTACCCTAAGAATTTATTTGAAAATTTTCCCAACAAAAAATTTTGGATATTTCTGGCTCTTCGGATACCTACAAATTCTTGACCATAGCTCAACAAGAAAGTTATAATTTAGGGAAAGCAATGTATTAATATTTGAAAGTCCGAAGTGTGACCTATCTACCATATAGCCTCTTTTGATTTTATGATTTCGATTCGAACTATAAAGGCAAATTATATTTCTTCGAATTAGGGTCAAATTTTTGGAGGAAAAGCCACAAATTATTTAGGCTATTTTGTAAAGGAAGTAAGATACCTTGTAATAATATATATTTCTTTTCAAGATCATTTGTTTCTTCTTGAGTTATGGCCAAAAGAATGATAGATTTATCTGAACGATAGAATTCACCGAATATACTATTTCGCTCTAACTTATCCTACCAAAAAAATATAAACCAATTTATATTAACTAATGGTATGTGAACAAAGCCCGAAGATCTACATAATTTTGAGGGTGTCTGATTAGAAAATAATTGTTAAACACCGAACAAATTCCCCAATTAAAAATGCTATCATTTTGCCCGAATTTAGGTGGCAGCAGCTTTTTTCTCGGCCGAAACGGCGAAGTCATCTATTCCAAAAACAATGTTTGCGTTCATGAGAGCACCTCTCCTGGCTCAACGAATTCCGAGGTTTATATGAATAAGCCTTTAAGAATGGCAAAAAGATTTTTACTGAAAGATTAAATTATTTTTGCCGAAAAATCAGTTTTTTGCAGAAATATCCCTGTAGCATAACTTAATGCTTGTTCCTTGACCCTAAACCTTTACCATTTCGATAGATTTAATCATGAAGCATCGTTTGATAATGATTTTATTCATCAGTTAAACTATTAATAAATAGTTTTGAACCAAAAACCATAATGGGTTTAAACCATTTAATATCGTTAATTTTGACCAAAACATGACAAATTATATAGCACTACTTGATGCCTCTTGAATCTATCAAATGAGTATAAAGTTTGAGTGACTAGAATCAAGTACTAAAATGTTATTAAGTTTTCGGCAAAAATAACAATCTTGCGGAAAAAACCGCTCATTTAAAAAATCCCTTTAAGCAGGAGCCAACTCATACGCCCGGCTATTTGTCCATCCATTGTTTGGACGATGAGCAATTGGGCGTTACCCTTGTTTTGCAGTGGTTGCCAAACACATTGTTGCAGAAAAATCCAACAAGGTTTTCGCCATAGTGTTTGATTTTTGGTGAATATTTTATGTGCTGTTTTTGTATGTTCCAGTTCCGGCATGCCTTTGAATTGCCTCGAATTTCTTCTTATTTAAATTATTATGCTGTCCGTATTAGTGGATTTGTGTTGGTTGTGAATTTGGTTCGTCCATATACTACCGTATTTTCCTAATAGTGGCGAAGATTTATTTTCAGTGACCCTCCAATGGGGTTGGTTATATTGGAGAAAGAGCTTCGGAAAGTACTTATATCGTTTTTAACCACTGAAAAATTGAAGCCGCTCCCCCCCCCCCCCCCCCCCAATGGGCGTCATTTTGATTAGAGGCTACCTGCTGGGATAATTCCTATTCTTGTTTGAACCTAGTCCTAATCCGGATGACATAAAGGGAGGCCCTTCATTTTTTCCTTCTCGACAATAATAAAGGGGTTGCAAATGATATAATTACCCGGGTATTAAAAAAATATAATTTTTCCACCTTTCTCCCCCAAAAAAATTTCCAAGGTGAGGCTTTATAGAGATTCATAGATTCTCCATATAGCGTTACTAATTACTATTGAGGAGGGGAGCCTCGCTATTAGGGAAATACGGTATTATGAATATTGCATTATCCCATTTTTTCAATTTTAATAGCATTCGATGCGTTTCGCCTCGCCCAATTGATATGCTTGACCAAAGTGGCCTATCATCAAATATTGGCCCAGTGGTCAAAAAAATTTCTTGCTCGAATCGACCGTCGCGCACTTACAGCGAAGAGGAAGAAGAAGAGGTTTATTTTTCTTTTTCTTTGACATTGATGGTGACCTTCTACTCCTATTGACTAATAATTTTGAGCTCTTTCCGATAAGTTTGAAACTGGAACAAAATTGAATTATCGCATGAAAAAATGGTGATATCCATCAGGAATAAACTTGGGTAAAATTTTAAAGGAATGGAAACCCAAAAATAATTTTTTGGAATTATAAAGAAGAATAGTCATCTAAGATATTCCTTGTATGACTTTCCAAAGGCCCGGGCGCCGGAATGTTCAAACTTCCCCGAATAGCCAAAATCCTCTGTTCTGCTAATGGTCTCTTTTCTCATAGAACCCGAACACTTCTAAGTTCTAATAATAGTCCCATTTGGCGATCTCCCTCTTAGCTCCCTGACTAATAGTATTAGCGAGGATTTACGATATATTATGGTGTGGAATATCCCAAAATATTCCTTATAAGTAGAAAAATAAAACAAAAATTACATGGAAATAAATAGTTTTTTGCTATGGCTCTTCCAAATGATCTTATGGTTAATAGCTTTAACTTTTAATTTCATGAAATTGGCAGAATATTAGAAATATTTTTATCAACAGGAAAGCAGCACAATGACTGGCGGCGGTACGGAGCCAACATCAGCAGATGAACAACAACCAATATTAATTGATTCGAAGGCATCAACGGCAATTTGCATGGAATTGAATGGTGAAAGCGGTTGTTTTTCACCAACAACGGAATTAGGGAGTAGCAGCCAAAGGCCCAATACATTAATGGCCACAATGAATTGTGGACAAGGAGTAGGTTTTATTCATTTTTTTTCTTATTAAGTATAATTATACTTATGTGATAATAATTCTTTGATAATTAGGATAGGTTTAAGCATGGATTTTTCCTTCATTTTATCCAATTTATGCCATTTTTATTACGAAGCCCAATGCCAACATTTATTTGGATAAGCCAAATTTGAAAAAAGTTAACATTGTCTTATAAAATTGTTAAATAAATAAGCACTTATAGGGGAATAAACATCCTTTGTATTTCAAATGGTACTTGTCGGCTTTTTATCCACGTTTTGGATCAACTGTTGAAAAGTGAAGGGTCCGCCCCCTTTTGGGTAATCAGAATTAGGATTAGGGTCTACTTAAGATGATATCCATCCTTGAATGACCTCTAATGAACTTAACCCTAATCCGGATAACCCAAAGGTGAGAGGACCCTTCAATTTTATCATACTAGACAAAAAAGGGGATAAAAAGCCGACAAGTAGCTTTCAAAATTACACTAGAAAAACCATTAATATGTAATGAAATTTTTTTAAAACCTTAATGTATTTTTAGCTCTCAATTCCGGAGATCAACTTGATTCCGAATACTCCCATTGATCATCTTGAAACGTTGGAGGATAATGTCAGAGAAAAGGTTTTTAAAAATTTAGAAAATTGCCAAAATTTATTAATCTCAAGTCCGAAAGTTCGGGTGCCACTTCCGGTGAAGATGCGGAAGATGAAGAAGATGGGGATGAAAGGCCACTCTCTTCAGCCGATGATGAGGGTGAAGCCGATCTGGATGCCTCAGATATGGAAAATTTGGCAAAAGGTTTTGAAAATGGCTCAATTATAGTTAAGCCGATCTTTCGCTCGCTATTTAATGACTTTTATCCGTTTAGGCACCTTATTGCTATTTAAGCGACCCTTTCGGTTTAGGCGACCCTTCTCGATTTAGGCAACCAATGAAAAGTTTAGGCTTACTTTCTCACTTTTTATGCAAAATTCATGAGAAATTATTAATTAAATGAATAATCATAGAAAATGTGCTTAAATGATCTAAGATTTTAGATTTAAAAATATTGGTACTTTTATCGTTGGTATCCCATTTTTGGGAAAGTGTTTGGTCCCCCCTTTGGTTTTAGGGTTTGGGTTTAGGATACACGTAAGATGTTTCTCATCCCATCCTAACCCTAACCCAACCCTGATTGAGCCTAACCCAAAATATGACAAACCAAAGGGGGGCCATGCACTTTCCCAAAAATGGGATACCAACGATAAAAGTACCAAAATATTCACCATCTTGACCACGCTGCTATGATCAATCTTTATATGGACCCAATCCTAAGCATTATTAGGATTAGGCTAGGCCAAGCATACTCTATGAGGAACGAAGTGACTCTAAATTGGACTAGGTTTAAAATTTTATCAACTCTAACCATCGAGGCAGCTTCAACATTTATTTTCATTGGCCTGTTAGCCTTGAGAGTCTAAACTCTAAATTAGCCTCAATTTTTATTGAACTCTTAAGAGCGAAAAGTCGCCTAAACTTTTCATTGATCACATAAACGGCGAAAGGTCGGCTAAACTCCAATTGAGTTTTGTTAATTGCCTTTCAGTATTGTTTTGTTTTCAGCAAAATCCCAATCTTTGGAAGCA
Source organism: Pratylenchus scribneri (assembly GCA_030063045.1). Taxonomy (NCBI): domain Eukaryota; kingdom Metazoa; phylum Nematoda; class Chromadorea; order Rhabditida; family Pratylenchidae; genus Pratylenchus; species Pratylenchus scribneri. The sequence continues at coordinate 545,991 of JAQSEB010000022.1, read as the reverse complement.
CTTCGGCAACAATATGCGGCTTCTCTCACTTTTGGCTCCATTCCTGAACAATTTGCGCTTGAGCATAATTTAGTGTTGAAAGGCGAGGAAGGAAAAGTGGACGAAGAAAATGAAGGGAATGAATCGGCTCGATTGGCAATGGCCAAAGAACGGGTGCAATTTGCGAAAAGCAGTGAAATGTCTGGAAAAACCAAATCGAGTGGTGGTATAATAGGAGATGGTGGAAGAGGACGACCTGGATTATGCACCCTTTTTTCTGTTAATTTAGGTATTATCTTATTTTTAAATAAAATTGTAAAAATATAAAAAAAATTTTAAAATCTCAAAATTAATTCCGCCTGTTTTACAATCTTTAATTTCATTTCTGAAAATTAATTTGAGATTATAAAAAGGCGGAATTATACAAAAAAACAGGAATACTAATTGGCAGAATAAAAACAAACGCACTGATATAAAATATAAATTTATTATAATACAAATTTAATTAATTATCTTAAGAGAAAGTGTATAAATCTAAATATAGTTTAATAAGGACAGATTTTAAAAGTAATTTTATTTCCAATATTAATATCCATATTTATGCTAATTTAATCCGTAATAATTTTATTTTTTAGGCAAAATGCGCTCAATGCGTGTTTTCTATTCGGATCCAGAAAGGACCAGTGGACAACTCGTTATTGCCAGTCCCGATTCCCAATACAAAATTTTTCATTTCCATCATGCCGGACTCGATAAGCTGGCTGCATTATTCGAGAGATGGAATGCGGTGAAATCAAAATCTGCTGGAAATGATGTTCGTTTTAATTTAATGAAAAATGGAGAAAACATTTTTTTGTCCACAAAATCAAATTCTTTTTTCCAACATCGCACATTTTTTTGTCCACAACATAATAACTTATTAGTGTTTGATCTTATTAGAAAAACATATTCTCTATCGCTAGAGTTCATCAAGACGCGTCGATTGATATATATTTTGTTGGGGTTTGGTTCAAAACAAAAAGAGTTATAAACCAAAAACCAGATAAGATTTAAACGGTTTAATATTTTGAATTTTTGCCAAACCCTGATAAACAATATATCAATCGACGCGTATCGATGAGTTCTATAAAATGGATATAAGATTTGGGGGTCTAGGAAAAAAATCAAAAAAGTTATCTAACAATTTGTGGACAAAAGAATGTGAATTTGGGGACAAAAAAATTGGCACCAATTAAAAATATAAAATTGTCAAAAAAAATTTTTTTTTGTTCAATTATTTTTCAGTATCTACTCATAAAGTTTCAAAATAATAAAAGATTTTGAAAAATTCTTTCTAGCGAATTCAAATTATCATTAAATAAAATGATTACAATAATAATATTTTAAAAAATTGAAAAAATTTAGTCACCATCGGTGATGGGCCCGGATCGACATTTGACGATTTGTCCGGACGATGGCGACTTGGCTCGAACCGAATTGGACCCGGAAGATGGACTCTACGAACAACTCAGCTGGGAACTATGGCGATCTTATATTAGCCAAGATGGAAGTGTTGAGGATTCATTCACAATTCGGAAGGTAAAAATAATAGTTAACCGACATTTTCGGAGCCAACACTTGCGGATGAAACGGTCTGGGGCCGTTGGTGGTAAGTAAGGCTGTTATCAGTGTTTTCCCTGTTCCTCTGATTCTGTTCTGTTCCTGTCCTGTTCCTGTTCTGTTCCTGTTCCTGTCCCTGTTCCTGTTCCATGATTTAGAACAGAACAGGAACAGAACAGTTTGAAAATTTTTTGGAACAGGAACAGAACAGGAACAGAGCAGAATTGGCTGTTCCTAGACTGTTCCTGAGGAACTCGTAAATCGGGGGAAATTGCCGGGGAGGTAATAAAATTTTTGAATTTTCTTGGGGCTTTTATCTTGTTCTTTCTCAAATTTCCGATGCCAACCCAAATTATGGCCAAAAATTTGGATCTAAATACACAAAACTAAAGGATCACCATTTACTTTTTTTACATTTTTCGTTTAGGGAAAGGGAATTCTCCCATCTTCCCCAACCCCTCTGATTGGTTGTTTAGTTCCTGAAAAGCATTAATTAAGGACTTGATTTTTTGTGAAATTTATTGTCAAAGAGGGACCCGAATCGTTCATTTTACGCCGAATATTTTTGGTCAAAAAATAAATTTTCGCAAGATTTATGGTTGATGATATGTATGAAATGATACTCCTTTTTAGTTGTTATTGTTACTTGCCTTCGTTTACTTCTCTTTGACTTTTTTATTAAAAATTGAGGAAAAAAATAAAAAAAAAATTAAAATTTTCTTTAAAATTTTTTGAAAAATTTTTGTCCTTTGGAACAGTTTAAGAACAGAAAATCTGTTCTGTTCCTGTTCCTGTTCCTATTCCTGTTCCTGTTCCAAGTTGGAACAGGAACAGAACAATTAGACTGTTCCATGTTCCGAGAACAGAACAGGAACAGAACAGATTGAAAAAAGTTGGAACAGGAAAACACTGGCTGTTATGGCATTGTTTATAGCATTTTATTAAGTATAAAATTAGCTATAAAATGATATCAAAAGCCGTGGCCAATGTTGAATTTTCACCGAAATTTGGCCAAAAATGACTAGAAACATAATTTGAATTAAACCAAAGGTTTTTGGCTATAACTTGGTGATTAATCAATATTGGCCAATGCTTTTGATGTCATTTTGTAGCTAATTTTATGCCTAATAAAAGGAAAATATTTAATTTGGCAAATAAATTATTGAAAATGGCAAATAGAGTATTTAATTTGGCAAATAGGATTTTTTGTCTCAAAAGTATTGAAAATGGCAAATAAATTATGGAAAATGGCAAATAGAGTATTTAATTTGGCAAATAGCAATAAAATTATTATTGAGCAGGAGGTGCGCGGGATTTAGCCGGATATAGGGGGATTAAGGTGTATATAGTGGGATTAAGGGGGATATGGAGGGATTAAGCCCGATTAAGCCCTGAAATTGATAGGAAATGGCCCGTAGGGCCAGTGGAAGGTCGCAGTAGTGCCTGAGATTGCGCGGGATATATCCGGATATAGGGGGATTAAGGTGGATATAGGAGGATTAAACTCCGAAATGGATGCGAAATGCCACGGGAATGTCGGGGAAGTGTAAGAGAGGCCCGGAGAAAGCGCGGGATAAGCCCCGGATATAGGAGGATATACGTGGATTAAGGGGGATTAATCCGGATTAAGCTTAGTTAGGGGCTAGGGATTAGGGTTATGGTTATGGGCGGCATGGGATCTAGGGGCTAGGGGTTTAGGAGTTTGGAGCACGCGGGATATAGGGGGATTAATGTGGATATATGAGGATTAAGTCGGATTAAGCTTAGTTATGGGCTAGGATTAGGGTTATGGTTATGGGCGGCATGGGATCTAGGGGCTAGGGGTTTAGGAGTTTGGAGCACGCGGGATATAGGGGGATTAATGTGGATATATGAGGATTAAGTCGGATTAAGCTTAGTTATGGGCTAGGATTAGGGTTAGGGTTTCGGAGCATAGGAATCTCGCGAAGCCGGAAGCAAAACAGCCCAAACCGAGCTCGTTCCCATCGATTCCAGCCCTTAATCCGGCTTAATCCCCCAAATCCACCTTAATCCCCCTTTATCCGGAAATATCCCGCGCATTCTCAGGACTTCCCAGACCTTTCACTGGCCGTCCGGGCCATTTCCCATCGATTCCAGGCCTTAATCCGGCTTAATCCCCTAAATCCTCCTTAATCCCCCTATATCCGGGTATATCCCGCGCACCCCTGGACAGCCCACATGCATTCGGCAGGCTTCCCCATCACTTCCTACCCATTTGCCACCTTAATCCCATCATTTTAGTCCTTAATCCCCTTATATCCACCTTAATCCCCCTATATCCCCCGCACTCTCAGGCACTTCCCCGACCTTCCAGTGGCCTTCCGGGCCATTTCTATTCCATTTATATGCTTAATCCGGCCTAATCCAAGTATATCCACCTTAATCCCCTATATCCGGCTAAATCCCGCGCAACTCCTACGCAATGATAATTTTATTGCTATTTGCCAAATTAAATACTCTATTTGCCATTTTCCATAATTTATTTGCCATTTTCAATACTTTTGAGACAAAAAATCCTATTTGCCAAATTAAATACTCTATTTGCCATTTTCAATAATTTATTTGCCAAATTAAATACCATCCCTAATAAAATAATTTAAATAATGCCACAGTAGTTTTACCGCAGTAATTGGCACCAGATTATTTCGTCCATAAGTTTCGGGTCCGCAAATGTCGTAATACGAAAATAATGGGAAAAAAAATTAAAATTATTTTTAAATTTATTTTTTGAGTTTAATTATTCTTTTAATCAATGAAAATAAAATTTTAAAAATTAGACAATCTTTTTCGCTTCGATGGACCCAAGTTTGCGCAAAGAAGTTTGGCCATTTTTATTGCGCATTTTTCCTTGGGCCTCAAGCCATGAACAACGGGACGCAATTCGCAACGATCTTTTCTTGCGTTATCAACGTCTAAAGCGAAATCGAATTCGTCGGGTGGCAAAAGGCACAGCAATTGGGGACAGTTTCTATTCCAGTGTGGAGTCTAGCATTTATAAAGTATGTTTAAATCTTGCTTCTAGGCATAATATTTATTGAATATACGATGATTAATTATGCAGTTAAGGAAGAAATACTTGAAGCAAAAATTCGCCGATATAATTTTATATAAAAATTTTGTTTTTTTTTTAATTAAAATATATCATTGTAATCAAATTAACTGAGAAATTTTCGCAATTTTTATTTATTTTTAAATAGGAAGAGTATTCTCCTAATATATTTTATAATTTAATTTATTTTTTGACAGGATGTGGTTCGAACCGATCGCCGGAATTCTTATTTTGCCGGCGAAGAGAATGCCAATCTGGAAATTATGAAGTAGAGTTTTTTGACCTAAAATTATTTTTGGAATTAAAAAACTATAAAAAAAGGATTAAATTTTGAATTCAAAAAACTATTTATTTTTTGTGTTTGTTTAATCGATTTATCTCTTAATATTCAGGTCCATTTTAATGACTTATGCCATTCGATATCCAGAAATCAACTATATCCAAGTAAATTAAAATTGAATCATTCAATTAAAATTTTAAATATTGCCCTAGGGCATGAGTGATTTACTGGCCCCGTTGCTTTATACCCTAAGGGACGAAACCATTGCCTATTGGTGCTTTTCGGCCTTGATGAAATTGACTCTGTTCTGCCAATCCAGCGATGGACACCGCAGTGTAATGGAAATCCAACTGGACTATTTGAAGGAGCTGCTTCGACTATTCACTCCGGAGGTTAGTTTATTCATTGTCTAGAAATTTAAAAATCTTTTATAAAAATTTTATGAATTTATATATTTGCATAATATCGTATAATTTTATTGTTTGGAATATTAAAAATATTTTATAAATAAATTTTTTAATGTAATAAAATTATTTTATTTGATTTTTTATTTAGAAATTTAAATAAATATTTTATAAATAAACTTTCTAAATTATTTAATTTTTTATTTAGTAATTTATCAATTTTTAGAAATTTCTAAAATTATTAATATAATAAAAAAATGCAAAAATATTTTATTATTAATTTATTTTCAGTTTTTTACTCATCTGGAACAAATTGGCGGCGATGCCCCAAATTTGATGTTTGTGCATCGATGGATTCTACTCTTTTTCAAGCGCGAATTCCCACCAAAAGATGCACTGCATATTTGGGAGGTGAATAAATTAACATTGCAATTTTTAAAAGAATTATAATAATCATTTTTATAAATGTGCCAAAATAGACAAATAATTTTAAAAATATCCAAATTTAGCAAATGGCATTCCATTATGGAAGAGAATTCTTTATAAAAATATCCAAAAATAACCCCCTTATAAAATGGCCAAAAGTCAATCCTTTTCCTTTTCCCTTGTAAAATGAGCAAAAGCCGATCCCCTTTAAAAGTGTCAAAAGGCAATCCCTTCTAGTAGAAGGTAACAAAAGTAAATATCTTATCTTGTTTAAAAAAAAAGGCAAATACTTGAAAAAGTACCGAAAGGCAAACCTGTAAAAATTGCCAAAACATATTTCTTTCGGAAAGTATGGAAAGATAATCCCTTCCTAAACTACCGTTACCAAAATTGAATATCTTCTCTAGTTTAAAAGAGCAAAAAAGGCCCAAAAAACAATCTTTTCTGAAAGTGCCAAAAGTCAATCTCTTCCTAAGGTATCAAAAAGAATATCTTTTCTTGTTAAGAAATGCCAAAAGCCATAAAAGGCAACCATAAGTACCAAAAGATAAATCCTATCCTTAGATCTTATTAAAAATGTGTTAAAGACCAAAAGACAAATCCCTATTAAAAAGTGCCAAAAGGCAATCTTTTCTGAATGTGTCAAAAGATAAACTCTTCCTAAGGTACAAAAGTGAATATCCTCTCTATTTAAAAAGTGCCAAAAGGCAATCTCTTTATGAAAATGCCAAAATGCAAACTGTTTGAAAAGTGTCAAAAAGACAAGTCTTTATAAAAATCCAAAAGTCAATCTATTGTAAAAGTGCCAATACAAGAGTTCAAAAATATTTCCTTATGAATTGATATCCTTAAAATAAAAAATCAAACCCTTATAAAAGTTCAAAAAAGACAATCCCTGCCAAAAATTGAATTTCTACTTAAAATGCCAAAAGGCGATCCTTTATAAAATGTCGAAAAACTTTAAAAAATATCAAAAGATATTTTTTAATTTTGTAAATATCTTCAAAAAAAAATAATTTCTCATTAATTTTAATAGGCATGTTGGGCACGCTATCGGAGTGCACATTTTCATTTGTTCATTGCATGCGCCATTGTCAGTGTTTTCGGGCCTGATGTGGTGGCACAAAAATTGCCGCATGATGAAATTCTTTTGTATTTCTCCTCGCTGGCAATGCATATGGACGCCCGGCTAATTCTAAGAAAAGTATGAAAATATTATTCATTTTTCTAATTAATTGGTTACTTGAATTCAACAAATTTTGGGCCAATATCCCAATATTCTTTCAAACTAATAATTAAGTTTTTTATCTTTTACTTAAATTAGGGTTGATCAAAGTCGGTTTTACAAATATATATAGGTTTTAAAATTTCATTTCGATTATTGAAAAAATCTCAATTTGATTTTTCATATTTTCTGTTTCATGAGCAAAAATTCACAATTTAACTTTTAAAAATTTACTAAAACCGAAATCGATTTTGAATAAGCCTAATCAAAATAATTGACTCAAATTTATTCAGCCAGAAAATTATGGACAAAAATTTGAAAAATGCCAAATTTTAGCCTTTTTTGATGTAAAATTTTCTCAAATCCATTAAAAATAAAAATTCATCAAAATCGGGGCTCTAAAATGGTAATAAATTTGTTGAATTTTAAAACTAATATTAATTTAAACCCGCTGGTTCTTAAAGCGGTGACGGAAGGAATACGTGGGGAAGGTGTGGGGAAAGCGCTATCGCGCTTTAAAAGATTCCTAGAACGGTTAAATTTCATAATAAATCCATTTCCCACATTTCTGATCAAAATTCAGCTCGCGCAGAACCGGTTTAAAAATTTGAACCGGTTTAATTTTCAAAATAAACCTCAAATTCATGATCCCCACCATCGAAAACCTTTAAAAAAATTATTGACCCTTGGTGGGATTCGAACCCGCGACCTCCGTTCCCATCCCCCCATCTTCGACAATCGCATTTAAAATTCTGATACCCTAAAAATTTATTAATTAAAATAAAATAAATTCATTTTCTTCAGGCTCGCGGTCTTCTCTATCAATTTCATCGGCTCCCAAAAATTCCATGCACATTGGCTGGTCTTTTGGAAGAAGAAATCCATTCGGACCAATGGAATTCGCACATTTCAATTCAACGGGAATTTGAATGTATCCAACAACATGAAGGAGGAATTTGTCCATTTGCGAATATTTCAGAAATTTAATAAAAAAAAATTCATAGTGGAAACTTCATCGATCTCATCAAATTAAAATGATCTCGAAATTTAATCTCTACCCATATTCTCCAGAATTATCAAAATTAAATTTATCCACGTTTCCCATCATATGATTAGAATTTGAATGGTTAAGCATAAAAAGTTGACATTTTATTATGATGAATTGTTTATTTTATTTTTGATTATTCATTAATGATTGTGATTTGTTTAAAAAGGTGTGTTTTATAATTATTATTTTAATTTAAAAAAAATGATTTTTTTTTGTCGAAAAATTTACATTTAAGTGCCAAAAAATTTGACCAAATATGCTTATCCAAGCCCAAAACTTGGCACTAATCTAATCTAAATCATATTTGTTTTCATATTTTTAATGAAAAAATAATTTTGAAAAATGCCTCAGGCAATATTTTGTTTATTTTTTTAAATGATAGATTTTTATGGTGAATATTGTGCAAATGAACGCACAAATGGCGAACCGAACCTTCGGGACATATGTAGGACATCTTTTCTCCATTCTTTTTTCCTTTTCTCCTCATTGGCTTGGCTTTTTATCGATCTTGTTTTTAAGCAGAGATTTTTAAATGGCATTCGATTCGATGAGAGAAACAATTAATTTATTATAGAATATTAATATTATTTTAAAAGCTGATTTTTTCACAAGTCCAGATTTCGTCAATTATTTAATTTTTCAAAATTTTCAATATACAATTTTTAAAGGATTTTATTTGCAAAAAAATGAATTTGAATGCTGGTTTCAAAAATATTTGTAATGATAATAATGGTAAAATTGAATATTAATTTATATAAATTTAATTTAATTAGATGATGAGGAAGAACAAATCAATGATGATTTTGAAGAGGATGATGAACCCGATTTCATGGATAATTCTGGCAAATGCTGGGAATTTGCCAGCAAAATTGAGGATGAAAAACATTTGAAGGAATGGTGCCAAAATAAAATGGGTGGAATGATTGTTGGAAAGGAGGAAAAATTGACCCGACAATTTGATTGCCCAATCAAAGAATGCCAATTCAAGGCAATTTTACTGAAGTCACATTCAAATTTGTACACACGAAATCAACACAATCATGAATGGAAAATTCCGAAAACTAATGCAAAAATGGAAAAAAAGGTTTAATAAAAATAGTCGAAAAATTGTTGATGTAAAGGAAAAAGATGGAAAATTACAATATTCTCATCAAAAAAAAATTATAGAAAATACCAAAAAATGTTGGCGACGATTATATTGATCATCTTGGCACAATATGGAAATTTAACATGAATATTGGCAAAAACGCTAAACATGAAATTTTTCTCAACAAATTTGGTTTTGGTAACATTACTGCAAATGTATCAGGATTTTATTTACGATGTATGAAGAAAGGCTCCAATGGAAAATGCAAATTTACTGGCATTTATTTGAATTCAAATGGATTTTTATACACCCGCGGAAAACATATGCATGAATTTATAGAAAAGGTTAGTGAATAAAAAAGGAGTAGAAACAGTTTTTTTAATTAAATTATTCGTAAAATTTTGAAACATTCATATCCTAGAAAACATGTGAATATTCGACTATTTTAACTAAGACTAAAATTTGATCCAATTCCATGACTTTTGGAAACTTAAAATTTTTGAGAACCGCGAATTATAAACATCAAATGAGAAAAATGAATTATAAAAATGAACACATTGTTTAAAAAGATTGATTATACACATTTTTAGTTGATGTATGGTAAAATCGAATTTGGGAAACAAAAAAAAAATAAAATTCTTAAATTCGATTGTTTGTGTTTTGGAATGCATATCGCATAATCATTTATAAAATGATTAATTAACTCTATTTTAATAAGTCTTACTACTTTTTATCATTTGATGTTTGTGATTCATGGATCCTAAAGTGCTGGGTGTCCAATGTCCATAATTTGTGACATAAATATTATTCAAACAAAATTATATTAAATTGATGTTTAATTTACCGAAGAATGCATTAGATATTAGAATAAAAGAAGCAGTATTTAATAATGTTATTAATAAGATTATTTATTGTAGTACCTCTTTTAATAATACCCAGGGAAAATTGGTTAATTATAAAAGGGTGGCGAATTAAAATATTTGATATTTACTTTCTTTTTTTTTTGTATAGAATCCTAAACCGAATGTTGGCGATGATTATGTGGATACATTAAACAAAATTTGGCCTTTTCATACGAAAATTGGCAAAAATCACATTCCAAACGGGATGTGGAACAAAAAATTTGGCTTCACAACAATTTATCGACGGGAGCGAACATTGAATTTAAAATGTCAAAAGACTAATCCCGCTGGTGGAAGATGCCCAATTAGGGGAATTTATTTGAAATCAAATGGATGCTTATATATCCGAGGAAAACATGAACACAAAAAATAATTGAATTAAAAAATGCATTCATTTTCGGGGATGACCAATATATGCTTATTTAAATAAAATTTGTTCGATTCTTTTTAAATCCGATAAAACTATTCCAAATATCAGATGTGCCAGAAAACCATAAAAAATTTAAAGACCAAAAATTCAATTTATAAAAAACTTGATGCATGAAAAAAATGTTGAAAATTAATTCAGCATCGGGGCCCCGTTTCAATTCCAACTTTTAACTTTAACTTTGAATTTTTTTCCCTTCTAAAAATTCAAAGTTAAAAGTAACTTTGAAATTTTTCCCTTCCAAAAGTTCAAAGTTAAAGTTAAAAGTTGGAATTGAAACGGGGCCCAGCCTAATATATTTATTTAAAAATTAATTTTGAAAAAAATACGAAAATTATCAAAAATTAATCTAATAAAATTGTAAATAATTTTTTTATTATAATATATTTATGGAAATTATTTTGGTTCAATATTTTTATGAAAAATATCAAAAAATTCTTTTACATATTTCATAAATATTAATATATCATTTAAATTTTAAAATTGAGTATAATTCAAAATCCTATACAATATTAGTATTAGGCCTAATAACAGCATAAATTATATACATATCAAAAAGGAAAAAATGGATTTCGATTTAGCCGGTAAATACGACATTTAATTTTAATATCTGACTTACTTCTTTTGAAAATTAAATTTTAATATAAATTTTTTGGTTCAATTTATAGGTTTTCAATCCAAAGTTTTTTGTTTGAAAAAGTGCATTTTTCAACACAATTTTAAGAATTATTATAATAGCAGGTGAAATTATTTTCCTGTTACAAAAAAAAAAAATTAAATTTGGCTGACATTATTTAATTATTGGAAAAGGAAAAGAAACTAAAAATCATTCGTTACTTGTACAAAAAAGTAAAATAATTGGAAAATGTTGATATTGGGATAACCAATTTTCTAATTTTGGCATGTTCTAATCAGAGCTGTGCTTTTCATAATTCTTAGCTCCGGCTCCAGCTCCAGGCTCCGACCTTTCAAATTTTTAGCTCCGGCTCCAGCTCCGGAGCAGAGTCGGAGCTAGAAAAATTTTTCTGGCTCCAAATTGGCTCCGACTCATTTTTTTTTGGAAAATATTTTTAAAAAATAGTATAAATTTTTTCTTCACAAATAAATTAATATATATATAAGAAATTTGATATGAAAACAATTATTTAGAAACTAATTTTTAAAACAATACGAAAAGGATAACCAACTCTATCCAGTTATTATTTGCTGATATCTTCAATGCTTTTTGAAAAGTTAAATAATATACAAAAAAAACAAAAATTAAATAATATTAATAGAATAGAATCATTGCTTTTAGCAACATTGTTCAATTTTTTCTTGCTGCCACTTTCACGGTTATCACTCCATTATTATTAGTGGATATTGCCATTGGCCTTACGGCAATTGGTGCCACGTCATTTTTCTTCCTTTTCCAATTTAATAAAACAGTGCCAATTTTCCTTCGAAATGGCCGAATTGTGAGAAGGCTAACCAATGGGTTGAAGACGGGTAGCCAAATGGAAAAATATGCGGCTGCAAAGTTAAATAAAAACATATCCGATTGGATTTGGATGAGGATTGAGCTGAGAACAGTACACAAATTGTTTATGCAAATCAGAAAAGGAAAAAATGCCTGAGATGAATTTGAATTAATTTAATTTAAAAAAAAATGTTTACCATTGTCAGAAGACTCCATGTGATTTGACGATTTCGGACTCTTTCCTGTTCCGTTGCGGAATTATTTCGAATAAATTTGAACATTTTGTAACTACAAATTGCAATTAAACCGAATGCACCGATGTTGGCGAGTAATTCGCAAAACGTAAAGGCAATTGCATCAAAATTGAACTAAAATAAAAAAATTATTGAGAAAATTATTTTAACTATACTGACTTTTATAGAATAAGCAAATTTTATGTCATTTTGTATTTGGCCAATTAATATTTGACTCAAATGAACCCGTTCAGTTGAATTTAATGTTGTTTGTTCGGCAATAATATCAATGAATATCCATAAACCAAATATTAAAGAAATTGTTACTGGAATACTCAGCATCATTAAATAATGCCAAAATTTAATTTTCATTGATCTATTTAGGAAGAAATATTAAATAAATGTAATTTTATTTCCCATTATTATACTTGTTAACAACAAAATATCGATAAAGAAATTGGACACTGAATCCGTAGCAACTGAAGAAATAGAGGCTTAGCCAAATAGTTGCCATTAGAGATTGCCCAAATGGTTCGATGCCATCCATCCACTGACTGTATAAATAACAAACACTAATACCCCGATAAATAATGAAAATCTGGAATTTGTAAAAAATTAGATTTTTAATTGTATATGTTTATAATATAAAACAGAATTCCGATATTTCCTATAAAAGAAAATTTTTAATCAGAATTCTGATTTTATAAAATCAGAATTTTGGGTTGAAACCAGAATTCTGATTTTATATAAATCAGAATTATTAATTTTAATCAGAATTATAAAATTTTCATTAAATTCCAAAATTTACTGGCTGCAAAATTGCCGTTATAGAAAGAAGTGCCAAATCAACGATGCAAATTTGCAGCCAAATTCGCCTGACATCTTGCAGCTCCTTTCTTCGCTCTTTGACACATAACCAAATTAGTAATGAATTTAGAGTCAATCCAATGTAGAATGAAAAAATTGCATTCCATTTCATTAAATCCTTTTGTATCATTTTTTGTTCAGTTAAAAATTAATCTAAAATTTTAGAATAATTTTATAATAAATTATTTATGAAAATTATTTTTTAGAATATCATAAAGTTAAATATCAATAATTTTTTTTCATATTTCAATAAATTTTACACTGAAAATCTAAAGAAATTAGGAATCAAACAATTTAATAAACCGAGAAAATAATATAAATTGATGGCAAATTCATGAATTAGCAGGTAAATGTGGCATTTGATAGACAGATGCCATTTTTATTTCTTTAAATAAAATTAAATTTTAATAGAAATTTTTGTCTCAAATTACATAGTCCAAACCAAAGCAATTCTTATTTAATAAAGTTAATTTACAAATTCCCAATTTTGAGAATTAAGACAGGTGCAACTATTTTCTAGCCGACATTTAATTAGAGGAAAAGATAAAATGAATTCGTATTACTTATTAAAAAGAGATTTATTAAAAAAAATTACAATACTTAAAATAAAATAATGGGAAAGTCCAATATTTTATTTATAATTGATGACAATGATCCAAATTTTAAGAGCACCTGGGATGATCAATTTCAATATATTCCAATTTATTTGCGTTTATACGTCGAATTCCTATTAAATCATTCAATTTAGTTTAGATTTTTTTTCAAAAATTTCAATTTAAATTATTAGTATTTCATTCAAATATAGCGATGATAAGAGAAAATCATTTATGTATTAACAATTTGTCAAGAACAATTTTTTTATTAACCGAAAGCCGAAACCCATTTTATTACATATGATTTAGAATTTTTTAACTTGAATTTTATTTTAAGAAAAATGAATGACATCCGTCAAACCATGTGTACCGTTTTAAATTATTCTACTATTGCCATTAATATAAAATTTACGTTAAATCATCGGGAGCTTTCGATCAACCAAATTTGGCATATTTCATTGCGTTTTACAAATTTTAAAAAAAGAAATAAAATTTTAAAAAAATCCTAAAACCTTTATAGACAAACAGCCCTAAATTCTCCTTCTTGGAATAAAACATCCCAGGGACAAAGCGATGGCAGCGAAAATTGGGCAATTTCTTTTCCTTCTTTCCAATTTCTCCACTATTCGCATCGATCAATAAATAGCCCCGACCCCGACGCCACACACCAGCAGCAGCACTGATTAAAGAGAATGGATTCATTTTTCATTTTATATTGCTTATTACAGAGAATTGTTTGTGAATTTATTTTTGTAGAAATTAAATTTTTATTTTAGCATTAGCATAGTGAATAAATTATATAAATCATTCCATCAGGTGCTATGTCAACTCCTGAATAGTGTAAATGTGGTCATGTCCTGAATAGTGCAAATGTGGGCGTTTTCGACTTATAATAAATCGGAACTGGTTTCAGGCCCCACAAACTTTATACCATTTTGTAGATCTCATCAAGACGCATCGAATGGTATATATTTTATCATGGTTTGGCCCAAAATTAAAAAGTTTTAAACCAAAAATTTAACAATATTGGTTTAAACGGTTTAACTCTTTATTTTTGGATCAAACCATGATAAAATATTTACCATTCGATGCGTCTTGATGAGATCTATAAAATGGTATAAGGTTTGTGGGGCCTGAAACCGGTTCCGATTTATTATAAATCGAAAAAACCCACATTTGCACTATTCAGGACATGACCACATTTGCACGGCCCTTTTTCTATTCAGGACTTGACCCCGTACGATTCCATCAACCATCATATTTGATAAAAATGACAAATGAAAATGACAATTTCAACATTTGTCGGAGCAAGATGAACACTTCCAAGTAAGAAATTTATACATTCTATTTAATAATAATAAACACTTTATTTCCCTCACTCAAGAGCATCGTTTATTTGGATGGTGAGTTGAATTTCAATTTATCCTGGTTATCATACGCATTGCGGGTAAAATCGGAAAGAATCCAAATCTCGTCAAGGGCATAGGATTAATTATACAAGAGAAAAAATAACATCTCATCTCAAAATTAATGGGTTTTTCCGCGGATTGAGAATACCTTGATTCGGATTAGCTAATAGCTCATTTTTTGAACACTTTTATAAAAAACAGTGCGAACTGGATAAATATCAGCGAATATTGAATTTTTTGACTTATCAAATTTCAGATAGAAAATTTTTCCGATGTTTCAGAATCGCGTTTGGGATCTGGAACTTTCAAGTAAATTTTATTTTTTAAACTATAATTAAAAAATCAACTCAAGTTACCAACATTTGCAAAATAATTTTTGAATTAGTGTAAATGTTTCATTTTTACGCAGTTCATTCTCTCCATCAGGCAATGCGGTGAACTGGCGCCTTTATATTTACCCTAAAAACATTGTAAATGAAACTGAATTTGTTGACATTTCCATTGATATGGTTGCTTCCCCTAAAAATCCAGTCTCAGCAAAAATTAAATTCATGATCCGAAATTCTAAAGGAGTTGATGTGGAAAAACTTAGTTTGTTTTATAATTTATTTAAATTGTTTCATTCTATTTTAAGTAATTCCAAATCGTAATTTCTCCAAAATTAGCGATTACCCGCCTCCTAACAATTTTATCAGACGTGACGAGCTTTTAAATGTGAAAAATGGACTTTTGCCAGGGCCCCGTTTCAATTCCAACTTTTAACTTTAACTTTGAATTTTTTTCCCTTCTAAAAATTCAAAGTTAAAAGTAACTTTGAAATTTTTCCCTTCCAAAAGTTCAAAGTTAAAGTTAAAAGTTGGAATTGAAACGGGGCCCAGGCGATTAGCTCACAATTGTTTTCGAAGTCATAATATTTGAAAAGGAGGTAAAAAAATATAAATTCTCATAGATATTATTCTGGTTTTTCCCACAAACTTGATAAAAAATGATTTTTTAAAAATTTTCTTTTTCGGGTTCCAATATATTAGTGATTTTGAGCTAAAATCAACAAATGTTAAACAATTGTAATTATATTTAAAATTATGTGAAATTCTTGATTTTTAAATGTTTTTTTTTGCAATGAGACGAAAATAGCTTATTTGTTGCATCTAGGATCTAGTTGTGTCAAAAGTTTTGTCAAAATTTCGTCCGAATTTTCCACACAATATAATTACTATAATATTTATGTTAATATTTTGAGCTTAAAAAACAATGCTATATTATACTTTATACTATCTTGTTACAGTTGAAAGCTCCCAATTATTATAATGTTAAATGAAAAAAATTATTTTTAATAAATATATTATCATTCTAACTCTTTGATAATTTTTTCAGACGAAAATGGAATCTGGCATAATCGATGTTTTTGAAATTCCTCAATCAGCTGAAATTGAAATTGAAGCCATTGGTCATTTATTTGAACAAGGTTTATTCACTGATTGTACCATCATAGCTGCGGATGGGGAAAAATTCAATGTGAAAAATATGAAAATAAATATAAACTTAAATTTATTGATTTTAAGGCAAATAAATGTATTTTGGCCTGCCAATCACCAGTTTTTCGAGCAATGTTCGAAAATGATATGATCGAAGCAAAAGAAGGAATTGTCAATATTGAGAATATCGAATCCCCAGTGCTTGAACAAATGATTAAATTCATGTAAGTAAAATATAAATATTGTAATCGATTCTGATTTCGGCATTTCTTGATTCTTGTACAATCTTGATCTATAGGTCAATTGTAGGGTCGATTTTGGGTACTTATCGGTTATCAATTTGTAGATTTGAAAAATTATTTAGAGTTTCTTATTTTATTATTTATAATTGTTAGTAAAACGATTAAAAAATATGATTTTAGGTAAGGTAGACCTGCTTAGTGCTTAACATAAGGAATTTAGGGAGCAAAAATCTCATATAGATAACCGATAGGTATCCGTTTTTTTTTTATTTATAATCAGTTTCAAATTGATTTGACCAAGTTTGAACCTAAATTAAGACCAGAGTTTAAATATCGTTTTTCAAACCGATATAACTTTAACTAGGTTAAGTCTGGGGCTGGATTTTGGGCGTCATTGGTTTATGGTTAGGGCTAGGATAGGATTAGGGATAGGTACAAAAATCAATGCTCTAAGAGTTACCTACGAGATTCAAGCTGAGACTTGGCCATTGGTCTCACAAACTATAATTTCTCCTACTATACAATTTTGGTCAGTGGAATACAGAATCGAATAGGTGAATCTTATTTTGTCAAAAATTAGAATCTCCTGCTACATATACAAAAAAATTAATTTTCAGGTATACCGGTAAAGCACCAAAACTGGGAGAAATGGCCAAGGAATTATTTAAGGCTGCTGACGTATATGAGCTTAGTCGATTGAAGGCAATTCGAATTTATATTTTTAATTTATTAATTTTTTTATTCAGGTGCTCTGCGAACGTGAATTGGCCACGTCTATGGGGAGTGAGAATGTTTGTGAATTACTTGCTTTGGCCAATCAACATTCTGCCAAAAACCTCAAGTCTCGCGCCATCAAATATATCAAAATGCATGCAGAAGAGGTAAATAATTCATAAAAAATAATTTAAGTACATCATTTTTAAAGGTCATGAAATCCAAAGGATGGAAAATTTTGTTAAAAGGAAATTATGCTGATTTGGTGGAAGAAATTTTCAAAGGATTTGTTGAGGAAAAATAAAAGAATTAAGATTATAGATTAAAGAAGAATAATTTTGGAAAAAAATTATTTTATTTACATTCGATGCTTGTTGATTGATCACAATTTATTTATCTAATGGAATGCATTAAATTTACATTAAAAAGAATTATTTTCCAAATCAATTCATATGGCATTCTAATTGGGAATTTTCCGAAATTAATAATAAAAATATTGATATTTATAAATTTGGCATGAAACAACTATTTATTATTATTTAATTGAGATTGTATTATTACAAAAAAATGACTGAAAAGTGAATTTACATTGTCGAAAAACAAAATGTTTTTCAAGCCAACCAAATCAGAGGCTTCTTTAAGATTCATCAATCTATAATAAGCTTAGCACTAATCTAACAATTAAATTTATTTTCATCTTTTTTTTATTAAATCCTGGTTCCTGGCTAGCCTTATGATTATGAAACAACATTAAATAGAATAAATTTGTAAAATGTAAAAAAGGTAAGTAAATTCCCAAAATATCGTTTGAGTATAATTTTATCGAAATTTTAAAAATTTTCTATGCAGGACCCTTCAACATTTTCAATCATAGATTATTTAGCAAATTATATTTTGGATATTTTTGAAGATTATTTTGGCATAAAAATAAAATTTAAAAAAATAAGTAAAAATGTTATGACCATTTTTATTTTCACATTTAAGGCAGCTGCTATGGTTTTTTGAACGATCAGAGCTGCAGTCAAAGGCAACCATAAAAGGGCGCATACCAATGTTTGGATAATCGTAATTCGTGCACATGCAAAAGTATGAAAAAATGAATTGATAAAAATTGTTAATGAAAAAAATAAAATTTTTAACCCATAAAAAATTTCGATATTTGACATTATTAAATATCTCCCTTTATTTTAAAAAATGGTAGAGACAAGGGAACTGAACTTTAGTTTTTTTTTTAATAAAATTTTATTGGATTCTATTTAAATCATTATAAAATTCAACTATAGTAAAAATAATAAATGCGACACAATTATATAAAGCATGATGCCAGGGATCTCAGAATGTACCCCTACGGGGGGCATTTGCCCCCTTTTTGAGATTTTGCCCCCTTTTGTGCCCCCTGAGCCGAGTTGCCCCAAACGCCCCCTATTGATTTTTTGTTAAAATTTTCCCCAAAAGGGTCAATTTTCTTTAAAATTTTTCGCTGCGCGGCCATTTTTGGTCTAATTTTTCGCTGCGCGGCTATTTTTTGGTCTAATTTTTCGTTGCGCGGCTATTTTTTGATCTAATTTTTCGCTGCGCGGCTATTTTTTGATCTAATTTTTCGCTGCGCGGCCATTATTGGCAAAAATTTTCTAAGTTTTGGCACTTTTTAAAACTGCCCCCCCAAAATGCCTCCTTTTTTAATGAAAATGCCCCCCAGATGACCCCTTTTTTTCGCCAAATGCCCCCCAAACCGAAAAACCATCTGAGATCCCTGCATGATGCTGTTTTGGTTGTAAAAATCCATAAATTTTTAAAGCTTTTTCCATTTCATTCTCATTTTACTATGCTCCAAAACCTAAACCATTATCTAAATCAGTGCAGGGGTCGCAGATGTACTTTTTCAAAAGATTTGTACTTTTTTATATTGATGTTTATGTACCTATTAAAAAATTTTAATCAATTTAAATTAGCTAAAAACGAATATCTTTTTTTGCCACCAAAATATTTTTTTCAAGGTTAATGTTCTTTTTTGTAAAAAAAATCTGCGAGCCCTGTGATTTAATAAATTTTTAAAATTTCTTTTTGCAATTTTAGTTAATGGAATTTTGGGTTGCCCGCCACCAAACACCATTGTGCCTCCTTTGGGAAATGTTCCCTATCCATATTTTGGGAAAATGCGTCCGTTGAGGAGTGGAAGGTAGCCAGCTCCGCACATATTTCCTCATTTGGTAAGGATGCGCAATATCCTCTGCATTGCTGCCCGCCCATATGCGCAACATTTCGATTTTCTCCATTCTTTACCCTTTCCTATCTTCACTCGACTTTGTTTTATATCGATTTTTGCTTTTGTACAACGATTTTTAGATGAAATGAAAATAATAATACTTAAAAATACTCATTTTCAGAATTGTTTTTCAGATATCAAACTAAAATTTTTTCTACCTCTAGAAAATTCCATTATTTTCTATAATTTCGAACATCTATTCGAAGGATTTAATTTGAAGCAAAATGAATTTGAATTTGAATGCTGGCTGCAAAAATAATCGTAATGATATTAATGGTAAAATTGAATATTAATTTTAATTAAAATTAAATTTTATTAGATGATGAAGTAGAAGCGCAAATGAATGATGAAGATGATGAAGACAATACGGAGGCTGAAGAATATGAAGAAGAGAATGAAGATGATGATGAACCAGATTTCATGGATAATTCGGGAAAATGCTGGGAATTTGCCAGCAAAATTCGGGATGAAAAACATTTGAAGGAATGGTGCCAAAACAAAATGGGTGGAATGATTGTTGGAAAGGAGGAAAAATTGACTCGACAATTCCATTGCAAAATCAAAGAATGCCAATTCAAGGCAATTTTACTGAAATCATGTTCAATTGTTTACACCAGAAATAAACACAATCATCAAATGGAAAATGCGAAAAATGTTTGGCAAAATGAGCAAGTAAGTCATTTTTAGTTTATTATGACCAAAATTATTGAATAATATGTAAAATATGCAGAAATGATTCAAATGAGATAAATTTAGCCCTAAAATGGCTAATAATCAGAATATAATTTTTTCTATTTTGTATGCTGTCATATTGGAAAGATATTGCCGACTTTTATTAATTTCTAAAATTATCTCAAATTTCCATATAAAAAAAATTATTTTTTTAAAATTCATTTCAATTTTTCTAGGGGATTAGTGATTGTGCATATTATTTTGTTTATTATATTTAATCATTTTTAATTTAATTAAAATTTAACATTTTACATTTTCTTGTATTAGAAAAATCAGCAGATTTCCGCATCGAAAAGTGATTATGTGGATTATCACGGCAAATTATGGACTTTTCATTCCCAGATTGGTAAAAATATTTCGCAGGACATATTTCGCATCAAATATGGCTTTACTGGAATGTACAATAATAATACAACTATAAATTTATTTTGCTCAAAAACAAATCCCACTGGTGTAAATTGCCCATATAAGGGAATTTATTTGAAATCAAATGGATATTTATACACAAGAGGAGAACGTGCCACTTATTTGTCTCCCAAAATCGACTTATTTTTGCACCAAATTTTTCCCTCTCCCAAAATCGACTTATTTTTGCACCAAATTTTCACCTCTCCCAAAATCGACTTGTTTTTGCACCAAATTGGGCGGAAATTTGAATTTTCACATTTACTTCCTCTTTTCTCTACTCAAATCTAATACGGAAAAGCTTAATTGTCCCTCAAAATGGGCTCGAGTCCTGTCTTAGGCTGTTTTTCTTCCGGCTTCGCGAGATTCCAATGCTCCGAGCCCCTAATCCTAAGCCCCTAGCCCCTAAATCCCATGCCGACCATAACCCTAATCCCTAGCCCCTAACTAGACTTATCCGGCTTAATTCCCCTATATCCATCTTAATCCCTATATCCACCTAAATCCCCCTATATCCGGCTAAATCCCGCGCACTTTCCGGGACTCTATTATACTTCACCGACTTTCTAGTGGCCTTCCCAGCCATTTCCAATCCATTTCTATGCTTAATCCCCCTATATCCACCTTAATCCCCCTATATCCACATTAATCCCCCTATATCCGGCATAATCCCGAGCACCTCCTTTTTGACTTCCGCGTACCCCAGGAATGTCCCAAAATCGTTTTATATTATTTACAACGTGAAAAACAAATTCCCCCGATTTGGTGCAAAAACAAGTCGATTTTGGGAGAGGTGAAAATTTGGTGCAAAAATAAGTCGATTTTGGGAGAGGGAAAAATTTGGTGCAAAAATAAGTCGATTTTGGGAGACAAATAAGTTTTTCCGAAGAGGAGAACATGAACACACCAAAAGAGGGGTACTATTTTGTTGGGAAAGGAAGGATTTAAGTGAAACAAATCTAAAAATGTAATAATATTGTCGAGTTTGTATCTCATCCAACTAGAAAAAAAAATGAAAGGACTGACCCTCTGCTTTGGGCCAATAGAGGGATCTCATATGGATTACAATTTGAGGGGCATTTTCAATAAAAAGGCGGCTTTTTTTTGGGGTGGGGGACATTTTTAAAAATGGTAAACATTTCTGCGAAATCAAATTATTTACGAAACCCTGAGAAGAAAAACTTAGTTAAAATATTCCGCAAGGAAAAATAGGCAAAAATGGCCTTTACCTTCATGCAATAATCCGAAGGGGGATTAGTAGGTTGGGCATCCTTGCTTAGGATGCAAAAAAAAAGGAGGCAAAATTCTAAAAAGGGGCAAATCTCCCTCCATAGCAGGAAGTTATTCTCAGATTCTTGGTTCTTCAGGATTAGGGTTATTAGCAGGGCTGGGCAAATCTTGATATCGTTTATCGTATCGTATTTTTGAGTTTTTTCAAAATTTAAAAAAAAAAAGTAAAGGGTCCCCCTTTGAAAATGTGAAATATCGTATCGTTATCATTATCATATATTGTGAAATATAGTGTTTTCTGAGATTTTGCCCAGCCCTGCTGGTTATCACGGCATTCGAAGGCATTTTGTGATATGATATCATCTCAAGTATCCCTGAATGACCCTAACTCAATTCCGTAACAATCATAGAGAAAAGCATACACTTTTTCCTTTCTCAACAAAAAGGGGGATATACAAAAACGAAAAGTACCAAAAATTTTAAGAAAACACCTAAAAATATTGGCGATGATTATACGGATATTTATGGCAAAATCTGGAAATTTACCAAGGAAATTGGCAAAAACATACAACACGAATTGTTGCGCAACAAATTTGGCTTTACTAGAATTGCGACAAAGGCAACAGGATTGTATTTGCGCTGTGAAAGGGGCAATAAGAATTGCAAATTTTCCGGAATTTATTTGAATTCAAATGGATGTTTATATCTAAGAGGAAAACATAATCATGGAGAAATACGGCAAAAGGTGGGTCGATTTTGTGAATTCATATTTTCTTAATTTTTTAAATCTTATATTCTAGCTAATTTATTTAAATGTCATAACATATCATAAAATATGAATTTTGGATTTAATTATCGGCTTAAGCCTAACCAAAATCAAAATTTATGAACCAAATATAAAGGTTAGAGCAAAAAAATGGGAAATTCGAAAATAATTGGAAATATTCACTCTCCTCTTTTAAATCCTATCTATGGCCCTTGCCCTAATATGGATTTTTGTGATCTCTCGCTCAAAATTTCCGATTTTTATAAATTTCCTATTTTTGCAGTTATATTATTTAGGTATTAACGAATCTAAAATTAGTTTTTCATTTGAAATGGTGATATCATTTTTTAAATAAAAGATGATAAATTCATGTTAATACTACATCGGCGAGGGTCGATAAATTAAAAAAAAAGTTCGTTGTATAAATACTAAATGCTCTATAGATTAGATTTTATTAATTTAACTTTTTTTATGTTTAGAATCTTAAACCGATTGTTGGCGATGACTATGTGGACTGTTTGGGAAAAACCTGGCCTTTTCATTCGAAAATTGGGAAAAACGCTGATCCTGAATTATTTCGCAACAAATTCGGCTTTTCAACAATTCGTCAGAGGAAACAAACATTAAATTTGTATTGCCAAAAGGAAGGGATCAATGGTGGAAGATGCCCTTTAACTGGAATTTATGTTAAAGAGAATGGATGCTTATATATTCGAGGAAAACACAAACATAATTGAATTAAATTTGTTTTTTGAGAATTGCGAATGTCTATGCTTCGATCCTCATTGTTCAATTTCATTTTAATATATTTCAACTTTTCTCAATATTTTGCATAGAACAAATTTGTTTTTTTTTTGTAATTTTTGAATAAAATGATCAAAATGTAAATGAATTCAGTTAAAATATTAAACAAAGTAAAAATAATTTTTTTTCATTTCATTCTCATGTAAGACAAAGGCAGGGTGACCCAATTACCACTAAAATGTGGCTTTTGCCACATTTTCGACTATCTCGCCACATTTTTCCCACATTTTCGACTTTCCCCACATTTTGCCACATTTTTAAGATTTGTCAATTTTTACTAAAAATCAATGAATTTCATAAATTTTGTTAAAATTTTTCGCTGCGCAATCATTTTTTGGTCAAATTTTTTGCTGCGCGGCTATTATTTATAATATAAAATTGCATATGAAATTGAAAAATATGGTAAAAAATGTATAGAATAAATGATTTAAAATAAATTTTAGCGAATTTTAAGCGTTTTAAAAAAATGCCACATTTTTTTTGCAGTGAAAAAAGATGAAAGAAACCAAATGAAAATTAAATTAATTAATTCACTTGTCTCTACATATAAAATTCAATTCTGATTGTCAACAAGTTTATAATCTTTTAATTTCCAATACCACCGAATTACTAAAGAAAGTTTAAACTATGGAAAAATATGCAGAATAAATGTTTTAAATGAATTTATATTGAATTTTAATTGTTTTAAACAATGCCACATTTTTTGCCACATTTTTGGACTTTTTTGCCACATTTTTCCCACATTTTTCATAGCCAAAGCCACATTTTTGGTCAAATGAATGGGTCACCCTGGACAAAGGCCGAGATCAATAGTATGTAGAATTTTAAATTTGATTTCTGAATAGTGATCGAATTTAAGAAAAAATACATCCCTAAAAATTCACAGTAAAATTAATTTTATTAATATAAGAAGCAATGAAACAATCAGAATTGTTTATATTTAAAGTGAGAGGTAAAAAATTGATTTTTTATTATTTTTATGCATTTTTCATAAATTTATTTTTTGATTTCTTTTTATCCCAATTCTTATGGATTTTTTTTATATTTTTTCCCATGGGTAAATTAGAACGCATAATGCGAATATTTAGAAAATTTGCTTACAACAATATTTCGTCTTTTATCTTTTCTTATAATGGTTGTTGAATGAAGAATAATCAAATCACCGACTGAATCTTCGGCGGGAGGACATCATTCATTGTCCAAATTTATAATCTAAAAATATTATTTCTGCTCAATTTGATATGAGCCCCGGACAAACCTTTGAACCAATATTATCTATGAATTTTATTATCATTTTTCATTATAATCTATCAGTAATTCCATTTGTCAATACTAAAATGACCTATGGATGATTTAATTTTTTTTATGAAAATTCATTATTAAAAAAATATTAATAAATAATAAAATTCGTACAAAAATCTGTATACCCAATATCTCTATAATCAAAGTATATTCAAATATTATTAGTATTATGGAATTGAAAAATTTGGGTGGAGAGTCGTTGTCGAACCGTCGTTTCGGGGGCCCCTTCCACTCGGGTGCCTAAACCGATAGGCCATCGTCCACCATCGGGAGTGTTGTTATTCGTTTGTGCCATATTCCTTTCCTTTTCCCTTTGTCTTTAGCACTTTTGCTGCTGGCTCTTCCTTTAGCCATAACAATTAGTAAGTTGGAAACGATAGGGAAAATTGCCTCAAGCAAATATTCAGCTATATTTTTGCCGCCATCGGGAAATTAAATTAGAATGAATTGAAATTTGTGATTGAGAATGATGTTATTTTTCTTCCTGACTGAAAATTTGCCCGAAGCCATAATATTTGAACATTTTTTCTATTGTTGAATATTTTAAATAGTGAGCGATATTTTGATGGGAAATTGCGCATTGATGTTTGGTAACCTTCGACAAAGATTTAATCAATGACCAAAATATATGGAGAAGACATATTTTCTTGCGCACTTTCCTTCCATTTTGCTGCCCTTTTCACCGCTCTCCATTCATTTGGCTTCGCTTTTTATCGACTTATTTTGTTGTATTTTGTGTAAATATTTAGCGATTAAATGAAACTAAAATTAAATTTATTTTTAAAATTAATTTTTTTACATCTTTAGATTTGAAACGAATTTTTTCAATTGAGAAATGAATTTAACTCCTTGCTGCAAAAATTTTTGTATTGATAAAAATGGTAAAAATTATTTATTTTATAAAATTAAAAAAAAACATTTTTTAGATAATGAAGAAGAAGAAGAGGAAGAAGAAGAGGAAGATGATGACGATGAAGAAGAAATGAATGAGGATATTGAGGAGGATGAAGAAAATGCTGATGATGTCAGTGATGACGAAGAGGAGGAAGATGATGATGAACCCGATTTCATGGATACTTCGGGAAAATGCTGGGAATTTGCCAGCAAAATTCGGGATGAAAAACATTTGAAGGAATGGTGCCAAAACAAAATGGGTGGAATGATTGTTGGAAAGGAGGAAAAATTGACTCGACAATTCCATTGCCCGAACAAAGAATGCCAATTCAAGGCAATTTTACTGAATGCCTGTTCAAATATTTATACGCGGAATAAGCACAATCATCAAATGAAAAATACTAGAAATATTCGACAGAGAAAGGAAGAAAATGTAAGCCATTTTTAATGTTTATGGATGGACCTTTGGTATTTTATCATTGTTATCAGTTTTAAATATTTTTAAAATTACAATTTATATTTCTATTCATTTTTCTATATTTCCCAGTCACCTATTGAGCGTGATTATGTTGATATCTTTGGCAAATTATGGCTTTTTCGTGCCCATGTTGGCAGAAATATTTCACAAGATAAATTGCTCATCAAATCTGGTTTTACCGGATTTTTAAATAGAAAAACAACTCTATGTTTATATTGCTCAAAGAGTAATCCCGATGGTGGTAGATGCCCATTTGTTGGAATTTATTTGAAATCAAATGGATGTTTATATACGAGAGGAGAACATGAACACACGAAAAGAAAGGTAATTAGTTGAAATATTAAGTAAAATAAGCAAAAAATTTTATAGAAAACACCACAAAATGAAGGCGATGAATATATCGATCAATATGGCAAAATTTGGAAATTTAACAAGAAAATTGGCAAAAAAATTCAACACGAAATGTTGCGGAAGAAATTTGGTTTTTCTAACATTGAGACAAAAGGAATAGGATTATATTTGCGTTGTGAAATACAAAGGCACAATAATAAATGCAAATTTGCTGGAATTTATTTGAAATCAAATGGATGTTTATATACGAGAGGAGAACATGAACACACGAAAAGAAAGGTAATTAGTTGAAATATTAAGTAAAATAAGCAAAAAATTTTATAGAAAACACCACAAAATGAAGGCGATGAATATATCGATCAATATGGCAAAATTTGGAAATTTAACAAGAAAATTGGCACATTTGGGCAAATTATTTAGGGAAATATTTAAAATTGCCGAAAAAACATTGAAAATTGCGAAAAGTTAATTAAGGTTTAGTGGTTTGCCCAAAATTCATAAACCATATACCATTGGATAGAGCTTGTCAAGACTCATTGAATGGTATATAATTTGTCATGGTTT
The DNA here is from genome assembly GCA_030063045.1 of Pratylenchus scribneri. Lineage (NCBI taxonomy): Eukaryota > Metazoa > Nematoda > Chromadorea > Rhabditida > Pratylenchidae > Pratylenchus > Pratylenchus scribneri. The sequence continues at coordinate 518,760 of JAQSEB010000022.1, read as the reverse complement.
AATTGGTTTTAAACCAAACTACAATAGATGGTTTAAGTGGTTTAAAACCCTTAATTTTTGAATACCACTACAAATAATATATTAATCGCCGCATCTTGACGAGATCTATCGATTGGGTATAAGATTTGTGGGACTAGGAGCTAGGACAAACCATTAAACCGTTATAAACTTTTCGCAATTTTCAATATTCTATTCGCAATTTTCAATAATTTATTTGCAAAATTAAATATCAAATTATTTATTTACTTTATTTTTGCAGGATGGCTATCTAACTGCTGATGAGATTTCCCAATTTCAGGCTCATTATTCTGTGCCATATTATCTCGAAAAAGGATTGAAAGACCCAAAAGTTATTTATTGGGTTCCATTTATGTTCGTCACGTCAATTGGCAATGATGATTTAGAAATGACAAAGGCCCAATATGAGATACAAGCGGCAAATGAAATTCGAAAAAATGACAAAAACGGGGACGGAAAATTCAGCAAAGATGAATTGGTGGCATAATTCAAAAATGTCAAAGGACACAAACAAAAATCGAAATAATTAATTGTGGAATATCTGAATTGGAGAAAGAAGGATTTAGATGGTTAAATAATGAAATAATTCAATGGAAGATTTTGAAAAAAAAATATTTAATATTTCAAATTTTAATAAAAAAAATTATAAAAAATTAAATGAAAAAAAAATTAAAAGCGCAAATTATTATCATCGGACTATTCAAAATTCCATAAATTTTTGACGATTTTGCTTCAAGTTTAATAGTAATGTTGATTTTTATTGGTAAATAATAACAATGAAACAATCAATATATTTGAGAAGGGTAAATAAAAAATTAATTTTATTATTCTTTTTTTTCATGCATTTTTTAAATAAATTTTCATTTTTTTTTTATTCCTATTCTTATGAAATTATTTATATTTTGCCCATGAATAATTTAGAATGAATTTTAATTTGGAAAATTTGCTTACAGCAATATTTCATCTATTATCTGTGTCAACCCGGATTTAGGGTGAACTATTGCCCTACCCGTGTTTGGGGGCAGGGCCTTTGCCGGACCCCCGAAAGGGTCCAGGGGCCCTGCCCCGGGCAAGAAAAATATAGAATTTACGCTTACTTTATATTTATTTATTCAACAGGAAATATGTGGAAAATTGAGGGGGAAAAAGTGAACATTTATTGGGGAATTGGACGGGTTTAAAAAGACAGTTTGGGCGGGTTAGAAAAGGCAAGTTTGGGGCAATATTTGATTGATAGGGTGATGGGGATTGGATAGACAATATTCATATTCACACACCCCACCAAATTTTTTGGACGGACTCTCGTCCTAAATTTGAATAAAAAATAAAAATAAATGAAAAAGAAAATGTATAACAGTGAATAAAATTCAATGAAAATAATGTAAAATGAGTGCGGGCCAAGCACATGATTTGGATATCCAAAATAGAATGAAAAAATGAACATTATTATGTAAATGTGATAAATAAAAATATGGATAATACGAAATGAATCTATTAAAATGAATAATAATAAAAGATGTATTAATGAAAATTGATTACTAATTTATAAATGTGAAATAGCAATTTTGAATAACGTAAAATGGATATGAATAATTAGGAATATTAATAAACAAATGTGTAAAAATGAATAATAATAATGTAAAAATGATATTAAATTATGATATTTTAGAATGATAAATGTGACAAATAATTATAAATTGAATTTTTATGAATGAAATTAATAATAATGAAGATAAAAATTTTAGAGTAAAATAAAAATGAATTAAAAAATATGGTTTGAATAAATGTGAATACCATTTAAATTGAAAAAAGGAAATTTGTAAATGGAATTGGAAAATGGGAATAAATAATCATCATTGATTTTGCATATTCTTGCCAATGGTTGAGATTGTGTTTCCGAAGTGGTCCAACAGTGCATCAAGGAAATTTTGGCAATGTTTTGGCATGAACATTTTCCGGGGATCAGCCGCAATTTTCAATGGACTTCCTTGTGCCATTCTCACCAAATGTGCCATTTCTGAACAATGATTGGCCATCAACTGAACCAACGGATAAAAACTCTTCATTTTCCAAATTGATGCCGGTTTCAGTTTATTGTCCCTTTCCCAATTGACAATGCTTTCGATGATTAATTGGAAGGGATCTTTCTTCAATTCCTCCTGATCAAATCTATTGTTCCTTATCATAAAATCGGCTACAAGTACATGGAAAAATCCTGAGAGTTGCCCATCCCTTATTCCAATTGGAAATCCAAAGTTTCTCATTTGATATAATTCGGACACGAAGATGGGCCGACATTGATCAGTGCATCCATTCCAAAAATGGTGGAAGTTGCAAATTGTGTGTGGTGGTGGAGGAGGTGGCCAGACAAGTGGGGCATTGGGAGCCCCCACTGAAGATGATGATTGTGGTTGTTGTGGGTTCTGAGGCTGGGTAGGGGGGCCGCCCCCGCCAGTTGGTGGTGGTCCACACTGACTGACGACGCCGGCCTCTCCCCTACCCAGACCTTCCGGTGGGATTAGTGGCCGTTCCTCTTGGGAGATAATGGCTTGATGTTGCATTCGGGCAATGGCATATACGTTGCATCTCAATCTATATTTGTCCTCTCTTCGCCTATTTCGCCTTTCATCCGCCTTCCGCAATTCTTCTTCCATTTCCCTTATTTTTCTTTTTCGAATTTCAATGGCCCTTTCTTCGGCCTTTTCCTTTTCTTCCAAAATTCGCTGATGTCTCGATGCCCATTTGTTTGCGTCGTGTAATAATGCTCGGCATTGTTGTTCTTCTGCGGATATTTGTCTAGGTTGATGATGTCTTCTTCCTCTTTCATTTTGTCGTTTCCTCTCTTCATCCTCTTTGTTCTTCTTCTTTTCTTTGTCCTTCTTTTCTTCCTCCTCGGCCAATTTTCGAATTTGCTCCTCAGCCTTCTTTGCTTCAATCTGTTCGGGAGTCAGTCTGAATCTTTTGCCCTGAAGGGTATTCTTCTTTTGCTCATTTTCCTCTCGCCCTCGTTTTTCTCGTCGTTCCTCGGTTTGTTGAATCAATTTTTCCCGCATCTTTTCTTCTTCTTCTTCTCCTTGGCTTTTCTTCCTCTTTCCTTCTTCAGCCGTTGGGATTGTTTTTGGTGGAAGACTCGGTTCAATTGAGACCTTTTCGACTATTGTCGTTGATGCTGAGGTTGAATAACTGTTGCCCGGAGCCGAATATGTTGAAGTTGATTGAATGTTGCTGTCAACGGATTCCGGAAGATCCGGTTGGTCCCAGGGACCATCATACTTTGGCTCCCTCGGCATTCGTCGAAAATTTGGCACATCAACGGAATTCTTCCTGTAGTGTTTGTCCACTTCTCTCATCAAACTTTCCAGTGTTCTCCGGAGCCCTTCATCGCCATGGTAGCGCCATCCGTTTTGAATTTCTCGTTGCATCCATTCGGGAAGGTCCTCTATTTTTATGCGGCTGGAACCCATCCCAATTGCGTCTGGGTCATCATCGTCCTCAAATAGGTTGCAGAACTTCCTATTGATAGCCGCCAGATAGACCAATATGAATTGTGGGATCAACGGCAACATATTTCCTGTGCAATTATTATCAATTTTTTCAATATTATTTTTCTCATCCTTATTTTCCCCATTTTCCGGTTCTTCCTCGTCCCAAAACCAATTATCTTCCAATTCCAATTTTTCCCAGTCCTCCGAATCCGAACTTTCCCCCCCTATGTTGGTTACAACGGAACCAATCATAGGACGCGAAAGTTTTCCTTCCTTTTCAATCTCAAAGTGGGGTGTAAACACTATTTTTTCGCCCCCGGGATATCTTCGGTTCACGAAATATGTGTATTCATCATTGCCTGTCCATTTCACATATTCATTTGAGTTTTTTCAAAATTTAAAAAAAAAAGTAAAGGGTCCCCCTTTGAAAATGTGAAATATCGTATCGTTATCATTATCATATATTGTGAAATATAGTGTTTTCTGAGATTTTGCCCAGCCCTGCTGGTTATCACGGCATTCGAAGGCATTTTGTGATATGATATCATCTCAAGTATCCCTGAATGACCCTAACTCAATTCCGTAACAATCATAGAGAAAAGCATACACTTTTTCCTTTCTCAACAAAAAGGGGGATATACAAAAACGAAAAGTACCAAAAATTTTAAGAAAACACCTAAAAATATTGGCGATGATTATACGGATATTTATGGCAAAATCTGGAAATTTACCAAGGAAATTGGCAAAAACATACAACACGAATTGTTGCGCAACAAATTTGGCTTTACTAGAATTGCGACAAAGGCAACAGGATTGTATTTGCGCTGTGAAAGGGGCAATAAGAATTGCAAATTTTCCGGAATTTATTTGAATTCAAATGGATGTTTATATCTAAGAGGAAAACATAATCATGGAGAAATACGGCAAAAGGTGGGTCGATTTTGTGAATTCATATTTTCTTAATTTTTTAAATCTTATATTCTAGCTAATTTATTTAAATGTCATAACATATCATAAAATATGAATTTTGGATTTAATTATCGGCTTAAGCCTAACCAAAATCAAAATTTATGAACCAAATATAAAGGTTAGAGCAAAAAAATGGGAAATTCGAAAATAATTGGAAATATTCACTCTCCTCTTTTAAATCCTATCTATGGCCCTTGCCCTAATATGGATTTTTGTGATCTCTCGCTCAAAATTTCCGATTTTTATAAATTTCCTATTTTTGCAGTTATATTATTTAGGTATTAACGAATCTAAAATTAGTTTTTCATTTGAAATGGTGATATCATTTTTTAAATAAAAGATGATAAATTCATGTTAATACTACATCGGCGAGGGTCGATAAATTAAAAAAAAAGTTCGTTGTATAAATACTAAATGCTCTATAGATTAGATTTTATTAATTTAATTTTTTTTATGCTTAGAATCTTAAACCGATTTTTGGCGATGACTATGTGGACTGTTTGGGAAAAACCTGGCCTTTTCATTCGAAAATTGGGAAAAACGCTGATCCTGAATTATTTCGCAACAAATTCGGCCTTTCAACAATTCGTCAGAGGAAACAAACATTAAATTTGTATTGCCAAAAGGAAGGGATCAATGGTGGAAGATGCCCTTTAACTGGAATTTATGTTAAAGAGAATGGATGCTTATATATTCGAGGAAAACACAAACATAATTGAATTAAATTTGTTTTTTGAGAATTGCAAATGTCTATGCTTCGATCCTCATTGTTCAATTTCATTTTAATATATTTCAACTTTTCTCAATATTTTGCATAGAACAAATTTGTTTTTTTTTTGTAATTTTTGAATAAAATGATCAAAATGTAAATGAATTCAGTTAAAATATTAAACAAAGTAAAAATAATTTTTTGGATTTCATTCTCATGTAATAAGACAAAGGCCGAGATCAATAGTATGTAGAATTTTAAATTTGATTTCTGAACAATGATCGAATTTAAGAAAAAATACATCCCTAAAAATTCACAGTAAAATTAATTTTATTAATATAAGAAGCAATGAAACAATCAGAAATGTTTATATTTGAAGTGAGAGGTAAAAAATTGATTTTTTATTATTTTTATGCATTTTTTCATAAATTTATTTTTTCATTTCTTTTTATCCCAATTCTTAAGGATTTTTTTTATATTTTTTCCCATGGGTAAATTAGAACGCATAATGCGAATATTTAGAAAATTTGCTTACAGCAATATTTCGTCTTTTATCTTTTGTTATAATGGTTGTTGAATGAAGAATAATCAAATCACCGACTGAATCTTCGGCGGGAGGACATCATTCATTGCCCAAATTTATAATCTAAAAATATTATTTCTGCTCAATTTGATATGAGCCTCGGACAAACCTTTGAACCAATATTATCTATGAATTTTATTATCATTTTCCATTATAATCTATCAGTAATTCCATTTGTCAATACTAAAATGACCTATGGATGATTTAATTTTTTTTATGAAAATTCATTATTAAAAAAGTATTAATAAATAATAAAATTCGTACAAAAATCTGTATACCCAATATCTCTATAATCAAAGTATATTCAAATATTATTAGTATTATGGAATTGAAAAATTTGGATGGAGAGTCGTTGTCGAACAGGGCTGGGGCCGGAATTCCGAATTCCGATTCCGATTGCCGGAATTCCGGCTTTTTTGAGTTCCGGCCCCAGCCCTGCTGTTGTCGAACCGTCGTTTCGGGGGCCCCTTCCACTCGGGTGCCTAAACCGATAGGCCATCGTCCACCATCGGGAGTGTTGTTATTCGTTTGTGCCATATTCCTTTCCTTTTCCCTTTGTCTTTGGCACTTTTGCTGCTGGCTCTTCCTTTAGCCATAACAATTAGTAAGTTGGAAACGATAGGGAAAATTGCCTCAAGCAAATATTCAGCTATATTTTTGCCGCCATCGGGAAATTAAAGAATGAATTGAAATTTGTGATTGAGAATGTTATTTTTCTTCCTGACTGAAAATTTGCCCGAAGCCATAATATTTGAACATTTTTTCTATTGTTGAATATTTTAAATAGTGAGCGATATTTTGATGGGAAATTGCGCATTGATGTTTGGTAACCTTCGACAAAGATTTAATCAATGACCAAAATATATGGAGAAGACATATTTTCTTGCGCACTTTCCTTCCATTTTGCTGCCCTTTTCACCGCTCTCCATTCATTTGGCTTCGCTTTTTATCGACTTATTTTGTTGTATTTTGTGTAAATATTTAGCGATTAAATGAAACTAAAATTAAATTTATTTTTAAAATTAATTTTTTTACATCTTTAGATTTGAAACGAATTTTTTCAATTGAGAAATGAATTTAACTCCTTGCTGCAAAAATTTTTGTATTGATAAAAATGGTAAAAATTATTTATTTTATAAAATTAAAAAAAAACATTTTTTAGATAATGAAGAAGAAGAAGAGGAAGAAGAAGAGGAAGATGATGACGATGAAGAAGAAATGAATGAGGATATTGAGGAGGATGAAGAAAATGCTGATGATGTCAGTGATGACGAAGAGGAGGAAGATGATGATGAACCCGACTTTATGGATAATTCGGGAAAATGCTGGGAATTTGCCAGCAAAATTCGGGATGAAAAACATCTGAATGAATGGTGCCAAAACAAAATGGGTGGAATTATTGTTGGAAAGGAGGAAAAATTGACTCGACAATTCGATTGCCCGAACAAAGAATGCCAATTTAAGGCAATTTTTCTGAAATCATGTTCAATCATTTACATACGAAATAAACACAATCATGGAGTGGGAAATGCAGGAAATATGCGACTCAAAGAGGAAGGAAAAGTAAGACATTATTAATTATTATTTTATAATGATTGAGATCTAAAAAATTTGCAGCAAATTAAAAAAAACATCCTAGAATATAAATATTTACAAAATTTGAAAATATTTTTCATCTGTATTTATTTCTTTATCATCTGTTCTTTTACTAATATTGATAGGATATAGTCGTTTCCTGCCAGGATGGCCTAATATCTTTTCAAGATAGGAATATTTTATTCATTATCATTCCACTATACCCTTAATATTTTTAAATTTTATTTTGTATTATTTTTTATAGGGGAGGGGTAAGATAATTATTTCACTTATTTTATTATTCTAGTTTTTTAATAAATTTTTACAAAATTATTATAGTATTTTATAATTCTATTTATTTCTCTATTTTTATACGCCAAAACAGACACATGAGCAGGATTATGTTGATCATTGGGGCAAATTATGGTCTTTTCATGTCCGTATTGGCAAAAATATTTCACAAGACAAATTACTCAAAAAATTTGGTTTTACCCACATTACAAAAAACCAGAAAACTTTGAATTTACATTGTCGAAAAATTAATCCCGATGGTGGAGAATGCCAATTTGCTGGAATTTATTTGAAATCAAATGGATGTTTGTACACCCGGGGACAACATGAACACACGAAAAGAGGGGTATTTATTGCGGGGAAAAGAATTAAAAGTTGAATAAAATAAAAAAAAAAATTATAGAAAACGCCTCAAAATATTGGAGATAATTATGTGGATATTTTTGGCAAAATTTGGAAATTTAACAAGGAAATTGGCAAAAATATTTCACACAGACAACTAAGCAACAAATTTGGCTTTGGCCAAATTCAGACAAATGTCAAAGGATTGAATTTACATTGTGTAAAGAAAATGCCCAATGGGAAATGCAAATTTGGCGGAGTTTATTTGAAATCAAATGGATGTTTGTATACACGAGGGGAGCACAATCATGCTCATATTGAAAAGGTGGGTATAGCAAATTTTTGTTGATGGGAACCGTTAATATAAAAATGAGGTAAGAATAGGAATAATCAAGCTTCTAAAATTTCAATAAAAATATTGAAATTGATGAGCATTAATTTTATTGGTATTAAAAAATTTAAAGGTTGAAATCAACCATTGGTCTAAAAATCTACAATTTCTGTTAAGAATCCTAAACCGAATATTGGCGATGATTATATCGATCATTTTGGCAAAATCTGGAAATTTAACAAGCAAATTGGCAAAAATATTCAACAAGAAATATTTCTCACAAAATTTGGCTTTACTAGAATTCAGACAAAAGGAATAGGATTATATTTGCGTTGTGAAATACAAAGGCGCAATAAGATTTGCAAATTTGCCGGAGTTTATTTGTATTCAAATGGATGTTTATATACGAAAGGAAAGCACAATCATGAACAAATTGAAAAGGTGGATATAATAATTTATTCTATTTTGGCACTATCAATTAGTTTAGTCAGAATTCGTTTTTCAAAAATAAGATAAGAAATTAATTTTCAAATCATTTTTTGATTATTTTTTTTTTGAATAATAACTTTTATATAAATTTGCAAAAAAAAATTAAATAATAATTAAACATTTAAAAATAATTTAAAAAATTACTTTCTTTCTTGTGATTATAAAATTTATGAGTTGAAAGCATTCATCCGCTTATTTTTCTTTTTCTATTAAGAATCCTAAACCGAATATTGGCGATGATTATGTGGATTCTCAGGGCAAATCGTGGCCCTTTCATTCAAAAATTGGCAAACAAATTCCAGAAAAGATATGGTACAGCAAATTTGGCTTTAGCAACATTCGTAAAGGTCAGAAAACCATAAATTTACATTGCGGAAAAATTAATCCTGCTGGTGGAAAATGCACATTTTCCGGAATTTATTTGTATTCGAATGGATGCTTATATATTCGAGGAAAACATGAACACAAATATGATTGAAATAAAATGAATAAATTTGATTTTGTCAACGGCCAATGTTTATACTTCATTTTATTGTTGAATTTCATATTTAATTTTCAATTTTTTTTTTTTTATTTATTTTTGAAAACAATAATCAAAATATTGATGAATTCGAATAAAATATAAATAAAGAAATAACGAGATCATGGTTAGGCAAAATTTCGCCTTTGATTCTGAGTACAATATTCCAATTTTCTAAAAAAAATATATAAGCCTAAAAATTCAACTTTGAAGGGAAATTTTTATATTAAATTTCAATTCAATGAAACTATCAAAATTGCTTATATTATGGCTAATGAATGTAAATAAAATTTTTTTTCAATACTTCTCTCCTAAAAATTTATTTTTATTTCATTTTATTCCAATTCTTAAGAAATTATTTATATTTTACTCATTTATGAGTAAATTAGAATTCATAAAATGCGAATTCTTTAATTTGGTAAATTCGCTTACAGCAATATTTCGTTTATTATCTTTTCTTATAGATGATTGGTGAATGGTGAATACTTATTTGATTATGACCGGCCGAATCTCTGGAAAATCAATCCCCAAATTTAAGTAGATAAGAAATTTTTCCTTGAGTACTTTGATCAATTTTTGTCCTTTTCTCTCCTCATTTGGCTTGGCTTCTTATCGACTATTTGCTTATTTAGGCAGTTTTACCATTAATGATATTAGAAGAAATGAAAATAAATTCTTAATTTGTTTTCGAACATAAAAATGTGTATTTTTATTCAAATTTTACAAATAAATTTTCCATACTTTTGAATTTAAAATATTTTTCATTAAATTCGAACGACTCATTCGAGAAGGATTAATTTGGGGCAAATGAATTTGGACGCTGGCTTCAAAAATATTCATGTTGATAATAATGGTATAATTAAATAATATTAATTGGAATTATAATAAACTTTTTAGGAGTGAATGATGATGAAGAAAAAGAAGCGCCAATGGCTGATGAAGAAGAAGAGGATGATGATGAACCTGATTTTATGGATAATTCCGGAAAATGTTGGGAATTTGCATGCAAAATTCGGGATGAAAAACATTTGAAGGAATGGTGCCAAAACAAAATGGGTGGAATTATTGTTGGAAAGGAGGAAAAATTGACTCGACAATTCCATTGCCCGAACAAAGAATGCCAATTTAAGGCAATTTTTCTGAAATCTTGTTCAATTGTTTATACACGAAATAATCATAATCATGGAGTGAAAAATGGCAAAAACATTCTACAGAAGAAGGAGAAAGAAAAAGTAAGCCATTCAATTTCTTAGAAAGCCCAATTTATTACAAAAAAAAACCGAAGGATAAATTTAGCCTTAAAATATGGTTAATAAAAAAATAAAAATTTAAAACATTTGTACGTTTGATAGAGAGGTTGAATACGATTCTTCTATTTTGTTTTTGTCTTCTTATATTGAATATTGCTGTCTTTTGTCAAGATCAAGATATAAAACATAAGAAAAAGAATGGCAGATTCGTTCAGCTCTCAGATTTATTTCTATATAATATTTTTTTTAAATTTTTAATCAATTCGGTCTTTTTTTTTAAAGAGATTAGGCTTTTTGCTTATTATTTAATTTATATATTTTTAATTTATATTTTTCTTTTTTCTTTTAATAGAAAAATCTGTTGACATCAGCACCTGGACAAAATTATGTAGACCATTATGGCAAAATATGGACATTTCATGCACACATTGGCAAAAATATTTCACAGGACATATTTCGAAGCAAATTTGGTTTTACAAAAATTGATACAAATGGAACAGGATTATATTTACGTTGTTTAAGGCAAAAAAGAAAATGCAAATTTGCCGGAATATATTTGAAATCAAATGGATGTCTATATACTAGAGGAAAGCACGGTCATGAAGAAATACAGCAGAAAGTGGGTTTTGTGGGTTCGTGTTTCTGATATGCAATTTTTTTCAAAAATTCGGCTTAATTTAGTCGGAACCTAATTATATCTAGGTATTCACTAATACTGGCGAAATTTTCTGCTTAATCAATAACGATAACACATTAATTATTTAATGAAAAAAAACGATAAATTACTAGGAAAATTTTTATTTTTCAATGGGCTAGGTTTTAATTTTAATTGAATGAGATTTCATTAATTTTTTTTTGTTTGTTAAGAATCTGAAACCAATTGTTGGCGATGATTATGTGAACTGTTTGGGCAAAACCTGGCCTTTTCATTCGAAAATTGGCAAAAACGCTATTTCTGAATTATTTCGCAATAAATTCGGCTTTTCAATAATTAACAAGAGACCACGAACATTGAATTTATACTGCCAAAAGGAAGGGATAAATGGTGAAAAATGCCCAATTTCGGGAATTTATGTTAAAGAAAATGGATGTTTATATATTCGTGGAAAACATGAACATGCTATAGAAAAGGTGAGCAATTATCAATAGAATGGAATCCACCATTTCGGGTCAAATGATTTAAATTTTATTTTTGCTTAATTTATCATAATTTAATAAAGAGAAATAATTTTTATTGAAAAAACACTTTTATCCAGCACCTAAAACATTGATTGGATCTCAAAAAATGGAAAAATTTTGAATCCTGTCCTGTTGATATAATTAATATTTATTTAATTGAGACGTGTTATAATTACACTATGGCAGAATAATAATAATCTTTTTAATTTATTTTATATTTAGAAATATAAACCCAATATTGGTGATGATTATGTGGATCATCATGGCAAATTGTGGCCTTTTCATTCGAAAATTGGCAAAAATATATCATATGACGAATTGCTCACCAAATTTGGCTTTTCAACAATTCAACAATGGCAACGAACATTGAATTTGCATTGCCAAAAGAGAATTCCCAAAGGTAGAAGATGCCCAATTAAAGGAATTTATTTGAAGTCAAATGGATGCTTATATATTCGAGAAAAACATCAACACAAATAGAGCGAATAAATTAAAAATTAATAAATGTACTTTTGTCGACAATTTTTCTGTTTTATTAGCAACTGCTATTCTCTATATATTATTTATAATATAATTCAAATTTTTCTTGAAATGAATACAATAAATTCAAATTTTCAATCTCAACTTTCCATTTTTAGACCAATTAATTCATTAGCCAATTGAATATTTTAATTAATTTTGAGAAAGACTGAAAAATTTTGTTTAAAACCGGAACCAGCAGAACTGAATTTTTTTATCTGGAACCAAATGAATACAATAAATTCAAATTTTCAATCTCAACTTTCCATTTTTAGACCAATTAATTCATTAGCCAATTGAATATTTTAATTAATTTTGTGAAAGACTGAAAAATTTTGTTTAAAACCGGAACCAGCAGAACTGAATTTTTTTTATCTGTAACCGGAATCCAAGAAAGGCCGGAACTTTTGGCCACTGGAACTTCCGGGGCAACCTTAGCATAAATATGAGGGAATATTTTGCTCTTAACGTTTAAACATGTTGTTTGAGCCACTTATGGTTGGGGGGGGGGGGGAATTTGACCACTAACCAAAATAAATTTAGAGAGAAGAACATATTCATTGCGAAGCATTCTCCATTTTCTGTCCTCTTCTCTGTTCATATATGGCTTGGCTTTTTATCGACTTTTTTGTCCAAACAATCCTAGTTGCATTATATATGGAATGAAAATTAACTCATTTTGTTTCCGAATGTAAAAAAATGTTTATTTTTATTTAAACAGAAATTATTCATTCAAACCTCTAAATTTACAATAATTTTTCCATAATTTTGAATATCTACTTTGATTATTAGGAGAAAAATGGACTTCAATGCTGCTAGAAATATTCGATTTGATAATAATGGTAAAAATTGAATATTTATTTAATTCGAAAATTTTAATTATTAGATGACGATGAAGAAGAAGCACAAATAGGAAATGATGAAGAGGAGGATGAAGGAGAGGATGAACCCGACTTTATGGATAATTCGGGAAAATGCTGGGAATTTGGATGCAAAATTGAGGATGAAAAACATTTGAAGGAATGGTGCCAAAACAAAATGGGTGGAATTATTGTTGGAAAGGAGGAAAAATTGACTCGACAATTCAATTGCCCGAACAAAGAATGCCAATTCAAGGCAATTTTTCTGAAGGCTTGTTCAATCGTTTATACACGAAATAATCATAATCATGGAGTGAAAAATGGCAAAAACATTCTACAGAAGAAGGAGAAAGAAAAAGTAAGCCATTCCAATTTATTAGGTCAAAAGAAAAACATAAAGCTGCAAAAAATTAAAAAGGGGATGATTTAAATTTAAAAAAATAAATAAATAAAAATTTGCGGATAATCAAATTGTTTCACCACATTTTGCAAAGTTGTTTCCAAAATTTTTATCGTTAATACCATATGCTAGGTCCATTCTCCAGCAGAGAATGGTGCAATGCAAAAGTTAATTTAAAATATTAATTATTTTAAATTTAAAATAGTATTTGTATTTGACCAATTTGGAATCCATATCCCACATTTGCATTTTGCATTACACAGAATTGACTCAATACTTGTTAATAATGCCATTTAATTAATTTATAGGCAAATCCACCATCCGCCGCATCGGCAAATGAACGAAATTATGTGGACATATTTGGCAAAACATGGCCTTTTCATGCCTACATTGGCAAAAATATTTCACAAAACATATTCCACACAAAATATGGCTTTACCGCCATTCATAAAAATAATAAAAATTTAAATTTACGTTGCCAAAAGACAAACCCTGCTGGTGGAAGATGCCCATTTGCTGGAATTTATTTGATGACGAATGGTTGTTTATATACAAGGGGAGAACACAAACACAAGAAAAAAGAGGTTAATTTGTTGATGGAATACAGTAATTTTAAAATTAAATTAACAATTTCTAGAAAACACCTCCAAATATTGGCGACAATTATGTGGATAATTTAGGCAATATATGGAAATTTAACAAGGAAATTGGGAAGAGAATTAAACGTGAAATATTTTTCAACAAATTTGGCTTTCATACAATGCAAAAAAATAAAAAAAATTTATATTTACGTTGTCAAAAGATTAATCGCGCTACTGGAGAAATGTGCAAATTTGCCGGAATTTATTTGAAATCAAATGGATATTTATATACAAGGGAAAAGCACAATCATGAACAAATCGAAAAGGTGTGTATAATATTTTATTTTATAATGGTAATTTGAACAGTTTTGTTACACAAGGGCTTTTCAAAAAATAAAGAATTAGAATTTAATTTTCACGTCCGGGGTCATCTCCACAAAAGACAAATGGCTCTGCAAATATGGGCATGTCCACAAATTCTGCAAATATAAGTTTTTGGCTTCTAATAAATCAGAAATCGGTTTTAGACCATACAAACCTTATACCATTTTGTAGATCTCATCGAGACGCATCGAATGGTATATAAAATATTCCAAAAGATAAAGTGTTAAATCGCTTAAACCATTTTTTATGTTTTTGGTTTAAACCTTTTTTAATTTCGGAACAAAACCAGATATTTTATATACCATTCGATGCGTCTTGGTGAGATCTACAAATTGGTATAAGGTTTGTATGGTCTAAAACCTATTTCTGATTTATTAGAAGTCAAAAACTTATATTTGCAGAATTTTGTGGACATGCCCATATTTGCAGAATTGTGGAGATGACCTAGCACCAGAAAATCTTACTATTTTATTAATGTATAAAATAATATTTATTCCTATTTGAATTGTGATTTATTTCTATAGAAAACTTGCTATTATATTCTGCCGGGGTTTCTGTTATTTGTCGATAATTTTGAACAAACTTTATCGATTTTTTTTGTTGAATGCAATGTAACTAAATCGCAATATTTATCAAAAATTTATCTTGCCAAGAGGTACTGTACCTCGTCAGGAGTGGGCCATTAATAGAGGGGCCTAGCACCAATAGAGGATAAAAATTGGGGAAATTTTCCTTTAATTGCTAAAAAGGTTATGGGTTTTGAAATCATTCATTAATTTATTTTCCATTTTATGTTAAGAATCCTAAACCGAATGATGGCGACGATTATGTGGATATATTTGGCAAAAAATGGCCGTTCCATGCAAAAATCAGCAAAAAAATTCCAAAGGATATATTACGAAGTAAATTTGGCTTTTCAGCTGTTCAACAAAATGTGAAAACATTGAATTTGTTTTGCCAAAAGCGAACGATCAATGGTGGAAAATGCCCATGCGCTGGAATTTATTTGATGTCGAATGAATGTTTATATATCCGTGGAAAACATGAACACAAATAGAATGGCGAATTAAATGCATTAATTTTAATTTTGATGATAACATCCAATGTTTATTCTTCATTTAATTTTTAAATTTCACATTTCATTTATTTCGCCTTTTCTCTATATTTTGCATAAAGCAATTTTTTGATCAAAATAATTGAAATATGGATGAATTAATGTAAAACTATTAAATAAAGAAAAAAACAAATTTGGAATACATTCAGTGCTGTGTCCAATCCCGACTCCAACTCCGACTCAATTCCAATTCTTATGAATTTTTTTTATCTATTTTGCCAATGAGTAAATTACAATGCTTAATGCAAATTTTTATTTGGAAAATTTGCTTATAGCAATATTTCATTTATTACCTTTTCTTTGATGGTTGGTGAATCGCATGAATAATTATTTGATTATGGCCGACTGAATTTTCGATGGAGCATCTATGCCCAAATTTAAAAAGTAGATAAGAAATTTTTCTTTAAGTGTACTTTGCTCCAATTTTTGTCCTTTTCTCTCCTCAATTGACTTGGATTTTTATCGACTTTTTTGCTTATTTGAGCAGAGTTACAATAATTATATTAGAAAAAATGAAAATAAATTCTTAATTTACTTTCCTTTTAGATTTCAAAAAAAAATTTCCATACTTGCTTTCATTATTTTTTCAAATTTGATATATTCTCTTTCGGGAAGGATTTAATTTAACTTGGACCAAAAAAATGGATTTGGATCAGGGCTGGGGCCGGAACTCAAAAAAGCCGGAATTCCGGCAATCGGAATCGGAATCGGAATCGCATAGTAAAGGTAGCTACCTTTGCTTTTTTCATAAAATCGGAACTCAAACGCCGGAATTCCGGCATTCGGAATCGGAATTCGGAATTCCGGCCCCAGCCCTGATTTGGATGCTGGCCTCATAAATATTTGCTTTGATAATAATGGTAAAAATTGAATATTATTCATTGGAGTTAAAATAAACTTTTTATTAGTTGATGACGAAGAAAAAGAAGTGAAAATGGATGAGAATGAAGATGATGAACCCGATTTCATGGATAATTCGGGAAAATGCTGGGAATTTGGTTGTAAAATTGAGGATGAAAAACATTTGAAGGAATGGTGCCAAAAAATGGGTGGAATGATTGTTGGAAAGGAGGAAAAATTGACTCGACAATTCCATTGCCAAATCAAAGAATGCCAATTCAAGGCAATTTTTCTGAAATCATGTTCAATTATTTACACTCGGAATAAATAGGCCAAAAACATTGAATTTGTATTTGCATTGCCAAAAGCAAACAACCAATGGTAGAAAATGCCCAATTAAGGGAATTTATTTGAAGTCAAATGGATGTTTATATATTCGAGGAAAACATGAACACAAATAGAATGGATGAATTAAAAATGAATAGAACAAATAATTTTGACGGCTAATTTTTGTGTTTAATTGTCAACTTTTTTCTATATTATTTATAATACAAATTTTTTGAAAAGAATACAATACAATGTTCCAATTTTCAATCTCAATTTTAGTTTTTGGGACCAATTCCTTAACCAATTGAATATTTTGATTTTTAATAAATATTTGAATTATCAAAATAAAAAATCTCCCCGACAAATGTTCGATTCGAATTATTTTTTTCCTATAGGGAAATTGAAATGAATTTGGAGGAGAAATTTCTTTTTGATTGGAAAAAAATTTGCCTAGAGGGCATTAGAATAGGTATTTTATTTTCATGAAAATGAAAAAATGAGAGCATAAATATGAACGAATATTTGCCTTTAAACAACACTATGGTATGGGGCGACACATATTATATGAGGAATTTGGCCGCTGACTATGTAAATTTAGAGAGAGAGAGAGAGAGATAATATATTATTCCTCGCAGCAGACCTTTCTCTATTTTTTTTTGCTCTTTTCTCTCTTCATATATGGCTTGGCTTTGTATCGACTTTTTTGCTTTTTACGCAGTATTAGATGGAAACAAAATATAAATTCCTATTTTTCGGATATTAAAATAATTAATTTATTTATTCAAATTTCAGATTTCAAGGGAAAACTATATTTAAAATTTCCATTATTTTTTTTCATAAATTCGAATAATATTATTGAATATTAATAGCAAAATGGACTTGGATACTGGCAAAAATATTTGTTCTGTTAATAATGGTAAAACTGAATTTTAATCAGAATATTTTACATTAGTTTTAGATAATGAAGCGGAAGGAGAAGCACAAATGGATGATAGCGAGGATGATGATGAACCCGATTTCATGGATACTTCGGGAAAATGCTGGGAATTTGCGAACAAAATTCGGAATGAAAAACATTTGAAGAAATGGTGCCAAAACAAAATGGGTGGAATGATTGTTGGAAAGGAGGAAAAATTGACTCGACAATTCCATTGCCAAATCAAAGAATGTCAATTTAAAGCAATTTATCTAAAATCTTGTTCAATTGTTTACACACGGAATCAACACAATCATCAAATGAAAAATGCGAAAAATATTCAACTGACAGAGGAAAAAGAAAGAGTAAGCCATCAATTTTATCAATGAAAATTATCCGCAAAATAAGACAGATGAGATTAAAATTAGTTCTAAAATATGACTAATAAAAGAAGAAAATTCTACCGTTTTGTATATTGTCACATTGGTAATATATTACCGATTGTTATCAAGAGAAACTAGTTATATAAAGATAAAAATTTACTCAATTCTCAAATTTCCATCTTAATTTTTTTAAAAAACTTTCTTATTTTTTTATGTCAGAAAAATCTGATCCCAGTATCGGAAAGAGATCATGCGGATCGCTTTGGAAAATTATGGACTTTTCATGCCCACATTGGTAAAAATGCTTCTCAGGACATATTTCGCACCAAATTTGGTTTTACTACTATTGAGACAAAGAGAAAAGGATTGTATATGCGTTGCGAAAGGCGCAATAAGAATTGCAAATTTGCCGGAATTTATTTGAAATCAAATGGATGTTTATATACAAGAGGAATGCACAATCATGAACAAATACAACAAAAGGTGGGTTGATTTGATGTGTTATTCTTTTTTCTAGGGCCCACTTTTTTATTATTTCAAATATAATATTCTGGATAATAATTTATTATTTAAATATCAATACAAAAATCATAATATTACTCTGTGGTAATGTTTGTGCTCCACATTTTTTGAATAAAAAATTTTTTTTTAAATTAATTTTATGAACACATTGATTTTCAATTTTGACTACTACAAATTATTAAAAAATCTATATAAAAATTTTCTATCCCATTATTCATTTTATTGGGCTTGTAATAAATGGGTTGATGATATGAAAATTTATGATGAAATAAAATTTTTTAAACCGGTTTTTGAACCATTATAATTAGTCAAAATTCAAAACAATAAGATATTCGAATTCTTTGAACTCAAAAATCAGAGAAAAAGAACCTTGAAAAAAATTTTACAATTTTTTATTAAAAAATGTGGGTTTGGGTTACGATTTACAAACTACAATATTATCAATTATCTTCTAAATCAAAATCCAAAGTCTTGGAATCAAAAATTCAAATTGTAGAAATTAGTTTGCCATTTAAAAAGAATATTGCTATTTTAGTAATTATGGAAGAAAATCGATTTAGGAAAATTTATTTATAATACATTATATATAGATGCTCTGATTTTATTAATTTACTTTTTTTGGTTTGTTAAGAATCTTAAACCGATTGTTGGCGAAGATTATGTGGACATTTTTGGCAATGTTTGGCCTTTTCATTCGAAAATTGACAAAAACGCTGATCCCGAATTATTTCGCATCAAATTCGGCTTTTCATCAATTCACCAGAATCAACGTACATTGAATTTATATTGCCAAAAGACTAATCCCAATAGTGGAAGATGCCCATTAAATGGAATTTATGTTAAAGAGAATGGATGCTTATATATTCGTGGAAAACATGAACACAAAAATAACTGAATTAAAATTGCATAATTGATTCTGGGATTACGAATTTTAATTTATTCTTATTTATTTGCTTTTATAAATCGAATTTCCTATTAAATTCGATAAAGCTAATTTAAAGTAAAATTTTTCTATTCCAAAATTCAAATTTAAATTGTTAGCAACCGAAACCCTGGACTGTAGAGTCATTAAAAAATCTTATGAAAAAAGAATTCGAAGCCGAATCAACATAATGAAAAAGAGAGAATTAAAAAGGGAAGTCGACCAAGGAAAATAGTTTTGACCCTGGAGCATAGGGAATAGGAAAAAATCAAACTGATTGATGATCCCTAACTTAACGATGTTGAAAAAATATTTGCGTAAAAATTCGTACTGTTTTTTCTAAAAAATTAAAAAGTTTCTAGCTGATTTTTTTCCCAAAAAATAAAAAAAACAAGAATATTTCAAAAAAAAAAACAATTCTAGAAAATCAATAATAAATACAAAAAAAAATTAAAATCGTGAATTCGACCAAAAATTCAAGCATTCTCCTTTTCAATGTCATTAATTTTTTTGCTTTCCTTTAAATAAAAATCAATTGCCTTTGGTAATTTATTCAGAAAACGTCTTGGATGCCTCATTCCTGTTCCAATAGTATGAACAAAATTTGTATAAATACCTGTTTGGAAAGAATTATAAACAAAAATCGACGCAAACGAATTAAAATTAATCGGGAGCGGATTTATATTGATTTCGATGTTTTGTTTTCAACATTAACATAGCTTAATAACGATAAAAAACATGTTATTATCAATTTTTTGTTGATTTTCTTGATATTTTTTTTTCAATAATGAAATCGTTTTTAAAAAATTTTCATCAATATTTCACCTAAATTTAGAAATTTTCTTCAATATTTTACGATTTTTTCTTCAATATTGCAGAACTTATCGTTAATATAAATATAAATCCGCCTCCTAGTAGTTATCTATAATTATAGCCCAAGATCAGCTAATTAATTATAAAATTAATTAGCTCCAAGACGTTTAACCTCTCTCACCATGATTTGGCACCACATAATGCGATATAACATTGCGAGCCTTTCTGGCCAATCTATCCGCTTGATTATTGCCATAGACACCGGAATGGGCATCAACTTTGACAAAATAGACAGGAAAACCCTTGTTAAAATATTTTTGACGAAGCTTTTTTATTTTTCGATACAGTTCAATGTGCGTAGGCGCAATTCGCCTGCCATAGGCATTTCGCCATTCATTGTTGCCTTCTTAAGTTAGATTTTATCAAAATTCTCCTCCCCCCCCCCCCAAAAAAAAAAAATTTTATTCCCCCAGAAAAATTTATCATAAAAAATTACTTTTCCCGAAACTTTTTTTTTCACTTAAAATTTTATCCCCTAGATAAGGACTCTTTTCAGTCCAATAACCATAAAATAGAATACTAGATTTTTTACAAAATCATATAAATGGATGGCAACCAAATTCACACAAAAAAAATAATCAAATATTTCAATTTATGTTTTTGTGCAAATTTTTTTGGTTAAAAACTCGGTACATGGTTTTCAGTCGGGCTGGGTTCGGAATTCCGAAATCCGGAATTCCGAAATCCGGAATTCCGGGAGTTTGAGTTCTGTTCCGATTCCGAAAAGTGGTCGAATTCCGAAAAATTCCGAAAATAGCAAAGGGGGAACCCTCTGCTAATTTTATCCAAAAATGTGGATTATTTTGAAAGTTTCTTTTCATCCAACAAAAATAATAAACTCTTCATTATATTTTTTGAAATATCATTGAAAATAAATTTTTTGAATAAAAATTTAATTTTTTTGATTTCTCAGATTTTTTGAATTTTTTAATGGATTTAAATTTTTTTTTGAAAAATTCCGAATTCCGGTTCCGAAAGCCGGAATTCCGAGGATTTGAGTTCCGTTCCGATTCCGAAAAAAATTCCGTTCCGATTTTTTTGAGTTCCGAACCCAGCCCTGGTTTTCAGCAGGGCTAATAAGTAAATAAAGCGAATCAATATTTTCAATTGATATATTCACTTTGAAAAATTCGGATTATTTTATCCACTGAATTTCCATACATTTTAATGATTTTGTAAAAAAATCAGCTCAAATCATTTTTAATTATTAGGGGAAAAAGATCCTTTAGAGGAATAATTTAGGGTAAAAATTTTGCATGCCTTTCAACTTTTCTAAATGGTCATTGATCACAATTATGCCATGTTTGTAATCCGTCATAATGGCTAATCCTTCCAAATTCAGCTTTAACCCATCTTCCATTGCCCTAATTATAGCATGTAATTCGCCACTGTCCTTTTTTGCATCTGGAATAATTTCCCCGCAATTCTTTGGATCGTCATCGCCCCAGAACACTCCAATGGAAGTTTGGCCATCACAGGTGGAACCATCAGTGAAGATGGCGCGAACAGTAGTAGTAGATGGTTTCAAACCATATAATAAACTGTCTATAAATATTTCGAGATATATTGGATTTTATAGAGTTAGAATAATAATTGGTAAAATACGGCAATCTTTCGGAATTGAGTTCCCAAATTTTTTTTTGATTTTTCAAAAATTGCTTCTGGGGGTTTTCGAGGACTTGGAAACCCATTTGTCTTCGCCCAATTTGTCGCAGGCCGATTTGTCATCGTTTAATAAAATTCATCAAGTTGCTAACCAATTCGGATGATTTTTGGTATCAAATTAAAGAGCAGTCTTTTGGCTATTTCCAATTAAATTATTTTTATTTAAATTAGTTCAAAATGATAAAGTTGTGCCTAAAATAATTTTTTAAAACGAATTTTACTTGGGATTGTCGGAATTCTCAAAGGCCTTTATTTTGAGGCATAATTTCATCAATTCTGAATCAATTTAAATAAAATTAATATCATTGAATTGCCAAAAGACTGCTCTTTAATTTGATACCAAAATCATCCGAATTGATTAACAACTTGATGAGATATTAAACGGCGACAAATCGGCCGGCGACAAATAGGGCTCTGTTCCCTTTCTAAACAATTATATGTTTTTCGTCAAATTACCTAAAAAATTTTTCATATTTCTACATTTTTTAATAAAATTAAAAATATAGTATCAATCTTAATAATTCCAACTAATGAATTATAAATATTTAAGCTACCAAATTTAGTTGGCCTGGCCACAAATCGTTCTTTTACTGTTCCATCTTTTCCTACAATTTTTCCATCATCGTTATCATTGTAGAAATATTCGCTCTGGCCAGTTTGACTACCGCCTTCCAATGAAATTTTGACTTCATCTGGATGGTCGATAAAATATTTTGCCTCTTCTATATTGTCAAATGTGCGCATATATGCATCCGGATAATCACGGATATTTTCCAAACATTCTTCCCATGTTTTGTAAATGCCTTTCACTTTGCCCTTTGCCACAGCCCAATAAATTTGTTCTATTGGTTTTTCATTTTTTTGATGTGAACTTTGCAC
Organism: Pratylenchus scribneri; assembly: GCA_030063045.1. Taxonomy (NCBI): domain Eukaryota; kingdom Metazoa; phylum Nematoda; class Chromadorea; order Rhabditida; family Pratylenchidae; genus Pratylenchus; species Pratylenchus scribneri. The sequence goes on along the minus strand of JAQSEB010000022.1, from coordinate 495,834 downwards.
AATATTTTGAATTTGGTGATCTTGCTGATCATTTGATGCTGTCAATACTGCCACATTTGGTTTTAATAACAATTGAAATAGAAAAAATAATAGCGAGTTTTGTAATAAGGAAATTTGTAATTTTTTCATTGTTTCTCTAAAATGATATTTATTATTTATTTTTAAGTAAAAAATAATAATGTATTTATTCAAATTTCAATAAAATTTTATATGGGAAAATAGGTAATTAAAATCCGTGGATCAGCATCAGCGGGGCTTTTTTATTCTCAAATGACTTTGATGGATGGGTTCGAATTCAAATGCCTTCTCCTCATCTCACTCAATTTCCAATGCTTTCTATCCTTCCATATTGACTGAAATCAATAGAATTGCTGGTAAAAGTGGGGGCAACAAAATCGATAGATTGATTTGTCAAACAATCAAAATATACCCAAAATTCCAAAAATGCCCCAAGTTTCGAGCAATGAATATGGGCAAAAAATTCAGTTTTTAAATAACTAGTAATTGAAAATAATGTTTTTCTTGTGAAAATTTTTGTATATTCTTATTCAGTTCGTCGAGCTCTATCCAATGATATATCATTTTATGGGTATTGGGTTTGGTTGTTTGTGTAGTAGGGTTGGAGAGTGTCGGTTTTTAACCGAGGTCCTCGGTTTCGGTTTTGGCCGGTTTGGAATCTCGGTTTCTGGGCCTAAAATCCTCGGTTTCGGTTAGGTTAACCGACTCCAACTCTAATTTGTAGGTCGACTCTAAAAGGACCTAAAAAGAGGGTCGACTCTAAAAGGACCTAAAAGGAGGGTCGACTCCAAAAGGACCTAAAAAGAGGGTCGACTCTAAAAGGACCTAAAAGGAGGGTCGACTCCAAAAGGACCTAAAAAGAGGGTCGACTCTGAAAAGAAGTGAAATTTTCTCATTTTTTTAAGTAAAATATTTAATTTTCTAGTGTTAATATAAAAATATTAATAAAATATTAATATTTTGCTCAAATAACATTTATCAAATCATATTAGCAAACAATTTTTTGGATGTTGGCAATATATTTAATAATTGAATTTGATCTAATTTTTTGTTAACAAATTTAATTATTTTCAGTTTATTTCTTTTTCATCAACATTTTCATCGTTCTTTGGAGAGGAATGTGTTCTCGCCCATATTCTATGTTTTACAGACACCATCTTTGCAACTGTTAATCCAACAATCCGAATTCTGTTTGCATGCTAAAAATTCATAATCGAATAAAATAATTTTGTCCAGCTCAGGTCTAATTATAAAAAATTTATCTGAGAAAATTAAAAATATCCTATTTCTTTCGATATTTTTTAAATATCAATTTGTTAAAATTTTTGCTTCTCTTTTATTTTTCTTGATTAATTTTTTAAATTGTGGAAATTGATTATACTTATGAATTTGGATTATTAAAAATTATTTTTTGAAAATTTTCAAAAATTTCTTTTTAAAGATTTTGGGGTTGTTGAACATAATTCTAACATCCATTTCATCATATCTTGTGGCATTGCCAACCCCAGTTTTATTTGCTATTATAATACTTAATATCCAATGAAGGACAATGGAAAATTTTCAAAAATTTTCTCCTCTTTCTATTTTAATGAAAAAATGGCATTACCGTGGGAATTATTTTTCAATCCCTCAAAAATTGGGAAAATTTGGTTCAAACTCCCTAATTTATGGACATTTTTGAACGAATTATAGCTAATTTTTTAGAGCTTTAGTGAAATAAGAAAATGTAATACGCACGTCGGAAATTTAAGACGAGACAGCGGCCATTATCCGTATTGCATGTACGAGCACCCTGACAGTCTGAAATGGTATTAATAAAAATGATATTTTGAGTGTTTACTAAATATACCGATGTTCGTTTTACATTGTTGACCGTCCACCTGCAAAAAATGCTGTTGAATCAACAAAATGGTCAACACGAGAAATAACATTGGGAAGGCATTTTTGTTGGAAGCCATTTTATTCGGAGAATATTTTAGAGCAGAAAAAGAGAAATGTGGGGAAATTGGATAAAATGTTTGGGATGGAAAATGATGAGTTTATGCGACTTTCCAATGGGCTTATAAATGCTTCCGAATGAGACAAAGTGCCATATAAACAAACAAAAAAATTATCCAAATCCGTAGGCCCAAAGTGCGAATAATTTTGATTCATTGATCACCCATATAACTTTACACGGATGATCAAAATCTTCCATAAAAGTCACCCGTTTAACTTTCACGGATAATCCAAAATTATCCATACAAAATGTAAATCCCTTTCATTTGCCAGATAGACAAACTTAATTCCAGATAAATTAAAAAATTATCCATCCAAAATGCAATTCTTTTGCCACATAGGCAAATATAATTCCAGACAAAATATGGCCAAAAATTTGAGCATAAATACAAAAAATTATCCCACTTTTATTATTTTATTTAGTAAAAATATGTGTTTTAGCCCCATCTCCCAAACATGAAGAATGGGAACTAAGCGGCATACTTATTGTTTGTGCACCGTGGGACAGGCCAAGTTGCTTCAACATCATTCCTTCCACCACCGAATGCGGGAAGGAGATGTCCACGTTAGGCTTTTCAACCTTCGTGTGGTTCTCTTGGCTTGAGATTGGTTTGGTGTGACTCATCATGAAGATTCGTCCGGTCTCTCCGCCTTTCGGCTTTGAGTCATCCGTATTGGGATTTTCCATTGACTGATCAGATGTCCCATACCATCCGATCGAGCCTTGGTCACTGCCCCTTGATGGATCGATTGCGCAGTGTTGGCGTGCTGGGGCACCAAGTCCAGAGCGTCTCTGGCCATATGGAAAGCAACACCCCTGGACGGAGTCAGACAATCCACGTTGCCCATCCTGAGCCTTTGGAACGATTTGTTCCAGCTGTGCTTCGGTCTGCTGTTGAAGCTTAATCTCTTTAAGTAGCTTGCGTATTTCGGCCATCTTCTGTTCATACTTAGACAGCGGCTTCTTCTCACTTGTGGAAGGTTGTCCTGCTTCCAGGTCATCCCTTGAGGGTTTAATTGCTGGGTTCGGCTCATTCTTGTTGGGATCGGTTAATAAAAGGAGCCTTTCCGGTTCCCCGTTCCATTCAAGAGAGTTCGGTCCCGTTTCCGGGTCATCATGCCCAGAGACATGGCAATTAATTTGTGGTCGGCCGAAGCCCTTGGTTGCCGGAGCAACCGATTTATGGTTTTGGATGTTACTGTTAGCACCATGTGCTCCTTGAGGATTTTGTTTTTGGCCGAAGCCCGGGAGGTTTCCAACCCCCCGCTTACAGATAACATTTTTGACCAACCTGGGCCATGGTTCCAAAATTTGCGCATCCACTGCGGCCTCCTGCCGAGGACTTGTCCACCGCCACACATCAAGGCCACCCACGGCATGTTGTCCCACACCGGTCCATCCCGGATGCGTTTGCCAAAGTGCGCGCTTGTGTTGTTGGTCGTTGAGTCCGAGCATTTGTCGCCTTGAATTCGCTTTCATTCAATTTTAGACTGAGCCGTGAGACTGAGGATTTCTCCGTCTCCTTCGCCTTTTTATACTGCCCGGCGGAAGGTGGGCGTGTGCGAATTTATTTGTGAATGGGCGTAGCCCATTCTCATCTCTGAGAGAGGAATGATTTTGTTTTATGTGGAGAAATTGAGTGCTGCGGGGACTCCTCTTTCTCCTCATTCGCGCCAATTTTAGCAGCGAGCGTCTAGTTTTGGTGAGATTGTGGTGAGAAAATTGGGCGGCGGCTGCTGCCTTCTTTCCTCTCATGCTGCCGTCGGGCGAATTTGACGAGCAGCGAGTTGAGTGTGGTCTTCTTTTCCCATCGATTTGGGAAGAGGATTGGTCGCCGATCGGCCTTTCCTTCTTACCATCGAGGCAAGAGGAGAAGTTTGGATTTTGGAAATTGTTGGAAATGGAAATAAATGGAATAAATGAGGGATGTTTGGCCTAAGCCAAACATCCACATCTTTACACCTTCCCCCCAACATAAGCGAGGTCCCTCGAGCTTGAGGTAGTTTGGATTTTTCACCAAGATGTGGGGAGATGGCCAAAATGATTGTTTCATCATAATGTGGAATTTGTTTGCCGAAGGCATCATCTCCGAAGAGGGTTTTTAAGAGAGTTTACTGTTATCACCTTGTGATTCTTGTAAATGGAAATGGAGGTGAGCAAAGTGGGCACAATGGCCTCGTCTTTCCGCCAAATTAATGGCTCTTCTTCACCGCCATTTGCTGGCCTTAAGTGGAGTCTTATGGCTAAAGCCCGCTCTCTTTTGCCCTAGTCCGAAGGACGTTTTTATTTTTTTTCTTGGGCTTTTGCCTCTTCTTCTGCGCCAATACTTGATTTCTTGGCTCATAGGATTTGGGCAAAGCCTCTTTTTACCATCAAAATGGTCCTAATTTATGACCGATTTGCCTTGCCCTGCCAGCCTGTCCCGAAGGACTGCTGTGGTCTTACTGGGCAAATCAGCCACAATTATAATTGTTAGAACTGCGGTGGTTCTTCATCCAATTCAATGGGATTAAATTTATTATTTTAAATTACCAATCATCATAATTTTAATTAATGGAAATTGGGTAGTTTTCAGGAACTTCATCAGATTGTTCTGGCTTTGTATTATGGATGCCTTCCCCCCAACACAGTTGGGGTGGGAATTTTTGATTTAATGAGATAAGTAATCATCAAATCTTCTTGGCTTAATCAGCCGTCCAGCTCTTGAAGTTCTCGGCTGGTCATCTTCTTGATTAGGAAGGGTAAATTGAACTTTCTTGACCTCCTTTGTCTTTTGGCGGCCGTTCAATTTTAATTTTGTTGATTTGTCGCTCGGTGGCGGTTTTGCTAAATCCAGTTCAGCTGTCAGATTAGCACGATCCACTCGGTCTGATGAGACCGGTGGCAATTCATTCAGTATATCTTCCCCTTCTGGGTCGATATTGAACTTTTTGATTTGATTCAAATGAACCCTTTTTCTCTTAGGAAAGTTATCCCTGACAGGGTTTTTAGGGTAGATGGTACAATGTTTGCCATCTTCATCTATACTCTCAACTACGTATAGGCCTCTCCACGGGTTGCGAAATTTTCCATATTCTCCAACCCTGTGGCGGTAATTCCGGAATAATACCAGATCATCAACTTGGATTAATTTCCATTTGGCATTTTTATGTTGTTGTTTTGCCATTCTCTGGCTTGATAGCTTTTGAGCTTCGTAGACTAGAGTCTGCGCCATTGTCATTCGACTGGCCATTTCCCTCTTGTGATCTTCGGGAATTAAATTGTATTGTGCCTTCGACCGTCCTTCGATCATATTGTCAAAGGGAAATCTGGGATCTCGACCAAACATCATGTAAAATGGTGTTTCGTGAGTCATTTCATTTTCTGAAGTGTTATATGCAAATGCCACGTAGGGCAAAAGCTCATCGAAGTCGGCTCCATCCGCTTCAGTCATTTTTGAAATCATATGTCTCCAAGTTCGAAAGCTTCTTTCGACTAGGCCATTGCCTTCCGAATGATACGGAGTGCAGAATACTTTTTTGATTTTAAGTAAATCAGTCACTTCTTTGGCTAATGCCGCCGAAAATGTAGTGGCATTGTCAGAAATTATTTCATCTGGACATCCGTAGACTGATACTACATTCTTTATGAATGCATCAACGAATGTCGAAGCCTTGGTGTCAGGAACTGGCACCGATACAATGTATTTGGAAAATCCATCTACAAAGTTTAAGATGTATTTATTACCTCTTACTGTGGTCGGCATTGGGCCACAGAGGTCAATCCCAACTCTTTGGAGTAGGTCAGTATAAATATAGGGTCGAATTGGCAGCTTTTTGCCTGGAGGTTTTGCCTCTTGGCATCTTTTGCAAGCTTTGTGCCATTTCGTCATATCCCGCGCTTTCTGATACCAGTTGTAGCGGAATGATTTTGGAATTAACTTCCGTAGGCCAAGATGGCCTCCTCCTATTAGGGATGAATGAAAGGCTTCAAATACCTCTCTTCGTAATTGTGATGGAACGATTAAACGAACCACCTCATGGCCATTTTTTGTCCTTATAATTTGAACAATTTGACCGTCTTTGATTTCACAGTTGCTGAGACACCATTGTATTTCAGCTTCATCCCTTGGATTTGTTGTCCTCGGGGCCGTATTGCCTGTATTTAAGCAATTGAATACTATTCTTAGGATAGGATCCATCTTTTGCCATTGCTTTAATTCTGCAATGTCAAGAGTGGCAACCTCTTTAGCTGCCTCATCTAGTGTTAATAGGTTTTGCAATCTTTTTTGCTGCTTGCCTTTGTATAAGGTCTTTCGCATATAAAGGACAATTGGGAATCTGGCTTTGTCTTCCAGTTCCGGAAAATTGCCTTCTCTTTCAATTCTTGAGAGTGCATCCGCAACATTGTTTTGGACACCTTTCACATATTCCAGTGAGACATTGCTATATTGCATTAATTCCACAAGAAATCTGCTCAACATTGGAGGCAATTTCTTGTTTGGATGATCCGGGTCTACAAAATATGTAGCCGGCTGATGGTCAGTATGAACTATTGTTGGAAGTCCATGTATGTACAGGTTGAATGAGCGTAAAGCCCAAACAATCGCTGCGCATTCTAGCTTAACCGATGGCCATTTCTTTTCATTGGCAGCTAGAGATCTGCTAATGTAAGCTATGGGTTTTGCGCTTTTATCCGGTTGACTTTCGTCTTCCTTCTGCATTAGAGCTGCGCCCATCCCAACGGTTGAAGCATCCACGAAAATGTGAAATGGCTTCTCGTAGTTGGGGAATGCCAGAATAGGTGGCTGAGTGAGTAGTCTTTTGACTTCATCGAATGATTTCTGTTGTTCGATATCCCATTTCCAGGGTTCATCCAAATGGGTTAGCCTTTGCATCGGCTCTGTTAATTTTGCAAAATTGGGAATGTATTTCCTAAAGAAGGATGCCATCCCAATAAAGCTCATCACATGTTTTGGATTTTTGGGGACAGGAAAGTCCTCAATTGATTTGATATTCACCTTCGATGGCGAATATCCCATCTGGGAAATGTCATGTCCCAGGAACGTAATTGTTTTGGTTGCGAACACGCACTTTTTCGGATTGAGCTTGAGCCCAAATTCCCGAAAGCGTAGGAATACTTTCCTTAACATTTTTAAATGTTCGTCAAAATCTAGGGCTCTTGTGAAAATGAGTCCATCATCGACATAGGCTATTACGCCTTCATCCAAGCCGGTTAAGACTTGGGCCATTACTCGTGCAAAAGCACTCGTAGCGTTTTTAAGTCCGAATGGCATCTTTCTCATTTGATGAATGCCATCTTCGGTTATGACACCGCATTTTCTGCTGGCATCTTCATCCAATGGGATTTGCATGTAGCCAGAGCTCATGTCTAAAGACGTATACCAGGCGCACCCGGCAATCTTCTCAAGCACTGTTTCAATGTGAGGAAGTGGGTAATGATCGGGTATGGTGACCGCGTTCAGTGCCCTAAAGTCGATGCACGGTCTCTGCGTGCCATCCTTCTTCTTGACCATCACCCAACTGGAGACCCAGGGTGTGTCAGAAGGTTCCATGACTCCTGCTTTGATCATGGCTTCATTTTGTGTTTTTAGGTCTTCCTTGAGTTTGAAAGGGACCCTTAGAAATTTTGCCTTGACTGGCTCATCAGTCGTCGTTTTAATTGACACTGGGGGTACTTTTGCTTCGCCCAAATCATATTTGTGCTTGCTAAAAATATCAGAGAATTCATCGATCAGCTCTGCCAATTTCTTCCTCTGATTCATTGTCAACTCTGGACAGGTTAGATCCGGCTTATAGGTTGGATCTTCATTCTCTTTGAGAGTAAATATGGTTGTCACTTTTGATTTTGACTTTCCCTTTGGCATTCGGGGACATCCCTTTTTTGATTGGGGATTTGTTGGGATTTTATCGGGGCCATCTTCCCGATTGTCTAAAAACCCACTAAGTATCCCACTCTTGAGTTAGACGGGATTGAATGTTGGTTGCACTCAGTGCAGCATGGTTGGCATGTTTGTACCAAACCGTCTTGCAAGTTTTGAATTTGCTGTGCATGTCCAATGCTCATTCCCATCGGGAGTGTGATATCATTTCTTCCATAATTGGATAAGTAAATGAATTGATTCCCATCAGCTGGTACGATAGCTGGAGTGGCTTCCCAGTGGGAATTCCAGGTGGTTTGATCGAACCCTTCCACGTGATATCCATCACATAGGGTAGCACCTTGTATGCAAACCGGTACTTTAGTAGTTGTGTTGGCTCGCAACACATAAGAATTGCTCACTCTTACGGGCAGAGCCTGGTGAGTTCGTTTTTTAGGGTCTCCAATTTTGATTGTGATTCCCTCCATCACCATTTTATCCTCAGCCGCATAGAGGGTAAATGGTGGAAATATTTTTAATAATTTATATGAGATCAATGCCAAGAAGGATGTCCTCTTGAACATGTCTTTATGTCGGGCTACTGCCGCATTGAGCCGGCGAGTTGCCTTCCCGATGGTGAGACAGATGGTTGTTGTTCCAACGAATTCAACAAAGCCACCTACTCCTTCAGCACCCATTGGTTGTGTCAATGGTGTGATGGGTAGTTTTAGTTTATGAACTAAATCTTCAGATAAAACACAGCGGTTTGATCCGGTGTCGACCAACGTATCAACATGGACGTTATTTATTTTTGTTTCTATTACAAATAGATCATCCGATTCTTGAGAATTTTTAGGTACGATCTTCTCCTTATGTTGAATCACATTCATGGTATAAGCAATACCGTTTGAGTTTTGCTGGCCATGGTGGCAACAGCTCATCTGGCTTGTGCCAGGTCCACATTGGGGCTGTGGATTGGAATTGCCTTGAAATGGCTGATTGTTGCAGCTATGCTGTTGACAATTATGTTGTTGGCTAGCCACCTGAGGCTGAACCATCATAGGCTGGAAACTTTGTCCGCCTGACTTTTGTTGAATCGGCTGTGGATTTTTCATCATATTCCCTAAGCCTTTCTTTATGGCCTCAATGTCTTTCTTGATGCCATTCATTTTCTCCTCATATGGGGAAAGTTTTGACTCCATTTTACGGATTTGTCCCTGCCCTTTGGGCTTTGGGTTATTTTGTTTTTTGGGTAGGTCTTGGCCATAGCCGCACCCACTTGCATAGTGTCCTATGCGATGGCACTTAGTGCAGGTTGGAGCTCTACACTCCTCAGTTTTGTGTTGGTCGCTGTGACATCGCCTACAGCCTTTGCTTCGGTTTGGACACTCTCTTGAGATGTGACCGAAACCTCCACAGCTATAGCATTCAATGCCTGACTTTGGTTTGTTTGGTGGAGCATCGAAGTCGGGATCATCCCTGACTCTTTGCCTCACTGGTACCCGATTGGGGTTCATCTGCCGGCTGGTACTAGCAGGCTGTTCTTCTTTTGTGTACATTGTTAAGTACTTCTTTTCAGGTTGATCATCTCTGGCTCTTTTAGCCAGTAGGACTTGCTCATAATGTATGGCAGCTTCAACCATTTCCCGATAGGATCTTGGTTGGATCATTGCTATGTGAGCGAAGAGCTCCGTGTCATATAATTTGCTCGGAAACTCCTCTTTCAGACAGTCTTCGATATAGGCAGCACCCTTATCGGAGTAAGCTCTACGAGCCAATTCAGTTAACCTCGAAGCAAATTCTCGCACCTTTTCAAATGCTCTTTGCCTCTCAGTTCTAAATTCCAGCTTCAAACCATTACGTATGGCTGGTGAATCGTAGATGCTTTTCAATGCTTTGATTGCATCTTCATATGTAGCTGTTTGCTCCTTTGTGAAGCCTTCAAAGTGCCTTTTGGCAGCACCTTGGAGTTTCCATTTAAGGAATGGAAGCTTTGCATCGCCTCCCCATGCAGTATTTATTTTTACTGCTTCTTCAAATATTTTTAACCAGTCGATAAAATCTCCGGTTCCATCAAAGTTTTGGATATCTTTGGTGTTTAAGCCAAAGTTAAATTGTTTTTCTTCCTTGGGTGGATTATCTTCCTCTTCATTATTAATCATGAAGATTTTCCCAAAAGGATTAGAGCCATTATCATTCGGTGGCTCTTCATCTTCATCATTGTGAAGGGTGTTTTCCTCATCTTCAGGGTTTGATAGGTTTTCTGGGTTTGAATTCTCAAAGCCGAAGCCTTCTTGATTGAATCCTCCATGATTCATCGAATGGAACATTTCGTTTTGTTCCTCATCCTCAGGCGTTTGCCCTTGGGAGTTAATATATTTGTAGATTTCGTTGCATTCATATTCTTTTTGCTCACGAATCTCGATCCACCTTTGAGTGGCAATTAGTTTTGTTTCTATTTCATCAATTTGATTAAATAGAGTTTGGAATACATCACAGAATTCCGCTTCCACTTTCTTGCCAGCACCTTGTGAGTAATGGCGAGGGGTGGGTGCTTTCCTTTCCTTGCTTCTCGAGAGATTACTATTTCCAAGAATCTCGTTGAGTGCAGGAAGCTTGGTAGCTAATAGCTTCATGAGTTGATGTCTCGGTTCATCATTGATGATCATCATCGGCTCTGTCTCTCTTGAGGCTGATTGTTCCCTTGATGGGTCATTGAATGCGTTGAACATGAAAATGGAACCATTTTGCTTGTTCATTGCTTCAGGATGAACTATGTTCATAGATTCGCTAGCTATTGAGTGATGGACCCAATTGTTTAGCGTAATTTGTCCCCCTTCTAGGTGGGTGATGAGCCCTCTTGCTTTGAGCTCCTGTAAGTCAGCTTTTTGCTCTTCATATGTGCGGGAATACCACACATAGGCATTGTGTAAAGACACGAAATGTTTTACCACCTTGGTATCATAAGGTCCAATTGGGCCTTGCTTTGGAAACCAGTAACCGTTTCTGGTTCCTGCTTCAGTCAATTTGATCATGACCGGATCTCTTTTCATAAAGATAGAGTGATTTTTGTACATATCTTCATTAACATCGCACAGTATATCATCACTGTCTTGCTTCATGCGCCTAACTCTGGCGCGAGTTCTGACCACATCATTCCAATTGATGTCCTTCTGTGGCCAACCTGGTGCTACGAGGTCACCGTCTAATTCTTCAATTAGAATTCCATTGCTTAAAAGCTCATCCCTTGTTTGGGGGTTTAAGTTGGCAAATCCATGCCCTTCATTGTGTTCCCTTATCCTTTGATCCATCCATATTCTGTCCTTTTCAAGAGCAGGAATGAATTTGGGAAACATGAATAATCCAATAAGGTCATGTTTTCCTTCAGAAAACGCGTCTCGATCAATATATTGATGCTCTTCACCCAGCACATAATCATTGACGTGTTCGAGTATATTTGGCCATTTATAGACCTCATCTCCCCTTTTGGAGAGGTCATAGACTTTGTCTTTAGGTGGAAACATTGGTTCGATATGTTCTTTCAACAAATCTTTCCTTTTGTTCCTAGTATCTTCGAGGAATCTCTCCTTTAGATTATCTATGAGGAACATGTCGTCCGGATCCTCATTGGTTGGTAACCCTGTACCATCATGGAATGTTGGAACATTGTCCTCTATTCCGACTTTTGTTTGGTCTATGCCATCCACCTCTGGATTATTGACCTCATCCTGAGCGGGTTTTCGTTGGGTTCGAAGACTTGACCCAGACGTTTCAGAATTAGATCGGTTTATGAGTGGTCTAGTTCCGTCATTGACAGATTGGGGTACTCTGTCAGCAATTAGGAATGATTCAATGTCTTTCAATCTCACATTGTTGTCGTTAATCATCCTGTTTTGGTTCTCAATCATTTGATTCATCTCATGATTGTGATCATTGACCGCTTTGCACAGCCAGTTCATCTTGTCCTCCAGGCTCTGAATGGCGTGGGCTGTCTGATTAGCATCCAGATTTCTGGTGCTACCAGTAAAAATATGTGTTTTAGCCCCATCTCCCAAACATGAAGAATGGGAACTAAGCGGCATACTTATTGTTTGTGCACCGTGGGACAGGCCAAGTTGCTTCAACATCATTCCTTCCACCACCGAATGCGGGAAGGAGATGTCCACGTTAGGCTTTTCAACCTTCGTGTGGTTCTCTTGGCTTGAGATTGGTTTGGTGTGACTCATCATGAAGATTCGTCCGGTCTCTCCGCCTTTCGGCTTTGAGTCATCCGTATTGGGATTTTCCATTGACTGATCAGATGTCCCATACCATCCGATCGAGCCTTGGTCACTGCCCCTTGATGGATCGATTGCGCAGTGTTGGCGTGCTGGGGCACCAAGTCCAGAGCGTCTCTGGCCATATGGAAAGCAACACCCCTGGACGGAGTCAGACAATCCACGTTGCCCATCCTGAGCCTTTGGAACGATTTGTTCCAGCTGTGCTTCGGTCTGCTGTTGAAGCTTAATCTCTTTAAGTAGCTTGCGTATTTCGGCCATCTTCTGTTCATACTTAGACAGCGGCTTCTTCTCACTTGTGGAAGGTTGTCCTGCTTCCAGGTCATCCCTTGAGGGTTTAATTGCTGGGTTCGGCTCATTCTTGTTGGGATCGGTTAATAAAAGGAGCCTTTCCGGTTCCCCGTTCCATTCAAGAGAGTTCGGTCCCGTTTCCGGGTCATCATGCCCAGAGACATGGCAATTAATTTGTGGTCGGCCGAAGCCCTTGGTTGCCGGAGCAACCGATTTATGGTTTTGGATGTTACTGTTAGCACCATGTGCTCCTTGAGGATTTTGTTTTTGGCCGAAGCCCGGGAGGTTTCCAACCCCCCGCTTACAGATAACATTTTTGACCAACCTGGGCCATGGTTCCAAAATTTGCGCATCCACTGCGGCCTCCTGCCGAGGACTTGTCCACCGCCACACATCAAGGCCACCCACGGCATGTTGTCCCACACCGGTCCATCCCGGATGCGTTTGCCAAAGTGCGCGCTTGTGTTGTTGGTCGTTGAGTCCGAGCATTTGTCGCCTTGAATTCGCTTTCATTCAATTTTAGACTGAGCCGTGAGACTGAGGATTTCTCCGTCTCCTTCGCCTTTTTATACTGCCCGGCGGAAGGTGGGCGTGTGCGAATTTATTTGTGAATGGGCGTAGCCCATTCTCATCTCTGAGAGAGGAATGATTTTGTTTTATGTGGAGAAATTGAGTGCTGCGGGGACTCCTCTTTCTCCTCATTCGCGCCAATTTTAGCAGCGAGCGTCTAGTTTTGGTGAGATTGTGGTGAGAAAATTGGGCGGCGGCTGCTGCCTTCTTTCCTCTCATGCTGCCGTCGGGCGAATTTGACGAGCAGCGAGTTGAGTGTGGTCTTCTTTTCCCATCGATTTGGGAAGAGGATTGGTCGCCGATCGGCCTTTCCTTCTTACCATCGAGGCAAGAGGAGAAGTTTGGATTTTGGAAATTGTTGGAAATGGAAATAAATGGAATAAATGAGGGATGTTTGGCCTAAGCCAAACATCCACATCTTTACAATTTCAATTATTTCATTTCGGAGAAGGGTAAAGTCACTCTTTTCCTCCATTCCAACCCATTGGTTACGGATTTGAAAATTTCAGAGACCGCCTAGAGTAAGTTAATAATAGAGGGGTTTCTAATAGAATTGTTTAATAACTGAAAAATACCGTATTTGTGGTCAAAATTGAAAGTTCCACAAAGATTTTTAGTTGGTGATATGCATGAAATGATACCCCTTTTTAGTTATCACTTGCCGTCTTTTTTTACTATCACTTTGATGTTTTTATTAAAAATTGAAGAAAAAATCTCAAAAAATTAAAATTTTATCAAAAATTTCTTGGAAAAAATTTATCCCTTGGAACAGTTTAAGAACAGAAAATCTGTTCTGTTCCTGTTCCTATTCCTGTTCCTGTTCCAAGTTGGAACAGAGAACAGGAACAGAACAATTAGACTGTTCCGTTTTCCGAGAACAAAACAGGAACAGAACAGATTGAAAAAAGTTGGAACAGGAAAACACTGGTCTACAAGGCTCAAAACAAAATAACGGAAGCACGCAAATTTGCCAAAGAGGCTTTCCAGTTGAGTGCCATCAAAGAGGGCATCATTGATAAGCGACTTTTCCTGAAATTGTATCCAACATTTGTTGGACTTATTTGAAATGGATGAGCGGGGAAAACGGAAAGTGTTATGCAAAATTCTAAAATTGTGAAAGCCTGTATCAAAAATTTTTAAAAATTTTGTCTCTTTATTTTCTTCGGTTCTATTTTTTTAAAAAAAATTGTATAAATTTTTTTTAATCAAAATCGTATAAAATTTGGTTGAGTGGCATTTAAAAATCGGACTTTTATGGGCGTTTTGAAAAATAAGTTTTAAATTTATTCCTAATAAATCATATACCGGTTTTAGACCCGGCAATCCTTTATACTATTTTATAGATCTCATCGAGACGCATTGAATCAAATATATCTAAAAGATTAAAGAGTTTTAAAACTAAAAACTGGAATAATGGTTTAAAAGGTTTAATACCCTTTAATTTAGAACAAACCTTGAGAAATATTCCATTCGACGCGTCTCGATAAGATCTACAAAGATATAAGTTGTGTAGGGTCTAAAACCGGTTTCTGATTTATTAGATTAAATATAAATTATAAATGTTCTATTTCAAAACGCGCCAATGCGTAAAATTTTCAATGAAAATTTTAATTATAATTATTTTACAAATTTTATATATATTATAATTTATTTTCATTTATTTAATTTTTATTGGTGTTTGTCTTGAATCTGAATCTTTATCTCAATTGCACATATTTTTGATTTTTTCAAAGCTCTTAAATCTTTCAACTTTGAATTTATATAGAATCTTAAACATTATTAAAATATAATTTAAAAAAATAATAATGTATGAGTTGGAAAATTTATTGAAAATAATAGAGAAAATCACAAATTTAATTTTTAAATTTGAATAATTGATAAAATTATAAAAACAGAGGAATTTATTTTGAAAAATTTGTTAATCTTTTCTTTCATTTTCTTCGCTTCATTATAATGTTCGTTTGCCGATTCATGTTAATATTTGGTCTTCTTCCACCTTAAATTTATTTTCATATACAAAAAATTAATTATTTTTTAATTTATAAACCCTTTACCTTTCTTCCAATTTGCTCCGGAAATTGAAATGCTATTGTTTTCATCAAAATTGAATTTGCCTTTTCCACCTCCAGCAGCAGAAATATTTATTTTATTGCCGCTGTTCACTTCAATTTTCCCATTTTCATCCATATCATCACCCTGCTGATTTTCATTTTCTTCATCATCATTCTCGACCATTTCCCCACTTATTATTTCTTTTTCATTTCCAATGTTTTCGTTTCCACCATTTTGTTGTTCTTCAAATTCCTCGGATTCAGCAGAAGAAGATTTTTTAGCAACCGAATTTGAGCTAAAAATTACATTTATTATTATTATTATTTGGCATAAATTGCAACAAAAGTGATAAAACTAAATTTGCTTTTTATTCTTTGGATTAAATTATTATTATTAGGCTAAAATATAATTAACCTTAAATATCTTATAAATTTTATTATAATAATAAAAAATAAATTATTAAATAAAATCAAAATATTAGCACCAAATATTCAACAAAATCGTATCCATACATTTTTGTTCTAATTTAAAAAATAATTCCATTTAAAAATTCCTTTTACTGACCTATTTTTTGCTCTATTATTTCGATTTTTATTTTGGGCATTTTTTCCATTTTTAATTTGTTGACGACGTCCATTATTATTGTTGTTGTTATTAGTAGTTGGATTTGATTGTTCCTCATTCCCTTACAATTAAAAATAGAAATGATTATTTTTATTATAAAAAAATTTTTAATAAAATTTCTTAATTTTAAAAAATTATATTTTTTTCATATTTTTTTAAAAAGAATTTTCAAACATATAAAGTATTTTAAAATTATTAATTATAAAATTCAATAAAAATATGAATGAAAATAACTACATATCCCGGCAACGTCAAAATCAAAATTTAAAAAAATAATAATTTAAATATAATTCTCAAATTAAATAAATTCCTTGCGGTTTTTTTTCTTGCATCTAATTTGGGGACATTTTGCATCGAATTTTGCGAAAAATGGTTTTTTGGCCATAACTTGGCCAAATTTTTGTTTAAAAAAAATTATAATATACCATTCGATAGCCCACAAAAAAAGCAATTAAATTCATTTTAGATCATTTAAATTGGCCCATTGGCCACCACTGAGTAATGGACAAAAAACTCATTTCCATAAAAATGGCCATAACTCAACAAATTTATGGCCAAGCCCCTACCCCTACATATTCCTAGCCCTTTTAGCCCCCAGATCCCATGCCGCCCCTAACCTAACCCTAACCAAAGCCCCTAAAAAGTTTTCCAAGGAAAAACAAAAATAGTCATATTAGATCCAAAAATTCGAATTAGATGCAAGAAAAAAACTTCCTAATAAAATTTATATTAATTTTTTAATTCAGTTCCTAGTCCGAATCCGAACCTCTTCGATTGTTCCTACTTCCATTTCTTGGAACAATTGCATTCCCATTCCTTGATCCTCTTTTCGAATTCACATTTTCATCATTATCGCTACTATCATTTGTCCCATTTTCCTCCTCTTCCATCTCGTCTTCCGTTTCTGGAGGCGTTTTAATCAAATCAACATTCTTGCCTAATGACTGCAATTTCATTGTATAAGAAATATAAAGGGAAATATTTAAAAAGCCGAGAATAAACAGTTTATAACTGTTTATAAATTTTTCCTAAACCCACAAACCCTACACCCATTCGATAGATCTCGACGAGATGCATCGTTTGATAACGATTTGGTTTAGGTTTAACCAATTTTTAAGTAGTTTTAAACCAAAAACCATGTAAGGCTTAAAAGGTTTAAAACCTTTAATTTTTGGTCAAAACTCGACAAAATATATACCGATCGACGGTCTTGACGAGATCTATCGAATAGGTATAAGGTTTGGGGACTAGAACAAACCATTAAACCGCTATAAACTTTTCGAAATTTTCAATACTCTTTTTAATATTTTCAATGTTTTTTTTCTACATTTAAAATGTTTTTTTCTACAAATGAAAATACCATTCAAATATAAATTGAAAAATTTATCCTAAATGAATTTTAAAAATTTAACCTGTTGCGTGAGTGAAACAAAATCTTGGGCATAGCTGCAATGGTCGGCATATTCCCCATTGGTTTTCCTTGCTTCCGTAAAGAATGATCCATTGGCCCAGAATCGGCCAAGCTGATTCGAATGAATCATGTCCCAACGGGTTTCATAATTATTCTAAATTATTACAAAAATACACATCATTCTTAAAATTTTATTTATTATAATTAATTTTTACATTTTTTAAACTACAAAGTAAAATCTTTTGTCCAAAAATTTTAATTTTGCTAAATTAATTTGTTTACTGAAATTTTATATGGGATGAAATATAAAAATATTTTGTCAATTTTTATACATTTTTATTATTAATTTATTAAATTAATTATATAAATATTAATAGTATAATTGAAAAATATTTTTATTTATTGAATTTAATTTTTAGAATGTATTTTATATTAATTTTGGTAACCTCGAATCTGATTTTTTAGCTTTAAAAATTTATTTATACTAAAAATAATATTTTTGCTAAAATTTTTTATGAGATATAAAAAAAAATTTAATTTTTTTTAATTTTTTATTTAGTTTTAACAAATTGATTTGATTCATTTGTAAATTCTTTTAAATAGAAAATTTTTAATTTAATATAAAATTTTTTAGTATTTTGTTACCATTAAAAATATTTCCAAAATTTTTATTACCTGTTCAACAATATTCACTTCGGAGACGGTCATATCATCTTCATTCACTAAAAATACATGATAACTTCGGCATGAATTGGAACCGATCAAACAATTGTAGCTATAAAGTATAAAATTTTGGTTTTTTAAATATTTTTTTAATTAATTAATTTTATTTTTCTAGGTAATTTTTAATTATATTTAAATTAGGATATTATTTAATTTTGCGAATAAATTATTGAAAATTGTGAAAAGTTTATAACGGTTTAACGGTTTATCCTAGACCACAAACCTTATACCCAATCGACAGATCTCGTCAAACGCGTCGATTTGTATATATTTTATCGTGGTTTGATCAAAAATTATGGGTTTTAAACCACTTAAACCGTTTTATGGGATTTGGTTCAAAGCCAATTAAGCCATGACAATTTATATACCAATCGACGCGTCTTGACGAGCTCTATCGAATGGTATATGGTTTTGGAATTTTGGGCAAACCACTAAACCGTTATAAACTTTACGACATTTTCAATACTCTTTTCGACATTTTTAATAATTTATTCACAATTTTAAATATTTCCCTTTAAATTATACAGTGGATATGTTCGCATTGATCGAAGTTGATTAGCTGAAAATGCCAATTGATTCCAATTCCTTCGAGCATTATCCAAGTCATTTTGTCGTTCAAAAACTAATGATGCTTTGCATTGACCTCTCTGTGCCTTATCACGCCAAACCTACATACCAGAAAATAATTTTTAATAATGCAATTTCAAATTAATTTTAACCAGAGCTGTGCCCGACTCCGATTCCGGCTCCGCTCCGGAGAGTGGAGTCAAAAATTGAAAAGGCCGGAGTCGGAGTCAAAATTTTCAAAGGTCGAAGTCGGAGTCAAAAATACTCCGGACTCCGGCCGATTCCGGATTTTTATCAGAAAAAATGCCTTTTTTTTACCATTTTTTGTAATTTTCAATTTTTTCCCTTCTAATTATTTTCAATATAAATTTTTTCGGTTTATTTTGGCTAAAATTGAAATTTTTCTCCCAAATTTTTATCATATTTTCAAAAGTTATATTAAATTTTCATAAAAAAAACCCGGAATCAAATCGGAGTCACAATAAATTTTCTGACGAGTCGGAGACACCAGAGTTTTATAGAACGACTCCGGAGCTGGAGTCGGAGTTAAAAATTGGAGACTCCGGAGTCGGAGCTAAAATTTTTAAAGCTCAGGTCGGAGTCAAGAATTATGAAAAGCACAGCTCTGATTTTAAATAAATACTCTAAAAAATGTGATTAAAATCAATTCTAACAAAATAAATACTCTAAAAAATGTGATTAAAATCAATTCTAACAAAATAAATACTCTAAAAAATGTGATTAAAATCAATTCTAACAAAATAAATACTCTAAAATTCCATAAAATCAACCTGATAAAATTGTCCTTCCGAAGTGCCATTTGGATTCAAAAAGCGTGCAACACCCGTATTTTGGCCAAAATCATTTTCATCAAATGTTTCTTGCTGTCTATTTGACCGATAATAGCTATCCCATCGGCGCCAACCATTTCCATAGTACACATTTGTACTGTAAAATGTTTGATTGGCCAATGGCATTTCCATCGCTGATTCCTCCAAATTGCATCGTCTTTTAGCCTTGAGTAAAATATTTAAAATTAAATAGAATATTTAAAAATTTTTTTGCACCCTATTAATGGATTCCTGACTCAGCTGGAATAGTTGCTTATTTTCGGGATGGATGAACACAAATTTTCGTTGAGTTTGCCAATTACGAGCAATCAAGAATGGAGCTGGATCATAGAAGAAAAATAGTTGAATGCGTTGACTGAAAAATTTCCATTTTTTTAAATTTTGTAATAATCTTGAAAAAATTTCCTCTTTGATTAAATTATATTGGGAAATATTTAAAATTGCGAAAAAAAAACATTCAAAATTGCGAATATAGTATTGAAAATTACGAAAAGTTTATTACGGTTTAGTGGTTTGTCCAAAATTCACAAACCATATACCATTGGATAGAGCTCGTCAAGACGCGTCGATTGTATATAATTTGTCATGGTTTAATTGGTTTTGAACCAAAACTCATAAAATGGTTCAAGTGGTTTAAAACCCATAATTTTTGATCAAACCACAACAAAATATATACCAATCGACGTGTCTTGACGAGATCTATTAAATGGGTATAAGGTTTGGAGTTTAGGACAAACCAATAAACCGTTATAAGCTTTTCGCAATTTTCAATGTTTTTTCGAAAAATTAAATACCATCCAATTATATTTTTTTTTAAATTTGATTAATTTAATAAATATGTAAAAATCTTTTAATTATTTATTTTTTTAAATAAATTATTAAAGCATAATTATTTATAAAATTATATTTCAAAATTAAAATTCTTTTTTTTTTCATTTTAAATATTTTCCTTTAAAACTTACGAATTCCAGCCTTGATCATTGTTGAACCAGAGCTGACAAGTGCCTTCGAATTTCACAACTTTAAGCTCATAGGAATATAATGAAGAAATAATGACGGAAAAGAAAATAAAAATAGAAATTCCAATGAGCATTTTTCTTACTCTATTTTTTCTAAATTTTTGATTTAATAATGAAATTAAATAATTTATTAAAATATTTAAATTTTATTTTTATTTTTAATAATTGAAATTAAATTAAAAAATTGTTTTGTGAATTTTTTCTGATTTTCACTCAAAATTTATACAAATTTCTACGACTTATGAAGTCACAAAATTCTATGAAATCATTTTTGGTTGATTTATTTTTGGTCTCAATTCCATTTGAAATAAGTAAATAATGATGATGATTCGTAGATTGACACCAACCCATTGAATTTGAATTTGAACAGCCGGAATTTAGTATAAATTAATTGCAATAAAATTTTGGGCAAATAATATCTGTTTTTGGCATTCAATTTTACGTCAATTATTGCAATGATGATTGATGATGACATTTAGTTTGATTGGGATATTTTCGAATATAAGTTTCATTGAATAAAATTTTTTTAATAAAAACTATTAAGTATGCGTCATTTAAAAGGATCAGATAAAATGTGAATAAATAATTAAATTGTCTATAATAATTTTATCAGATTCATTTAATTTTAAATGTCTTTTTAGAAAGATGAAAGTTTCAATGATTTGCTGGAGAGAAAATATGGTACACGAGAATTTTCGAATGTCATTTTGAAAAAGGCAATGGATTTCGCCGAATTCGGAATTGTTTCCAATGGACTGGCGATACAGAGGAATTGATTAGAGTTAACAAATCTCTATTATTTTAATGTAATAATTTCTCAAATTCTCGAAGGAAATTCGCCGAGCCAAAATCCAAATTGACGGGGAAAAGAAGAAAGAAAAAGAAGGCGAAATGAAAGAGAAGAAAATTGGACAAAAAGAGAGGAAAATTGAATTGTAATTGCTTAAATATAATAAATATTCGTTAAATTTTCTTAAATTTTGTTTAACAAAATTTACGCAAAATTAGTAAAATAAATGCCCTCACAAAAGGATCAGCAATAAAATTCAACAAAATCACAAATAATTTTATCATATCCATTTTCTTCGTCATTTTCTTTTTAGAATAATCAATGCAGGCCCAAATTTATACTTTTGATTTTTTGCCGAGAATTTGCAAAAATTTGAGGAAGACTTGTTCAGCCTGGGCAGGACTCCATTCCAGTACCTTTTTGTTTAATTAATTAATTTAAAATAATTTTTCATATTTTAGAATTTTAATTCTAATTAAATATGGGAAATTTTAATTATTAATTAATAAAATATAATTTAGTATTATTTAAAAAATATTATTTAATTAATAAAATATAATTTAATATTCTTTTTAAAAAAATATTATTTACCATATGTCCAACTCCTTTCACTGAAAATTGAAAAAATATGAAAAAAGTAATTTAAATAATAATAGTAACCAGTCATAAATGTCAAATGCCCTCCGTCATATTCAGTTTCAAAACCACCAATTTGATTTCCAATAAACCAAGGTTTTTTGGGCTCTTCTTTCATCTAAAATTCAATAAAATTTAAATATTGGGTAAAATATTCATTTGCCTCTTTTCCAAGTTTTTCCGTGAATTTTTGGCCCATCATAAAATTGCAGACCATATCCGTGTCACCATAGTAGAATAATGTTGCCACTTTTTTCGCCAAAATTTCATTTACTACGCCGAACATATCTTCTGAAAATAGTTTTAAAATAAATTTCTAAAAAATTTTTAAAATTTTTTATTTTTGAAAATATTTTTAAAATTATTTCTAAATAATTGAATTTATTTTTTTTTATTAAATTTCCGAAAAAATTTTCAAATTAAAAATATTCTATATTTACTTAAAAATAACTTACGATATTCTGGTTGAGTTCTATAAAATTCATCTTGGTTTCGTCGCGATGAACACATTTCCCAATTGGTCAAATTTTCGGGAATATTCAATGCTTTTCGCACTGAAATTATAAAAAAAATTTTTTAAATTGTAATAAATTTTATGTGAATAAAAATTAATTCATATTTCTTTTTCTATTTTTTTCAAGAAAAAATTTAAAAATTTTACCTTCTTTTTTGTTCATATAGGTGATCGCAT
Organism: Pratylenchus scribneri; assembly: GCA_030063045.1. Taxonomy (NCBI): domain Eukaryota; kingdom Metazoa; phylum Nematoda; class Chromadorea; order Rhabditida; family Pratylenchidae; genus Pratylenchus; species Pratylenchus scribneri. The sequence goes on along the minus strand of JAQSEB010000022.1, from coordinate 473,455 downwards.
CCCAATCTAAATAAAATTCATTAAATTCGATTAATTGTAATTATTAAAAAAAAAACAAATACCATTCATGCAAACGAGCATCGGTGGATCAAGCTGAAAATTTAATATATTTTTTTAAAAATTATTAGTAAATTTTATTTATATTAATTAATTAATTACGGAGGCTATTCCTCTAATTCGGCTTATTTTAGTCTCTAATTTTGCGAAAAATTGTTTTTTGGCCATAATTGGTCAATTTTTGTCTTTCAAAAAGTATAATATACCATTCGATAGCCCACAAAAAGACTATTAAATGCAGTTTAGATCACTTAAATTGGCCTATTGGCCACTGAGTTATGGCCAAAAAACTCATTTCCATAAAAATGGCCATCTCAACAAATTTATGGCCAAGCCCTTAACCTTAGACCTAACTCTAAAAAAGTTTTCCAAGGAAAAACAAAAATAGTCAATTCAGAGGCTAAATTCAGCCCAATTAGAGGAAGAATTAAGCTTTTTGTTTAATTAAAGTGAAAAATTAAAAAAAAAAGAGAAATAATTCAATAACAAAATTTTTATAAGCAGAAAAAAATATTTACCTTCATATTTGTTTCATTTGCATTCACATTATTATTATTCGCATCAACAACATGATCCACTTTTTTGCCTTTTTTAAATAATTTAATAAATTTTTTCCACATATTCTTAGGCAAGAATGTGTGCTCCATCACTTCAACTTTTGCTGATAGTTTTGGATCAAGAACTAAAAAAAAATATGAAATGTTAATTTTTTTAAATTTTTGTTTTAATATTTTAAATTTTAATTAAAAATAAAAAAATTATTTTTAAAATTTTTTATAAGAAAATTTAATAATATTATCGTCATTTTTTCAATCATTTCAATTTCTATATTTTATTTATATTAGTAATTATTCACCACAATCACGATACAAATCATAACGATTCAAGCGCTTTTCAATTGTTTTTGTTGGTCCATCTTTATTACCAGACCAGATGAAATTGTAAATTTCATCAACCTAAATTATATAGTATTTATGAAATTAAAAAATGTGTATAATAAAATTGGGAAATATTTAAAATGGCGCATAAATTATTGAAAATGGCGAATATAATAAAATGATTTATAATTATAACTGTTTATAAATTTGTCCTAAACCCATAAAACTTATACCCATTCGATATATCTCGACAAGATGCATCGTTTGATAACGATTTGGTTTAGGTTTAACCAATTTTTAAGTAGTTTTAAACCAAAAACCATGTAAGGCTTAAACGTTTTAAAACCTTTAATTTTTGATCAAACTCGACAAATTATATACCATTCGATGCCTCTTGATGAGTTCTATCGAATGGGTATAGGGTTTGGGTTTCTAGGACAAACCATTAAACCTTTTTGAGCTTTTAGCCTTTTTCAATACTCTATTCGCCAAATTAAATACTATTACAATAAAATTTACCTTTTTCTTACATTCCCCTTGAAGTGCATGCAATTGGCAAGTGTCTATAGAAATAGGGAACAAACACATTTTAATATTTTTAATAATTATTTATTAAAAAGTATTTATAAATTAATCATTAATTTTTTACCAAAATTTCCATTGCAACAATTAACTCGAATTTCATGCCATTGCCTTTCACCTACAATGCCATGATAATAGCCAAATTCTACCATTGTATCATAATTCATTTTGACATCCATATAGCCATTTCCAATCATCATACCCTTAAGGGGGAGCATAATTAATTTTTCTATTATTTATTAATATTTTTATAAAACAATTAAAATAAAATTCATTATAATAATACTAAATGAAATTTAATTTTTTAATTTTTAATTATGTAAAATAAATTTTTTTATTATAAAAAAATATTAATAATTAAAATTCACCTTCAAATTCACATGGAACTTATTTTTTCCATTCATTCCATCCAAAATCTTTTTGGTTAACAAAGGCACATAAACTCCAGCATATGATTCGCCCGAAATGATGATTTCATTTTTTTGAAAACTTGGATGCCGTTTAAAGAATTCTTTAAATGCTTCATAGTTTAGATTGGCAGTCTGAAATAATTTGAAAATTGTGTATGAATAGGAAGAGATAATATAGGCATAAATATTTTTTAATTTATTGAAAAATTGACATTTTTGAGTCTAAATATTTTGACCTTAAAGCTACGTATACATAAATGGAGCCAACGCGTTGGCTCTAAGAGGAGTAGGATTCTTGGGACCTACAAAAAAATTTTTCTCTCTGACCAATAAAAAATAATTTTTATACCAAAAAATAGAGCAGACTTTACTCTATCAGATAGACTAATTTGACAATTTTCTGACAAGTAGAAAAATTGCTAGAATTTTTGGAGCCAACGGCTAGGCCAACGCCGGAGCCAACTCAATTTGAATCATTTCTACTCAGAAATATTTAAAAATTATACTATCCGATGTAGTAAAGTCTGCTCTATTTTTTGGTATAAAAATTATTTTTTTGGTCAGAGAGAAAAAATTTTTTGTAGGTCCCAAAAATCCTACTCTTCTTGGAGCCAAAGCTTTGGCTCCGTTTGTGTAAACGTAGCTTAAGGAAATGTTAAATTTGTATTAAAATCATTAATTTTATAAATAAATTTTAGAATAATTTTTTCTTATTTGATTTTGATGTCTATGCTTAAAATTTAAACAAAAATATATTTTTAATTAATTAAATATAATTAAAATTATTTACAATGTCATCGTTATAGCCTTCATTATTTCCATTATCATCATAGGAATAGCCAACGCCAGTGGGCGTTTCAATGTAGACCACTGAGGCATGTTTATTCCACGAATATTCATTTCGGCGCAATGTTTGGCCATCTTTATTGACCACATAAGGGCCCATTCCCTTCAACAGTCCATCAATGGAAGAGCAGCCGGGACCGCCGTTGAACCAGAAAATCTTTGTGGAAAAAATTTGATTATGGATTATTTTTTTTAAAAACTGAAAAATTTTATTCTTGAAATCACAAAAAATTGGTTTTTATTTATTTATTTTGATTAAAAAATTGAAACATCTCTGATAAATTCTAGAGAATAAATCGATGTCAATTAATGTACCAAAAATATCATTGAATTTTACCCAAAACTTTATGTGTTAGAAAATGTTGGTAGATCAGGGTTCGCAGATGTACTTTTTTAAAAGATTTGTACTTTTTTTGAGGGGTCAAATCTTTGAAAATAAAAATTTACTTTTTTTAAAGATTTGTACTTTTTTTTTGACTTTGCTGTACTTTTTGTATTTTTTTTTACAAAATAATGAAAAAATGGTAAAATTTTTCGCTGCGCGGCCATTTTTGGCTCAAATTTTTAGCCTTTGTTCGAAAAATTGTAAAAATTTCTTCTCAAAAAACATGTACTATTAGTTCTGGATGATCCATGGTTGTGCATTAATGATAAAAAAAACATATTTAAAATTTTACTCAATTTATATTAGCTTAAAACGAAAATCTTTTTTTGACCCCAAAATCTTTATTTTCAAGGCCAATGTACTTTTTTTGAAAAAAAAATCTGCGAACCCTGCGGTAGATGAGTCTTTAGGGAATAAGTGAGGAAGGAAGGCAATTCCTATATTTTTCCCCTTCTTTTCCAACAAGAAAAAACCCATAAATTTTATCACGAATAAAAATATTAGCGAATCAAAATAAAATGGAAAAAGCACGACAGTATAAGTGGGAACTGGGAAGTAAGTGGAAGGAATAGTCAAAGTGAAGTGAGGATTTGGGAAAAATCCTCGCTTTATATAGGGCCACAAATGGGGCATAGATCGTTTTACACGCACAGAAAATCAAAATTTTCGTGTCCATAAAATTTTGTCAAAGCCTATATTTTTGTGTTTCTATTCTATCTGTCTTATATGCCTATATATGGCCACAATCTAATAACACTAATTAAGCTTAATATTAATTCTAAACGCCAATTTATTATATCCATGTTTTATGGCCAAAAAATTATTTTCGACAAGAAAAAATTTAGGAAAATTCCATAATTTTTCGGATAAAATTTTCTAGAAGATTAATTTTTTATAAAAGGAGCGTAAATATTTTTGATTAAAACAAAACACCACATTCTTTCAATTATAATTCCCTAAAATATTTTAATTTAAATTTCAGAAAAGGAAAACTGACCAACGGATCTTCTTTTGAATTATTCTGGGAAGTGACAAACCAATAATGCATATTTTTTGTTCCCAACACTTTTAAATAACCTTGAAATGTTTAAGAAAAATTATAAAAATTTAAATCATTAATAATTTTATTTTTAAACCTGAATAATGCTCGAAATTGAGTTTAAAATTGACGCCGGGTAGAGATTTGATCTCATCATCAGCGGCGGTAGCAGCATTGGCCAAACATTGTTCATTTTGGCAAAACAAAAATATAATAATGTGGACAGTGAATGAAAGCAGAGGGAAACCATAGAATGAAATAGTAAAAAACATTTTTTCTAAAATTTATTTCTTTAAATTTTTGATTTGGTTAATATTGATAAAATCGATGATTTTCAAGTTACGTAGAGTAGAAGCAGGTTTTTCACTGATATACCCAAATCAAAACACCAAAATACCTGAGTGGGTTTCAGCTGTCTGACCCATAAAATGTCTATCCCTATAAAAAAAGTTACAAAATTATGCCAAAACAGATTTTGATTTCTTATAAATCATAAACGAATTTTAGACCCTATAATGTAGATCTAATCATCGCCTCTTTTGACATATAAATTTTAATAATCTAAAGCTACGTTTACACAAACGGAGCCAACGCATTGAGAAGTAGGATTTTTCGGAACCTACAAAAAATTTTTCTATCTAACTAAAAAATAATAATTTTATACCAAAAAATAGAGCAGACTTTACTCTATCAGATAGTATAATTTGACAATTTTCTGACAAGTAGAAAAATTATTAAAATTTGGAGCCAACGATTCCAATTTTTTGAATCGTTGACTCCGTCGTTGGCCTAGCCTATGGTTCCAAAAATTCTAGTAATTTTTCTACTCGTCAGAAATGTTTAAAAATTTACCTTCCGATGCAGTTAAGTCTGCTCTATTTTTTGGTATAAAAATTATTTTTTTTTGTCAGAGAGAAAATGTAGGTCCCAAAAATCCTACTCCTCTTTGAGCCCAATGCGTTGGCTCCGTTTATGTAAGTGTAGCTTAATTCAATACTGAGCGAGTTAAACAGAGTTTAAACCATATTTCTGGATTTTGTTTTTAAATCACTTTAATTTTGGGCCAAAAAATTAATATTTCTTATACCATTCGATGCGTATCGATGAAATATAGAAATTGTATAAGGTTTGTTGGGTTAACGGACAGTTGCAGACGAAACGGTCTGGTGCAGAAAGTAGTAAGCTGCTGTGACATTGTTTATGGAATATTATTAAGCATAAAATTAGCTCAAAATGATACAAATACATTGGCCAATGTTGATAATTCACCGAGTTATGGCTAAAAATCGCCAAAAAAAAAACAATTTTAATTAATCAAAAGTTTTTTTGGCCATAACTTGTTGAATATTCAACATTGGCCAATCTACTTGATATCATTTTGTAGCTAATTTTATGCTTAATAATATGCCCTAAACAATGCCACGTCAGCTTTTCCACTATCGGCTACAGACCATTTCATCTGCAAATGCCGGTCTGGAAAATGTGGTAACACGAGTTTGTAGGGCCTAAAATCGGTTTCTGATTTGTTAGAAATCAAATAATATTTATAGGTATTTTATCGGGGTTACCGAGTTTTAGTTTTTTTAAAAAAAAAATAATTTGGTTAATCTGTCCTGCTGATAGCTGGACCAGCAAAGGCTTTTATTCAATCCGTATCCGTAAGGGCCATAAACTATATGAAAATTTTAAAACTTCTGTGCAATTTTTTTCCTGTTTAATCAGCAAGTTAATTTTAACTTTTTTCATATAAAAAATTGTAAATTTCTGCAGAAAAAATTTGGAAAATTTTTTTATTTATTCCAATTTTCTAATTCATTTCACCATTGATTTTACGCAAAATATAAATTTAATTTAATTTTAATATTTATTTAGCCTTAATGTTAGTGCTGGAACAAAGATCGGTCGGAAATCGGAATTGGATCCCGCTTGGCCGTTGAGTGAAAAGCATTTAATTCCAATCTCATATCGTCCATTCAATGAATGAATGGATTTTAATCCTTTCTTCTGGAATTCTACATAGCTTAATTTTTTAATGGATGTTTACCGAATAAATTATTGAAAATACCGAATAAATTATTGAAAATGCTGAATAAAGTAATAATAGATTTTAACCGTTTAGTGGTTTGTCCAAGACCACCAAACCCTATACCCATTCGAAAGATTTCGTCATCGATTGGTATATATTTTGTCATAGTTTAATCAATTTTAACTTGGTTTTGATTTTTGAACCAAACTTGACAAACAGTTTAAACGGTTTAATACCCTAATTTTTGATCAAAGCATGACAAAATATATACCAATCGACGCGTCTTGACGAAATCTATCGAATGGGCATAGGATTTCGGGGTCTAGTATAAACCGCTAAACCGTTGTAATCAATTATTACTTTATTCGGCATTTTCAATTTCGGCATTTTAAATATTTCCCATTTTCTAATCCGTTGATTTGGGCCCAACCAGCTCAGCAGAAATCAAAATGTAAAAAAGGGATTATTAAAGTTGATACCAAAAATTAATCGCTTTATTTTTGATTTAAAGCATGGAAATCACAGATGGCATATTAGAGCTCTAATAAGGATAACATTATTGAGAATAAAATTGGAAGTTGGGGTTATTGAAAGATGGAAATGAATTTTTTCATCGACCGCTCGCATTTTTAAAGAGCCATTGCTGGAATAGTATGTCGCGTGCTCAGCCATTATGATTTATGCAAAAATAAAAAAAATGCCGGTGTCGATATGGAGAATAAGAGAAAATAAAATTCCTAATGGTCTGGAAAACTGTACAGACAAAAGCTAATGAGGGAGAAAATCGAGGCGCGCGCGCATCCAGCAGGCGTGTTACCACATTTGCAGAGCGGCATTTGCAGACGAAATGGTCTAGTGCCGATAGTGGCAAAGCTGACGTAGCATTGTTTTAGGTTTATTATTAAGCATAAAATTAGCTACAAAATGATATTAAACAAATTGGACGATGTTGAATATTCAACGAGTTATGGCCAAAAAACTATTTGATTAATTAAAATTGTTTTTTGGTGATTTTTTGGCCATAACTTGTTTAATATTCAATATTGGCCAATGTATTTGATATCATTTTATAGCTAATTTTATGCTTAATCATATTCTATAAATAATTCCACCGTAGCTTTACTACCATCTGCACCAGACGAGTTCGTCTGCAAATGTCGAATCTGCAAATGTGGTAACACCTATAAAACGGATCCCTTCAGCAGATTAGCTACGAGAGGCAGCGCAGTGGATGTTGAAATTGAAATCCGTCGGGGGTCATGTCCACAACAGATAAAGCATAAAGGGCTATGCAAATGTGGTCATGTGTCATGTCCACAATTCTGCAAATGTGAGCGTTTTTGACTTATAATAAATCAGAAACCAGTTTTAGACCCCACAAACCTTATAACATTTTGTATATCTCATCGAGACGCATTGGATGGTATATAATTTGTCATGGTTTGGCCCATAATTAAAGAGTTTTAAACCAAAAACTTAAAAATATGAGTTTAAACGGTTTAACCCTTTAATTTTGGGCCAAACCATGACAAATTATAAAAATTCGACGGGTCTCGATGAGATCTACAAAATGGTATAATATTTGTGGGGTAAAAAACTGGTTTCTGATTTATTATAAGTCGAAAACGCTCATATTTGCAGAATTGTGGACATGACATAGCACCGTTGGAATCATTTGATTTACGCCCTCAACGCTCATCACATTTATTGGCTGTCGTTCCAATCCCCTTAAGCAGCAGATGGTCGTTTTCCATCCTCTCTTCCTCAATGGCCAAAGAATTTGAGAAATTCAAGGGGAATTTGGCAATTTGTGCAATCCAAATCCAACCAAATAAATTGGAAATCGATTTGATTGATTACCCACATGCAAAAGCTGCTCATTTGGCGCCGGCGGATCCAAAGCATCGCCCATTAAGTTGGAGGAAAAATTTAAATAGCCCGTTGTATTTGCAAAATTAGGCGCCAATTAGACCGAAACTTTTCCATTAAATTACACATCATCCATTCAATGAATGAATGGATGCTTTCATTTTGTTTCTTTTGGTCTTTTCTGCTACTGAAATTCCGTACAATTTATTAATTGTCTGATCCGTTTTATTGGGTCCAATCGGCAGCAGAGATGCTTCGACTTTTTCATTAGTATATAGACTTTTCATATCAGATTTATACTAATCATAAACTCGAAATTAAAGAATTTTTTTATTTATTAAATAACATTTTAACATTGTTTTTTGCACTTTAAAAGATAGGTAAATTTTCTATTTATTAAATGTGCTTTATGCTTGATTAAAATTTATTTTAAACAATTTTGAAGAAAAGATAAAATTAAAATTTATGAAAAGCTTTCATCACTAATGCATATCCATTTTTCTTTCTTTTAATGTATTTATTGAATTTTTTTTTAATTTTTTAAAACCATTTTCCCCTTTTTATATGATCCCAATTTTTCCTTTCCATCAATTTTTTTACCAATTCATTCTTTTATGAGATAAACTTATTTTGGCAAAAAACACCAATTTTGGCAAAAAACACCAATTTTGGCAAAAAACACCAATTTTGACAAAAAACACTGATTTTGGCAAAAAACTATCGTGTCGAAAAATATTTAATATTTTTGAGGACATATAACTTGGCCATAACTAGGGGGTTTAGGGCTAGGGTTAGGTTTAGGGCAGGCATGGTTCTAGGGCTAGGTCGAGGGATTAGGGGATCTTAAAGAAGTCTGATTTGGCCAGTTATATGGCCTCAAAAATATAATATTTTTCGACATGAAAGATTTTTGCCAAAATCAGTGTTTTTTTTGCCAAAATAAATGACTTCCATTCTTTATTTTTAGAAAAATTTCGTTCAAAAATGTTTTTCTTCTTCATTAAATCAGCCATTCTTCTCGCATTCATTTTCCTACTCATATTTGGAAATGCCTTCTCAAACATGTTCGAAATGAATGGGATTCTTGAGGAATTTGTAAATTTTTTAAAATAAATAATGAATTCAATTAAAATATTTATATGTTGTCTTTTTACAAAGTAATTCAGTTAAATACATAAAATTCTTAGTAGATAGAAAATTTTTAAAAAGATTTTTGATTTTCCTTACGAATTTCGGATTAGAGTATTTGATGATATACCTATTTTATTTTTCTCACCTTTTAATTAATATTGGACTATTTTTAATATGTACAAAAATTGAGTATTTTATTTTAAAAAAAATTAATTAAAAGCATTCAAAATTATTCTTTAGGCTGATAATGCTGAAAATCAACCCATGCCGAATTGTAATGACTTGGGCTTGGTTCAATGTGCGAAAGCATTGCATTGCAAAATTGTGAATATCAATCCCTTCTTCCCCAATCCCAATATGATGGAAATGTCTTCCCAAGCCGAAGTGAAAATGAATGTTAAATGATTGGAAATTATGATTATGATATGATTTTAAAAATAAAATATTAACTTGTTTATTTACAAATATAAAATAAAATTACACAAAATTTTTAAACAAGCTATTTTTCTTTTATTCTTCATTCAATTTTCCATTATATTTTCGCTTTCATTTGGCTCATCATTTTCACAATTTTTCTCAATGGGTGAAGAATGAGTATTGATTTAAGTGGTAAATTATCGAATATAATCTAATCAATTTATTAACCCTTATTTCCTCTATTAGTGACCCCCTTCTTTTAAGACCAACTCCTCTATTAAAAACCCACTCTAGTGGTTCTCTGAATATAAATATATTTTTTTAAAGAATAATATTTATTTTGCAGAAAAATTTTTTGAAATTGCAGAAAAGACTATTTATTTTGCAGAAAAGGATATTCTGTCTTATAAATAGTGAAAATGCAGAAAAAACATTGAAATTGCAGAAAAGACTATTTATTTTGCAGAAATAATTGAAATTTTTTACCGAGCATTATAATCGCCGGATATAGGGGGATTAAGGTAAGGTGGATAAAGGGGGATTAAGCCGGATTAAGCTTATTTATGGGCTAGGGCTAGGGTTAGGGGTTCGGAGCATAGGAATCTCGCGAAGCCGGAAGCAAAACAGCCCAAACCGGGCTCGCGCCCATCGATTCCAGGCCTTAATCCGGCTTAATCCCCCAAATCCACCTTAATCCCCCTTTATCCGGCATAATCCCGCGCACTCACCGTGTCTTTGTTACATTTCCCCGACCTTATACTGGCCATCCAGAAAATTTCCCATCAATTTCGTGGCTTAATCCCCCTTTATCCACCTTACCTTAATCCCCCTATATCCGGCGATTATAATGCTCGGTAAAAAATTTCAATTATTTCTGCAAAATAAATAGTCTTTTCTGCAATTTCAATGTTTTTTTCTGCATTTTCACTATTTATAAGACAGAATATCCTTTTCTGCAAAATAAATAGTCTTTTCTGCAATTTCAAAAATTTTTTCTGCAAAATAAATAGTATCCTTTTTTTAAATCAAATTTACAGCCATCCAAATATAATAAAAATATATAATTGAATTTATTAAAATAATTTTGAAAAAAAAATAAATTTAAAATTTATGCATAGCTTTTAAAACATTAATGCATATTTGCATATCCATTAATTCCTTCAATGCTTTTTTTATAGCTTTCCCTTTTTGAAATGCTTTATTTCAGGGTTCGGATTCGTACTTATTTTGTAAGATTTGTACTTACATTTCGACCCCCGTACTTATGAAAATGAAAATGTACTTATTTTTAAGATTGTACTTATAAATCCCCATCCAGTACTTATGTACTTATAAATGGAAATTATTCCTAAAATTTCAAACAAAAATCTAACATTTTTAGAGAAATTGTAATTTTTTTTCGCTGCGCGTCCAATTTTGGCTTAAATTTTTCGCTGCGCGTCCAATTTTGGCTTAAATTTTTCGCTGCGCGTCCAATTTTGGCTTAAATTTTTCGCTGCGCGTCCAATTTTGGCTTAAATTTTTCGCTGCGCGTCCAATTTTGGCTTAAATTTTTCGCTTCGCGTCCAATTTTGGCTTAAATTTTTCGCTGCGCGTCCAATTTTGGCTTAAATTTTTCGCTTCGCGTCCAATTTTGGCTTAAATTTTTCGCTTCGCGGCCATCTTTGGCTTAAATTTTTCGCTTCGCGGCCATCTTTGGCTTAAATTTTTCGCTTCGCGGCCATCTTTGGCTTAAATTTTTCGCTTCGCGGCCATCTTTGGCTTAAATTTTTCGCTTCGCGGCCATCTTTGGCTTAAATTTTTCGCTTCGCGGCCATTTTGTACCAAATTTTTGCTATAAAATGTTGAAAAATAAGAAATTATTGCAAGAAATTCATCTGTGTGAAAAATATAAAGAATTTGGAGAAAAATAAATTGATTTTTTTTATTGAAAAACGATGAATTTTAATTGTACTTATAAATGAATAAAAATTCCCCTTATGTACTTATAAATTGTCTTTTTTGTACTTAGAATTTGCTTTTTTCCGATCCGAACCCTGCTTTATTTCCTTTTATTTCGGCTTTTATAATCCCAAATTTTTTCATACGACGAATTTTCTCTCAATTTATTTTATTTTTACTTTAAAAATGTTCTTCTCTACAAATCAACGATATTCGTCGCATTCATTTTTCTGTTTATGGCTGGAAATGCCCTCTCAAACATATTCGAAATGAATGGGAATGCTGATGAGGAATTTGTAAATTTTTAAAATATTGAATTTTGGATTAGAGCTTTTTATTATGTAAGGATTTTTGGTTATAATTTACTCGCACCTAGAATTATATATATTTTATTCCTTTTACCCTTTAATTTATATTTGCTATTTTTAGCACATACAAAAAATGTGTCTTTAATAACAAATTAATTTTTTTTTTAAATTTAATTTTAAAAATTATTCTTTAGACTGCTCAAAATGATGATCAATCCATTCCGAAATGTCATGATTTGGACTTGGTTCAATGTGCGAAAGCATTGCATTGCAAAATTGTAAATAACAGTAATTTCCCAACGTCGACTTGTGAACCAAAGTGAAAAAAAAAGAGAGAACGAAATGAAAATTGTGTTAATTCTTCTTGATATATAGATGATAAATGAATAGAAATTCTGATTCAAAACAATTAATATCATCATAAACATATAAAAATAAAAATTTTAACACAAAAAATTTTTACCGAGTAATTAATTTTATTTATTTCTTTGAAAATGCGGAAATTATGATTTTAAATAATTAATTAAAAATGTCCACATTATCATTTTTAATTAAAAAAAATTATATCGCATAATTTTTTTAAAAATATTTTTTTTATTAATTCAAAATTTTATTTGATAACAGAGTGAAAAGAAGGCCAACTTATATTAACATTTTATGCCAAAAATAGCTCGAAAAATCATATGCTTAATTTTTCACTTCATTTGCTTCCCAGCAGCTGCTCTTCTACTTTTCATTCGTCCGATGTGGACATGTGGATGCCTTTAGGCGGTTCCTTGCCAAACTTCTTGTATGCTTCCCGGAATATGGCCTCCGCTTGTTTCGTTGACATTTTGGGCAAATCCTCGCCAGGTTCCGTAAATTCGGCAAACTTTTCTTCCAAATATATTTGCATTTTCGCTGCAATCTCCTCGTCGCCATTATCACCCTGGACCAACACATTCGAATGCGACTCTTCCACTTTCGGCTGCCCAGTGCCCGGCAATCCAACGGTCACATTGTGGATTTTGCAAGACTGAAAAAGGAAATTTAATTTATTATAATATTATGCGATTGGATCGATGGAAAAGCGAACAATGTTTTTCATCACGTCTAGAATTTTCATCAAAAACATTGCAAATCTTTATTCCGCTAATAACCAAATTTAGAAAAATATATTTTAATATTTGATAACATTTTTCAATTAATATTTTCTTTCGTTCATTCTTCGTTTATTTTATTCCACCTTCCATTCAATCGCACATTTCTCCATCCAAATTCATACGTCAACTTTTGGCACAACCCCAATGAATTGTGAGGCAAATGAGCCCAACAACAGATGAGTGCCATTATCGCTGGCTTGGGAGACGAAAATGAGTGGGCTTTGTGCATTGTTTGTTCCTCCATCTTGATAGGAACGAATTAGGCCGCCGTCGAAGCTGTCCAATTCCACAATCATATCGGGAAGGCGAGAATACATTGCTTGGATGGATTCAAGTGGCAATGCCTTTAAAAATGGTTGGGAAATAGTACTATTGTTTATGGCATTATTTAAATTTTTTGAGAAAGCGCATTTTAAGGCAGAAAATGATTTTAATGTCACATTGTGTGTGGGTTGTGCCATTTATTTTCCTTCTTATTAATGAGGAAGTATGTGTAACTTATCCAGGTGAAAGTGATATACCATTGAAAAAACCCAATCTGCAAATTAGTCATCAATTAATTTTTAAAATCAAAGTAAAAATTTTAGAAGTCTTTGAATGAAATAAATTCGTATTTCTTGGAGAAAAACTAATTTATTACAAATTGTTATTATAATTTTCAACAAAAATTAAAAGGCCAATTTTTATAAGAGATTTTTTTAGAGTTTTCGAATGGCATATTACTTTTCCTAATTGGTTAATTCCTTTTTGAACTATGATCAAAATAATGGCTTAATGTCGGTATTACAAAGCTTATAAATTCAAATAAATGCCCCAAAAAAGAAATTCAAAATTTTTCTAAAAATATTAAAATTTCTGACTTAAATTAAAATTTTATTAAAAATTATCCTAAATGATCGCCTGTGGGGAATGGGAAAATATTCCCCTCTTCTATACCTGAGCCAAATAGGCACGCAGTGAAGGATGTGGGCCAAGCAAATCGAGGGGTGGCATAAAATCGGTGGCATTTCGAATATTGCCGAGGGCAACGAGCAATGTTTCACCGGAAGCACCCAATCGAATGTTATCCAAAGTGCCGGGCAAATTCTCCACAAATGTTTCGGTTGTGCCCGCCTTTGGCCCATCAAAATAATGTCGCTTAATTCGGCACATTGCCCCATCGGCCACTAAAACGGATTGGCCATCCGGATGGAGTTGGACGCCGTTGGCAAAATTCAATCCATCAACGACAGTGCGAATTGTGCTTCCATCGGTCAAATCAACTTGGAAAAGACGACCATCGTCGGGCATTTCCATAAAAATGTAATTTGGGCCGAAATTGATCCATCGATCAGAGCTAAAGCAATCAAAATTTTAATAAACGTTTTCTTTAATATTTATTATGGAATATTCTGGAAATTTTTAAATTTTTGGAAGAATTGAAAAATTGAAATCATATAATAAATTTTTTAGCATTAATTTGGCTGAAAAAGATGAATTTCGTTGATTTTATATATTTTTGTTCTGCTTTCTTGAAAATTTAACTTATTAGAAGTTATTAAATAATTTCAATAAATTGAAATTATCAAAAAATAATTAATTTGGTGAAAAATTTTTAAAGGCATATATTTAAAATATAGCTTTGCCAGAAGAGGCTAGAGCTTTTAGGCAAATATGGTTTAAAAAATGGCGATACCAAATATAGATGTTTTTTTTATTAATGGTTATTATTTTTTTGGCACTATTTTTATTTTTTTTGGCAATAAAAGTATTTTTTGGCACTAAATTATTTTTTTTTGGCAATAAAAGTATTTTTTGTCACTAAAGTATTTTTTGGCACTAAACAGTTTTTGACATTAGAAATTGGTTTTAGACCCTACAAACCTTATAACATTTTGTAGATCTCATCGAGACGCATCGAATGGTATATAATTTGTCATGGTATGGCCCAAAATTATGGTTTAAACGATTTAATACACTGGTTTAAACGATTTAATACACTTTAATTTTGTGCCAAAGCATGACAAATTATATAACAATCGATGCGTTTCGATTAGATCTACAAAATGGTATAAGGTTTGTATGGCCTAAAACTGGTTTCTAATTTATTAGAAGTCAAAAACTGTTTAGTGTCAAAAAAATATTTTCCTTTATTAATAAATAATTTTCTTATGGAATGAGGACAATTTTGAATTTTTGATAAAAATATTAAAAAGAATTTTAGCATTAAAAAATTTCGACTAAATTCTAAAATATTAATATTAATTAAATAAGGCTTAAAAATTAGTTTTATGATGATAAATTAATATATTTTAAATTTTAATATGATTAAAATTTTT
This sequence comes from Pratylenchus scribneri, assembly GCA_030063045.1. Lineage (NCBI taxonomy): Eukaryota > Metazoa > Nematoda > Chromadorea > Rhabditida > Pratylenchidae > Pratylenchus > Pratylenchus scribneri. Next base: position 458,106 of record JAQSEB010000022.1, on the reverse strand, counting down.
ACTGAAATAATTAAAAATTAAATAGAATAAAAGGAACGAACAACGAACCTGTCCGACACAAATGCCAATGTTTCATTCACCACATCAATGTCATTCAAGAACAATGGTCGACGACCATCAATTGGAGTTTGACTTGAATAAACTTGGGTGACGGTGGCATTTTCACTGTTGACTTCGACAGTGACAATGCCACCGTCACCCAAGTTTATTCAAGTCAAACTCCAATTGATGGTCGTCGACCATTGTTCTTGAATGACATTGATGTGGTGAATGAAACATTGGCATTTGTGTCGGACAGGTTCGTTGTTCGTTCCTTTTATTCTATTTAATTTTTAATTATTTCAGTAAAAATTTTAATCATATTAAAATTTAAAATATATTAATTTATCATCATAAAACTAATTTTTAAGCCTTATTTAATTAATATTAATATTTTAGAATTTAGTCGAAATTTTTTAATGCTAAAATTCTTTTTAATATTTTTATCAAAAATTCAAAATTGTCCTCATTCCATAAGAAAATTATTTATTAATAAAGGAAAATATTTTTTTGACACTAAACAGTTTTTGACTTCTAATAAATTAGAAACCAGTTTTAGGCCATACAAACCTTATACCATTTTGTAGATCTAATCGAAACGCATCGATTGTTATATAATTTGTCATGCTTTGGCACAAAATTAAAGTGTATTAAATCGTTTAAACCATTTTCCGGTTTTTGGTTTTAAACTCTAATTTTGGGCCATATCATGAAAAATTATATACCATTCGATGCGTCTCTATGAGATCTACAAAATGTTATAAGGTTTGTAGGGTCAAAAATCAGTTTCTAATGTCAAAAACTGTTAGTACCAAACAAATACTTTAGTGCCAAAAAATACTTTTATTGCCAAAAAAAATAAAAATAGTGCCAAAAAATAGTAACCATTAATAAAAAAAAAACATCTATATTGGGTATCGCCATTTTTTAAACCATATTTGCCTAAAAGCTCTAGCCTCTTCTGGCAAAGTTATATTTTAAATATATGCCTTTAAAAATGTTTCACCAAATTAATTATTTTTTGATAATTTCAATTTATTGAAATTATTTAATAACTTCTAATAAGTTAAATTTTCAAGAAAGCAGAACAAAAATATATAAAATCAACGAAATTCATCTTTTTCAGCCAAATTAATGCTAAAAAATTTATTATATTTTCAATTCTTCCAAAAATTTAAAAATTTCCAGAATATTCCATAATAAATATTAAAGAAAACGTTTATTAAAATTTTGATTGCTTTAGCTCTGATCGATGGATCAATTTCGGCCCAAATTACATTTTTATGGAAATGCCCGACGATGGTCGTCTTTTCCAAGTTGATTTGACCGATGGAAGCACAATTCGCACTGTCGTTGATGGATTGAATTTTGCCAACGGCGTCCAACTCCATCCGGATGGCCAATCCGTTTTAGTGGCCGATGGGGCAATGTGCCGAATTAAGCGACATTATTTTGATGGGCCAAAGGCGGGCACAACCGAAACATTTGTGGAGAATTTGCCCGGCACTTTGGATAACATTCGATTGGGTGCTTCCGGTGAAACATTGCTCGTTGCCCTCGGCAATATTCGAAATGCCACCGATTTTATGCCACCCCTCGATTTGCTTGGCCCACATCCTTCACTGCGTGCCTATTTGGCTCAGGTATAGAAGAGGGGAATATTTTCCCATTCCCCACAGGCGATCATTTAGGATAATTTTTAATAAAATTTTAATTTAAGTCAGATGGGCTTTTTTGCATTTTATGTGGATTTTGATTCTCTATTAAAATAAAATTAAAATTAAATTTTCTTTTATTATTTTTAATAGTTTTAAACTATTTGAAAAATTTGGGTTTTAAACCACTCCGATTCAGAAACCTATACCACGAGGCCAAATTATTTTGAAGTGAAAGGGTAAAATAGGTCAACTGAATATTGGAATAACCTTTATTTTGGCATATTGTTTGTTATATATGGTTGAATAGATCTCGAGATATAAAACTTTAAAAATTAAATTCTGAGAACTTTTCGGACACCCTAGTATTTCCTCATTAAGAAGGAAAATAAATAGCACAACCCACACACACAATGTGACATTAAAATCATTTTCTGCCTTAAAATGCGCCTTCTCAAAAAAATTTAAATAATGCCATAAACAATAGTGTATTTCCCAACCCTTTTTAAAGGCATTGCCATTTGAATCCATCCAAGCAATGTATTCTCGCCTTCCCGATATGATTGTGGAATTGGACAGCTTCGACGGCGGCCTAATTCGTTCCTATCAAGATGGAGGAACAAACAATGCACAAAGCCCACTCATTTTCGTCTCCCAAGCCAGCGATAATGGCACTCATCTGTTGTTGGGCTCATTTGCCTCACAATTCATTGGGGTTGTGCCAAAAGTTGACGTATGAATTTGGATGGAGAAATGTGCGATTGAATGGAAGGTGGAATAAAATAAACGAAGAATGAACGAAAGAAAATATTAATTGAAAAATGTTATCAAATATTAAAATATATTTTTCTAAATTTGGTTAGCGGAATAAAGATTTGCAATGTTTTTGATGAAAATTCTAGACGTGATGAAAAACATTGTTCGCTTTTCCATCGATCCAATCGCATTCACAGCGGTTCCCTCTCTTCTCCCTCCTTTCATATGGCACTCTATTATTTTGGCATTTTAGTCCAATTAATCTCATCATAACCAATATTTACCAACTTATTCTTTTTTAAAATTCAGAATAATTCTTAAAAATTCAAATCCAAATTTATTCTGCTAAAAATAAAACAAAAAAGATGCATTTATACAGTTTTTACTATTCCTAATAAATAAATTTACCCATTTAAAATGCTTCGATGATTTGTATAAAAATAAAATAAAACTAAAAATTTTATTTTTTGACCTTTTTCACAAACTCTCCCTTTAAAATTATGTTACAATTATAAACAATACAATTTTAATCGTACTAGCATAGGCTCAACGAAATTCTATTTTTTTATTTCTTTAAAAATGCGGAAATTATGATTTTAAATTATTAAACAAAATGTCCACATTATCATTTTTAATTAAAAAAAATTTATATCGCATAATTTGATATTTTTTTTTTTAAAATTTCACATTATTTTTTTTTCATCTTCATTTTTCTCAACAATTTAACAATCTTTTTCATATGATGATTTGTTGGTGAGGATTTGAATAGATAAGATCATCGAATATGTTACAATTATTTAGTGAAGTTGGTAATGAATAATGATGATAATGTGACTAATAAAATAATGTTTTCGTCAGAGAGATGTGATATTATACTAATTCCTGAACAAAATAATACCAAATGGGCAAAATGTAAGCCTTGCCTCTAATATCATATTTCTTCAATTAAAATTGTTAATATGGATGACATTTTTATCAATCTTTCTCATCTTCAAACACGATCTCCATCTGGAATGGAAAAAACAGAAAAAAAAATTAAAAATTTTTATTATTTCAAAAATTTTATTTGATAATAGAGTGAAAAGAAGTCGGTAATAGTGCAGTTTAGGCCCACCCCCTTTTTTACCAAAAAATTTTTTTATTTTATTTTTCGCTAACGTGTCTTTAGGGGTTTTTGATGGTGGGGAATCCGAATTTTGCATTATATTTCCATTATCTTTATTGGTTGAAACCGGTTTCGAAGAAATTGAACTTTTGTATTTAGGGACTTATTATACATGAATCAACGCGTTTTGATGAGCTAATCACGAATCAGTAATAGGTTTTGCATAAAACCCAAAAATAAAAAAGTTATGGTCGAAACCGGTTTGTAAACCTATACTGGTTCATGAAATTTAATTTATGAAAAATAAATGCCAAATTCGGATTCCCCACCATCGAAAACCCCTAAATACACGTTTTTAGCGAGAAATAAAATAAAATTTTTTTTGGAAAAAGGGGGGGGGGGCCTAAACTGCACTATTACCAAGAAGTCAACTTATTAACATTTTATTACTAAAAATATTTATCTTCAATTTTTTCATTTATTAACTTCCATCTTCATTCGTCCGATGTGGAAATGTGGATGCCTTTAGGCGGTTCCTTGCCAAACTTCTTGTATGCTTCCCGGAATATGGCCTCCGCTTGTTCCGTTGACATTTTGGGCAAATCCTCGCCAGGTTCCGTAAATTCGGCAAACTTTTGTTCCAAATATATTTGCATTTTCGCTGCCATCTCCTCGTCGCCATTATCACCCTGGACCAACACATTCGAATGCGACTCTTCCACTTTTGGCTGCCCAGTGCCCGGCAATCCAACGGTCACATTGTAGATTTTGCAAGACTGAAACACAGAAATGTTTGTTTATAAGGAAATTTAATTGGGAAATATTTTTAAAATACTAAAAAATTACTGAAAATGGCTAAAAAAATGCTAAAAATGCCGAAAACTATATACCGGTTTATAAATGTTTAGAATTTATCATAGACCGCCAAACCATATACCCTTCCAATAGATCTTGACGAGACACATTGTTTTTGAATGATTTGGTTTGGCTTTAATGTTATAAACCGAAAAAGAAAAACGGTTTAACACCTTTATTTTAGGCCAAAACTCGGCAAATTATATACCATTCAATCCCCTATCCTAATCTAATCACCCATAAACGGACCTTTTCAAAATCATCTGCGGAGGGATAAGCAATTAGTAACGAAATTTTTTATTAAAAAATTGGAAAGAAAACTAACGTGTGTGACGAGATATGTGTAGGGCTTTGTCAAATTCTGCTGCCGATAGACCTCATCCAGCAATGTGGCCACTGTTTCAATTGAGTTGTACATTCTGTCCAAATTTGTTTAAATAGGGTGATGAAAATTTACCAAATTCATAAAATTTGTTTAAAAAATTTCATTTCGAAAATTGGGTACTTATTTGGATTGTATCCGGCTTTTTTGTTGAAAAGGGATAAGTGAAGAAGAGTCCGTCATCAAGATTAAGATTGGGGGGGGGGGGGGTCATGAGAGGTGGTTACCTGAGTGGATATCCTATTCCTGAAAGTTCCCCTAATAAGGCAATCCTAAAGAATCCGGCCCCCCAAATTTTTTTTGCATTTTCTGGGGTTAAAAAATGATGCAGAATTCATATATGACATCCTTTTCGCCATATCTTGACATCTTGGTAAGGTAATGCCAACTTTTACCAAGAAAAAGCAAAGGGGGGACCAAGGGCATTTTTGGTGAAAATTTTTACATGGCCATATACCCGGAGTCACAATTTTTGGCGCGAATTTTGAAAATATGGTGAAAATGGGCAAAAATTACCCATCGTATGGACAAAATGGAAATACATGTATTTTGGGAATTTTATAAAAAAGGCATATATTTTGAAAAGATATTTAAATATTTTTACATTTCCATTTTAAAAATCTAGTGAAAATCTAGTGAATATAAGAATTTTTCAGAATTTCGAAAATAATTTGCAAATTTCAAATATTTTCAAAATCTTTTGGCCCAGATTTTCAATAGCTATTCAAAATACTGAGAAAAATATTTTCAAAATGGCAATCATATTCAGAATATTTCGATACATTATTTTTCAACATCTGTTCAAAATTATCTATATTGTTATAATATTCCTAAAAAGCTAACCTAAATTCAGAATATCTTTACCTGTAATAATAAATTATAATTTTTATTAAATATTTTATAAATAAATTCAAATTAAATAAAAGAATTATCATAGCTTAATCATGATCAAATTAGTTCATTGGAAAAACATAATTCTTTTTCTTTCCATCATATCCATCGTACTGAGCCATAAGACCTTTTGTAGAGACTTAATTGAATAAGATGAACTAAAATTTGCATATGATTATTTCGATAATTTTTCTATAAAATAAACCTGGCCATAATCCTCTTATCTACGAAAGAATTGTAAATAAAGCATTTTGCTGGTGTTCCATCCATTCAAGATTTTGCCAGAATTTTTTCCGAGAAATTCATAAACACACAAATTTATTGCAATTGAGAATTCTAGAATAAAAAAGATTATTTATCTAATATTTTAAAGCTCAATCTATTTTTCACCAAATTTATTGAATTTTAATAAAATAATATATTAGATTTCATTTGCTCTTCTTAATTCGAGTCTCTATTAGATATTTATATTCAAAAGCTTCCTGTTTTGATCTATATTTTATTTTTCATAATTAATTCCATTTCAAAAAAACATTCTCCTAAAAACCATATAGTTTATCCATAAAAACTTTTTTTAATCCCAAAAATTTTGTATACCCTTAAAATTTGTTACTCAATAGCGAAACCATAAAACCTTTAATATTTTTGGCCCAAAATTGAAAATACCATAGATTTTCCGAAATGTTAAAAACTTTAAGGTTCAAGTTTTGTTAATTTTAATATTTGAAAAAATTAAATAAAACCTGCGTAACTTTTAATCCTGGTAGCAAATCACCAGTGCAGATTTAAAATTTTCCCATTTTGCAGCATCTTCAGAACCATTTCCCATGAAGTTAACAATATAAAAGATTTGAAAAATAGAAAGTTTGTAGAATTTAAAAACTTACAATTACTTAAATCGTTTGAGTTGAAGCCCATGATGTCACTAAAATTTGTCAATTTTTTTCAAATTCCATAGTTTGCAGAAATCTCTTGTGATTTTCATCTTTTGTACTTTTAAAAATTGAAGGGCAATTGCAGATTTCAATTTATTGTCACGCAACTGAATTATCCTTATTTTAATATTTATCAAAAAATTCTTACATCCCGAACAAAAGTTATAGAATAGTCACCATACTTTGTAAGAAGAATTGAGCGAAAAGTGGTCCTTCTTTATTTCTTGTGCACATAATATTTGTTCATCAGTGAAGTTTGATCTTTTTAAATTATTGAAATTAATTAAAATTTAGAATAAAATGACCTGTTTAAATCTTGGTATCCCTAATCCACCATGTCCAATGAGAATTTTAAAGCGTCGCATATTGTTGAGAATTTTTCGATTGAGAATTCTTGCTTTATATTATAAAATTCTTGACAATTTAGAGTTCTCATCCAATCTTCAATTTGTTTTAAAGCCGAAGATGAATGTAATTTTGCTCCAACAAAACTCGCAACTGAAATTTAAAAATAAATAGAAAAAATAAATAAAAGAGTTACGAAAAAACAAGAATTAGAAATGGAAGAGCCAAATTTTCTGCTGCAATTGACCAAATATAAATGCAGATTTGCTTTATAGATCCAATAGAATTCACTTAAAAATAATAGATTTTTATCAAATATTTGGAACATAAAAAACCTTAATTTCGCATTTTGGGAAAATATATGCCGGTGGTACTTTCATTCCTAGAATTTTTGCGCTGTTATCAACAACAATTTGAATGACCCGAACATAAAAAGAAAAAAAATTATTATAGTAATTTAATATAAACCTTGAATTTTAGACTATGGATTTTGGGCTTCTCTTGTCGATAAATTCATGAATTTGGCCAAATTGTTCTAAAGAATTCATCCCATTCCGGATTAGTTTCATCGACACTAAATATTTAATTATTTTTTTTTAAATCTTACTTTAATTCTCATTAAATATCACCACCGAGCAAGAGTCCGATTCGATTTCATTGACTTCATCGACATCGGTGCTCATAAAAATGAAAGAGCTGGTATCAGACATTCCATCTTCTTCTTTGATTTCTCATCATATCATTTTGAATTTTTTATTTTTTAGTTTTAAAGATTCATTTTTTAAACCTTGAATTTTTCGTCCACCTCCATTGCAAATTTTCGATCCTGAAGATTTTCCAAATCTGTTATTGGGTTGGCGAGCATTCCATCCTTTAAATTTTTATCAGCTTTAGTGTTTAATTGAAATTACCTGAGAATTATTTTCGTTGCAGTCTTCTTTCCATGGTAGTTTTTGTCATAGAATTCCTCATCATCACTCGATTTGATGTTTTCGAAGACATTAAAATTTTTATAAATATTTCTATTTTCTTAAACCTGTTTATCCTCATATTCAGAGTTCCATTTGCATGGTAATTTGTAAAGATTGTAGAAGATCAGACATGCCAGAAAAACATTGTTAAATTCAATTCTGGTGGTGCCTTCTTGGACAGTTGTGAAGACTTATTGACTTAAAATCTCAGTTTAAAATGTTTTTATATTAATAATTAAACCTGTTAATGTATTATGTTTGGACGCTTTCCTGTGATTCTCCCAAAATGCTCTGAGATTTTTGGGCTCTGGATTATTTGCAATCGCCATGATCGCTTCGAAATTTCCTTATCATCAGCAAGAATTGAGGAGAGAGCAAATTTCGAATAGCAAGCATTCATCCCAGATCAGGCAGAACATTCTCTAAATCATAAGTATCCTTTAATTTGTAATTTTACTACTTTTATTATGTTTACAATTACCTCAATTATATCCCTGCTTAAATCCATTTTGACGAGAATTCTTTGATAGAATTAAATTTAGTCCGAAGAATTCAATTAATAGAATTTAATCTTTTATTTAGACTTCGAAAAGTTTCTTTCAATTAATTTTACTATTTGTTTTGCTTTTATCGATTTCGATAACTTTGGTGAATTTCTTCTAATTCTCTGACTATGTTCTCTCTCACTTTTCATGTATGATTTATATAGTTATTATTTCTTATTAGCTCTTAATTAAGATATTTTTGCAAAAATATCTACATAATAAATGCTTACTTGTTTTTTTGATATTTAATTATTCTGAAATGTAAACTTTTAATATTAAAGGTTATAAAAACTTTGTTTGTAATACATGGTTAAAAATTAATAAAATCGAAAATAAAACGATAAAATATTTATACAATTTCTCAAATAAAAAAATAAAATCAATTTTTAGTCTAGCTAAATTCTCTCAATTATTTGGCAATTCGTAAGTGAAACAAATTGCAAAATGTCAAAGACTGATAAAGAAGGCGGAGGAATTCTAAATCAGAAATCAAGGCGAAACGAGGTAAAATAAATATAATTAATAATTAAATATAAAATAATATTTAGCGACCGCGTATTTTGCCAAACGGAGAAGAAAATGATATGAACTTCAATCTGGAAGATTCTGTGGTGGAAAGTTCTGAAAGCAAGAATTAGAAGAATTTGCAAAGAACTGTCTGGAAATATGTTAGAAATGATGGAAATGATCTATTTAATTTATTCAAATATAATTCTCCAAAATCTTCCAAAAATATTCACCATAACAAATCTCGCAAAAATTGTTCTCAAATTCAAATTATACACCGATTTTTTTAAATATCTCATCTGCCAGGTCAAAAACTCCACAATATAATAATCTGCTAGTTTTCTTCTACCTAATTGTTATCCTCAAAAAAATCATCCCAATAATATTTGTCTCCAAAAATCAACATAAATTCATTTTGCTTCTCTTATTTTTCATCTAAATATTATTTTTGATCCGATATTCTGGCGAAAATCAAGCAAAATTATTTAAATTTATCAACAATTATTTAATTTTGATAAAAAAATCCTACTAAAACTTCCAATTTATATTCCTTTTTAGGGATTTAAATATTCTTATTTTTTTGGAAAAAAAATTAAATTTTGAAAAAATAGTGAAAATTTTGGAGTAATAATTTTCAAAAATTAAAAATTTTCTAAAATATACTAAAAAAGATACTCCTTTTTACTCTGTATTTTGGGTCTTATTTTCAAAAGCTTATCAAAATGACTACAAATATAAATTTTCAAAATTATAAAATTCTCAAAATGTTTTCTGGATTTTAATAATTTTAAGAATATTATTAGAATTCATGTATTTTCACGTAATTTTGTAAATATGTAAAATTTTGAACATATTTTTTTCCTTTTATGTTCAATATCTTTTGAATTTTTTTTGACATAGATTTTCAGAATTTTATTCATTTCTAAGATATTTTAACAATTTATCTGTGCTCAATATATATTGAGGAGTTTTTCCATTTTTAAAAAATTTTCACAATTTCAACGAAATTTTCAAAATATTTTGCGCATATTTTTTTTGTGACTCCGGGTAATACCTCAATCAACGCAGCTCGTCGAGCTGAAGCAAATGGTACCATTTTTATTGAATAATATTGCATTTTACGCTAATTATAAATCAAAATATGTTACCAAGAAGTCTTAACTTGCCAATAACTGCATATTACCCTATAAAAATGGTACCTTTCGATTAAGCTCATTGAGCTGCGTCGAATGAGCTATTATATGGCCATATAAAAATTTTCAACCAAAATGCCCTTAGTCCCCTCTTTGCTTTTTCTTGGTAAAATTCGGCATTACCTTACCAAGATGACAAGATATGGCGAAAAGGATGTCAGATTCGTACTCTACGCCCCCGATTACCCTTAGAAATAAATTTAAAAAAAAAATTTGAGGGGCCGGATTCTTTAGGATTGCCTTCCCTAATGACACTTAACCTAATCCTGCCCGATGACTTCCATAGGAGGGACCTTTCACTTTTCCCTTAACTTTTCGTGGGAGAGCATCGAAAAGTACCGTCCGTATTTTACTACATTTTTCTCGTAGATATTTTGGTATATTTATCCCCATTCTTACGAATTTGCCAAAATTTAAAAGAAAGAAATATTTATGTAGCAGAAAACCAAACCTCAATTGGGCCGAATTCATTTTTTCAATAGCCATAAAAAATTGATTGTACACACATTGGGGGCCCTGAAAGCCAATGACGAATTGATTTTTGCCATCATTCATCGGATTGAACACGAACATTATGGATTCTTCCATCACTGAAAAATCCAATTTAAAATGGAATGGACAATTAAAATAAAGAACTTACACTTTGTTTCGGCCATCGGAAATTTCTGAAATATCAGGATCAGGGATGGGATCGATTTTCGATTAATTTTATTTCGTTCCAAAATTTTTGACCCTACGAAATTACGATTTTCGAATTAAGATTTTCGAAAAATTTTTGACTACCCAAAATTATGATTTTGGATTTTCGAAAAATTTTTTGGATTTTTGAAAAATTTTTGACCCTGTAAAATTACGATTTTCGATTTTTTTGAACACATCGATCCCATCCCTGATCAGGATTTGAAGGAATAAAATATAAAAATTTGAGCTAAAAGATATAAAATGTCAAAAAAATTGATGAAGGAAAATGCAATTAAAAAGGCCAATGAAAAATCATTTTTTATAAAATAATTCCGGCCCTTTAAAATATAAAAAAATATGGAAAAAATGTCGAAGATGAAAGAAAATTGTGACGAAGCGAAAGAAGAATGTGCAAAGAAATTGAAAAAATGATTCATTTTGATTATTCAAAACGGAGGAAAAGCCATTTTTCCTCAGGCTTCATCATTTTTCAACATTTTTGAACGGAATAAAGCAAGAAAATCGCTCATTCGACCATTTTCCTTCGCTTGAATTCTCCTTAAAAAGGCCAAAAAGCCTTGGAAAATATTGAAAATTTGGGAAAGAGGCTCAAGTGTATCTGATTGTGAATAGACAATAGATTGGGATAGTATTTGAGGAATAATTAGAAAAGAATTTAGCGATTCTAATCGGTATATTGAGAATATATCACTACTGTTCATTAAATTTAACCGCAATTCAAATGATTGAGTTTTAAGGCAATTCATAGAGGTAAACTTCAATGAGATAATATTAATTTGGCGAAAAAAATATTTAATTTGGCGAAAAGTTAATTTATACTTAATTTGGCGAAAAAAACACTGAATTTGGCGACAAATATACTTAATTTGGCGAAAACAATAAAAATATAAAATCGCTCGTTATAAACAATGCAAACCGGTTTGAAATGAACAAAAATTGGTTTAATAAACTAAAAATTGATGGAATATTAAATATTTTTGCTAAAACGAAATTGAACATTAATAATTTATGGAAATTGAATGAAAATTGAGGGAATGATGATAATATGGGAAGGGAATAAGCCATCTACAAATGGAGCCATGCTCTCCTGGAATGGAAAAGGTTCAAGAATCGCCGCTAATCACCAAGAAAAGTTCTGTTATTAAAATGCTAATTATAACATAAACCAAATCCAATAGCCCATATACAGAAAATAAGATAAAATATTTATTCGTACGATTTTTAATAATCAAAAATATAAGTTGAGCAATAATTAAACTAGAATAGGCCAATCGGATTGAATAGTTCGATCCTTCAAAACGGGCTCTTCACAATCAGCCGAAACTGTTTTTGCTCTTAAAATTTTAAATTAATTATTTAATTATAATGCGTATTTTAACTGTAAAACGAGTTGGACGGTGCTTGTGGCCACGGCTCGTGCCTTTCGATTGAGTTCATCGTGGAACGACCGTTCTTCTTCTGTCCTCTCCTGCATTGTGCTGATCACATCGTGCGAAAGTTCACCGACTCTACTGGCCGCCGATAAAATATTTGCTCTTTTTTCTTGCCGTTCCGGATGAACTTTGTCCACAAATTCCCCAAATGCTCCGCATAATTTTCTGGCCGCATCCACCAAATCACCGGCACGGTGTTTCGTCGGGCATAAGGGCGGCCAATTCGCGAACTCCTCGACCCATTTCGGGCAAATTTGAGCCAATTGTTGCGATTGCATTCCCAACTCGAATGTCCACCGTGGATTCCTCGGGAATAGCCGTAAGTTGAACAACCTAAATATTAATGTGTTAAATTGATTTACTATGTGAATATTTACTTCAGCAGTGGCTGCGCCCATTGCCGCTAATCGGTCCCCAACTGCCTCCTTTTCGACCTCCACTCTCCAATGGCGTTGAGTTTCACCAAATCTGGGCAAATCAATTTGTGGTGGTTTTGCAATTTCCTCCTCAGCCTCCTCAACAGCAGGAATTCTTTAATTTAAATAACCAAAATGAATAATAATTAAATTAATTCTTACGTTGCTTCAATTGTCCCAATCAGTGCCCGTTGACTTCGTTCGCGTGCATCCATATAACGAACTCTTTCCCCTCTGGGCATCTCTTGGCCAATGATCATTCCACTCACTCCGCCATATTGTGGCGCTCTTGTCGGTGTTCCGGCTGTGGATCGCAACACTCCAAACCAGAGAATATTCGTCATGATTGGCTATTCGCATTTCTGAATTAAATATAATTATAAATTTTTAGAACAATAATTTTAAACTTATACGCTAACCTTGTCCATTTATCTTCAGTTTTGAGCCATGTTTGCCAAGCAGCTTCGTTTGTAAATTGATTTAATTCGAAATATTCGTTCCTTCTTCGCTTTGGTGTTGAATTTTCACTAACATTTTCTTGATCATCAGCTTCAAAATTATTAATTATGTAATTTTGGTTTTCAAATTCCATTTATCTATAAATATTTTACAAAATAAATTATTATAAAACGGTTTGGGATGCAACGAAACCGGTTTGCATTGTTTATAACGAGCGATTTTATATTTTTATTGTTTTCGCCAAATTAAGTATATTTTTCGCCTTTACCTACCTAACCCTAAACCCTACTAACCATAAATCCTACCCTACCCCTAAAATCCATCAGACCCAGCCAAAATTTTCAAATTAAAAATTTTCTGAAGAAAAATTTCAACCAAAAAATGGCCGCGCATCGAAAAATTTTAATATCCTACAAAAAATTGGTCAAAATTTCCCTATCGAACCCCATTTTCCTTGAAAAATCCAATAATATGGGGTGCATATTCACCCCGCGGGGGTGCGAGGGCGCGGGGGTGACTCTTGCGGGTACAGGGGTGAGACCCAAAAAGTGCGGGGATCCCGGTCGGGGGTGACCCCCACGCGGGTGCGCAACCCTAATCCTAACCTAACCTACTCTAAATAAGGTTTGTTTGTCAAGATCACTAATGGGGTGGTTTAGGGTAGGGTAGGATTAGGTTAGGTAAGAGACGGATGAGTTTTAGGGGTAGGATAGAGTTAGGTTAGGGATAGGTTAGGTTAGACTTTAAGGTTTAGAATTACTTCTCATGCTATTTTCACAGCCATAAAGTACAGCAGGGGAGGCAGAATAATGAATTTTCAGCTGCCCCCTTCCCTCTTAAAATTTTGTCCTCCCCCCCCCCCCCCCCCCCCCCCCGTTAGCAGAAGAGTACCGGCTTTTTTTTTATTTATCATTGCAGTTTTTTGGATGGTCGAGTAATGCAATTCATTGAATGCATTCAATCAAAGTTTGAAGAAGATGGAATTATATTGAAATTTAATCGTATTAATATTCAAATGTGCCATACAATGGAGCAAATTGGCCAATTGCAGCGTTTGTTTGAAATATTGGCACAAAATGCCATTTCATTCTGCAATGGACCATTCCTTGATTCCTTTCGCTATTATCATTATGATGATCTTCCATCACAAGTTGGGAAGATTGGTGAGCGTGAAATGGATATCGATTTGTTGGTCCAATGGTTGAACAAAGCACGCCCTGATCAGAAGCCAAAATTTCTTAAATTTATGTTACACATTGGAGAAAAAAAGGCAAAATCCATTCTTATTGACCGAATCAAAGAGGTTATTATTACTTTAGGCAAAAGTTCGGTTGACAATTGGCCTTTTTAAATTTTTTTTTCGATTTTTTTAACTCAAAATGCCAGATAAGGAGATATGGGAGGGGGTTTTGAGGTCGGGAAAATCATAGCATTGGTTTTGAATTCTGCTCACTGCAAACGGTTCAAAAACCGGTTCAAATTTTTTAATTTTGTTGTCGTTATTGATCTACTTTATTATGTTAGACATTTTAAACAAAATAATAAGAAAAAAAACTAATACGATAATCGGATTCCCTGACCTGGAAAACCTCTTATTTTACATTATATAAGAAAAAAAAAATCGAAAAAAAATTTCAAAAAGGGAGTGGGTGCTGGGTGGGTACCAATTTAACTTTTACCGTTACTTTTTTTAAATTTTAATTAAATTATTTTTTGAAATAATATTAATTTTGTCCAAAATCTTTCGTATCGAAAAATAATATATTTTTGAGGCCATATAATTTGGCCCTAACTAGGGAATTTAGGGTTAGGGTTAGGGTTCAAGGCAAGATGTGATTAGGGTTTAGGGCTAGGGTTAAGGGATCTTAAAGAAGTCTGTTTGGCCAAGTTATATGGCCTAAAAAATATATTATTTTTCGAAGTGAAAGATTTTGGACAAATTCAGTGTGTTTTTTTGGACAAATTAATTGACTACCTTATTTTTTTAGCAATTTATTGGCGCAATTCAATGTGCCAATTTCTTAATACCATTCAGAAGTGGGCTCAGCAGAAGACAGCTACCAAATTTCATTATGGAAAATGAACTAACTGGAGAAGTGCTTGCACTTTACACAAATCCAAATGCAAATCAATATACATGGGCACCGCGCCAAATTCTTGTTCGACACCCAAAAGGCCAGGAACATTTAAGGGCCATTTGGGAGGAAAAATTGCAACAGCTGGATAATTTGCCATACGTCTTTGTAGAAATCGCAGGAATCGGAGTAAAAAATAAATATATTTTTAAATTAATTTTTGGAAATCCTTAATTAGAAGTTATATCTGAAAATTTTTTTTTAGATTTTTCAAAAATTTGTTTCTGGAGGTTTTCGGGGGCCTAGAATACGAATTTAACATCCATTTTTTTTATATTTTGCCATCTTGGTAAGTTAATACCGACTTCTAAAGGAGGGACCAAGGGCATTGCATTTTTGGTGAAAATTTTTACCATAAGAATATTATAGAGCTCAATCAACGCAGCTCATCGTGCTGAATCGAATGGTAACATTTTTATAAGTTAATATACAAATTTAGCAACTTAGACCGATGTAAAAATTTTCATCAAAAGTGCCCTTTGTCCCTCTTTGCTTTTTCATGGTAAAATTTGGCATTATCTTGATTTCAGATTTGTGTTTTATGCGCCCGAAAACCCCCAGAAACAAATTTTTGAAAAAATCTAAAAATTTTCTAACACCAATTCTTAAGTATTGCCAATATTTTATAAATTTAGGAATTCTGAAAGTTCAAATCTACCGGAACACAAGAGAATTGAGAAAAGGAAGAAACAAATAACAATACAAAAAACAATAATAAATAATTTGAATTTGATTATAAATTAATTCCATCGTTTTTGGGCATCAATACACATCCATAAATCAATACTACACCTATTTATTATTTAATTTGTTTGATTTTTCAATTCATTTAAATCTGCTGTTTGAATAAAATATAAATCAATCGATTTATTTTAATAGAATTATTTTCTTTTTTACAATTCAAATTTAAGGGAAACTTTATTAGCCCAAAAATATTTAAAATATGATGATGGTTGCGAATTTTCCATTGGGCAAAATGTGTAATTTATAATTGTCAATCATTCATTTAATTCAGAAAATTTTTGAATTAGAATATTTGCTATAGTAGTATATAATAAAAGGTATTTTGATGAGATAATATTAATTTGGCAACAAAAACACTGTATTT
The DNA here is from genome assembly GCA_030063045.1 of Pratylenchus scribneri. NCBI lineage: Eukaryota > Metazoa > Nematoda > Chromadorea > Rhabditida > Pratylenchidae > Pratylenchus > Pratylenchus scribneri. The sequence continues at coordinate 441,674 of JAQSEB010000022.1, read as the reverse complement.
GGCGAAAATTTTTCGTGTCGAAAAGTATTATATTTTTGGGGCCATTATAACTTAGCCCTAACTAGGGGGTTTAGGGTTAGGGTTCAGGGCAAGATGTGATTAGGGTCTAATAAGGGCTAGTGGTTTAGGGAATCTTAAAAAAGTCTGATTTGGCCAATTATATGGCCTAAAAATAAATTATTTTTCGAAGTGAAAGATTTTGGTCAAATTCAGTGGTTTTTTTTGGACAAATTAAATGACTTCCCCGTTTTTTGATGAAAAATTAAGTTCTTTTTTGCCGAATATTTTCTTTTGCCCAAAGATAATTTTTTTTGAGGATAACAATTTAGTGATTGATCCTAGACCCCCCAACCTTATATCCACTTGATAGAACTCATCGAGAAGCATTGTTTGATAATGATTTCCTTTTGGGTTAAACTAATGATAAAGTAGTTTTGAACCAGAAAACCGAAGAACAGTTCAAAAGATTTAATACCCTTAATTTTTTAATAAATACATGAAAGTTTATATACCAGTCGATAAGTCTTGATGAAAATTTTACTTTGTGACCGATCAGGGCTAGTGATAGCTGATAGGATACCTCACAAGGGAAGGAACCCAACTGAATGTGGGACTTTGAAACGAGACCTAGCTATTTTTGTAGTTTATATATGGGTTACCGTCAAAAGTGAAGTCCTTTTTTCCTTAATGGACCTCCCCTCTGAGATATGGCCATAAAACATGCTTTATCTGCATATTTGGCCCTAATTCATATCTCTTTATTAAATGAAGAAATTAGATCTATCTAAATGTCATTTTGTAGACAATGTCTAAAAATTTTTTGAAATTTTTTATCGATTTTTTCTAAAAATACCAAATTTGGCCAATTTTCAATAGGCCATAACTCGGTTAAATGGAATTATTGGACTTTTACCCAGTTATCTTTTATGATCACCATATCATAAAGTTTCTCTATGCAAAATTTCAAAATTTTTCGTCAACCTGAAAATTCATGGCATTTTGCATATCACACAGGCTTAGCATAGCGAAATCTCGAGAATTTTCAAGTTGACGAAAAATTTTAAAATTTTGCATAGAGAAACTTTATGATATGGTGATCAAAAAAGATAATTGGGCTAAAGTCCAATAATTCCAGCAGATGAGTCAATCAAACTATAGTGGTGGGTGAAGTGGCGGAGAGTTGCTTTTCATTATTGCCTCAAAATTTGAAGTTCCAATATCTATCTCTCTAGCTTCTCGACTCACTCTATCAGTGCCGTTCATTCTCCCAATCAATCCATCGATTTTTTCTATTTTTGATTGATCCCATGTGAAGCTTACGTGCGCTTTTGGGCCAAATTCAACTGGATGTTCGCATAGTTTTGTTTGCACCATCTAAAAAACCGGTTATTTTTGATTCAAAAATGAAAGAGTGACGAATTTATGCTTTGCTCTTAATGGCTCATATATTTTTTATACATAAAAGTTTTAAAAAGTTTAATTTTTATAAATTTTAATCAATCGTCCATTTGGCCATCGCCCACCTATTGTCGCGGATCCAAGGATCCGGACGAGGATTTTTAATTCTCTAATTTTTGGTTAATTCTATTATTGGTCCATCAAATTTTTGGCTTTTTATTTTTCATTATTTTATTAATCAATTCTTTTATTTAATCATTTTCTTCACTTTCTCACACTTTCTTTTATTCCATAAAGATTGTTATCATCATTTCCCCCAGGCAATGTTCCCCCATTAAATGATCAATTCCACAAATTCAATTCCATCAACTTGGGAATTGCAGATATTATTTTGGTAATTTAGTCTGGTTTGGTTGGTTCGGCACAACACATTGTTTCTTTGAAATCCGTCACCTATTTTTTGCCAACATTTTTTTCAGATTTCAGTCAACATCGAAATAGATGTTGGTTATGAGATGGATCGCCCGCCTTCCATCCGATTTGCGCTGTTATCGATTTGTTGGCCATATCCAAAAAATGAATTTGGATAGTCCCTTTATAATCAACATTTTTATTAAATTTTTAGATGACATTTCCAATTCTTTTTTTTTTTTGACTAATTCTTAAAATTTTATTTTATTCTCATATAAAAATATTAAAATTTGATTTAATTTTTATTCATTTAAAATATTCTCACTCAGCCAAATTTTTTCTTTGTACCTTTTAATCGGTTATTTTTGATTCAAAAAATGACAGCATTAATATAGTAATAGATTTGTGCTCATCTCACCAAGACTAATCTATTGATATATATATTATATCAATAAAAAGTTTAAAAAGAAATTTTCATCAGTCGCCAAATTACCCAGTCGCCCAACAAGCCATCGCCCAAACCCCAAATAAAGGCATACCACCTATACATATACCTATATACCTACCCATTTTGCCAGCATTTCTTTCGGATTTCAGTCAACAGGGAAATATAGATAGTATTGGATTGGTTGATGAGGTGGGTCGCCCCGCCTTCCCACTGATTGCGCTGTAATCGATTTATTGGCCATATCTTAAAAAAGGTGAATTTGGATGCCCCACCTTGTTGTTGTCCCTGTCGAGTGGATTTTATAAGCAAAAATTTTGAGCTCATTCCATCATTTTCAATTCATTTTTTTATTTCCCATATTCTCTTATAAAAATAAAAAATAAATACTGGTTCTTTCCTTCCTCTCTCTCTCCCCAAAATGAGAATAAAATATGTTGCGGCCGATTTGGGAAAATTAGCCATTCCCAGAAATGGCCAGTTTTACAGGCTGGCCTGTTTGGGGTATCTCGGCTTCTACCTTCTAGTCATCTTACAGACTTGAGAAGAGTAGGCTCATTCGATTCGGCATGGTCAATTTACTTTATAAAATTTCAATTTCAGACATCCCTAACCCCTTGCCCTATCCCTACTCTAACCCTAGAATCCAAGCCGGCACTACCCTAACCCTAACGCTAGCCCTAAACCGGTCTAAAATTGAAATTTCATAGAATCGAATGAGCCCAATCTCGTGACTGAATGATGCCTAAAAACCGAGATTCTCCAAACCGGCCAATTCCCCAAGTTGTCCATGCCATATATAATAAGATCTAAATACCATCAATTTCAGAAGCAATGGAAAAACTGGGAATTTCCTTACCACGGAATTCTGTATTGCTTCTTTTGTTCCTAATACTACAAAATGTATCGGCGCCGCCAAAAGATTCAACTGGGAGTAGTTCAAAAACGATTTATTGGGCCGTGGCAAAGGGTGGCCGAGAGAAAGGAATTTACAATACATGGCAAGATTGTTTGGGAAATATCCTTGGTTACCCGGATGCATATATGCGTACATTCGATAATTTGGCAAATGCACGAAAATTTATGGAAAATCCACATAATTTTGAAATTTCGTTGGAGGGCAGTAGTCAATCTGCTGGTCAGCCGGCATATTTCTACAAGGATGTCCGTGCCGTCTACACTGATGGCTCTACTGAAAAAGACCAAACTTCCATTGGAGTGTTCTGGGGCGATGGTGATCAAAGGAATATTGGAGAATTGGTTAAAGATGCAAAACCGGACAGTGGCGAATTACATGCTATAATTAAGGCAATGGAAATTGGCCTACAATTGAATTTGAATGGATTAGCCATTATGACAGATTATCGAAATGGCATAATGGTGATCAAAAACCATTTGGAAAATTTGAAAGGCATGAAATTTTTTACGCAAAATTTTTCTTAAAAAAATGAACATTTGTGATTTTTATACAAAATCATTAAAACGAGCGTTGGGATGCCGCTTCGCGGCATCCCAACGCTCGCTAAAACTTTTAAAAAAAATGAAAGCTTAAAATTCTCAACTTTCAATTATGTTTAAATAGAATAATGGAAAATAAAGATTCCTGAACATTGTTTAAACTTCAAACCTATGCCTCTAATTAATCATTTCTATATTCATTCCTTCATCAAATTCATCTTATTTCATCTACAACATTCTCGACTATTCCCAAAGCTTTTTTCACTTCATTCTCGACTATTCCCGACTTTTTTTCACTTCATTCTCGACTATTCCCGATTTTTTTTCACTTCATTCTTGACTATTCCTGGCTTTTTTCACTTCATTCTCGACTATTCCCAAAGCTTTTTTCACTTCATTCTCGACTATTCCCGACTTTTTTTCACTTCATTCTCGACTATTCCCGATTTTTTTTCACTTCATTCTTGACTATTCCTGGCTTTTTTCACTTCATTCTCGACTATTCCCGGCTTTTTTCACTTCATTCTCGATCATTCTCGGTATTATACCTTTCATTCTCGACCATTCCCGGCTTTTTTCACTTCATTCTCGATCATTCCCGGCATTATACCTTTCATTCTCGACCATTCCTGGCTTTTTTCACTTCATTCTCGACTATTCCCGGCTTTTTTCACTTCATTCTCGACTATTCCCGGCTTTTTTCACTTCATTCTCGATCATTCCCGGCATTATACCTTTCATTCTCGACCATTCCTGGCTTTTTTCACTTCATTCTCGACCATTCCCGGCTTTTTACCCTTCATTCTCGACCATTCCCAGCTTTTTACCCTTCATTCTCGACCATTCCCAGCTTTTTACCCTTCATTCTCGCCCATTCCCAGCTTTTTCATTTCATTCTTGACCATTTCCGGCTCTTTACCTTCATTCTCGACTATTCCCCGCTTTTTCATTTCATTCTTGACCATTTCCGGCTCTTTACCTTCATTCTCGACTATTCCCCGCTTTTACATTTCATTCTCGATCATTCCCGTCATTTTCCATTAATGTTCTAAAATTCTCATACAATTCTGTGTATTTACTATTTCATTCTCGTCAAATCCTTGAATTTTCCTCCTCATTTTCAATAAATTCTATCATTTCCCCATAATTCTCAATACTCATTCCATGAATTACCCCTCTTTCCCATTAAAATACTAAATAATTATAATTACTCATTCCCGGTTTTTCTTTTAAAAGTATTATTAACGATATTCCAATGTATTAAATGTTTAAGGGAGCGCCCGGTCGCCGCTGCGCGGCTCCCGGCCGCTCCCGAGTTTATTTTATATAATTAACATATTAATAATTGATATTTTTTGCTTATTTTTTTAAATTATTTTTCTTAATCATTATTCTTTAAGCCGATCTTTATATTTTCCATTTAATTTTATTTATTTCACGAAGCCATTTGTTTTATCTTTATTCATATTGTCTATAAAATATTTTTCTTTAATTCTTCATTGCATCATTTAATTTTTGGACAAAAAGTTCAAAAAATTAAAAAAAAACAAAACGCCAAAGATAAAATATTCAAATGTTTCTTTGTCCCGGACATCTCCATTTAATATATTTAGATGGATAAATATTAGAGGATAAAATAATTAAATTTAAGAACTGTAAATCCTCTATTAATATCCTTCCCTCTATTAGAAGCCCCAAATTTACAGCCTCCCCTCTATTTGCAGCCCCTCAAAAAAATTTTTCCTACTTTTATTTGATGAATTGAAGTTTTTAGTCGAAAAAACATGTTGTAGGTTAGGACCGGCATAGGTTTAGGGTTATGGTTAGGGCTAGGGCTAAGGTTCGGTGCTCTGCTTCTTAAAGCGAGAGATTGTGTTAATTTCAGTTTTGACTAGTTAATTTCAATTTTAACTGAAATTTCAGTTTTACGCTAACATATATATAAATTAAAAAATTTTTTGTAATAAAAATTTCGGGAAAAGTATTTTAATGATAATTTTTTTGGGGTGGGGGAGGAAGATTTTTGGAGGAGAAGTTTTTTGGAAAATAAAAGATTATCACAATTTAAAGACGACGACGATGAATGGCGAAATGCCCAAGGCATTCGCATTGCTCCTGCGCACATTGAATTGTATCGGAAAATAAAAGTGCTTCGTCAACATTACCTTAATCGAGGTCTTCCCGTTTATTTTGTCAAAGTAGATGCCCATTCCGGTGACTATGGCAATAATCAGGCGGATCGATTGGCCAGAAAGGCGCGCAATGCGATATCGTATTATGTGGTGCCATATTACGGTAAGATATGTGGAAAATGTTGTGGTCGGTTAATTTTTAAAATATTAATTTATCTATAACAACTTTTGTTTTTGGTCTATACAATTAGTTGGCTATAAGGCTAGTTATTAGAAATGGAAATCGGCTGTAATATTTAAAACAGATGGATTGAATTGTTATCAAAATTATTTTTTTACAGGTATTTATACAAGTAATGAGCATGCTAAAGGGACTGGAGGGAGGGGTAAAAAGAGTTACAAGAATCTAACAAATGCTATTGATCAATATCTAAAGACAAGTACAAGCAATTAATCAATGACATTGGAAATTGAAAGGGAGCAAAGTGATTTGAATGATGACAATATACATCCCTAATCGAAAAACGAAAATACATCCCTAATCGAAAATACATTCACAATCGAAAATACATCCCCAATTGAAAATACATCCCCAATCGAAAATACATTCCCAATCGAAAATATATTCCTTATCGAAAATATATTCCCAATCGAAAATACATTCCTAATCGAATACATTCCCAATCGAAAACACAATTACACAATCGAAAACACATTTACAATCGAAAACACATTTACAATCGAAAACACATTTACAATCGAAAACACATTTACAATCGAAAATAGAATTACAATCAAAAACACATTACAATTGAAAACACAATTACAATTGAAAACACAATTACAATCGAAAACACAATTACAATCAAAAACACATTACAATTGAAAACACAATTACAATTGAAAACACAATTACAATCGAAAACACAATTACAATCAAAAACACAATTACAATCGAAAACATAATTACAATCAAAAACACATTTACAATCAAAAACACAATTACAATCAAAAACACAATTACAATCAAAAACACATTTACAATCAAAAACACAATTACAATCAAAAACACATTTACAATCAAAAACACAATTACAATCGAAAACACATTTACAATCAAAATTACAATTACAATCAAAAACATAATTACAATCGAAAACACATTTACAATTGAAAACACATTTCTTTTACATACATATTTCAATTTCTTAGAATTGTTTTTTAAATTAATTAATTAGTCATGTTTTAGGGAGGTGTCTTTATTATATAAAAAAATGCGGATTGAAATTGCACACTCAAATTAATATTTGATTGGTATCGGTAAATTAAATTAAATAATGTCCAATGAAGAAAATTTCGGATGTGTCACATTTAAAATTACAATCAAATGTTGTCAATATTTAAATAAAAAAAAAATTAATTTTACTCCATTTTACTTCTCCTTTTCACTCAATTCTCATTCAAATGATTCTTCTCTTCTTCTTTGTGGTCTGCGCTTCTTCCAACAATTCATCATCGTCCCCATCCGCCGATGATGCAAATGATTGCCGGCGAGTTGGTTTAATCCGTCGGCCAGAAGAAGTAAAGATTTGTTGCGCTGGTACCGCTGATGATGAGGTAGAAGGTTGCGTTTCATCCAGCAATGGCATAACAGCCCCTCGAGTGCGCAAACGTGAACGATACGATGATTCTTGTGCGGCTGAAAATTGTGTGGGAATTGAATAAGATTTGGATTTGTGTGCGGTTAAATGTGAAAAATATGTGGAAAATGCATATTTAATTTTAAATATACCTGTTTGGCGCCGTCGCTTGTTGCTTCTCCCATTGACTGCCGTGTCACGACCATAACGACCAATCTTTAAGATAAATGGAATAAAAGGAACAAATTCATTTCATCTCTCATTATACAAAAATTTTTGGGTTAAGAAAATGAAAACTGCCGGATTTTGGCCTATTTTTGCACTTTTTGTGTATAACTTTTACATAAATTTTAAATGCTCAATTCTCCCACCTCATAATCGCTGTCATTGCCCTCATCTTCTTCCTTGACATTATCATCATCATCCATTTCCTCCTCCTCTTCCTCATAATCATCCTCATCAATTTCATCTTCCACATTTGCATCGACCGCTTCCACCTTCCATTGTTGTTGTTCCCGAGGCGCTTTTTTGACCAAATGATAATTCGCCTCCTCTTCCTCTTCTTCCTCATCCTCAAAATGACGCCATTGTAATTGAGCAGAAACGGCTGCCTGCCTTTTTTGTCGAACTCCAAAACCAGTAGCTTTATTTGTTGCCGCTGCTCTCTTCTGTTTTTGCCTATCCTCATCGGCCATCATTCGATTGTATTTGGCCATAATTGGCTGCTTGAATTGCTCCAATTGCAGCTCCATGTTCAAAATGGCTTGGTATGTCTGAAAAATGAGGTTTTTATAATAGAAATGTGTTTACTGGGAAATAGTCCAACTCCGTTTAAAGAACTACAGTAAATTTTCTGTTAGAAGCTCAATTTCTACTAAAAGCCTACCCTAGAGAGAGTCTCTGAAATTTTGCCCATGGGATTCTAATTGTGAATTTATGGTAACCATGAATTGAACCAAATTTGGCGATTTTTTATAGCAAATTAAAAAGTAGATTTTGGCTATCTAATCATATTAAATTTTAATTAAATTGGTTCCAAATTGAATTGAAGGAGTTATGCTCAAAAAAATGCAGAAAAATTCGGTATCCATAATGTCATTTTAGAAGGTTTTAAGGACATAACTTTATTAATTTTGGACTAAAATAAAATATAGCCAACAGTCTAAATTTTAATTTGATATTAAAAATCATCAAAATTGTTTCATTCCTTGTTGTGTTATTATAATATAAACAATGCTAAGTTTGGGCGTATTGTACTCGAATTTTCCCTCTTCAACCCACTTTTGAACGTCGCGATTCCGCATCATTCACACGGTTCTTTTCAGTTGAAAGGAATTCACGAATTTGATTTAAAAATGTTTGAGGCGTTCGGCATTTACTGATGAGCGAATCAGTTTTTTCGCGCAAATTGCTGATGAATTCATAAGCCGAATTGTTCATGTCCTATTAAAAATATGTGTTAGAAAGGCATTAATTCATAAATATAGGATAAAAGGTCAATCTTGCAGAATCAAGTCTGACGGAAATAAATTTTAAGAAATTCGGAAACTAATTTTTATTAAAAATAGTTCAGAACTCGGAAATTTATCCAATAATTATATTTTCCGTTGCTTCTCTTTTTGATAAATTTTTGTTTAATTTTTTAGTCTTAAAATATTTAATTAGTAGGTTTAGTCAGGGATTTCGAATCTGATATGACATCCGTAGAGATATATGTATATTCTGCATTATTTGTGGGAAAAAGAATTTTTAGCCATAAAATTATATGAAAAATCGTTAATTTTTGTGGCCAAAAAAATTTTCGACTTAGACTTGGTTTAAAGTTTTTTACAGAAAGAACAAGTTTTGCAATGAATCCGAATTCCTAATTTGACTTAAAAAATGTTGTTTTTATATAACAAAAATTTTGGATAAATTCAATGATTTTATGATTAATTTGGGTAAAAGTAGCTAATCCCCCCCCAAAAAGTGCCATTTTCCCCTCGGGAGGAAAAACACCTTTTATAAAGGGATTTTCCATCGCGGGCTTTTTTCCCCTTATAAGCCCTTACCCAAAGGGCATTTTTAAGCCCATGCCTATCGAGCTACTTTGGATAAAGGAGAAGGGAAGGGAAGGGAAAGGAAAGGGGAAGGAGAAGGGGAGGAGGAAGGGAAGGGAAGGAGGAAGGGAAAGGAAGGGAAGGAAGGAGGAAGGGAAGAACCCAACACCCCAACTCCCCAGGGACCCCACCCCTCTCTCTCTCCCCACCTACCCCTCCCACCCCTCTCCCTCCTACCCCTCTAACCCTCTGAAAACAAATTTAAAAAAATGTTTTAAAATTATTTATTTTACAAATATTATTGATTATTATAGAATAATTAAAATACAAAATGAACACTGGGTCAATAAAAATATATGAAAAACACTTTGTTTTCGAGTAAACTTTTGAACCAAAGATTTCTTTGAGTAAATTGCGGTTTTGAAGACATAATCACTCGAGCCCTTTCGGATACCTCGATAAACCATAATCAATCGAACCCTTTCGGATACCTCGATAAAATTATGATAAAATTATGACTACATAAACCACACTAAACTTTGAAATAATTGATTTAAAAGTCAACACTTGAACAAAATATTTGAATTTTATGAAGGAAGGTATAGAAGTATTTACAATAAGAGTGACAAAGATGGAAAAAATTACAACTGTTTTGTGAAACCAAAGTCGACGACTTTGAAATCGGAGGGACGGACAATTCCTTTCGCTACGAAAGGCTTATAAATTTTTCTTTGAGAGATAGAGAATACAATACCTTTTTTAACATCGGGACGAAGGGCATTAGGGTACAATATAGGTATTTCGGGGGCTTTTCCGGTTCTAACATATTCTAGAACCATATCTTTGAATGTTTCATAATGTAATCCTTGGTTTGTCACAACATCATCATTTAATGTTTGGCCGCGAATTTTTGTGACATATTCAAAGGGAGCCGATGGATTGTTTTTTGGCTGGAGTTTCAAACCATATTGTTTTGAACCCCCACAGCTGTATTCAACGATGTTGTGTTTTGGATATTCATCGGTCAATCCTCCAAGATATGGTGATGTTTTTAGTGGATTTTTGTCTTCTGGGTGTTCATAGATGACTGAGTCTGTGTCGGTGTAAAGGAGTCGACAACCAGGTGAACGGACAATGGTTTGCATCAATTTGAGGAGATGCAAACGAGCGCAACTTGTTGTCCAAAGCGCAATGATAGGGTTGGATGAGGCATGCGCATCAGTCCATTCACTCTTCTTCATATACGTTATCATGAATACTTCTTTTTCATCGGCCACTCTATTGAACCAGACGACTTCAAGTTTTTGATTATCGAGATATTGCCGGAGGATATAGGGTTCGTCGGTGATGATAGTTTGAGCCAGTCCGTAATTTCTCAAACCAAAACGACCCCATAGACTGTTTGCCCTTAGTTTTTCCATCTCCCGAAGGCCTTTATTGGGAATCATCTTCTTCCGGTCTAATTCAATTCCAAACATCTCCTTGTTGTCACGTATAAATTTTTCCTCTGCTTCATAATTGCCTTTGATGTCTGGATCGAAACCGGTTGCGTGAATTTTCCCCGCCAAACATTCACGCATATAACTTCGGAAGAGTTCTCGATCTTCTTGTTCATAATTATAGACCCGGATGACTCTTCTTACAACATATCCCTCTTTCAATGCTTCATCCAATTCAACAGATGTACACTCACTCATCCACCCCCTTTCTTCATCTGTATGCGTGCATTCATAGTTTTCATCAACGCCGCCCTCTCTATTTTCATTGGCGCATTTTGAACAAAGCGGGAACAAGAGCCTTTTATCATCGTCACTATTATCGAGTTTCATTGGTAGAACGGGGACATCGATTTGACGAGGTGGGATGACAAAGACTTTGAGAAGGGCTAGTTTGTAGATGTTGTCTTCGGGTTTAGTCCAGTGAACATCTTTATCCGAGCCTCGTGGAACAATAACTCTTGGAATGCCCACCGGATACCCGCGGATATTTTCATCGAGCATCATGTTAGTATAAGGGTAGAGGCTTGTGACGTCATAGTAACTGATCTTATTTCCGCGTTTTGGTTGGCGAAAGAGTCTGATTGGTCCAGTTCTTCCACCATAGAAACATCCTCTTATATTGATTGGTCCTTCATCCATGTATTTCGCAAACTTTTCCTTCATCGTTTTATCTTTTCTCAACATCTCCTTTACTTGACATTCCCAATAAATCTCGACTGTATATCCTTTGCTTCTGATATATTCTTCTCTCTTTTTGTCTTCTTCTCTATGTTTTCCCGCTGTCTTGCCTGTTTTCATTTTCGCTTGGTCGTTGGGGAAGCAGTGAGGGCATCCATGATACTCACAACCATTGAACTCTATTACTTTTTTCTCTGCCTCTATATATCCATCTACTGATTTTGTTCCTATCTTCTTCTCTCCGCCCATTGAATGTGCATGTCGGACTTCCACATTATTTTCTTCAGCGTACCACTTCAAAAATTTTATCGCCATTGTACTCTGGTTGTTTCCCTTCTCATAACCCTTGTCTGTTACTCTGGCCACATGTTTTTCTTTGAGATGGTTAAGGCGGTAGTTTCTCATGCAGGCGGATGCAATTGTCATTGATTCGCGAAGAGGGTCGAGGCCACCATGGGGTGCAGAGTATTTTGGTTGGAAGCCTAGTCTTTTCTTTTCCCTCTTGCTCAATTCCATAAAGTTACCACGAAAACCGACCAACCCCGCCATGAGAATTTCTGCATCATTGAGGCAATAACTGGCGAGAGCTTCATCCAAGAAAAAACCGTCATTAAAATGCTCCTCGTACCAGCTATCAAATGCTATCTTCTTGGCAGTCATGAAACCGTGATAGAGGTAGTCTTCTTTCGGGGGTAGTGTGATCATTCTTTTTCCGTAATTCTCCGTTCGATTGGTGAGATAGGGGAAGAAGGGTTTGTCTTTCACATCCAAATCGAACATTGGGACGAGAGCGGCCAAAGGCCGGTTGACCAAATTTAAACTGTCTCGGAAAACTGTTGTTGGAAAACTATCTTCTCTTCTTTTCCCTGATTTTTCTTCCACCCGTAGCTCGTATAATTTGTTGCCCCTTCTTGTCATTTTTGGATTGATCCGTCGTTTGTAAAGTTCTCTGCAAACGAACATGAAATCGAATCGCCCTCCATTATGTGCATAGGCAAATGTTTCATAGGATTCTGGTAATTTATAAAGAAGCCAATCGATGAATGACTTCAATGGATTGCTCGTCACATAATGTCGATCAACTACGGTTTCGGAGAAGGCACGTTGACCGAAGGTTACTGTTCTATTTTCTCCACATACTTCACATTCCTTTCCAAAAAGATCCGACATGTTATATCTCCATTCACCGTTATTAATACATTGAGGGCAAGCGACTTTGGCTGCGATGAAGTTTACTTCATGTTTTCGTCGTTTATCGTTTGGTGTTGTGATGTCGACTGGTTTATTTTGTGTTGTTTCAAAATCAAAAGCTACGATTCGGTAATCCGTAGGTTTTGAAGGTTCAAGTGGTTCAATGTAGCACTTGTTTTTATGCCAGATTTTACATTTGTTACACCAAGTCTCCCCACAAACATGACCCGGACGTCCACCCTTACGATTTACTTTTACATCCCAAATTGCACCACACTTTAAACATTTTTTCGACCGCTTACAAAAACCGTTGTCTATATGTTGTAGATAGCATTTAGGGTTTTTGAAGGTTTTTTTGCAGTCATTACATTTTTTCTTGTAATCATCGATTTCTGGACAAGGGAATTCGGGGCCCATCCGTGAACATAAAAGACATCGGGATTTACAATCGGTGGCATGTTCGTCCTTTGATGTATAAGGTGATTCGCAGGAATAACAATAATTGTGACGGAAAATTTTATAGGGCTTCTTGACTCCATAAAAATGTCTTTCCTCGCTGTTATGATAGAGGGCAATGGGTGTGTCCCAATCGTCTTCGCCACATTTGAATTTAGGTTGATAATGTCCACGTTCTCCGAATATAAAGACTTTGAAGCGAAACTGGCCTTCGTAACGGGCATTTAAATACTTAACAACTTCGGGTACCCATGTTGCGGCATCATATTCTGTTAGGTGCATGGGAATTTTGGCATCACGCATCAATTGTCTTGTATCACGTCTCCATCTGTTGTCTCTCGTAGGATCAAAATATTTCTTCATCTGATCCTTAGTAATGTTCCGAATAGCCGATATGATACCGACTTGGAGCGCATAGAATAAACAATGATGATCCCCTTTGTTGTTGACGTTGACTAGTGCCTTTTCATTGAAGACATGATCAATGAGATTGACTCTACGTTTGCAAGGGCCTCCACCGATTATTTCTTTTATCCAGGTTATAAACTTTGATTTTGAATGGTTCGCCAAATAGTGATATTCCAAGTTGTTTATAAGATTGGGCCACGTTTAAGAATTGGTTGGACAATGCTTCCGATGTATTTTTAGTGAATGGTCTTGGAGGTAGATAGATGGGATCATGCAATGAAGCGCTTTCGATGGCAAGATGTATCATATCGGGTTTAATTCCATTTCGCATTGCTTCTACTCTTGCCTCGATGATACAAAAATCAATGATGCCTATGATCAAACGTTCGGGATCGTCTGGGAGATCCTCGATTAGAAATTTGTTGTTATATTCTTGGCATTTAAATTTTGGACTAAATGTTGTTAAACCATCCAACTTTTTAATATAATCCTCCAAATGTTTTTTTTGTTGTTTTCTTGGTGGAGAACGTGTGGAAGAACGTGGTTGAATTTTAACTCTCTTGGATGGTGGAGAGGTGGAACGAGCATGAGAACGCTTGTTGTTTGACATTTTTATTTTAAGAATATTTGGAATTAATATTCTGGAATTTTTGAATATTTTTATTTTAAGAATATTTGGAATAATATTCTTGAATTTTTTGGTAATTGTTTGTGGCTTTCAAATTTCGAAAAATTTGAGAATGATTTGGGAAAAAGGGAAGGAAGTAGAAATCGCTCGTCTATTTATACTCTTTCAGACATGAGAGATTACGAAAAGGTATGCTTAGACCACGCCCATTTCCAAACGAAAACAATAAAGGAATTCGTTTCGAAAAATTATCTTGCTTAGTAAAATTAAAATGATGACTCATCGAAGTGATTTCGAAATAATAAACGAAAGGAAAAATATAAGATTGGATATAATTTTACAATTCTTGAGGGACCATCTCATTAAATTCATTCTGAAAATTATATTTCCCTTTAAAATTTAGAAATCTAAAAGAAAAAGTAAAATATTAAAAGAAGGGACCATATCATTTTAATGAAACAGGGACCATCTCATTTAATTAAATAAAAAAATAAAATTCAAATTAATTTAAAAATAAATTAAAAATTATTATAACATTTATTCAATCATTTTATTAATTAAATTACGTACAAACAAATCCGAATTATTTGAATTATCCAATATGTGTAAAAAATAACTGAAGGGATATCCTAATGAAAGAAAATATACAAAAAGAATACAATATTGGGCACATGTATCTGAATTATATGATTGATAGGTGTTTTTGTTTCTAATTACTTTGGGAAAATGGACTAAAAAATCATTGTTTATCATCATGTTTATGGGGAGTGCAAAACTATCAAAATAAATCACTTCTCTTCCAATTCCACTGGCATAAATGCCAATCCAATGTGATCCTTCAAACATGTGTGGATCCAAATTCACAATTAATGTAGATGGATATTTTATTGATGTGGGATTAGGGAGTAGATTACAAGGGAAACATCCACGAAAAGTTGATCTTGTTTTTTGATTCTGTTGGAGAATCTTGCTAATTTGTTCTTCGTCCATATGCCAATGATCCCAATTCAATATTTTGATGGCTATTTGTATTTGAATTTATTCCGTTTATATTCGCTTTGAACCAAAAAATTGATCGCAATTGATATATGATCAAACTTCCAATTAATAAAATGAAAAGAATGATCATTGACCAACAATATAAATGTCCATAAATGTTTCCGTCGGCTGGCTTCTCCTTACATAATATAGTTGATGAAAGATGGCCAAATGTTGGAGGAAATTCCGCCTGTACTAGTTCTCCCATTGGTTCCAATAGCCTATCAGGTGTAGTTGTATTAACATCCCGTGCTTGACGATTGTAAAATTCGTATTCAGGAATTTCTCTTATATTTACACCCTCTTGTACAATTAATGCCACCATGGGCATGAATAATCGAATTAAGAATAATGAATATAATAATTTTTTAAACATTTTTTATTTTCTTTAAAAATTTTACAATGATTATAAAATGAAATGAAATATTACAATATATATGTTTTTTTTATATAGTAGTATCACTTGAGATGGTTCTGTTCTTATCTAACATGATCAATGAGTCGGCTTCACCCATCACGATTAACATTATACCCCCATCAGGCACGGCTGTTCCAAATTTAATATTCACCGCTGTTGTACCGTTTTTGATCAAATCGAAAAGACCCCCCTGATCCTCTCCACTGTTTGTCAAATTGAACACATAGATACAATGTGTTTTGCCATACTGTAAAAACGTGATGCCATTTCCATTGTTTGTGTTTGCAAACCCAATAGCGTCGTTCATATCATTAAAGGGTCGTGAACATTTACCTCCATCATAATTCAAATCATACGGTACTTGCGGATATGTTCTACCATTGGCGATAATACTAATCTCTCTCACATCAAATGGTTTAAAATTGAATGGACTCGTTTTAATATCACCCAGATAATCGCTATTTGAAACCAATCCTAGTATAATTCTCCTGGGAATTTGGTCCATGAAGAGGTTTGCATTAAATTCATATCGTCCAGCACTAATGAACAATGATTTCATCATTGATTTCCGTACGGCATATCGAGCTGGTTTCAATTCCAATTTACGTGCAATATCCAAAACCAATCCATCCATTAAATCCACCTTCTTCACATACAATCGACAATTCATTACTTCAAATTGGTATTCGGTTGTGTCGGTAGCACCAGGTGCAATCACACAAAACTTTGTATCATTCGGCAAAATTTCGATATCGATTTCGCATTGTGAAATCATGTACAATGGTTGACAAAATAAATCCGCATCGATTTTTGAGATAAACTGTATTGTTCTACTGGTTTCGAATAATTTTTTCCTTGTTTCAAAGCCAGTTCCTTTTTCCAAACTATCTCCATTGTCTCCATGGTATCCTGCGGCATTCAAATGGCTATTTTTTGCTTCCATACTGTAAGATAATTCATGGGAAAAGTAGCTTTTGTAAGCCATTAAGGAATTTGAATTGAAAATTTCCCGCCCATTTATGCTAATCCTCATATTATTAATAAATGTATTTCCAATTAATTGAATGGGAGCTACATTTTCATTGGCTGGAAGATTTGCCCATGCTCCATTGACCTTTTTCCGTATACGAAATTCCGTGAGCAAATAACATTTTGATAGATCAATATAATTTTGTGATGAATGAATTTTAAAATGATATGGTGTATCCGTCAAAGGATTACTGGTTAAAATCTCAAAAACTTTGGCCGACGAAACACTAACATTGGTTGGTGGAATTTGGAAAAAATCCAAAGCGTTTGTAATTGAATTAATACTATCGTTGTCAATTTTATGATAGGCCATTTTTAAATTTTATTTTTTATTTTAAAAATATTTTTTTTAAATAATTTTTTTCACAAATGCTTTTTAAAAATGATTGGAGGTAACATTATTTATAGATTTTTAATAAAGACCAAATGCATCCGATCGTAATCGTTTTTTCGAATGTGCCAAAGGTTTGGTTACTGTACGTCCAATTAATGTTTGATGATTTAACAAAAATGGTTTTTTACGTGTTGCTTTTCTTTTCATTGGATATCCACTTCCAAACTGTTTTTGTAAACCTCCCTTCTCCAATACCGTATCAATCCCCTTTTTTCCTTCACTAATTATAGACGATTTTACGGGTTCTCCTTCTTTAATTTTATCCAATATCCGTTGCCCAGTGGTTAAAGCTTCCTCACTAATGGCTGTTCCCGCTCTACTCAATAATGGTAAGAAAAATCTCCATATTCCACGAAAAACATCGCCAATTCCGGCTCCGCCTTGTATACCGTATCCTCGTTGATATGGTGGTGATCCACGGAAATAGGGATATTCCTGATATGAATCTATTGGTATAGCACCTCCACCCGTTTGGATATAATCATCATATCCTACTGTCGATGTATCGAATATTACATGAACCATTTTAAATAATAATAATAATATTTATTCAATAATAATATTTATTCAATGATATTTTATTTATAAATAATAAATATGACAATAAAAAATGATTATATAATATATCAAATGTTAAAAACTTTTTTAAACAATAAAACAATCATCACTGTTCCCCATGCAAAGGGAACAAATCTACCATCATCCATTGTTCTTAACTCAATTTCAATTTCTTTAACATCTTTTGGTAGAACCTTTACGAATATAGGTGAATCGTAAATCTTTTCATAGTATTCCCCTTGTTTAGCCCCTGAGATAGAGACTACACGAAGAAGAGAACTTAGTGAATTGCCCATGATCATATTTTCCGTTAATCCTCTTGTGTAAACAGCAAAACTCGAGATTCCTCCACGAAGGTCACAACCATATTTTGCCATTTCCCCATTTCTCACAAATTTGTCATTTTCAAAACCCAATACATATCCAAGTTGCTGAGTGAATGAGATGTGACTAATGTTAGGATCATGGAAATTTACGAAAAAACGTTCTAATTCTTTATGATAAAGAATTTCCAAAGATTCGATTATTTGTTTACCATAGGACAAATTGATTTCTGTAGTCTTCCATTTTGGTCCAAAAAACGATTGCATTACATCCCTGTTCTCGTCTCGTACGCCCATACCCATCGATACAATTACATCTTTACTTTTGTCTCTTGGTCGGAATCCAAATACCTTTTGCATAAATCCTTTATTTGACGGCTCTTCTACATGTATTGTCTCAGTTTCCATATTCCTCTTCTCATTAAATGTCTCCTCCTTTACTTCTCTTTCTATTGTTCTCGCCTCTTTATTTTCTTCAATATTTTCATCTTTTCTCTCGGGATTATCACTGAATAGAGGAATAGGTGTACTCTCTTGTTCTATATTTTCGGAATTATCATTGAATAGAGGTAAAGGTTTAGTTTTTTCTTCTTTATTCTCTCTTTCTGTTTCAATCTTTTCCGCATTTTCATCCGCTTTCTCTCTCGGTCTAATACCAAATCCTTTTTGCATAAAATCATTTTCTTTGTTTCTTGGACGGATACCAAAGACATTTTCCATAAATCCTTTACGAGCTTGAGCTTCCGGTATCTCTGGGATGGGGGTCAATGCTTCACCAAGGATACTGTAGAAACCGATCTGACCCAATAATTTTAATCGTTCATATTCCTTTTTACAATTTTCTTGATCTCTTCGTGTACCTTCATATTCTAAGGCGGAGAAACGATTTCTTCTATACACACTTAATTCTGATAACCTATTGATTTCGTTGATCAGTTGTTTTTTCCTTTCTTCATCCGTTTCTACATTCAATAATTCTCTTTTTTCTCTAAGTTCATTGTAAGTTTGTTGTAAATCTTGTAATTTTTTATTGATTGCTTGCCAATATTTCGTTGGATTTCTCGTAAAAAACTCATTAACATAGGCGGAATTTTTTAGCCAATTTTCTTTCTCAATCTCTTCTTTTGTTTTTTGATGTTCTCTCTCGGTTATACCTTTTACAATAGTATCCAAATTTTTTGTTATATGTTTTATTTGTGTTCTTATAAACCATATTGTTTTATTGAGTTCTTGCATAGCCTCTGGATTTGTTTCGGTTTGATATTTTGCCAAGTTTTGTTGTAATTCTGTATAATAATTTGTTAAAATGATTCTTTCTTCTCCAATCTTTTCCCAATAATTATTTGGATACACATTCAAAAAATTTTCTAGCAATTTTTTATCATCTTCCTCTTTGGTTTCATCTCTCTTCCTTGCCTCACTCTCCAATTTTTCTATCCATTCTTTTTGTAATTTACCATTCAAAATCATATTTTGAAGATTGTGTAATAATTTTTGTTTCTCTTCACCTGTTGCATCATTATAAGCCTTTTCTTTCTCTCTTATCTCTTTCACCGTTTCCTCTTCATAAATCTTTTTCAATTCTTCAATTTTCTCCCAATAATCGGTTGGATTATTCAAGAAGAATGTAAATATTCTCAATTCCATATGTTTTGCTTCTCTATCTTTTAATTCCGTGTCATTATTTGGTTCCTCTATATGTCTCCTTTTGCGATTATTTGTTATAATACTAGGAGATTCAATAAAATTATTGCTAATGGAATTTAATGCGTCACTTTGACGCATTAATGTTTTTTGGAGAAAATCTTCTAATTGTTCGACATTTGTATGGGATGCTGGTGGTATAGGAACTTTAATTGTGTATTCCTTTCCATCATCTTCTTTATAGTGAATAAAAATTGCCTGTTTATCGAGTGTTCCAATAGTAGAAGACCAACTATAGGGGAAGTTTATACTATGTAGACCACAAACCCAATCTCCCTTAAATTCCAATGGTTTGGGTAGACGCAACCGAAAATTATTTGGAGAATTGTTTGGATAATCTTTAATATTGCTGGGAATATACACAAAGAAACTATTTGACATTTTTAAATTTTATTCAATTTTTCAAAATATTTTTTTTTATTAAATGAGAATAATAAATGAATATTGATTTTATTTATGTTTTTTTATACAATTTTGTTTTATTAATCTCTTCCGACTAAATCTGATTGATGTATCCATTCTGGATCGGGATAACCAATAAACTTTACTAGATAATCCATTGTTCCATCTCTCCTCTTTTTCGTTTTCAAAACATCTTCAATTCGATATGTTGTTTCTTCATCCTTACGTACCTTGGATAGTTCTTGGGCATAGAAATTTTCTTTAAATGGTTCACCTTTTGCATCTTTAACTTTATAGACAATAGGATTAGATTGTTTTTTGACTGAATCAATTTCCAATATTTCATCGCCCCAATTTGTATAATAGCCTTTTTCAAATATCCCTTTACCTCTACTCATCCGTACAAAATCGCCTTTTGCAAATTTTGGTTTTGATTTATTGTTTTTTAAGTTAAACGGATCTCCATAAATTATTTTCCAAACTTGTTGAGCATTCTTAAAATTAACATCGATTGGTCTCATTCCATGTACTCTATTTTTTGAATGATTAATAGCATTTACAATTTTGCCCAATACATTTGTCCAATTTTTTGTTTGTTTTTCGGCAAAATATCTATAGAGTCGATGTTTTAATGTTTGAATAGCCCTTTCCGCAACAGCTGATTTTTGATATGGCGATGAAGCTGTATGTTTTTGAATATCCTCTTTTTCAAACCATTCATTCATTTGACGATTTTTGAATTCCGTTCCCAAATCCGAATAGATTATAAAAGGTTTCATAGGCATTTGTTTAATTATTTCATTAAAAGCCAAAACCATATCATCCGCTTTTTTGGATTTTACTGGAACAGCAAATAACCTTTTTGAAAGAACATCTATTCCAACTAATATGTATCGATTTCCATCATTATCTTTGGCCAAAGCTTGCATATCTGCCAAATCTACTTGTACATGAGTCATAAATCCCGAAGCTATAGTTTTTACTCTAGGGAAATGTACTCTCCTAGGACGCATTAATGTATAAGTACGATGTCCTTGTAAATAGTGTTCCACATCTCCCTTTTTAATATTTGAATCAATTTTTTGAGCTTCTCTAAGTAATGGTTCTTGACCGGCAAAACCAGCTGGATTCGATGGATCATTATAAATATTATTCAAAATTTTATCCATTTAAATTTTATTATTAAATATGATTACAATATGAATATATATTATGATTAATTTTGATTTTTATAATTTGCAACTCTTTTTTGTAACGCATCCCATCTTTCTTTATTAGTCATTTTAGGAAGTCTTCTACTTGTTGATTGTGATACTGTATCAATTTCCTCTTGGATCGGTTTCCTCGATGCCCATTTTCGTTTATTTTCTATTCCTGGAGGTGGAAGTCCTTTTAATGTTCCCTTCTTTAGAGGTGGTGGATTGCCTATATCCGCCTTCCTTTTCTTCATACCATGTGAAACGACTTCAATAAGCTCCGGATCTCGTCTATATTTTACTCCGGGTCTCCCATACAACTCCATCGATGTTTGCGCTCTAGATTCTAATGGCGCTTCCAAAGCCAATTGAACTGTGGATGGAGGTAAAACCAAATTGGATGAAGGCGCTTCCAATTCTTCATTGATTTTACTATAATTTCTTATAACGGATGGACGAGAAAGCAACGATACTGGACCCATTCTTCTATTTGATTTGACAATCTTCTTTCTCTCTGATGTTTCCGTAGGGTATGCCGTTACTCTATTTTTATTCTTCTTTACCATTGCCTTTGATTTTAGTTGACCTTTGGAGGAAGGAGTATCCAATATAGCCAATTGTTCTCGACTTGGGGGTGGTAATGATATAGGTAATAGAGGTGAAGGTGGAGGAGAATCACCAAATTCATCTTCTCCTTCAATTTCTATAGGTTTCTCATGTCTTTGTGTAATATCGATTTGTTTCCCCTTCTTTCTCCTTGTTTCATATTTTCTCTTTGAGGATTCTCTAAAAACTGGTTCCATATCAAGCTTTTTCACAGACCACATTTTAGGATGGAATTCTTCAATGTCTGGCTTTCGCTTAATCCCTCTTTTCACCGGTTCTTCATCTTTATCTTCCTCATAAATATCGTCAATATTCTCATTCCCTTCTTGAATAGTATTTTGAATTTCGCTCACATCTCTAACATCCTCATTTTCTCTATTATTAATCTCATTTATATTATTTCTTTCTCTATTTGTTCTTCTTCCTCTTCTTATTCTTCTATCCGTTCTTGGTGGGGATATTGTTGACTGTGGTGTTTGTGAAAGTGGAGGCTGTGTTTCTTGGGTAGTCACTTCTATTCTTGGCTGGGGTACTATTGATTGATTGAATAATGCTCCTGCAATAGCATCGGCATTTGCAACAGCCACATTGATTGGTTTTTGTTCCTTCTCTTTTCGTAGATAAAGATATCGACGTAATTCTTGATTATAATTTATATTTTTAGTTGAATTTGGTAATCCTTTTCTTTTTGTTTTTTCCAATTCATTTTTTACAAAATCCAAATTAATATCACCCGTATTATTGAATGAACTTAGACCACGATAAATTTCATCGGGTAATAGAATAAATTTATTTGCCATTTTTAATTAAAAATTTTTATCAATATTTATCTTTTTTATATAATATATGATTGCGCCAATTCTAAAAGAATTGGTGTCAAAAGTGATGAAAATAATCCTGGTAATCCACTTCCTTTTTGTATAATCAACTTCTTTGCACCTCTTTCACTTTTTAATCTACTAATTTGACGAACAATATCTACATATGGTAACAATTTATATCTTTGACGTGTAGTTAGAGGAAATCGTGCTTTTACAATATTTAAACAAATCTCTGCAATTGCTAACAATTGTTCTCTTGTAGCCGTTTTCAATAATTTATAACGTTTCTTTGGCGATTTTATTTTTGATAATTTTTTTAAAAATTCTCTATTCTCACAAACAATTGGATTAATTTGACAATAATTTTTATGAACCATCTTTGGGAATAAATATAATTTTTTCTTCGTCTTCTTTAAATATATTAGTTCTTAGTCGTAATAATGGATCTGATGAAGCATGCATATCAATTAATAAATATCCATAAGGTTCCATTGTTGCCTGTTTGTACGCATCCAAAAAATAACTCAATTGTTTTGGGAACAATTGTACACCAATATTCCGAATGGATAAAGCCGAGTTTGGAGAACGCATTAAAACCAAATATTGAGCATTTTGTCTGGCCACTTTGATCTTCTTCTCGAACAAGTTTTGTGTCACAAAAATTATACCAAAATTTTGATGATGACTTTTAGCTGTGAACAACGATGATAGATATGTTTCGGGGGTGGAGAGTAATAAATCATCAAGGATGAGAAGCAATGGTTTTGGTTGTCTTTTGATAATCTCCTCTGGAGGAACACCTGCATAAATCCCAACACCTGCCTTTTGAAAAATTGGTATTAACTGGTTCATCTCCCCATAACAATAGAGCACCGATGCTGGTTTAGGGTGTATGAGTTCATCGGATTCGGCTATAAACTTTAATAAAAAACTACTCTTTCCACTTGATGTTGGACCGGAAATTATCATTCCAATGGTAATTTAAATTTTAATTCTTTATCGTCAAATAAATGTTGATCATACATTTTTAAATTTTAAATTATTACAAATAATTATATTTATCTTTTTATAATAATATTAAATAATATATTTCCATTTGGATGGATTAACTAAAAATTCATTCAAAATGCTTTAATCGCTCTCTACACTTTCTTCTTTCACTGGTTTAAGGTTTTGATGATAATTAGTTGGGATTCCCGTTGTAGCCGCATTCAAACTAGCATAGAAGTGTTCCAATTCGTGCTGTTGTTGTTGATACATGTGATCCAACTCTTGTTGATTCATAGATGGTAGGGGTAGACGAGGAATATTTGAGTTGTCTTTTTTATTAAAATCTTCTAATGTTGGGTGATGAACTATATTTGGATGGATACTTTTTGGAACGGGCATTTCACCATGTGGAATGTTGAAAACACGTCCCTTGTTTTTGATACGAAAGAAACAATGTCCTGGAAGTTCGTATGCTGCGTCGAATGCAATGAATCGTGATCCTTTGATTCGGCTACAATAAAGTGTCACTCCATCCTTTGTTACAATAAAATCCACTTCTACTTCGGTTGCTTTACATTCCTTGCAACGACCGGCTTGATCGAAAGGAATGAAACGTGGTGTAGAAAGTCGATCATTCGATTTAATTGTAATTCCGGTAGAAAGGATATTGAAATCGATTTCCGGAAGTATTTGGGATGTCAATGAGGGTAATGTCATATTTTTATTATCTTTATTTGTGGATGATGGCATTTAAAATTTTTAATATTTCTAAAATGAATTTGAAAATATGATGGTTTTCGATAAATGACTTTCTATTTATATACATTTCCGCTGATCAATCTTCATCCAAATATATACAATCGGGATGTGGGAAATGATCACAATCATCTTCTGGAATTTCTGGAATATCACTTTCGGGAAACTCAAATTCTAGTTTGGGATATGGATCATTGTCATCTTGCCAATCATACAGTAATCCATAATACGGTTCCCATTCTTCTCTTTCTGGATGATTATGTTTTCCATAAAATCTAATTTGTTCTTCATCTGCATTCCAATCATCTCTTATAAGATATGCTTTGCATTTATGTACCGTATCACGTGCGTCACAATCCCATCTTTCATATTGGTCTGATCGTGTCCAATCTCTATGGCTATACAGTATACATTTGTATAGAAATCGATATCCTTTATGAATGATCCCAAACTTTTCGTATTGTTTGACCATTTTTATATAATAATTTAATAATATTTTAATAATATTTTAATAAATATTTTAATAATTTATTAAATATTTTTATTTTATTAAGTAATTTAATTCAAATAAATTGAAAGTTGTTTATTATAAATGAAAATTATAATAAAATTTATAAATATATATATTAATTATTACAGTAAATACGCGCGTACATAGTACACATGCACCCAGGTATTCACATACACAAAACCCTAATAATTAATATATTTTAGGTTAAATTTTATAAAATTTTAAGTTTTTTATTTATTTATTTGTAAATAATATTGAAAAAAGGGATTTATCTGAAAAATGTTAGTGAAAATATAAACTTATTTGAAAAATGTTAGTGTTTAAAAATGACAGTTTTAAGGAGAAAAACAGCAATATTAAGAAAAAATTTTAACACTTTTGAAAAAGTTAAGAAAAATTTCTTACACTTTTGAAAATGTTAGTGTAAAAAAGACTTATCTGAAAAATGTTAGTGAAAAAATAAACTTATCTGAAAAATGTTAGTGTTTAAAAATGACAGTTTTAAGGAGAAAAACAGCAATATTAAGAAAAATTTTTAACACTTTTGAAAATGTTAAGAAAAATTTCTTACACTTTTTAAAAATGTTAGTGTAAAAAAGACTTATCTGAAAAATGTTAGTGAAAAAATAAACTTATCTGAAAAATGTTAGTGTTTAAAAATAACAGTTTTAAGGAGAAAAACAGCAATATTAAGAAAAATTTTTAACACTTTTGAAAATGTTAAGAAAAATTTCTTACACTTTTTAAAAAATTAGTGTAAAAAAGACTTATCTGAAAAATGTTAGTGAAAAAATAAACTTATCTGAAAAATGTTAGTGTTTAAAAATGACAGTTTTAAGGAGAAAAACAGCAATATTAAGAAAAATTTTTAACACTTTTGAAAATGTTAAGAAAAATTTCTTACACTTTTTAAAAATGTTAGTGTAAAAAAGACTTATCTGAAAAATGTTAGTGAAAAAATAAACTTATCTGAAAAATGTTAGTGTTTAAAAATAACAGTTTTAAGGAGAAAAACAGCAATATTAAGAAAAATTTTTAACACTTTTGAAAATGTTAAGAAAAATTTCTTACACTTTTTAAAAAATTAGCAAAAAATTAGACTTTTTTTATATGTATTTGGGTGAGTGCGCGTATATGTGCGTGCATGCATATGCGTGTGTGTGTATGTTTTGTACATACACAGATGTAAGGGAAGAACGAAGAAACATTACAATATTTAAATCAATAATAAAAAATTTTTATCTTTATTTGAATAATAATAATTAAATAATACAATATGAATTATTTATAAAAGAATTTAATAATTTGGAAATAATTACAATCGTTTAATTTTACCACATGCTTTGCGAACAGCATGATCTCCAACTATCTTCATCATTTTTATCATCTTCATTGTTCATTATAATGTCGGGTGATGAAGTCTCTCCAATAGTTTTGAACATGTTATCCAGCCATTTTTTGTTTGCATTTGGTGTTTGTACAAATAGTGGTTTTATCTCTTTTTCTTCAACCAACTCTAACATTTCGAATGGATAGTACCGATCTTCTCCCGATGCGAACTTTTCAATAGCACATGGAAGATATGGGTGTCGAATTTTAATTCGATGTCTAGCATAAAAGTGTTGGACAACGGAGATATTGAACTGTTTAGCCAAACGTCCATATGCTGGTAATGAATTTCCATCCTTTGACGTAATTCCTCCAATTAATATTGTTTTATTGAGTCCATTTCGATCTTCATATGTGGTCCGAGCTTTTCGTCCAACAAGAGCTTTTTGTAGAATTAATTTGTTTGATGGATGATTAATTTCATCTCGAAGGGTTTTTACTTTACAATTTAGGAGACGTGCACATTCCTCCGTAAGAAGTACCATTTTTTAAGGATTTTTTTAAGATGATTTTTTCAAAATGATTATGGAATTTAAATGGGAATATAAATTTCAAAGTTTTATCTCTATTTATATACATTTTTGAGAGAATGAAATATACGAATCAAACTATTTTATCGATTGAATTTTCTTGTAATTCTTCGATCAATTCTTTTGTGTTCGCTCTTCCTATTCGCTGCTGGATAAAGTGTAGAATCAAAAATCCATCATGAGTTATTCTTTTGTTTGTAGAAATTTTGCCATATGGGATAAAAAATATATTGATAACGTTGTAAATAATATCTACAACTGCTGTGACCATTAACAAAATTAGCCAAAACCAAATGAACAAGTATATTTTTTCATTGAACATATTGATCATGAGAACGCATTGGACCGTATAATTATGATCATTAGCCAGTTGATGTATTTTGAAATCGCAAAATGTAACTCGTGGAAACAATGTCGAGTCCTTCCATCCATTTCCTTCCTTGATAGTATTCAATGCTGTTAACCCCCAAGACCAATATCCATCACCAATAAAGATGACGAGTAAATAA
The DNA here is from genome assembly GCA_030063045.1 of Pratylenchus scribneri. Taxonomy (NCBI): domain Eukaryota; kingdom Metazoa; phylum Nematoda; class Chromadorea; order Rhabditida; family Pratylenchidae; genus Pratylenchus; species Pratylenchus scribneri. The sequence continues at coordinate 414,117 of JAQSEB010000022.1, read as the reverse complement.
AATTGTAGAAGTAGATTGAGAAGACATACAATTTTTATGAAGATATAGAAGCTTGAGAGATAAAATCCTTTGAAGAGCCATGAGTTTTTATGATAGAGGAATTTATCCTTGTTTTGTTGTAAAAACTTTTGGATCACACATGAGCGTTCCTTTGTAGGTAAATCACGTATGGTTGATACATCCGAAATAATATTTTGTAGATCAAAAATCTTTTCTTTAACCGCAATCCAAAGCCAATTGGGTAGAACAAAGAGGATCGATTGTAGTATGAGAAGAATGGGGACCCATTGATAATAGCTCAACTCTTTCTTCTCTTTTGTTAATCCTAGAGCCGTATCAATATCGAAGAGTTCATTATTTGGAAGTTGGTAGGTATTTTGGACAAAGCAATAGTCCTCTACATATTGTTCCCATCCTCCTTTAAATTCCCAAGGTATCCAACATTGAATGGGTTTCCCAAAGTATTGTTTGGCCGACGTGAAAAATGCAAAGATGATTAAGATTGTAGGGGTCAAATAATAATATAGTAGGTCAAATAAATCTTCATGTTCCGATTTGAATATTTTTAATAAATTTTTATTTAATTTGGGGATTTCATACATTTCTCTTAAATTTTCTAGAAATGAAAGGATTATTGACTATTTATACCAGTTTGGAAATATTGATCCTATGGATATATCGAAATCGGTGACGGGAGGAGTATATATAGGCGACGTTTCTTATCATTTCCAACCATTTTTCAAATTCATTCAATCAAAAAGTTAAAATTTGAAGGTCAAATATTCAAAATGCCTAAAGTAACGAAATCTTCTATCGAAACAAAAAATGTCCAGGAAAAAGTGGAACAGGTAGAACAACAACAACAGGAGATGGAAGTTCAAGAAAATGCGAATGTTCAACAACAAGAAGGGTTCGTGGCTGTTCCTATGAATCCTAGAAAATTGGAGGAGAGCGAGGAAAAACAGTTATGGAAACTGTTCAAGGGAAAGACGGTACTCATGTTTCGTTTATGTGGGAGCTGTCAGCACAAACTTTACCATTCAACCGAAAAGTGGAGCAAATTTAATAATGGAATTGACGTCAAAATTCATCTTTGCCCTCGTTGTGTTCGTGTCAATTGTTGGATGACCAACCTTATGACCCCAGCAACACCGAAGAAATTTGTACAAAAGTTGGAGAATGGGGAGAAAAATGAGAAATTGGAAGAGAAATAAATAAATTAATTAATCATTACTCCATTTGTACAATTATATTACACGAATTTTTATAATTCAAATAAATATTATTTTTAAATATTTTTAATTAAAATGAGATGGTCCCTAGGAAATGAGGAAATATAGTCAATCCTTTACTTTTTTTCCTTTTTATTAACAATTATTTCGAAATCTTTCCGGATGAGTCATCATTTTTTTTCGTGTAAAAGTGGGTGTGGTCGCACTTTCTAAAATCGTTAGTGTTTGGGAGAGTATAAATATACAATCGAATTCCACTTCTTTACCTTTTCTTCAAATCATTTTCAAAAATTTTCCAAATTTTCGAGATCGTCAAAAACAATTCCCAATTATTTATTTTTCACTTTTTAAAATTATAATGGCACAAAAACCATTTCGGTTCCACACATATGAGGGTGAAGAATTTTGGGCATTTTCGGGTCCAGAGTATGGGTTCAACAATTTGTACTCTGCACCATTCATGATGGACAATCATATGTTCAACTGTGCCGAACAGCACTATCAGTGGCAGAAGGCAAAATATCTGGGGGATTTTGATAAGGCCGCACGAGTTCTGGAATGCCAAACGCCATCAGAATTAACATTGTTGGAGCCTACAGTCAATTTTAATGGAAAGGACTGGAATCGTATGAAAAAGAGTGTGAGTATAATTTTTTAAATATTTTAATTATTTCCATATTTTAGGCAATGGTCAAAACGCTCTTTAATAAATTTCCTCAACACAAAGACCTTGCACATATGCTGTTGTCAACCGGAAATATACCAATCGTGTATGCTGTCCCTGGGGATGAGTTCTGGTCTATTGGGGTATCCATTGATGATCGGGACAGGTTGAAGGACAAAACCACGTGGAAAGGGCAGAATTTTATGGGACAGCTTCTCGGGGTTGTGCGCAAAGAGTTGGAATTCTTTATGATGGACCTAGGTTGGGATCCACCTCCATTCACGACCATGCGATTGTGAAGATATTCAAAGATAAGAAAGAAATTGGATAAAATAATTATTCAATTTTAACTCTTTTTTAATCTTTTATTGTATCGATTATAATTATATTTTAAATATTAATAATAATATTTTGAAATAAATTATTTAAAAATAATTTGTATTCTATTGAAAAGATGAAAGGGTAGGGTTCTCTTCCTTCTTTAGATTTTATGCGATAACTTTTCCTTCCTTAAAAATATTTTAGGAATATATTTAGGGGATTTATTGAGATGGTCCCTCAAAATTGAGGAAATGTATTCAACCATTTACTTTTTTTCTCTCTCTATTATCGTTATTATTTCGAAATCATTCGATGAGTCATCATTTCGTCGGGGGTTTGTCAACTTTGGTCCAAAGCCAAGTATTTGTTCTTGCTTCTTCTTTTGGAAGGGGCGGGGCTAATTCTTTATTTATTCTGAAATGTCTCTGTGATCTATTATAAATAACCGACTAAATTCTACTTCTTTACTATTTCTTCAAATCGTTCTTAAATTCTTTCTAAAATTAGAGAGTCCCACAAATTCCTCTCTTAATTCTAGAATAATATATTCCAGATATTCAAAAATGGTCGTATTTAATCAAGAAAAAGCATCTGTAAATGTGATGGAGGAATTTTACAATTATAACGGCCAATTCGATACAGTCAAATACAAATGCAAATTTACAATAAACAACTTGGAGAATGTATTAGCCGGAAATTACTACGAAAATGGCCATCTAGTTTTGCTGGTTTTTTTCCTTCAAAGCATAGTAGATATGAAGACTTATGCTCGTCAACATGGAGTCAATCCCGACCAGCTTGGATTATTTCTCCATTCTGAATTCTTTCCTTATGGAGGTGGAGGAATTTATGAGCCGATTTGTAAATTTTCCGAGATCTATGATACGCTGGTGCCTTTCTTGGGCAAATTGGAAAGGATGGATGCTCATCAGAAAACTTTTTTGAAAGATCAACCTTTCACTCTGATCATCAATGGTTTCTCGAATGGTCTTGTAAACAGTTTTAAACCATAATTGTATTGATTTTTTAATGATATTTTTAATTATTATTCCAATTATTCTATAATAATCAATAATATTTGTAAAATAAATAATTTTAAAACATTTTTTTAAATTTGTTTTCAGAGGGTTAGAGGGGTAGGAGGGAGAGGGGTGGGAGGGGTAGGTGGGGAGAGAGAGAGAGGGAGAGAGAGAGGGGTGGGGTCCCTGGGGAGTTGGGGTGTTGGGTTCTTCCCTTCCTCCTTCCTTCCCTTCCTTTCCCTTCCTCCTTCCCTTCCCTTCCTCCTCCCCTTCTCCTTCCCCTTTCCTTTCCCTTCCCTTCCCTTCTCCTTTATCCAAAGTAGCTCGATAGGCATGGGCTTAAAAATGCCCTTTGGGTAAGGGTTTATAAGGGGAAAAAAGCCCGCGATGGAAAATCCCTTTATAAAAGGTGTTTTTCCTCCCGAGGGGAAAATGGCACTTTTTGGGGGGGATTAGCTACTGGTAAATTAATAATACAAAAATATAATTCGCTCACCCGATTGGTCAAACCACCCTCCATGAACACTTCATTCAAACGATCAATCATATCATTGCATTCCACCGTCCATAATGGCAATTTATTCTTTTGTAGCACAGCAGCTTGTGGTTGTTCCTTTTGCTTATTGCTGCCATTTCCTCCCTGTTTTTGTGAATTCGAGGCAGCTGCGGCATTGGTTGATTCGCCTGCATTATTATTGTTGTTGTTGCTACTGCTCCGACGGCTGAGTCGTCGAAGGAAGGTGGAAGAGGAGTCGACTTCGAGTTCGCGAGTCGAAATTCGGCCACCACCACATTCTGCGGGATGCAATTTCCTCTTCCATGCATGCATTTTGGTGGTTTCATTCGCCTCCAATTGTTCAAAGAGTACACGGGCATTTTTCTCTTCCCAATTCCTAAAATTGGTTTAAAAGATTTAATACAAAATTTTAAAAAAAGTTTAAAAATTGGTTTAATTGTTATATACATTTTAAATTAAAGAAATGGTTAAATTAGTTTGGAACCAAAAATTCGAAACCGGTTTCAGTGGTTGCCCAATAAAAAAATGCTAAAATAGTTTTGAACTAAAAATCTAAATCAGTTTAAACCATTTAATTTTGACAAAACTATAATAAATTTATATCTTTGATGAGTTTTATTAAATTATATATCATTTAAGAATGTGGGACAAACTCACTTAAATCATTAAAATTTTATTTAAGCCTTAAGTGCTATATTCATTTTTCGGTTTAAATAATTCAAACTTACTCCATAAATGTGAAGATTGTCTCGACAAGTGTCACAGCCCAATGCACAACATCACTGTCCGAATCATTGTAAATGTTCGCATTTTTGGCCAAATATTGTACATCCGATAGGAAGCTCAAACTTCGACTGGAATTGAAAATAAAAATTAAAAATATTCAAAATCAAAAATTAAATTTGAATATATAAGGAGGACTAAAAATTTAATAATCTGACCCTAAAGCCAAGCAATTTATATTTACCTCAAATTTGATGATTTTTCATATAATAAATTGATGTTGAAATGTTGAAATTTTACGTGAGTTGAAACAAAGTTTACAGGTTAAACATTATTTTTGATAATTTGTCTTATTATTTTTTTGATTTTTCATATTTCTACCGCATGTTTAAAAATTTAATAAAAATGTTGATTTTTGGCTAAAATTTGGGGCCATCATTTTCCGTTAAATTTTTTCCTTTGTCGTAAAAACCTAAAAAACCCATCATATTCCCCTCTCCATGCTAAATTATTTTGCTTAATTTGATTGTTGTTAAAGCATTTTTATTTATTACCAAGTCAAGTTGCTTCGTAAGACAAAAAAATTTTGGAAAATAAATATTTTATTAAACATTTTAATCAATTCCCTTTTAAATGATTATATTTTTGGGCGAAAATAACTAATAAAAATTTAGAGAATTTTATTGGCCATTTTCCCCATTAATAAATTTACCGATAAAAATTGTTATGAATTCGTTCCGAAATTGTGCCCAAATCAATTGGATATATGACAAAGCCAATATAATTTCGGTATTTTTGCAAATCAACCGGCTCCATGAATTCTTTAAGGCAGCCCAATTGGCCAAGTTGATTGATGGCAAGCCGGGCACGTTCCAAATAAAGTTGTCGGGCTTTGGCTGGTTGTATTGAATCATCGCCGCCGCCAATTCCAGCAGGCACTAGCCAATCATTGGCCTGCGCTTGATATTCGCCCAATTTGTCCAAATCCTTGGCAGTGGCCACAACTCGGGCTGACATGGGAAAATTATTTTTATGAGGGATTTAAAATGATTTTTAAAATTGATTTTTTTAATATGGGTGGTTTTTTAATTTGTTCCAAAAATATTGATTTTTCCTCGGGAAGAAAAAAAGACCTTTTACAAAGGCTTTTTCCATTTACCCTTTTCCCCTTACGAAAGTCAATACCCAAATGGCCCTTGGCCACTTTTCAACAGTGGCTGCTTATGTAAAAAATTCCAAAGGAAGAAGGGAAGAGAAAGCGATATTACCGCAAAATGGAAGGAATGGAGAAAGGGACCCCAATTCCCCAGGGAACACAAAGGGCGCCTCTCTTTCTAAATTTTTTTTTGTTTCTTCAAAACACTTAAGATGCAATAAGTTTGAGGGTGGTAGAAATACGGTAAGGCGAACTTTTTTGAATTTTTATTTCATTTTCTTAGTACTACTGAATTCCATAAAAATGCTATAGGTTTTGTGTTCAAAAATAACCAGAGATAAAAAGAGCGTTTGGACACCAAATTTTGTAGATTTTGGGGTTCAAAAATATTTAATAGTCAATGGTTATTGTGGGTAGAAAAATATTTGAATTTTTTAGTTAAGTAAAAGCATAAAATTCCATCCCAGTTAAATTCACCTGTTGCCCTCCTCCGAGTCGATTTTTGCAAATCCCATGGATTGAATCGATCACTGTCACCATTGTCCCAATTGACGGCAACCGAACTCCACTCCGAATTCGGATATTCCGGCTCATATGCATCACTTAAAATAATTAATTAAATCAGAATTAATTAAAATTTAAAAAATCATACATTTTAACGACAATTCCCGTGAAAATTTCATCATCAATGATTGATTCGATGCGGTCGCCGTCAGTCAATTTCATTGCCATACTTGCATCGAAATGTTGCTTCAGAACTAAAAAGTCGATAATGTCCTTCATGTCATGATAACTGTAAAAAAAAATTAAAATTATTAGCAGTTAGATTTCTTGATTCTTGATAATATTCCTCATTTTGTGGCCGTTTATAATAACTTATTAATAAAATTTTTCCATTTTTTGCTCTCTTTGAAGATAATAATTTTTTATAAATTAAAATAATTAATTTTCTCTATGAGAGAACTTTAATAAATAATATTATAGAATTTATGGGGCGCTTTTAAAGCTTTGTTCACAATGGTCGTGCTCGTGTTCGTGTTAATGTTCGTGTTAGGCTAAAATCAATGTTTTTGTTGTGAACGCCCACAAAAAAGCATGAACTCGCCGAGTGCATGCACAAAAAATCAGAGTTAATGCTATAGCATGAACTCGAGCACGAACAAAATATCTACGGGATTTCACAATGGGAAAAAAATGACTTCATGTTCGTGTCAATGTTAGAGTGCGAGTGCCTGCACATGGGGTGTTCACAATGATTAATGCTTTTGTTAATGCTTGTGTTCGTGCTATAGCATTAACTCGAAAACAAGGGAGAGCCAAAAAATCAAATCAATTTGATTTTTGTTCGTGCACTTCGTGTTCGTGTTCGTGCACATCTTCATTTCTCCATTGTGAAATAGATTAGAGATTACTCGCAATTTTCGTTTCACACGAACACGAACATGAACATTCACTCGAGCATGAACACGAACACTCCCAGTGTGAAATGGTTGTGCATGAAGTCGAAGCATGAAGCACTCACTCGCACACGAACACGAACATTCGCACGAACACGAACACGAACACGACCATTGTGAACAAAGCTTAAGTGGCTTTTTGCTAAAAAGAATTTTTATGTATACTTAAGCTGTTTGTTGGTAATTCAAAAATCGTAAAATAATTCTTATTTGGCTTTTTTTTAAAATGATTTATGCTATCTTTGAGAGAGATAAAACATTTTTAAAATTGAAATAATTTATTCCAACGAAAGAAATATTTTAAAATGAATTTTCCATCATTTTTTAAATATAAAATTCTTTTTTATCCTTTGAAATAAATTATTAAATTTTTCTATCTTCCCGAATCAATGTTATATCAAAAAATATTTGTTTTTTTCATCTTTTTTGGTGGCTTTTTTCTGACTATTGAAACTGTGAAAAAAATTCAATACAAAATCACTGGAAATATGAGATTCTACAATGCTTATTATGCTGGCAAGTGGCAACAGTGACTCGTTAATTCCTCGCAGTTTTGGGAGTAATTTGGATCCGTATTTAATAATAACACAATTGCGTTTTGCTTATTTCGGACCTGAAGTGTGGATGGAATTCTACGATGGCAATTTTTCATTTCCCGTTACGATTGATTACGCCGAAATGTATGATATGAAAGCAGTTTTTGGCTACAATTTTCGGATCAATATGTAAGTGTGGAAATGATTCAATGGATATTGAATAATTTTTCACCCCGAGGAAAATAATCGCATATTGTATATTTATTGTAGCAAATTCTTTGGCCTAATCATTATATTTTTAAAAGTATTTTCATTTCAGTCTGTTTCTTGAATGGATTATATAATTTATTTTTACTACACTAAAACCGGATGGGAAGAACAAGTGAAGGAAAAATGAAAATTTTTTACATATATATTTTAACTTGATTATTAATTTACCAGAATAAATAAATTCGTTTTAATCGTTATATTATAAAAATTCTTCATTATTCCTTTTAAGTCCTAATTAAAAAAATAAAATTGATTTTGGAGCAAATTTTATTATCCCATAAAATAAAAGTGATGATTTTTTGCTAATTTTGGACGGATTATACAATATTGGAGATTTTTAGATGGCTCGGCCAATGGCATAATTTTATTTTGAATTTAGAATAAATTACAATTCGAGTATTTTCCTTTTTAATCAATCATTATTAAAAGAAATTTTTTTTTATTAATTTTTTGGAATTTTAATCTATTGTAAAAAACTTATAAAAAGTTTATTAAATGAATTTTTTTTCTATCATATTCAGAATTTTCTACGATTATAAAAATTTAAAATCATCGATTTAATCAATAATTTTTTAACTACCCAAAAACTATCCCCGAAATGGCCAATATTGAAAAACAGTAATCCGTAAAGGGTAAACCAACCAAATCGTGAATGATGTCCCATAGCGTTTATTGTGTTTTGTGCGGGCCAATCGCAAAACGGCCACCCGAATTTGTGGTGAACATTTGCGTAGGACAACATATTTGATTTCGTCAATGTAGCAAATTTCTTGGGCATCCAAAAATGAGGGAATGTCGTAGGCGGCCGGCACACGGACTTTGCGCTTTTTCAGCTCCTCCACATAGGCCCGGTGGCCTTGTTGAAAATAGACGACCAAATCGCCAAGTTGCGGAATGAATGGGAAACGGGTTCGTGTGGTTTTGCGCATCCATTCTGGGAATGTGCCAACATTAAAAGAATTTTCTTCGTCAATGTCTTCGTCGTCACTTATTTCATGTTGTTGTCGACGATTACCGCCAGCAGTGGATGAATTGGCTGAGGGCTTTCCTCGCTTTCTATTCAATTTTCGCTTCTTTTGATGCCTAAAAATGAATAAAATAAATTTATAAGAAATTTTTAATTTGTTTTTTATTTTAATTTTTTTGGTAATTACTAATTATGAATTTGCAAAGCATGAATTTGTTCTCATTTTCTCTAATTTTTGTGTCAATCTTAGTAAGCCTAACATACATGGGCAAGGGGGGGGGGGGGGGGGTCATCCCCCCCCCCCCCACCACGCCGCAATCGGGGGCGGGTACCGGGGGGGGGGGGGGGGGGGGGGACTTCGCAAGTGGGGGTGATGAAGGTGCGAAGTGGGTGTTAGGGGTAGGGGGTGCGAAGTCGCAGAGGAAATTTTGACCAAAATTTTTCGCTGCGCGGCCATTTTTGGCCAAATTTTCCCTTGCGAAGTCAATTTTTAGCCGTTATGCGGCCATTTTTGGCCAAATTTTCCCTTGCGAGGTCAATTTTTAGCCGTTGCGCGGCAATTTTTGGCCAAAATTTTTCGCTGCGCGGCCATTTTTGGTAAAATTTTCCCTTGCGAGGTCAATTTTTAGCCGTTGCGCGGCAATTTTTGACCGAAATTTTCGCCTGCGGCGCAAAATACAAAAAAGGGACTTCGCAAAAAAATTTTTTTGGACCCTCCCCCCACTTCGCACTTCGCAATGGTCCAAGTGATCCCCCCCCCCCTTGCCCATGTATGAAGCCTAATGCCAACATTTACCATTGGGGGATAAGACACATTTTACAAATGTTAGTATTTTCTTTACCAAAATGGCCAAAATATACGCAATAAGGTCAAATTCGTGTTTAGAGCATCTAAATTACCCCTAAAAAGCATATACTATTTTCTCAATTAGAAAGAAGCCTATACTAATACTAGAAAGGATTTGAAATTTATAAGCTTCTCTAATTGAAATTGAAGCAGAGGTCAGCCTATTTTTGAGATAAGGTTAAAAAAAATTTTAAAATTTATAAGCCTAAGTCTATGTATGGGCTTCTAATGAAGAAAATAAGGCATTTTTGTAAATTTTTAGTGACTTTTTTTTTGCATTACTTGGCAAATTTTTATAGATCTTTCTTAATAATTTTTCTATTAAAAATAAGCTTACAATTTTCTGTTCCTCTCCTCATTTCCGTCCAATTCATCATCCTCGCCTTCCTCTTGCTCAATTTTGATTCTCTTCTGGACATGTTGTTGTCTTCTTTTGATCAATTTTCCACTTCGAACTTTTTTTGAACCACGTTGATGCTTCTTCCCTTCCCTTTTCGGCTCAATTTTAGACAATGATTGTTCTTCCATATCCTCTCCATCGGATGAGGCAATAAAGGCAGTAAGACGGGTTTTTATTCTTCTGATTGGCTGCGTGGATGAAGATGGTTGCGTGGAATCATTCGATGCTGATGCAAGGGCGGCAGCAGCAGCTCGAGTCCTCAATCGTTCCGATCGATAACGGTTTTGTTCCTCTGAAATTAAAAAAAAAAATTTAGTGAATTTTTAAAAAATTTGTCATATTTTCTCCGGTATAATTTGTCCGGTTAACTATCATAAAATTTTTAACAGCCTTAACTACCGGCTACCGCTACCGCCACCCTAAATCCTCCAAAAATTAGTCAAAAAATATGTTCAAAGTTTCAAAGCAATGGATTCTATTGTGTTTCGCTAATATTTTTCGTCTTTAAAACATTATATTCAAACCAGATTTTCACTTATTAGCTTTATATAGAATTATAATATTTGTAATTTGTTTATTTTAGTGAAATCAGTAAGTTCAAAGTTTCTTTTAAAATTCAAAAATACATGGAGATGGAAAAATTTTAAAATGTTAAGCTTCTAGTTAAGTGAGCTTTTAATAATGAATATGTAAAAATTTTGTTTGATTGGTGCTTACCCAATCTGCTGTCATGAGATGAGCCTTGCTGATCCTGTTCATTTCCAGCCTCAACCGGAGGACGTCTTTTGCGCTTCCCAGTTACAGTCCATGTGCTGCGCTCTCGGAAAACAGTTTGATGTTCAGATCGACCAACCTGAAAAATGTAAAAAATTAAAATCAAAAAAATAATTTAATGTTAAATTGTATTGTTTGATTATAATTGTAATTAATTCTTCCCTAAAAGTGAAAAATTAATTCCTCCTATTGTGTGTGAAACACGTTTTAATTGCCGGGGCCGGTGAGAAACACATAATTCGTAATTCCGCCTCATTTCATTTTTTACTTAATTGATTTTAGTTACCAGACAATGTCCGGTAATAACCAAATGTACAAGATTTATTATAGACATTCTCCCAAATTAATGCAGTCTATACTTTTTTTACTACAACATTTGCATTTAATGTGGGTGTGGGTTATAATGGTCTGTTAGGATGAATTTTTCCATTCCCAATTTGAAAACTTGCCTCATAGTCGCTGTCATTCTCGTCTTCTTCACCATCATTTCCGGCCATTTCCTCCTCTTCATCACCAGAAGTTTCATCACCACTTGTCCCACTTTCATCTGCTGAATGTTGCGGTTGTTGCCTATTAGCGGCGACATTCTCTTGCTCTGCTGGTATGAATTCCTCCTCCTCCAATTCCTCCTCATCTGAGCCCAGACTGAATGATCGATCATTCTCATCGTCCGTGTATTCATCATCGAGCACATATCTTGGCACGGGTGGATTTTGCAACATATATTCAGCCAATTGGCGAATTTCTGCGTTTCGGTTTGCTCTTGTTCGAGTTGTACTTGAATTGGTTGGATTACCTATAAAAATTGAGAAAATATTAATTCTTTTAATATTACCAATGAATTATTGGAAAAAACATTGAAATTGACGACTATTGAAAGTGTCAAGAAAATATATGCTGTAGTTTCAATGGTTTATCCTAGATAAACAATTCTAATTAGGTATTGAACCAAAAATTAACGACTTAAAATGTCTATTTTATACCCACCAAAAATCTAACATTAGTTTAAAAGGTTTAATACCCATTTCAAAACGAATGGCTAAAGTAGTAGTAGTTTCGAACCATAAAACCAAATTGGTTTAAACCGTTTAATACCCAGTAAATTTTTGACCAAATCATCATGACAAATTTTATACCATTCGATGCATATTTATCAGCTCTATCCAATAGTATATGGTTTGTGAATGTAGAGACAAAAATCCCTAAACCATTCATTTATTTTTTTTGCTTATTTCAATTTTTCATCTATCCATTAAAATTTTTGTTTTATGAATCTCACGTTGACGAATGTTTCCAACAGTTTGTTCCACCGGAATGATGACTTGATGGACGGGATGTGGTCGAAGATTGGCAGCCGCCATTCGATGATCTTTTTCAAATTCCATCATTTCTCTTCGGCAATGTTCAATTTGTTCCCTCTTATATTTTTCAAGTATTGATGGACGCAAAGGGTCGATGATGTTTCGCTTGAGCCAAGCGCATGGCTTTATGACGTCCTGAAAATGGGAAAAAAAATAAAATATATTTATTTAAATTATTTTTAATCATTAAAATTTCAAAATTTATTTATTTTATTTCTTTAAAAAAATTTTACATTGCTTTTGATATCATTTCCTGGCACCAATCTTTGCTCCTTTTCCGGATGCATGGTTCCATCGGAAGTGACAAAAAATGGAGGCGCAAGCTGTTCAGGCCAGAGACCAGTGTCTTCATCCGTTGCCCAGCCATCCGGATCAATTTGAAGTAATCTTTAACAGTAAAAATTTCGTTAAAAAATAATAAATTGGGCCATCCTAATCCTATAATCCCTATAACATCAATATCCATATCTTAATATTTTATAATGATGCTTTTCAATTTTGCAAAAAATCATATCTTGATTTTTAGGGATTTTGAGACTTACACATCTCAAATGTAACTTTTTAGTGTGCATCTCAAAAATTGTTCATTTTTCATGAGGGCTTTAAAGTTGCGCAGAAACTGGTTCAAAAAAAGGTTTGCTAAAAAAACTTTTTTCCTTGGACTTAAATCAAGAAATAAAAAGAATTAAATATTCCTTTTTATTAATTGAAAAATAAAATTTAAATATACCATTTTTAAATAGAAAAGCTATTAAATTTTTTTGAAATAAAGAAATAAGAATTAAATATTCATTTTTATTAATTGAGAAATAAAATTTAAATATTCCGTTTTTTATTTTTAAATAGAAAAGCCATTAAATTTTTTTGAAATGAAATAAAAAGCATTAAATATTCTATTTTTATTTTTAAATAGAAAAGCCATTATATTTTTTTGAAATAAAGTAATAAAAAGCATTAAATATTCCTTTTTATTAATTCAAAAAAATCCATTTTTTATATTAAAAAAGAAAAGCTCTTAAAGATTTATTTTTCACCAAATCATTCATAGTGTACCATCAAAAATAAAACTAAAAAATATGAACCCCTTTTCTATGGAAAATTTAACAACAGGAATTAATGCAAAGGTAGGTAAAAAATGTCATTTATCTAAACTTTAGTAATTTCTACTATCTTAAATCATAAATTTTAAGTATTATGTCAATCCATCAATTAGTGATTTTACAAAAAATATGAATTAGTTGAAAATGGTGTAATCAGAGATGAGTTGGGCCCGGCCCGGCCCGGGCCGATATTTTTCGGCCCGGTTACTGTACGGGCCGGGCCGGGCCGATTCTCGGTCGGCCTGGGCCGGCCCGACGGGCCCGAAGCATATGATTTTTGAGAAAAATAAATAAATTTGACTATAATTTTTGTAAAAAAATGAATTTATATTTTTGCAGGTTGCAGGGAATAATATTTGCTATTTTTCTTCATTTAAAATTTTTTACGTGAAAATTTTTTTAAAATTTTTCATTTTTAAAAAAATTTTTTAAAATTTTGAAGAAAAAAATACTGTAACAAAAGCCCGGGCCGGGCCGAAAATTTTGGGCCCGATTACTGTACGGGCCGGGCCGGGCCGATCGAGGGTCGGCCCGGGCAGGGCCGGGCCGGCAAAAGTCGGCCCGAAACTCATCTCTGGGTGTAATATATAGTATTTTAAAATAAGAATAATTTTTATACCTCCTCTGATTAAAATTTTGCTAATTTAAATTGGCTTATAATTTTATAGATTGATTTCAATTTTATTAAAAAATTTTAAATTTTTTGAAGGAAATGAAATTGAGGGAGGAAATCGAAAAATTAAAGACCGAAATGAAAGCTAAAGAACAAAAATTCGCAGAGGAGAAAGGAATTGCTATTGGACAGGTAATTTCAATAATAAAAATTATTTTAAATAATTTATTTTTAGTGCCGATCCGAAGCGGATACTGAAATTACCAAATTACGCATTGAAAATTTGAAATTAACAAGGGAAGTAAATTCTCAGAAGGAATATATTAACAAATTAATTGACAAGAATGAGGTAAATTTATTTATTGAAAACAATAAAATTTTATGGATGTTATCTAATTTGCAGAAAAAAACATTGAATTTGCAGAAAAAAAACAGAATTTGCAGAAAAGAGTATTGAAAATGTAGAAAAGTTTATACCGGTTTAGTGGATTGTCTAGACCACCAAACCCTTACCCAATCGATAGATCTCTTTAGGAAGCGTCGATTGGTATAAATTTTGTTATGGTTTGATCAAATATTTAAGTTATTAAACCACTTAAACCATTTTATTGTTTTTGGTTTAAAACCAATTAAACCATGACAAATTATATACCAATCGACGCGTCTTGACGAGCTCTATCCAATGTTATATGGTTTGTGAATTTTGGTTAAACCACTAAACCGAAACCGATATAAACTTTTCGCCATTTTAAATACTCTTTTCTGCAAATTCAATGTTTTTTTCCTGCAAATTAAATATTTCACAAATTTTATCAATAATTTTGATATTAAAAATATTTTATAGAAAGAGTAATGGTATTTTTAAAATTAAAATTGATAGGGTATATTGTCCAATGCGAAGGATTAGCTGCATTTAATAAAATTTTATTTGAAATTTTTGCCATTTATTTTTGTTTACAGATGTTTTATAGACAATTGAATTGCTTGAAATCGACAAGAAGTTATTTGCTACGGGAAGTGAATGAATTGTCATCTAAGAATGATAAATTGGAATATAAGAATGATAAATTGGCATCTAAGAATGCTAAATTGAAGAATAAATTGAAGCAATAATCAAAATGTTCGAAACTTGTATGGAATTTACGGCCAAAATTAAGGTGAGTTTTTTTGGAATTGTAAATAATGAGTTTGAGTTTTCCAGAAAATTCATTATTTTAAATTGATTAATTCTTTGTTTTTGCTTGGATAATATTTCTGAATTGAATTCTGGTTTTAAATCAAAAAATAATCTTTTATATATAATAGTGTTTTATTTTTCTTTAATTATTTTATTTTATAGAAAATGTTCTAAAAAAGCAGAAAACTTTTTAAAAATTTTTTACTTATATTCAATTTTTATATTATTTTTAAATTTAATTAATCTAAATTAAAAAGAATAAAAAATGAAATTTCCAAAAATAAAAAAAAATTATTTCTATCCTAGAATTATAAAATTTATGAATTCATTTATTTAACTTTAATTTTTTATAAAAAAAATAAATATGAAAAACCCTCCAAACATGGACATCCTACTAATATTTTATTTTTAAGCAGGATGATCTGATTATATTATAACTGATCAAGGAATGAATAAATTACAAATTTTAATGATTTTTGTATCAAATTAAAAGATTGTTTTGTTATCAAATTAATAATAAATTTATTTAAATTGATTCTGAGTTGATGAAATTATGCTCAAGAAAATAATGAATGAACTATTTTAATCTATATGTTGCAGCCGATCTCGTTTTTTTAGCCGATCTCGATTTCGGCTAGCCGATCTCGTTTTTTTTTCCGACAGAAATAGTACAGTGGCAGACATTGTAGTTTGTGACCAATGGCCATATCTAAGTTCCTAGGCCAATTAGAGTTTTAATTCTTTTTCCTAGCCCTACCCTACCCTAGCCCTAAAACCCATGCCGGCACGACCATACCCCTAGTCCTACCCTAGTTAAATCGGTTTGAAACCCGAAATTTCAATTGGCCATAACTTTGGTTCAGACTTGTCAAATCTTTCTGAAATTGAAATCTTATAAAGAAAACCGACCCTGACGAATCGAATGAGCTATAGATCAAGTCTGTACGATAACTAGAACCTGGCGAAAACGAGATCGGCTAAAAAACGAGATCGGCTGCAACATATAGAAGAAGTAAAGGAAATTTAAATGGGTTTTTAAGGGATTGAAGGAATTATGAAAGAAAAAATCTGTATTTTTTTTTTCTTTAAAAAAAGTTTTTGATAAAAATTTAGATGGATTTTAAGGGCATAGCTACGAAATTTTTCAACTAATTAAATAAAAATTAATATTATTTGATAGTTAAGAATTTTCTTTAATTTTTAATCATCAAATTTGATTCAATCAATAAATGGTTCATTTGAAGAACATTTCTTTAGGAACAATTAGAGAAGTGCCTCTGGCTGTTGAGAAGAGCAAAGGATTAGGAAAGAGGGATGCCAAAAGACAAATTCAAATTTTATTCCTAATTTTTCCACGTGATTTTGGATTTAGGGAACGAATAAATAATTCTATTAAAATTACTCACCGATAATCTGTGCTGAAAAACTGCTCATGTGGGCGCATCATCGCAAATTGATTATTGGTTGTGACACCGTAAATGCTCAAGCATCCGACGGAATCCACAAATCCAACGGTGGTTCCATCTGGCGAGATGGCCATATCAAAAATTGCTACCGCCTCACGATTGTTGTTCATGTTGCGATGACGGCATATTTGTTGACCGGTGTAAATGTTCCAAACCTGTGAACATATTAGAGGGGAATTATTAATTTTTACCAAATAAATTACATTATTTTAGGTTATGTTTAGCTGAATATGAATCTTAAATAAGCTTGATTTGTGTTTTGTGGCATAAAAAATTCCGATTTTTTGACAAGAAAATTTCATCTCCGGCCTTATCGATAAGTTAGGGTCGATTTTGTTTAGATATTTCAATTTAGTTGGTTTGAATCAGTATGGCCAAATAAATACAATTTTGGCCCATAAATCGGATTGGGCTTTTTAAAAGGAAAAGGGAATCGGCAATGAAAATAAGTTTGGTTGGCTGATATGATATTTCTGGCCCAGGCAATTCTGTCTCCAAATATATTATGGTTCAAATTTGACTTAGGACATTTCCGATCAAAATTTTGGTATTTTTGGCCCATTTTAATAGTAATTTTTTCAAATTCGGAGATTGCTTGTGTTTTTGCCCAAATTAGGATAAAGGTTGAAAGAATTTTTTAAACTTACAATCATCCATCCATCATGGCCGGCGCTGATCACCAATTCCTAAAAAATATGATATAAAATCATGATTATTTCTTTGTTTCTCACTCGATGTAATGGATGCGCCACCAGCGAAAATGTTTCATTTTGATGGCCGGCATATTTGCCCAACATTATGCCGGTTTTCCAGTCCCAAGTTCGAAGCAAATAATCCGATCCAATGCTGATGACCACATCATCATCCAGGCTCCAAGTCAACATTGTCACTTTGTAGCCATTTTGGGCATTCTTTTTGTTGGCCGTTTGTGAAGTGGCATTTGCTGAAAAAAAAATTAAAATCAATATAGGAAATGTCAGTGTTACGTTTCTTCAATGGTTTAGCCTAGGTTCATAAATTTTATATTCATTTTTCTTATCATTTTAAATTTTGACCAAACGTTCCCATTCTATTTTTTATGTCTTTTCTCTTTTCAAAGGTTTTTGGCTTGAGAATATACAATATAGAATAGACTAAGGTTCCGGTGGATAAAAGGCAAATCCTAAGGATAAAAAAGACTAATTTATATATACATGGGAATGGGAATTCCTGTTCTATTCAAAATTATAGGGATTTAATCTTTATCCAATTTTTTATTAAGTTACAGGGAATAAATTTAGTTAGATCAGCAGGCTACTTTACGCACAATAGTAAGAATGAAATAGTGACAAAAAACTAGGACTGGGATTAGCACTTAAACGATTAAATTATGTTGCCGCTAAAGATACTTTTTTTCGGCAATTTCAATGTTTTTGGGAATGATGTTTGTCTTCAAATAAAGATAATAAAATAAATTATTACCCCTTTTTTGGAGTGTTGTGTTTAGTAAAGCTGCTGTTTCGGATTTTGGCATAATTAATTCGGTGGATGTCCATTGACCGCATGAAATTTTCCAAACTTTTGCTGTTCCATCTTTGCTTCCACTGACAAATCGCAGTGAATGGTGGGCCCAAGCAAGCGTATCAACTCGATCCTATTAAAGGAATGTTTTATGAATATTATTAAGAGAAAATATTATTATTGGCAAGGCTCATAAATTTTTGTAATTATTAAAATTAAAGTATGATTTAAATTTATAAAATTGGTAATATTACTTTAGGGCATCTAAATGAACCTCATTTATTTAGTAAGTTTTTTTGTCGCCTATAAAAAACCTAAAAAATTATCAAAATTTTTGCGACCAAATTTCGCCCTAGACTCAACAAATTATTTGGAATGAAAATTAAAAAATTAATATTGTATTTGTTTTGAATGCATTCAAATGGTTTAAAAATTTTATTTATATATGATTCAAAAAATTGGTTTACAAATTACAATTTTAACTCGTTAAAAATAAAAAATTTTTGAAAAATAAATTTCGGCAAGTTCACGAGAGTTCCCCGATCTCAAAAAAAAAAAATTCACAAAATGAATTTTAAGGCAGGATAATAATATTTTTTAATTAATAATTCTGGGGTTTTAAAATCAAAATTTATTCAATAAATTCAATTTAAGAATTACTCACTGAATGGGCAGTGAATTCGTAAAGTCGATGAACATCGAGTTCATTCAATTTGTAGACAATGATTGCCTGGTGTGTGTCGCCCATGATGACAATATTTCCGCCTGGACTGTGGCTCGATGAAATAATTCGAGCACCTCTGTAAAAAAATTTAATTAAATTATCCAAAATTTTTGTGAATAAAATTTACCCGGATGCTCGTTCATTGAATTTGATTGGAGGTTCACTGCAAATTTTTAAAGTTTAAATTAGTTATAAATTTCCTCTCTTTCAAAAAGATAATCGAATTTTGCGCACTTTTGCCAATATCTCAGAAACCTTTTTTTATATCATTGGATTAAGCCCTGAGCTTTTTTTATATCAAAATGATTGGACAAAACATAAATGGTATGAAGGTTAGCGGCCAAATGAATTCTGTTTGCAATTTGCATATTTTTCTGTCTTTTTGGTTTGATTTTAACTTTTTGCATAATTTCTATTTCTTCTCTAATCAACTGAACCAAATCTAAGGGCTAAATGGTAGAATGCTTAGGTTTAGAATTTACTAAATTATTATTAATATTTAGAGGTCGAACAATTCGAGATTTGGTCTTTGATTTTTCGGGATTACAAATCGGTATGGACTATGGATTCGGTTACGGTAATATTGATCGGAATTCCAATAGAAACAGAAGTACACCATTAGTTTTTTTGGTACTATGAAAAAGGTTATTTTGGGTAATTTCTTTTTAAATTTTTCCATATGAGGCAATTTTTGGTGAAATTGTTGCCAATCTCATTATCTTAGTTAAAAAAATTTTTATCATAACATTGTTTTTAAAAAGTTTCCGAAATATCGAAAATATAAATAAGTTTTTTGCATTGAAATTTTTTCAGTTTCGGTATTTTTTAAAGATAATCCCTAAACGAATTCTGAGTCCTAACCGAAGCGTTTTATCTATGAGGTAATATTTATTTTTTTGAAAAATTAGTTTGATTTATTAATGCGCAAAATTCCAGCAAGTTTTCCTCTCCTAAACTCACAAAAATTCCTTGGTCGACTCTTTGTAACGATGAAAAATGACGGCACAATCATTCCCCGCCGTAACCAGCCAACGCCAATCGCTGCCCTCAAAAAACAGTGGAATGAATGCAATGGAATTGATTGTGGCCGAGTGGCCTTTGTAGACACGAATTGTTGCTCCATTTCGAAGGGACCAAATTCTTTAAATAAATTAAACATTTTTTTTTTGTATATTTTGCTATAAATTTGCATAATTTTGGGTACTTTTCAGTTATTCGGGTGTCGAAATTTTCACCACCCAAAAAAATTGCCTTAAATTTACCCCCAAAATTGGTCAACCCTAAAATCATGTTTTTTCATCATTTTACAACCAAATATTAAAAAAATAAAATTTCAATAAAAAGTTTTGCGAATCTGCTCCCGGCCTAATAATTTAATTTTTGGGAAAATACAATTTCAAATTAGTGAATTTGTCAAAAACTATAAAAATAGGTTGGAGTTTAAAAAATGGTTTTGGCAAAAATCTAGTTAATATTTCCAATTTTTGAAAAGAATTTTTTTTGCATTAAACACGCAAATCGAGGTTGATGGTTCCGAATAACACATTAGTTTTGAAACGGAACAACATCAAGATGGTACAAAAAATTTTTATAATTTTTTGTATTTTAATAAAGAAAAATAATTTTTGATGGTTTCAGAAATTTAATGCGGTTTGCGGTATTCGTATTCGGATGATATTCAGAAACCCTGACCGCTGACTCTAAGCCTTATTAGAATCAACTAGAAGGTGGTAATATGTTAAAAATAATTTAACAAATAAAAAATACCTGACGATTTTGTCGACTGAGCCACTGCCAAGCAGGGAATTTTCATGTGAAACGGACAGCTCCGAAATTTCGCCAATATGACCACGGAACTGTTTTTGTGAAATAAAATATAAATTTATTAAAATATTGAACCGTAAAACGCAGCAAAAATTGTTGGGCATCCCAGCATTTGATCAAATTGTCGTCGGCCCCAGTGAAAATGTAACGGCCGGAACGATCGAATGCGACACAAAAAACGGATGAGAGATGGCCTGGGTTAATTATAAAAATTGTGCGAATGATGATTAACTTATGTTATGAGAATGTTAGATTTGATTAACAAATTTTCTTCTTTTTTTGGACGTATGCCGTGCCGATACAAAATACGATTTTTTAAGTACTATTAGTTTCAAAGAATTTGTAAAAATAAAGGGTAAATTTGGCACTTACATGACATTTTTGAAAAAAATTGCTAAAAACTTAGCCACAACCCAAATGTAACTCAAATTTAAGATTAATCTTAAGAGATAGGCTAGAAAACTAAAAAAATTCAACTACCTCCTTCGGTTTTGCTAAGTGCTGAAGTTCCATTTTTTTTATTTAATTTCTTGGTGGAAATTTTGACACACCCAAAAATTCAGTAAACAATTTGAATGCTCTAGTAGACTATTCTATGGTTTTAGAATGGTGAAATTTTTATTTTTTTTTCAAATTATGGCACAAAATGCTAGGCAATTTTTCATTTTTTTTTGGCTATTATTTCGCCAAAATTATTGAGTCATTCAAATGTCGAAACCAATAGATATTAAACATTTTGGATTATTAAATTCAATAAAAATCATTTAAAATAGCTAATTGACTAATTAGCTTTGCTGAGCTCTGAGCTGTGGATTGCCAAAATCAATTAAAAGTTTTTTGATATGTGCAAATCACAAACCCATAATGCGAATTTGTCGATTCAAAAGTTGCATAAATTCTTTGCGAAACATTTGCTTTGGCAACAATGGCATATTTCGTCCAAGTTCGCGACTTCTCAGAAAACTAAACACGAAAATGATCAAATAATTAATTAAATTAATTAAAATACTTGAGTGGATGCATATTTTGAATTGCAATTGGTGATGGCCGAGTGCAAATGACGGATTGGACCAGAGGAGGGGCGATGACTTTTTCTGTTAACGAAAAACATTTATTTTTTGGTGTTGGTGAAATATTTAATTTTAAAAATAAAATATTAAAAATGGAGAAAAGATTATAATTAATTATAAGTTATAACGGTTTAATGGTTTGTATCAGACCTCCAAACCCTAAACTCAATCGATTGAACTCGCCAGGACTCGTCCATTCATATTTATTTTACCGAAACTAAGGGTATTAAACGGCTTAAGCCCATTTTGGTTTGGTGGTTGAAAAATAATTTGAATTGGTTAAACCTAGATTCAAAACTCAAAAATGATGCTTTTCTTCTCGTAGAGATTTATTAACTGGGCATAAGATTAAGTTGCGGATAAGGAAAAATCACAGAAACAGAACCGTTATTATTACAATCTTTTATGGCATTTTCGCTGTTTTTTTTAATCAATGAAATATGAAATATTTCTCTTTTTATTTTTGGGAAGAAACTAATTTTTGTAATTTTAAACCAATTTTTTTGTAGGACAGAAATTTCAAAAAACTTTTTTAAATAACTAAAAACTATAGTCAGTCGCTAACAATTTTTTATTATATATTTTGTAGAAAAAAAAACCGTTTGCTTTCCGGTCCAAAGCAGTTTTGCGTGTGGTGAACAAGCGAATTGGCAACCCGTGGATTGGAGGCGGCGCAAATTTGACTTGTAGCTGGCAAAGGCGTTGAAATATGTCCGGCAATGAATTTGCATAGTTTCCCACATTTTGAAGCTGAATAAATGTAAATTGTTGGTTTATACGAAAATTTTACAATTAAAATTTGGATTAGCTAATCTATGGATTAGCAGGAATTGGTTTCCGGAGACTTGAGGATAGGCTGATTGGATTTGAAATAGTCCATTTAGTGTATAAAATTTCGATTTCAAATTTCTTGTGAGCTCGGCTTAAAATTCGAACTGCTGTTTAAACCCAAACCGGTTTAAATTTAATTAGCTTTTTAGGCTAAGCTCATCTCAGTTTTCAAAGTGAAATTCCATAGACTAAAAAACCATCCCGACATCCAATGAACCAATTCTCAAATCTTTGGGTTGTCTAGAAGCAGTGCCGTAGCGAGGGGGGGCAAAGGGGGGCGGGAGCCCTCTACGAAATAAATTTTTGGGGGGGGGGGGGGGGGGGGGGCGGAGCCCCCTACGAAATGGGAAAAATGGGGAAAAAGTAAACGGGGAACCCTTTTTTAGTAAAATTTTTCGCTGCGCGGCTATTTTTGGCCTAAATTTTTCGCTGCGCGGCCAAAAAATTGGCAAATAAAGACTTTGCGAAAAAAATTTACACTCGAGCCCCCCACGAAAATTTTTTCTGGCTACGGCACTGTCTAGAAGTCGAGAATTCCCGAAAATTATTAGACCAGCCTCTAGCTAATCTCGGGATTAGCCAATTCTCAATATTATTTGTTATATAGATCATCGTTTGACTTACAAAAGTAGCCAATGTTTGAGGGTGCGGATTGCCTTCTATGTCATAACGAGGCGGCAAAACCTGAAGAATATGAAAATTTCTTTATGTTGTTATTCTTGTTGTCCATCTTTTCGAACTCCTTTTATCTTCTATATTAAGAGTTGGAGTAATCGCAAATATTTAATCTCAAATTTTATTGATCAACCCTGAACCGAAACCTGTATAATCTCAAGGTTTTTTGGTCCAACTTGGTACTTGGATAGTCATCTCAAATCTCAAGCTTTTTTGGGCCAGCTCACTTAAGGTTTTTTTGACCTATTTCTTATAATCTCAAGGTTTTTTTTGGCCCAACTCTATAATATCAAGTTTTTCTATCTGCTAACTTTTGTATATGAGTCACCAAATCTAATTAATCAATATCAATGTTAAATGTGATGTAATGTTTATATGGCATATAAGCAGTAAAGTAATTTAACGTACTACTATCAAAAGCTATTGCACTAAACGAATTGAGTTGGCATAAACCTTCCCTTCACTTCCATAAAGTCCTACATTGATATCATTCGTTTTCCACAAACAAAACAAAACAGTCAATCAGGTGAAAATCTGATTATTAGCTGCTGTTCATTTCATCATATCCATTTTCAATGTTTTCATTATTATAAAATAGTAAACCTGATGAGCGTCTAGCGCTTCTTGCAATTTGTCAGCAACTTCTCGGTATTTTGGGTCCTTGCCAATGTATGAATGAAAGAGCACGAGTAATTCCGCCTCACTTTGTGTGTCAAATTTGCTGCTTGGCTGTGGGTATTGTTGTTGCTTTTTTATTGTTGCCAATTGTTGAAGCGCATTGGAAATATTGAACGTGGATTGGGTAATTAAATTATTGTTTAATGCTGATGAGGTTGATGCCATTATTTTTCGCTGAAAAATTACTTGAAATTTAATGTGATTTATTCTATAAATATTGGATAAAAGAAAGGTTAATAAACATTCATAATTCAAATGAAATGTCCAATCTACATGAACATCAATTGTTTGCTATGCTATATATGTATGGTCTGCTGTGCTGGTGCTATTCTATAATTGAATTAATTGCTAATATTTATTTAATAATTATTATTTTTCATTTATCAAAATTAATTAATTAGCATTAATTGATTATTGATTTTGATTGATGAGTGGCTTTTTTTGAAAGAATATAGGTAATCTAATTTTTGTGGGTGTTTGGGTCTTGGCTTGGCGCTTGGGTGCTTGCTTCGCTGCCTATGCCTATTATGCCTCTTGCTAGCGCATTTCACTAAAAATAAATGGCGCTTTTAAGACATTTTATCCAAACCAATTTTCGCTTCGCTTTTTTCGGCTTTACAAAGAAAGGATTAAAGAAAAACCAATGATGGATGATTTCGAGATTTAGCATATTGGAAAACATTAAACATGTTTCAAAAATATAAACACATACACACATTATTGGAAGGAAATTGTCTTAATTTTTCAGCGAAAAGAAAGCCGATTAAGACAGTTTATCCAAACCGCTTATCCAGCTAGTTAGGGATTAACCAAAAAAACCATCGGTTATTTTGGAATCAGCATGTTGGAAAACCTTTAAAAAAGGTTCAAATAAATTTATTCTTTTAAACTCATATTTTTCGATAATTTTCAAAAAGACTATATTATCGGTTTACCAATTTTTTTGCAGAAATATGCTTGTCGCTCCGGGGCCAAAATGTGATTGGGGAGGTGTTGGCCAAATCCCGCCGGCCGGGAGGTCCGGGATTCTCCCCTGCCTCGGATGGGGACCGGAGGCGCCATGGATGCCGGATTAAGACCAAAGGGGGTGTATGGGGCTCCACCCAGTCATTTGGAGGGGACTGGGACCCGAGGCCAGGATTGGGGCCAAATTGGCGGCTGGGGATGAGGCCATTTCGGTAGAAAGGATTTGGAAAGGATGGGGGAAGGAAAGGGAAGGGAGAAAATGAGATTGGGAAGAAAAAGGGGAAATGCCAGAAATGGCTGGGGGCGATCGGTGGGAATTGCCGATGCCCGGGAATCGACAGTTGGGCAAGCTGACCGGCCCTGGAAGGAAGAAACGACGGCTGGGGCCAAAAATGGCGGATTAACCCCACCCTCCTAAGAAGACAAACTCAATTTACTTCCCCATTTCCAAAATACACAAATTAAATACAGATTTTATTGGCGGCGAATAAAATGTGGAAATGTGAAAATGGGGGAAAAACATGTGTGGATGAGAGGGGGAAAATCGAGGGGAAAATGCAGCGGCGGCATTGGCAAATTCCAGCAGGAAAGGAGGCGCAGCCAAAGTGGCCAGAAGAGGAGGAGGGGGGGGAGCGCTGGGGGCCAAACTGGAACGGGTGGGACGGAGACTGGGTAGAACAGACTGAAGTGGATTCGACTGACTGATGGGGGAGGGGCCAGGGTTTTTAAACCCCCGGGGGAGGTGGCAGATCAGCCAATGATGGACATGGAGAGGCGGGGCAATGTTAAATTGCGGAAGGAAGAGAAGGCTCTTCCTATGGCCAAATGGAAGGAAGGGGATATGGCCATAGAGGGAAAAGGCCCCCAGGAGGATTGGGCCTCAATGAGGCATGGGGGGGGGGGGGTTAATCCATTCATTCCCCAATCACACAATTCGCTTGAGTAGCGACACTCCCCCTCCGGCCCAGCGCGAAGAAGAAGACCTGTCCAGGAGCAAGACGGCAATGTGTGATGGCCAAGGCAAGTGTTGGCAGCTTCTGGCAGCAAGGATGACCATTTGATGGGAGGAAAAGGGGGAAGGAAAAGGGGGCACAAATGAAATAAAAATGGGAAATAAATTAAATTAATACAAATGAAAAGGGGGAAGGGGAATGGAATGAGGGAAGCCAGGCTTGAATCCATTTCATTTCTCTAAAAAGGGAAGGAAGAAGGGGAGTTTCCCCCGGATTTGAATGATCAATGAGGAAGGCCAAGAGTGAATTCGGCCAAAAGGAGAGGGCCAATGACGAATTTGGCCAAAAGGGGGCCTTTGGCGGTGAGTGAAAGCCAATGGCGAAATGGGCCAAAAAGGGAAGGCTATTGATGGGTTTGGCTTGGGCCCATCAAAGAGAGATGATTGAGGGAAGGGGGCAGCAAATGACAGCAGGAGGGGGGAGCAAATGAGGAAAGTGGAATCCCATCTTGGCTCCAATTAAGGGTGTTGATTGGGGAGAAGAAGGAGGCCAAGGCCACAGCAGAGGCGGCCATTAAGAAAGGCCAATCAGGAGGGAAATGATTGGGGGAGGAAATAAAAAATGAAAGGGTGGGAGGCGAAAGCCATGGCAAAGATGGCGAAAAGGAGGAAGGATAAGGCCACGGCAGGGGGTGGCATGGAAGGGAAGGTAAAAGAGCAAAGCCACGGCAAAGATGGCACAGAAGGAGGGCAAAACGGCGAAGCCACGGCAAAGGGAAGGGTCAATTGCCCCTTTGATAGGATTGAAATAAGGGGGAGATTAGCTGAAGAGGTGGGAATGAAGTGGCCATGGTGGGGCGGCAAAAAAAGGGAGGTCTGCTATTCCCAAATAATTGGAGGAATAGGGGAAGATGGAGAGAGATCGGGCGAGGGGAGAATTTCCAATTCTTGGCGGCTATCGCAGTGGATTTGGGTGGCCGAGGAATGGGCTAACATTGGAGGTTGGCTTTCGGATTTTGGTTGGGTGCGGGAATGATGGGTGACGCGTTCCACTTCTTCCCTTTCTGTCACAAATTCACACAACTCCCGGCGCCAATAGGCCAAGTCCCAAACAATCCCGGTGCGGCGTTCGGTTTTGCACAGTTCAGAGAGGACCGAGGCGGGTAATTTGGATTTGAGGACCCGGAGGAGGGCGGGATCATCGAGGAGAGAACCTCTCCCTTCCAATTGGCGGCAATTATTGTCGAGAATGTCGACAAAATCCCGAAGGGCCGATGCGGTGTCTCTGACCGGGGGGAGTTCCATTAATTGGTCCAGTAGTCGGTCAATACGCCGACGAGGATCTCCGAATCGCTGCTGGAGGGCCTCAACAACGAGGGGATAGTTTTCCCCGGTACAGTCATATCCCGAGACTGCGCAGTGGGGGGCGCTTCCCTTCACAAGTTGTCCCAGGAGGTAGGAAAGCTTGATGTGGTCGGGTAAGTCCGGGTTGCTATGGACGGCAAAGTCAAAGACTTGCCAGAATTGGGGCCATTCGGCCGGGTCCCCCGAAAATTCGAGAAGGCGAACTTTCGGCAATTGGACAGGGGGTGGAGGGGTTGGAGAAGGAGTCCGCGAAATGCGGGGAGGGACTGGCCGAAGTTTAGGTGGAGGTAACTCAAGCCAGGAAGAGGTGGCCATAAATGGCCGAGGGGAGTTCAACCCGCCTTCATCCATGGGATTGGACTCCATAAAGGAGCGATCACTTTGCTGCTCATTCACCCCCAATTGGGAAAGTTTGGAGGAGGCTAAGGAGAGGGCATCGGCATTTTCTTCCTGCATCACACTGCGGCGCAAATTCCTGGCCAAATACGTTGCCCGCTGAAGGAAGTCTGGCATTGGTTCGCCCGCAGGTTGGTAGCGGAGGTAGATATTTCCTTCGGGATTAGATTTCCGGGGATTTAGGCTGCTGAGCAGGGCAGCCCATTGGTTCATTTGATGCCATCCGGCCTCTACTTCGGTCTCGATTGCTCGAATTAGCAAGAGGGCACATTCACGGCGTTGGGCTTTCCACACCGCAGCATTGTGGCCTTCGGGGAAGACTTCTTGGGCGAGCCCAGTGGCTCGGGTAAGGATATCTTGAAGGCGGTGAGTGATGCCGTCTAGGGCAAGCCTAATCGGGAGGGAAAGGGAAGCCTCGGAATCGAAGGCCTCAACCTTATTCATTGCTGAGATTTATTTGTTGGGGTGGAGAGCTGAGTTTTCGCTTTTAGAAGCGGAGAGCAAAAATGAGATGGCCCCTGGGTTGGGGTAGGGCTGGCTCAATTGGATGGATAGGAAAAGGGATGGGCTAGCCGATGGTGTTGTTGTTCACCTGAAAGGCGGCGAACTTTGGTGTTCACCGATGTCCATGTTGAAAAGGGAAAGGGGAAGGAATTTGTGAAGGGGTAAAACGCGGAAGGTGAGGGGGAAACCAACCCATTGGGTTGGTTTACAAAACATGTCCATTGGACATGTTTATCGCGGAAAATGGTGGACAAAAATGGAACACGAAAGGAATGGGTCGGGGATGTGGGGAATGGCTGGAAAAAATAAAGACCAATCCGGGGGAAGAGTTGGCTGGCACAGAAGGAAAGGAGGATGGGGATGGAGATGGCCAGATGCGATTAGCCAACTAGGTGAAAGGGAATGCTGCCCCAGAATGAAAGGAGGGTAATTGGGAACAAAGGAAGATGAAAGAGGAAGGGGGATGTTGTTTTGGTCGCGGAATTGGACCGTGGCAGGAACGCAGAAGAAGGGATTTGGTAGAGCAAAGGAGGAAGCGCCGGCCGGAGGCAGCGATCGAACAAAGGAAGGAAGAGAATGGTCGCTCGACCAAATTGGAATGAATAGGCAGGAGGATTGGATGGAAGGGGAATTGGTCAAAGGAAACCAGCGCAGCTGCGGGAAATGGCAGCAGGAATGGCCAAGGGAAGGAGGAAGAGGGGGAAGGGAATGGCGGCTGTGGCCGATTGGAAAAGGGAAGGGAAGAATGGTGGCTGCGAGGTCGAAGGGGAAAGGAAGGAATGTGGCGGCGCGGCCAACGCGATTTGCCTAGGAAGAGAACCGGCGAGGCAAATCATGTGAATATAGTACTCGGCTGGAAGAAATGCTATTCGCGCGGCTGGATGGAGCGGAACGGAAAGCTTGGCTGGGTGAGTTAAATTTGCGCTAGCCTAACTGGATGGGGCGATTTTTGCGCTTGCCTAACTGGATGGGGCGAATTTGCGCTAGCCTAACTGGATGGGGCGATTTTTGCGCTTGCCTAACTGGATGGGGCGAATTTTGCGCTAACTTAGTTGGACGAAACGGAAGGAATAATATTGTGCCAATGCGCAAAGGGGAGGCGCAAAATTGGCTAATAAGCTCTGCTGGGGATGAATCAAAATTTGGGGAAAAGTTTTGCCTAGTTTGATAGGCGAGAGGGATTGGGGATGCGCAGAATGGGGAAAGGAAATTTGGAGATTAATTGGCTGGATGAAACAAAATTTATGGAAAAGGTAGCGCGAAAGGAAATCGCAGAAATGGGAGAAGGAGGAATAGGGAGGGAAATGGACATAAAAAGAGGGAAAGGGGCTGAAGGATAATCGGACGATGACCCGTACGGGGCTCCATTTGTCGCTCCGGGGCCAAAATGTGATTGGGGAGGTGTTGGCCAAATCCCGCCGGCCGGGAGGTCCGGGATTCTCCCCTGCCTCGGATGGGGACCGGAGGCGCCATGGATGCCGGATTAAGACCAAAGGGGGTGTATGGGGCTCCACCCAGTCATTTGGAGGGGACTGGGACCCGAGGCCAGGATTGGGGCCAAATTGGCGGCTGGGGATGAGGCCATTTCGGTAGAAAGGATTTGGAAAGGATGGGGGAAGGAAAGGGAAGGGAGAAAATGAGATTGGGAAGAAAAAGGGGAAATGCCAGAAATGGCTGGGGGCGATCGGTGGGAATTGCCGATGCCCGGGAATCGACAGTTGGGCAAGCTGACCGGCCCTGGAAGGAAGAAACGACGGCTGGGGCCAAAAATGGCGGATTAACCCCACCCTCCTAAGAAGACAAACTCAATTTACTTCCCCATTTCCAAAATACACAAATTAAATACAGATTTTATTGGCGGCGAATAAAATGTGGAAATGTGAAAATGGGGGAAAAACATGTGTGGATGAGAGGGGGAAAATCGAGGGGAAAATGCAGCGGCGGCATTGGCAAATTCCAGCAGGAAAGGAGGCGCAGCCAAAGTGGCCAGAAGAGGAGGAGGGGGGGGAGCGCTGGGGGCCAAACTGGAACGGGTGGGACGGAGACTGGGTAGAACAGACTGAAGTGGATTCGACTGACTGATGGGGGAGGGGCCAGGGTTTTTAAACCCCCGGGGGAGGTGGCAGATCAGCCAATGATGGACATGGAGAGGCGGGGCAATGTTAAATTGCGGAAGGAAGAGAAGGCTCTTCCTATGGCCAAATGGAAGGAAGGGGATATGGCCATAGAGGGAAAAGGCCCCCAGGAGGATTGGGCCTCAATGAGGCATGGGGGGGGGGGGGGGGGTTAATCCATTCATTCCCCAATCACACAATTCGCTTGAGTAGCGACAATGCTTACATTGAGGTGTTCGACCCGCAATTTTAAATGTAATCTATCTGTTGATTTATAATTTTATATTTCATTATTTTACATAATTATAATTTCATGCATTGAAAATAATCAAATTACAAATCATTTACAAAATTTTTATTTTTGCTTTTTTTTGAGGAACGACGTAGCAGCAACATTTCGGGACGGACTCCAATCGAAAATACATTCCGTAATATGTTTGAATGGAAAAACGCATTTTCAGAAAATTAAAAAAATTTTTGGAATCTCTAACAAATGCATTTTTTTTTCATTATTTTTTAGTATTTTATTTTTTTTTTTTAAATATTTTGAATTTTTTGTAGAGAACCAAAAAAAATTGTATTTTGTAAAGAATTTGCACAGCAATAAAAGAATAAGCTCAACAGTCATCAGATCAGATGTAAAAGAGAACAAGAAGTCCCTCCATAATATTTCCCAATTTTTTCACTCTTCCAATATTATTTGTGTTCAAACAAATTTCAAATTTTATTTGAAAAGAGAGAATTTTGCTCACTTCTTCCAATCAATTGGCCACGAAATGTGTTGGTCTCAATCTCGATCTCGAGGTAAAAGAATAAAATGGACGATAGAAGAAAGAGAATTAGAGAATAGAACTTAATAAAATTTCTTTGATATTGAAAACAGCAGCTGGGATCAAGAAATTGGATATAATGAAAAGAAAAAATAAATAAAAGTTGGAACCAGGTGCTCCAATGGGTTGGGGTGAATTCGATTAACAATAAAATTTGGAGGATTGGAATGGAAGACAGCCTCTGCTGTTGCTGTGTTGAGCCAACAAAAAAAAAAACCAACAGCAACACATTTCACCGATTTCGCCACCACCTTTAAGCCTTTAACCCTTGACATTTGGCATGAACGAACTTATTCCATTGCTTCCGCATTCAAATACACTTTTTCATTGTAATCCTTTATTAAGGAAATAAGGAATAAATTTTGATATTTTTATCAAATTTAATTAATATATATTTTTTCGGTTGGCCGACACTTGCGGACGAAACGATCTGGCGCCGATTATGGTAAAGTTATTGTTGAATTGTTTATATAATTTTATTAGGCATTTAATTAGCTACTACAAAATGACAACAAAAGCATTGGCCAATGTTAAATATTCAACGAGTTATGGCCAAAAACCGTTGGTTTAATTAAAATTGTTTTTTGGCTGTTTTTGCCCCTAACTCGGTGAATATTCAACATTGGGCAATGTTTTTGATGTCATTTTGTAGCTAATTTTATGCCTTATAATATGCCATAAACAATTCCACAACAGCTTTATCACCATCGGTGCCAGACCGTTTGGTCCGCAAGTTTGGGTCCGCAAGTGTCGTAATACTATTTTTTAAATTATTAATTAAATTTTCCAAAATATAATAAAAAAAATGGATGTGCCCGATTCGTGCGCAATCGGTTTTCGGCCGCGTCGATATTGTTTGCCTGCCGTGTTGCGCTCAAATTCCGTTGAAATCAAGCCATTGCCATTGGGAATGGTAAAATAAGCATTTATAATTATAATATTATTTAATTAAACATTTGATAGATTTTGTGATTTTAGCACCTTGAAAAATTTTAGCCCGAGCTTTTTTAGTCATGTTAAAAATCAATGAATTTATTCAAAACATTTTTTATTAAAAAAAAATCGAATTTTTGGCTATCCTTAACTAATAAATCTATTTTCTAATAAACCCTATCCTCTGAATTTGAATATCTATTTAGCATAGGCCCACCCAAGTCCTAGAATGGCCAATCGCCAGTTATATGACCTCAAAATGTACAATTTTTCAGGACATAAAATTTTAAATTCAATGATTTTATGGATGAATTAATACGCAACTGGAAATTTCTTCTCACCGGATTTTACTAGCCAAAAATGGTAAAATTGACTACTTAGATTTTTACCAAATTAAATAATTTTCGAGAGCCTGGATAATTTTTTACATATTTTTTTGTATTTTTAAATCTGAATTTCCATAAAAATCTCAAAATCGGAAAAAATTACATCAAAAATATAAAACAATTTATGTTAAAAAACATTATTTTTATGATTTTCTCGTAAAATCTATTATTTCAAAACCTAAAAATCTGTTCCCTATGATTACAGATTCGTCAAACACGTTCGGCCAGTAGCAGCTATTCGACCCCAGTTTTGGATGTGATGCCATATGGAGGCAAAGGACCGGTTGGGCCCAGCTGGGCCTATTACTATAGCAACACAAAACCGGACTTCAACAAGGACAAAACGTATTTTGGCGATCCAGTAAGTGATAAAAATTTTTTTGGAAAAAAATAAATGAATATTCAGCGCAACGTTTACTGGCCAACAAGATATTCACATTGTGCTGGCATTAATTCCTGGGAGAAAAAGGTAAAATATTTTTCTTGATAAAAAAATAATTAAAAAAAATTATAATTTGAATATCGATTTTAAATTTTTTTTTTAAATTTTTAAATCGAATTTGACCCTATTCTTAGTCGTATTTTGGACAATGGCCATTTTTGGTAAGTGGCAAAATGCCAACATTTACCAAAAATGTGACCTATCTCCAATGATAAAAATGTTGGCATTGGCCTTATCAAAAATTGTCATTAATCATCGGACAAAATTGAACCAAATTCATGCTTATTAACCTTTCTAATTACAAAAAAAAATTTTTAACCAATTTTAAATATTTTTTGAAAATTTTATAAATTTAAATTAAACGATAAACGTTTCAAAAATTACAGTATAATACCATAAATTTTGGACAAAATGAGACCACTATTTAACCAAAAAAGATTTTTTAATTAATTTTAAATTTTTTTCCAAAAATTTCAAATTTAACAAAATGTAAACTGTCAAAAAAAGTTCAAAAATTACAATATAATTTAAATAATAATAATTAAATAATTTTGCAGGCCACCAATATCTCAAATTACAAGGATTTTCATGCCAAAAAGCATTGGGACTATCCATTCAGCTATTGGGCCCGTTACTATTGGAATCAACCAGCCGTGAAGGCAACCACAACTCCACAAATTCATCGAAAAATTAGATGAACAATTGAAGAAATAATCTGTGTACTTGGAAGAAGGACCACAAAATAATCTCTAAAAATAAATGAATTCAATTTGATATTTTATAGATAAAAAAAGTTGGTCATGAAATATCCATTAAATTAATTTTTCGGCAATCCTAAAGAATCCGGCCCCCCAAATTTTTTTGCATTTTCTAGGGTAAAAAATGATGCAGAATTCGAATATGACATCCTTTTCGCCATATCTTGCCATCTTGGTAAGATAATGCCGACTTTTACCAAGAAAAAGCATAGGGGGGACCAAGGGCATTTTTGGTGAAACTTTTTACATAGCCAAATAATAGCTTATTCGATGCAGATCGTCGAGAGGAATCGAATGATACCATTTTTATTTAATAATATTGCAATGTAGGTAAGTTATGATCAAAAGAATGATTTGTCTTGGTAAGGTATTTGGACCTCTAATATGTGTAAAATGCAATATTATCTTATAAAAATGGTATCATTCGATTCCTCTCGACGATCTGCATCGAATAAGCTATTATTTGGCTATGTAAAAATTTTCACCAAAAATGCCCTTGGTCCCCCCTATGCTTTTTCTTGGTTAAAGTAGGCATTATCTTACCAAGATGGCAAGATATGGCGAAAAGGATGTCTTATTCGAATTTTGCATCATTTTTTACCCTAGAAAATGCAAAAAAAAATTTGGGGGGCCAGATTCTTTAGGATTGCCAATTTTTCAAATTTACTAACAAAAGTAAAGAATTCTAGAAAATTCAGCAGCATTTCTAAACATTTTTTGATTTAGGATTTAAAAAAATTCTATTAATTTTAGATTACTTGACATTTGAATTTTGAAATTATAAAACCACCGAAAAATAAATTTATTCTAAGCATTGAGAAAGAATTTCAACTGAAATTTTAAAATTAAAAAAATATGTAATTTTTAAATGTGTCTTGTCAGTCATAATAAATGAAATGAATTTTCTGCCATTTCTTCATTATGAACATTTCCAATGGCATTCACTTCTTCCTAATTTTTCTAATTTTCAATTAAATTCACTAATTTTTCCCCCTATTAATTCTTCCTAATAAGCCAAGGTTTTAAAATGTTAATAAACTTTCCAAATTTATATTTATACTAAAAATTCATTTTATTCGATTAAATTTTACATTAAATAAACAAAATTTTATTAACAAATAGGAAAAATTACTAACCAAATAATAATTATTAAGTCCGTCAATTCTCAGGTTTTTCCAAGAATAATTTATTCAGATGACGACAATATTTGTCGCCTAAATCTAAAAGGAAAAATTCAATTAAAATAGAGATTTAAAATTTGATTAAAAAGATCAAGCATTCATTGAAAATGGAAATTTTCAATTCCAAAAAATTTGTCTCTCTGTCACAAAATAGTAATTCCGAGAATTGGGAAAAGAATTGGGAAAAACAAATTTAAACATAATAAAATCAGAAAATAATTAAATTAATGATGCAAGCCGTACATTTTTCACTCCAATGTTCAATTACCACTCATTCATATCCATATCCATGCTGTCTAAAGTCAAATTCAACAACTTGTGCCATGTACTTGGATTTTTTTATTCCTTTTTATACAAACTAGAAAGGACATAAAATTTTCAATATTAAATGGACTAATTCTTTATCATATCACCAAATCGACGATTTGACTTTTTTTTTGATGTCAAATCAACGGTTTGATCATATTTTAATTAGGCCAAAGAATTTGCCCATTTGGTTTTAGGTAATTACAAACAAATTTATTTGTTATTATCCATTTAAAATATTATTGGAAATTTTAAATTAATCTTATATTAAAAAAACTATATTTTTAAATTTTAATTTAATTTTATGTTGAAATTCCATTAAAAAAACTTATCAATAAAAATGTCAGTCTAAAAATATTTATTTTTTTTAAATTATAGCCAATTAAATTTTTACCTACTTATTTAATAATAAAACAGAGAAATTCTGTGAAAAATTAATCTGATTTTAAAGAAAAACAAACTAACTTACTTAGGTCTTAAAGCAAAAAATCCAACATTTTTTTTGTTATTTTGAATTACTCAGTTTTAATATTATTCATTTTTATAGAATTGTGAACAGATGTTTTTTGTGATAATCTTCGATACATTATTTTCATTTTTCGAGTAAATAAATATTTGAATAAATAATTAATTTGTACATTGTGATTTTGTGGTTTGTGGTTGATTTTTCTTCCGTCACAGATGTTACCACCAAAGACTATTTTTTTTTTCGATAAAAATTAATTTGATTGAATTTATTAATAAAATAACGGGATTTTTGCGTCAAAGAATAAATAGACGATGCCTATAAAAAGTAACGAAAATTCTTCAAAAAATTATTTCAACAAATTTAACTTTTCATACATTTTTTTAGATTAAAGAAATTATTTAGAAAAAAATTACAATTTATTGGAGCAATATGAAATTCGACGGAAATTTAATGCAATGGAATGCAATTATTTCATTCTTTATTGGATTTGCTTTGAATTCATTGTTATTTTGGCTATGCGTTCAAGAAAGAAGAAAGGAATTGCACGATTTTCGACGAATTCTATTGCAAATTTGCATTGTTGATCTGACATTTCTGATCTTGTCAGTAATTTTGCAACCAGTGAGTTTAGGGGAAAAATTTCCATAAAAAATCAAAATTATGATATTATTTAAAGTGAAAAGAAAGTCAGAATTATGATTTTAATTGATTAATTCTGAATTACGAAAATCAGAATTCTGATTTAATTGATTAATTCTGATCTACGAAAATCAGAATTCTGATTTAATTGATTAATTCTGATCTACGTAAATCAGAATTCTGATTTAATTGATTAATTCTGATCTACGTAAATCAGAATTCTGATTTAATTGATTAATTCTTATCTACGTAAATCAGAATTCTGATTAATTAAAAATTCTTATTTATTTAAATCAGAATTCTTTTTAACGAAAATCAGAATTTTGATTTTGAAAATTTAGGATTTAACTGAAAAATTCTGATTTATAGAAAATCAGAATTCTGATATATCAAAATCAATTAAATTTCAGATTTTTGTCGTCTATCAAGGCATTAGTATTTGCTATTTATACGGTCAATGGGTGGACAATATTGAACCATTCTCTAAATCGCTTATGGTGTCAATTTGGATTAGCCTATATTTTTTCAGTTGTTATGGATTCAGTGTTCAATTCCTCTATCGTTATTTTGTTGTAAACAAGTAAAAATTACTAATAAAATTTCATTATATTTTATTCTTTAACAGATCTATGCAAATAAAATTTTGGCATTATTTAATGATGCTGAGTATTCCAGCTATAATTTCTTTAATACTCGGTTTTTGGGTTTTTGTTGACAATATTTTCGAAAAAACCATATTAAATTCAAATCAACGGGATTATTTGAGTCAATTTGTTGGTGAAAATAATGTTGATATTAAATTAGCATATTCTGTAAAAGTTAGTGATATTTTGAAATATTTAATTTTGTTTTAATTATAATAATAATAATCAAAAAAATATATCAATTTTTTGATATTTTATTGTAATAGATGCCAAATTATATAATATCCTGTAAAATGTATTTTTTAGATAAATTTGGATGGAATTGGTTATCTTTTTTGTGAATTATTCGCCAACATCGGAGCATTTTGTTTGATCATAATTTGCAGCTATAAAATGCTTAGATTTATTCGCAATTATTCCTCATCTGATGAGCAAGAACGGGTCCGAAATCGTCAAATCACATGGAGTCTACTGATAATGGTAAATTTTATTTTTTAAACAGTCTTCGTAATCGTCTTCCCTAAATCCATGTACTCCCTAAACATTAAACATTCCCCGCAATCTTCTCCTTAAATCCTTAAAAACAGTCCCCGGGATCGTCCTCCCTAAACCCTTAAACATTCCCCGGAATCATCCTCCCTAAACCCTAAATCAATTTTCGGAATCGTCATCCGTAAGACCCTAACCGAAGCGTCTTCCCTAAAATCTTAAATAATTTTCCCCTGACCAAAATTTGCGTTTATTCTATGCTTTTCAACTTACCAACCCTTATAACAGATACATCCAAGTTATATGACTTCCAAAAATAT
Organism: Pratylenchus scribneri; assembly: GCA_030063045.1. NCBI lineage: Eukaryota > Metazoa > Nematoda > Chromadorea > Rhabditida > Pratylenchidae > Pratylenchus > Pratylenchus scribneri. The sequence continues at coordinate 376,521 of JAQSEB010000022.1, read as the reverse complement.
TATTTCAATGCGATAGATTTAGGGTTTTTTTTTCTAAATTAATATTTATTCCATTTATTATTGAAAAATTAAAAAAATGAATTATTAAATTTTCAGGCAATTTGTCCTCTCTTAATATGCATTAACAATTTGTTTGGAGCCGTGATTAACTCAATCCTCACACCTTCGGAAGGGTTATTTTTCAATATCGTCGGTATATTGTCCTCCCTATGGCTACCCGTCGTAAACCCATTGGTCAGCCTTCTCACACTTCGGCCATTTCGTAGGAAAATTGGAAAAATTATCACCGTCCTATTCAAGTGGAAAAGGAAGAAAAATGATGTGACACCAATTGTGGCACTGCCAGTGGCAATATCCAGTAATGAAGTGATTGTTGTGAAAGCAGTGGCACAAAATAATTAATTAATTAATCGAGACGAGATAATGAAAAGACTACTTATTCTATTTTTGTATTGTATTGCATAATTTATGTTTTTGCTGATTCTATTATAAATATAGTATTCTAATTTTTCAACAATTAATTAAATTCATTCAAAATTTTAAATTTTATGTGAAATTAATGTAGAGATTGTAGATTCGTACTCAAGCTCATCGAGAAGAATCAAATGGTATTATCATATAAGATCAGTAATTCGACAAACGAATACTATCTATTATAAACACCTTAAAACATTTAATTTTTTATTTTAATAATCAAAAATAATGTCGGTCCGTAAATGTCGTAACGAGCAGTATTAGAAGGAAAAGATGTCATATAGATATAGATACATCAATTCAATGCAAGACTAGAATTGATGAGGTATAATCAATTCAATGCAAAACTAGAATTGATATAAAATTTTAGATATAATATTATTAAAAATATAATCACCAAATTTTTTCTCCCCGCAAAAAATTGGTTCCTCTCAATTTTGCATGAAAGTTACAAAAATTTTTGCATTGATCATTGATCAATGATCATTATAAAAATTGTACATTTTTAGTTTTCCCTGTACTTAATTTTGAATTGTTATTTTTATTAACACGCAATAAAACAATTTTATTTTTCTATTTCCGAAAATTTAATGGAATTTTACAAATTTGTTAAAGCAAAATGGACTTTTTCATTTTCTTTAGAGAATTTGAATAAACAATTAAAATACCTGGAATTCAATGTCAAAAAATCGTGATGAAATTTAAATTATTTTTATTTGAAATTTAACAAGGTAAACAAAATGTATTTAGCTTCTAAAGATTTCTTGAAAAAATATTTTATCACAAAAAACTCAATTAAAATTGTCAAAATATTTAAATAAATAAATTTATTTATTTTTCTTTAAGATTTTTTACATATTTTAAGTTTAATCTATTCCACAATATGAAACTTCATAGGGATTTATTGCAATGGAATGCCTATTTTTCCTTCTTTATTGGATTGGCTTTGAATTCATTGCTAATTTGGTTATGCGTTAAAGAACGAAGAAAGGAATTTCGCGATTTTCGACGAATTCTATTGCAAATTTGCATTGTTGATCTGACATTTCTGATTTTGTCAGTAATTTTGCAACCAGTGAGTTATTATTTTGGAAAAATTTAGTGGAAAATCAGATTAGAGTTTTAAAAATTAGAATTAAGATTAGAGAAAAATTTAAATAATATTTTTAGATTTTCGTTGTTTATCAAGGCATTAACATTTGTTATTTATACGGTCTCTGGATGGAAAATATTGAACCATTCTGCCAATCTTTTATGGTGGCTATTTGGTTAACGCTCTATTTTTTTAGCTGTTACGGATTTAGCGCCCAATTTCTTTATCGATATTTTGTTGTGAACAAGTATTTTTAAAAATATAAATAAATTTAAATTCAATTATAATAGATCTATGAAAATCAAATTTTGGCATTATCTTTTGATGCTGAGCATTCCAGCAATAATTTGTTTTATGCTGGGTTTTGGAGTTTTTGCCAATAGCATAATAGGAAAAATGATATTGAATTCAACGGAACAAGAGGAATTGAGCCAATTGCTTTTTGGCGAAATCCGACCAAACATCAAATTTGCATGGACAATAAAAGTTAGTAAATCTCAATTATAATAAATTTCATCCGTGGAGTATCCTAAAATTAGAAATGAAAAATAAATATAATATTTGTTTTAAATTTTAAATAAAAGTATAAATATAATTTTGATTAAAATTTAAAAATATATATTTATTCTTACAAATTTATTTTCTATTTTTCCATATATTTTGTGTTTTTCCAAATATTTTGCGTTATTTTTAATATTTGTGTTTTCTAATTTTCCTAACATTTTGTGTTTTCCAAACATTTTTTTCTAAACATTTGTGTTTTTGCAAACATTTGTGTTTTTCCAAACATTTGTGTTTTCCAAATGTTTGTGTTTTTCCAAACATTTGTGTGTTTTCCAAACATTTTTTTCTAAACATTTGTGTTTTTGCAAACATTTGTCTTTTCCAAATGTTTGTGTTTTTCGAAACTTTTGTGTGTTTTCCAAACATTTGTGTGTTTTCCAAACATTTGTGTTTCCAAACATTTGTTTTAACAAAACACTGTTTTAAAATAATTTTATTTGTGTTTCTTTTTATTTTATTTTCAAATTATTTACTCAAAATTTTGTCTATTTTTAACAAATTTATAAAAAGATGAAAGTTATCAGCGAGTCCAAATCGGTTTAATTTTAGTACCTAATAATTTGTCTCATAATCTACCGATTTAAATGTATTAATAATCTTTTTCTATTTAAAAAATAAAAAAATTTTATTTTTTGTTTGAATGTTTGTGGAATCAACCATATTACACATTTTAATAATGTTATCATTTGATCAAGTATCATTTATATTTTAATAATAAAGAGTAATACTTGAAATTAAATGAAATAATTTTTGCCAGATTAAAAATTTAAGCAATTCAAATTTATTTTTAGATTAAGTCTAATGGAATTGGCTATCTTTTATTTGAATTGATCATGAATATCGGCGCATTTGGCCTAATCATATTTTGCAGCTACAAAACACTCAAATTTATTCGAAATCATTCCGCAACTGAACAGCAAAAAAATCGAAATCGTGAAATCACGTGGAGTCTTTTGATAATGGTAAATATTTTTTTAAATATATTTTTATATTATTAATAAATTTATGTAAAATAATTTAAATCAATTTCAGGCCATTTTTCCTCTTCTTATCTGCATCAACAATCTCGTGGGTGGCATGATGAACTCAATTCTCAATCCATCCGATTTGCTTTCATACAACAAAGTTGGCACATTCCTAGCCTTTGGGTTACCCGTCGTCAATCCATTGGTCAGCCTTCTCACACTTCGGCCATTTCGAAGGAAAATTGGAAAAATTGTCACCGTTCTATTCAAGTGCTGGGAAAATAAGAATAATGATGATGTGCCAATTTCAATGCCAATGGCAATATCCAGTAATGAAGTGATTGTTGTGAAAGCGGCGACACAAAATAATTAATTAATTAATGGAAATAATGTAAAAGCAGTTAATCTATTTTGTATTACACTGCATAATTTATCCTTTTTTTCTCATTATAAATGGAGAATTCTCATTTTTAATCATTAAATTCATTCAGTAATAATTATATAATTTCTTTTTCTTCAAATTAGTGGAAGTAAAAGGAAGTGGGGCCTATGAGAAATGGATGTAAGGAATTTGTTGGTTCGAGGAATACATCCAATATTTTTTGAAAATATGCAAAGGTTGTCGAGGGATAATTTCGATGGTGCGTTTGACCTACCCTAGGGCCACCTATTTTGGAATTATTTAAAGGTTGTGTGCAGGCTCGCTTCGCTCGACAAAACATTTAAATGTTTGTATGAACAAAAATAGAAATTGTTCGGGAAAATAAAAACATTAAATGTTTGGATGAACAAAAACACAAATTTTCGGGAAAACAAAAACATTCAAATGTTTGGATGAACAAAAACACAAATTGTTCGGGAAAACAAAAACATTCAAATGTTTGGATGAACAAAAACACAAATTGTTCGGGAAAACAAAAACATTCAAATGTTTGGATGAACAAAAACACAAATTTTCGGGAAAACAAAAACATTCAAATGTTTGGATGAACAAAAACACAAATTGTTCGGGAAAACAAAAACATTCAAATGTTTGGATGAACAAAAACACAAATTGTTCGGGAAAACAAAAACATTCAAATGTAAAGTAAAACTAAAATGCAAATAGATTGGGAAAAGATGAATTAGAATGATGAATGAAGGGATGATCAGTGTTCACTGATCAGTATTATTTGATATTTGCGTGGGAGCCTAAAAAGTTTTTCGCCAATCTACAAAAAAATTGTACTTTTTTTTAATGAATTTTAAACACGCAATAAAACAATTCTGTTTTTCATTTTCCGATAATTTTAGTTCCATTTTATAAAAGAATGCACTTTTCGATTTTCATTGAAGTTCAGAAAAATTTTAAATTTAAATACCTAGAATTTGATGACAATCAAAATCGTCATTAGATTTAAATTATTTTTTATTTGTCATTTATTAATTCGAAAAATTTGTATTTAACATCAAAAAATTAAAATTTGCGTGAAGGATTTAACACAAAATGGTCAAAATATTTAAATAAATTTATTTATTTTTCTTTAAGATTTATTACAAATTTTTAGTTAAAATTTATTTATTTTTCTTTTAAGATTTATTGTATATTTTGAGCTATATCTATTCGACAACATGAAATTCCATGGAGGTTTATTACAATGGAATGCCATTTTTTCATTCTTTATCGGATCAGCTTTGAATTCTTTGCTTATTTTTTTATGTGTTCAAGAACGAAGAAAAGAGTTTCTCGATTTTCGACGAATTTTGTTGCAAATTTCCATTGTTGATCTGACATTTTTGATTATATCAGTACTTTTGCAACCAGTGAGTTCGAAGAAAATTTAATGAAAATAATAGAAAAAAATATTGTAAAAATGTCGAAAATCTCGAGAAAATTTTTAATTCAAAAAATAATCTTTTTATGCTTGATCATAAGTGTCCAAAAAATAAGATAATTTTCTAACCCATTAATAAAATTAGGATTATAATCGAAAATTTATATTCATGGAAATTAATTTTGATTAAATAAAAAATATTTATTATCGAAAATATAATCCGGTTTCATTTAAATTTTAATACCCACCAAAATCTCGGTATTGCAATTCATAATTATATTTGAATAATAATATTTTATGTTTAAAAATTAGCATTCCTTGAATAAATATTGATGGTGAAAAGCTGACAAAATTAGTTCTCATTACAGATTTTTGTTGTCTATCGAGGAATGAATAATATTTGTTATTTAAATGCCCCATGGATGGAAAACATTGAACCATTTTGGCAATCATTTTTGGTGGCTATTTGGTTAACGCTGTATTTCTTTAGCTGTTATGGATTCAGCGCCCAAGCCCTTTATCGTTATTTTGTTGTGAACAAGTAATATAATATCAATTAAAATTCATTTATTTAATCGTTTTCTCATAACAGATCGATGAAAATAAAATTTTGCCATTATCTTCTCATGTTAAGCATTCCAGCAGTAATTTGTTTTATACTCGGTTTTGGAGTTTTTGCGAATAGTCTCATCGCAAAAGTGGCATTGAATTCAATGCAGCGAGAGGAATTGAGCCAATTTCTGATTGGCGAAATTCAACCGAATATAAACTTTGCATGGATAGTAAAAGTTAGTTTATCTAAATTATATATTAAATTTCATCTGGGGAGTATTCCAAAATTATAAATGAAATAAAAATATATTTGATTTAAATTTGAAATAATTATATAAATGGATTAAAATTTTTGTACTATATATTTTTTTCCAAACATTTTTTTCAAGCAATTTTTTTGCTTTTCTAAATATTTTGTGTTTTTTTTTGCAATATTTTTTCCAAGCATTTGTGTTTTTAAAACTATTTACGTTTTTACTTTTTATAAACCTTTTTAATTTTTTCCAACATTTTTGTTTCCAAACATTTATTTTTTTTTGCATTTGTTTTATCCAATCAAAATATTGTTTTAAAATAATTTTTTTTTCAGTTTTAATTTTTATTTTGAGAAAAAATAAAATAAATTTAACCAAATTTTTTAGCTTAACTCTAATGGAATCGGCTATATTTTGTTTCAATTGACCATCAATATCGGCGCATTTGGTCTAATCATATTTTGCAGCTACAAAACGCTCAAATTTATTCGAACTCATTCTTGCTCCCAGCAGGAAAAAAATCGAAATCGTGAAATAACACGAAGTCTTTTGATAATGGTTAATATTTCTTTTTAAATATTTTTTCTTAGTTATGCTAATAAATTTATATAAAATTAATTAAAATCAATTTCAGGCAATTTTTCCTCTTCTTATCTGCATCAACAATCTCGTGGGCGGTCTGATTAACTCAACTCTCACTCCATCCGATGCGTTTTCATTCAACATAGTCGGCGCATTCCTCGCATTTTGGTTACCTGTCATCAACCCATTGATCAGCCTTCTCACACTTCGGCCATTTCGAAGGAAAATTGTCACCGTTCTTTTCAAAAAGAATTATTCCACACCAAAAGTGGCCCCGCCAATGGCAATATCCTGTAATGAAGTGACTATGGTAAAAGCGGCGACACAAATTAATCAATGGAAAAATAATGGGAGATAAATCGACAATGAAAATAATTTAATTTTGTTATTTTTATTCTATTGTATAATAATTTTTAATTTATTTTCTAATAAATATAAAAGAAATTTAACATTTTGCACAACTTTAAATAACAAAAAACATAAAATGTTTGGATGAACAAACACATAAAATATTTGGATTTTTTTAAATTTTAACTTCATTTATTTGCGAGATATTTTGAAAATTTCAAGTTTGTCAAGCAACTATAAAACTTATAAAAAAGTACTTTTATTGGTCAGAATCAAAAATGAAAAAGTGAAGAGTCTCGATTCCCATATTGTGATTACTGTATAGGGATTGCCAGTCATCAACCCCTATTGGTAAGTTTTTTCACACTTCGGCCATTTTGTAGGAACTCCGACAATCTTCTTTTCGCCAATTCGCCCTAAAGCCATTCTCTTCAAAACGCCTAAAAATATTCTCTACAAAAAGCTTAATCATCATCTTCCTTTGGCCGCCTGCTTGCGGAGAAGAAAAAGCAAAAAGACGAATTCATTCCAACTTTCCAATTATTCCAACAGTTTTCCGACGATTTTACTCGATCCTCCCAATAATTTCTGCTTGCATATATTTTTCTGGCGATTGGCGAATAATATTCTTTTTCTCGAATTTAAATTAATTAATTTCGGGGTTTTCTGAGTTTGTCCTCTTAGGATTTTACATTTTATAATCACATTTCTTTCGTTTCGCATTCCTCCGAATTTCCCTCGTCATTTGCCCTAATTCCCAAGTCCTTAATTTGTTGTTGTTCACCATCGAGTCAAGCGCTTGGCCGACATATCTTCAAGGAGTTTAACTGGAAATCGTGGATAACCAGAAAACGCGGATTAATCCTATAATCGCGGGTTTTTGCCCCTAATTGATATTGAAAATAAATTAAAAGGAGAAAATCAATTTCTACTAAATTCCACAATAAAACCCCCATATCCACACTATTTTTCAATTTCCGACACATTTCGCAAGAAAATTAGAAAATTTTTCGCCATTTTATTCAAATTTAAAAAGGAAGAGTAATGTTGTGGCACCAATTGTGGAAATGGAAATATGCCCATCTCTACATCAATTAAGGAAGCCATTGTAGTGAAACCAATGGCACTAATAAATGAAGAAAAATGAACCATATTGAAAAGAATGTTTAAATCAATTAGTTTTATATTAATTGTAAAATTTATTGTTAGATTACAAAAGTAGTTGATTCTTGATTTTAAAATAATATTCTTCCTTTTTAAAGATATCCGATTTCTTCTCAAAATATTCTTTTTTTTTTGAAAATTTGAAATTTATTTTCAAATTTACATTTTTCATTGGAATCAATCATACAATTAATTTTTTTTTATTTCCGTAACACGCAACAAATTTTGTATTTTTTATTTCTAATAATTTTAGTGTTATTTATTTGTAAAAAGAAATGCCCTTTTTCATTAGAATATCTGGATAAATATTAAAATTAAATACGTTGAATTCAATAATGTTCGAAAAATGTGGATAAAATTTGAATAGAATAAAAAATTGAACGCGAATAAATTGGAATTGATAATGTTTAATAGATTTCCAGAATGATTCAATGCTGTCCATACATTGGCCAAATAAATAAAAAATACCTATAATAAATTTAAATACCATTTTTGATGAGAAAATCTGAAAGACCGAAATTAGTATTTTTTTTATTATTAATAAAAAAATTCTCCAAAAATAAATAGTTGCAAAATTATTGATAAGATAAAATAAATCAAATATGTAATTTTAGAACTAAATATGTCGAAAATCGTGTGCAATGCAGCTTCACTATCAGTTCATGAATACACAAAAAAATGACAATGCAAAAAATAGAAGCGATTTGAAAAAATACAATCAAACATTATTTTATTTTAATATATAATTTTAATATGTTTTTTTTTTTTAAATTTATAAAACTAGCATTTTTTTATCATTTTGTTCAAAATTCAATTCCAAAATGAGTAAATTTTCAAAAGAACATCTTTTCTTCCAAATTATTTAATTTTCGTTATTTTGCGTCAATTTTAAAATTGTTCATTCCACTTTTCACTGGTATCAATCATACAATGAATTTTTATTTCCATTACACGCAACACTCCAATTTTGTATTCCAATTTCCAATCATTTAGAGCTTTGTATTAAATATTAATGCCATTTCTTGTCCCATGGAAGTAAATTAAAAATTGTATAATATTTTACTGCGTCCTGCTGACTTGTAAAATTCTTGTACGCAACAACTGAGCGATGGGCTATCTGTACGACGGCGCTTGTATCCCATTAAGGGCTAAACCGATATTGATAAAGAGCGCATTTCTGGCTCTCTCGTTTGTTATAAAAATTATTTGGTTTGATTTTGAATTAGCAGAGTTGTACTACTATAATAAATTAGCGAATTTTTATTAATGGTTTTTTGAAAACAATTTTACCAAATTTTAACAAATACAAATAATTTTTTATCAATCGATAGCTACTCTATGAAATTTCAATTTCAGACCGGTATGAAGTTATTTAGACAGAATTTCCGCTAGATTCCTATTCCGTCTCCGGGGTCCTCCTCCTAGCCCCATATTCCCGGTCTGGAACTAAAATATCATAGAGTAAATCGATAAATGGCGAATCGAATGAGACTCGAATTATTGAAAGGGTTCTAACTCTCCAATAATAATATTAACATTATTTTAAATTAATTGAAAATTGAGGGAAATTAGCCCGATTAAAAACCATATGAAAAAAATGAAATTAAAATTGAGTAAAATTTACATTTTTTTTTTCAAATTTTTATATTTTAGTTTATAAACATGTAATAATAACAAGTCAATCGGAAATTGACCATATCCGCATTTGCATTGTTTGTTTGGCTGGAATAGTCCCATTTTTGATGCTGAATTGGGCTGATAAAATAATCCCTATTTCATATCAAACGTCTGATATAATTGTCTATTTTTTGGATTATTTTTGCTATACTACTGAGGATTTTTGCTTATTTTTGTTGTGTCATGATTTTCGGCGGATGTTTATTTTCCCAGTTTGTGATGGGCGGCCAAATTCACGGAATGTTATTTTGAGAGAAACGGTGATGATTTCATTACCTTCTCCTCAAATGGTCGCCGAAAATTGAATAATGAATTACTATTAGAATTTAGAACCATAAATGATATGTATAAACAAATTCGTGGAAATATAATTTTAATTTGATAAATATGAATGATTTTGCTTGTAAGGACAAAAAATGAAAACAGAATAAAAAAAATTTATATTCGCAACTCATAAATTTTAAATTAAATATTTTTATGTTATTTTTTTGTAAAAACAAATCACCCACATTCATTAGTATTAGGGCTCGATAGTTAGGAAAATGCCTATTTTTTTCCTAGAATTGCAACGCTATAATATGCATAAAAAAGTGTTTTTAACTTTGTTTGAAAATAAAAAAACAGGTTTTAAACTGCCTATTTTTGACTATTTTGGCATTTTTTGATATAAATTTTCATTCCATTCAAAAATACAAAAAAAAGAAAATTATTGAATTAAAATTTGATAAATTTGATAAAAAAAATATGTGAAAACTTCTTGAGCAGGTCAAGAAAATTGAACTTTTTTTCGCCTTCCAAGTTGTAAAAATTGTCATCTTTTATGATTTAATAAAATGCTATAAACAATGATACAAAATACAACTGCTTTACAATCATCGGCACAAGACCGTTTCGTCCTCAATTGTCGCGATCGCATTGTACCATTGTCCCTCAAATTAATAAGACCCCATATATTAGAAATATGGTTAGTAGGGTTTATTAGGAATATCTTGAGTACATTTTGTAGAATTCCATCATGTAATGAATAATGACCCCCACCGTAGACTTGATGAACTCTAAAAGAGGGAACTTCCTTTTTTCGAGTTTGTCCAAATTCCAAAAAAACCCAAACTAGACAAAGTACCCATTACCCAATCGTCTTGTGATTTTATTTCAATTTCAGCACGCCATTTTGTTGTTCCATTCATTTAGTCTTATTGTAAAATAGAAATTCACTTTTCAATTGTACAATTTAAATACCCAGAATTTGTATTCCTTAAATTGATGAAAGAAAAAAATTGGAGAATATAAAAAATTTTAAATTTTTTTCTGATTCATTATTCTCCGAAAAAAATGAAATTGCACCAGAACTTAATGCAATGGAATGCAATTATTTCCTTAATTAGTGGATTTTCTTTAAATTCATTACTAATTTGGTTGTGCGTCCATGAGCGACGAAAGGAGCTACATGATTTTCGACGTATTCTATTGCAAATTTGCACAGTTGATTTGACTCTACTAATTGTCTCAGTAATTTTGCAACCGGTGAGTTTTTTAATTAAAGAAAAGTAATATAAAAATCAAAATTTTTATTTCTAATTATAACTAAAAATTTTGATTTATGGAAAATCGATATTCAGATTTCACCAAAAATTTTGATTTATGGAAATCGGTATTCAGATTTCACCAAAAATTTTGATTTATCGAAAATCGGTATTCAGATTTCACCAAAAATTTTGATTAATTAAAATCATAATACTAATGCCAGCAAATTTTCGAATTTTATAAATAAGTATTTTACTATTTTTGAAAAATCATAAATCTGATATTTTCGAAAAATTTATAAAAAATATTCTCGAATTTTTAGATGTTTCTCATCAATAATGGAATTAATATTTGTTATTTATATGACCAAATGATTAACAATATTGATCCTTTTTGGCAATCTGTCATGTTGGATGCTTGGATAAGCATATATTTGTTTAGCTCTTTGGGATTCAGTGTGCAATTCCTTTACCGTTTTTTAGTTGTGAATAAGTAATAATTCCAAATAATTTTGTTTATTATTCTTTCTTTTTAGATCAATGGAAATCAAATTTTGGCATTATCTTATGATGCAAAGTATTCCAGCGATAATTTGTACAATAATCGGTTTTTGGGCATTCGTCGAGAGTATTGTCGAACAAACGACATTAAATTCAACAGAACTAGCGAATTTAAGCCAATTGTTAATTGGTGAGGTTCAAACTGATATCAAATTTGCATGGATAATAAAGGTAATTAAATTAATTTTAAATATCTTCATCAAATTTTTTGAAAGAAATAACTACGGCTTGATTTTTATTGATATTAATTTTTTGTTTCCGAAAATAAATAGCTTAAAACTAATTTAAAAACGATTTTCATGATATTTTTTTGTCAATATTCATCAATATTTTGGCAACCAATTATCAATATTTCGGCAATTTTTCACATTTTTTTTGCGTAATTTTCGTCAATATTTTGAAGATTTTTGAAGAGTTTTACTAAATTTTGAAGTTTTTAAATACAAAAACTAAATTTTTGAAAAAAAATTTTAGGATTTTTTAAAAAATTTTTGATCCTTTTAAAAAAAGTTAGAAAAAATTTAATTTTGGAATTTTTTGTAAAAAAATACATAATTGGTTTTGGCATTTTTTGAAATTGAATTTCAAAATTTTTGAATAAAAAACATCGAAATATTAAAAATTTGTGATTGAGAATAAATAAAAAATTATTTTTAAAATTTTTATTAAATATATATCGAAAAAATTTTCCATCAATATTCCTGATAAATATATCAGGAATTTTCATTAATAAAATTCACAGCACTAGCCCGTGCCCCGTGACCAAAATTTAACATAAATTTCAGAATCTCTTTTATTAGCTATAAAATATTAATAAAGAGATGATGATAATTGATAAGATAATAATTAAAAAATAATTTGATTTTAGCCAAATATATAAAAATAAAATGAAATATCATTTCTTTTATTATTTTTAGTTAAATCCTGCTGATGGAATTGTTTATATATTTGAATTTATCATTAATATCGGTTCATTTTGCTTAATCGCAATTTGCACCTATAAAATGCTCAAATTTATTCGCAACCATTCTGCATCAGAAAGGGAAAGGGTCCGAAATCGTCAAATAGCATTAAGTCTTCTGATAATGGTAAACATTTATTTTGGTACTTCCATTTTAAAGTTATGAGTGAACAAAATATTTGAACATATGATTGAATAACAAAAAATGTTTGAAAAAAAAGCAAAATGTTTAAAAGAACAAAAAATACAAAATGTTTGAATGAAAAAAAAACACAAACTGGTTTAGAGAAAAAAAATGTTTGGATAAAGAAAAATACAAAATGTTTGAAAGAACAAAAAACAAAAAATGTTTAGAAAAATATTTGTTATGAAATTTATTCATCAGACTGATATGAGTATCTTTATGAAAATTGTTTAAAAATATCCAACACCATATTTAAAACATTATAATTGGCATAAAAACTTTATTGCCCTTCCAAATTTTATTCTTTTTATGCCAATGCTATGTTTTATAAATTTAGCTTTATAATTAAAATTATCGCATCGTTTTGGCACATCTTATAGAAATATTTCGAAATAATAAAGAAAAATTATAAATATAATTTGAATTCAGGCAATTTTCCCACTTCTCATCTGCATCAACAATTTTATGGGTGTAGTGTTTAGTGCAAAACTCGTTCTCATCCCATCGGATATGCTATTGGTCAACATGATCGGTACATTCTGCTCATTTTGGTTGCCTGTTATCAACCCGTTGGTAAGCCTTCTCACATTTCGGCCATTTCGAAGGAAAATTGGCACTGTTCTATTAAAATGGAAAAGAAAGAATAACAATGATGTGAAGTCAAATGTGGCAGCACAGATGGTGACATCCATTAATGGAATAGTTATCGTCAAACCGATGGCACAAATTAATTAGAAAAATTGTATTATCTTTTTGTTGAATTTTGAATTAAAATTTTTCATATTTTTTTGAAATTTAATTTAATTTCGTGAGAGTTTGAAAATTCTACATTGTTCTTGGCAACAAAACAATAAAAATTATAATTTTTTTTGATTTCAATGAAATTAATTTTCTTGTAAATTTATATTTTTACAACATGCAATTTTGTTTTCATTAGTTTTAGTCTTATTTATCAGTAAAATAAAAATGCGTTTATCGTTTTTCATTGGATAAAGATTTAAATTAGATGGAATTTGTCAACCCGGATTTAGGGTGAACTATTGCCCTACCCGTGTTTGGGGGCAGGGCCTTTGCCGGACCCCCGAAAGGGTCCAGGGGCCCTGCCCCGGGCAAGAAAAATATAGAATTTACGCTTACTTTATATTTATTTATTCAACAGGAAATATGTGGAAAATTGAGGGGGAAAAAGTGAACATTTATTGGGGAATTGGACGGGTTTAAAAAGACAGTTTGGGCGGGTAAGAAAAGGCAAGTTTGGGGCAATATTTGATTGATAGGGTGATGGGGATTGGATAGACAATATTCTTATTCACACACCCCACCAAATTTTTTGGACGGACTCTCGTCCTAAATTTGAATAAAAAGTAAAAATAAATGAAAAAGAAAATGTATCACAGTGAATAAAATTCAATGAAAATAATGTAAAATGAGTGCGGGCCAAGCACATGATTTGGATATCCAAAATAGAATGAAAAAATGAACATTATTATGTAAATGTGATATATAAAAATATGGATAATACGAAATGAATATATTAAAATGAATAATAATAAAAGATGTATTAATGAAAATTGATTACTAATTTATAAATGTGAAAGAGCAATTTTGAATAAAATAAAATGAATATGAATAATTAGGAATATTAATAAACAAATGTGTAAAAATGACTAATAATAATAATGTGAAAATGATATTAAAATGAAATTATAAAAAAATTATTATGATTTGAATATTTTGAAGATAAAATTGATTATTATGATATTTTAGAATGATAAATGTGACAAATAATTATAAATTGAATTTTTATGAATGAAATTAATAATAATGAAGATAAAATTTTAGAGTAAAATAAAAATGAATTAAAAAATATGGTTTGAATAAATGTGAATACCATTTAAATTGAAAAAAGGAAATTTGTAAATGGAATTGGAAAATGGGAATAAATAATCATCATTGATTTTGCATATTCTTGCCAATGGTTGAGATTGTGTTTCCGAAGTGGTCCAACAGTGCATCAAGGAAATTTTGGCAATGTTTTGGCATGAACATTTTCCGGGGATCAGCCGCAATTTTCAATGGACTTCCTTGTGCCATTCTCACCAAATGTGCCATTTCTGAACAATGATTGGCCATCAACTGAACCAACGGATAAAAACTCTTCATTTTCCAAATTGATGCCGGTTTCAGTTTATTGTCCCTTTCCCAATTGACAATGCTTTCGATGATTAATTGGAAGGGATCTTTCTTCAATTCCTCCTGATCAAATCTATTGTTCCTTATCATAAAATCGGCTACAAGTACATGGAAAAATCCTGAGAGTTGCCCATCCCTTATTCCAATTGGAAATCCAAAGTTTCTCATTTGATATAATTCGGACACGAAGATGGGCCGACATTGATCAGTGCATCCATTCCAAAAATGGTGGAAGTTGCAAATTGTGTGTGGTGGTGGAGGAGGTGGCCAGACAAGTGGGGCATTGGGAGCCCCCACTGAAGATGATGATTGTGGTTGTTGTGGGTTCTGAGGCTGGGTAGGGGGGCCGCCCCCGCCAGTTGGTGGTGGTCCACACTGACTGACGACGCCGGCCTCTCCCCTACTAAGACCTTCCGGTGGGATTAGTGGCCGTTCCTCTTGGGAGATAATGGCTTGATGTTGCATTCGGGCAATGGCATATACGTTGCATCTCAATCTATATTTGTCCTCTCTTCGCCTATTTCGCCTTTCATCCGCCTTCCGCAATTCTTCTTCCATTTCCCTTATTTTTCTTTTTCGAATTTCAATGGCCCTTTCTTCGGCCTTTTCCTTTTCTTCCAAAATTCGCTGATGTCTCGATGCCCATTTGTTTGCGTCGTGTAATAATGCTCGGCATTGTTGTTCTTCTGCGGATATTTGTCTAGGTTGATGATGTCTTCTTCCTCTTTCATTTTGTCGTTTCCTCTCTTCATCCTCTTTGTTCTTCTTCTTTTCTTTGTCCTTCTTTTCTTCCTCCTCGGCCAATTTTCGAATTTGCTCCTCAGCCTTCTTTGCTTCAATCTGTTCGGGAGTCAGTCTGAATCTTTTGCCCTGAAGAGTATTCTTCTTTTGCTCATTTTCCTCTCGCCCTCGTTTTTCTCGTCGTTCCTCTGTTTGTTGAATCAGTTTTTCCCGCATCTTTTCTTCTTCCTCTTCTCCTTGGCTTATCTTCCTCTTTCCTCCTTCAGCCGTTGGGATTGTTTTTGGTGGAAGACTCGGTTCAATTGAGACCTTTTCGACTATTGTCGTTGATGCTGAGGTTGAATAACTGTTGCCCGGAGCCGAATAGGTTGATGTTGATTGAATGTTGCTGTCCACGGATTCCGGAAGGTCCGGTTGGTCCCAGGGACCATCATACTTTGGCTCCCTCGGCATTCGTCGAAAATTTGGCACATCAACGGAATTCTTCCTGTAGTGTTTGTCCACTTCCCTCATCCAACTTTCCAGTGTCCTCCGGAGCCCTTCATCGCCATGGTAGCGCCATCCATTTTGAATTTCTCGTTGCATCCATTCGGGAAGGCCTTCTATTTTTATGCGGCTGGAACCCATCCCAATTGCGTCTGGGTCATCATCGTCCTCAAATAGGTTGCAGAACTTCCTATTGATAGCCGCCAGATAGACCAATATGAATTGTGGGATCAACGGCAACATATTTCCTGTGCAATTATTATCAATTTTTTCAATATTATTTTTCTCATCCTTATTTTCCCCCTTTTTCGGTTCTTCATCGTCCCAAAACCAATTATCTTCCAATTCCAATTTTTCCCAGTCCTCCGAATCCGGACTTTCCCCCCCTATGTTGGCTACAACGGAACCAATCATAGGACGCGAAAATTTTTCTTTCTTTTCAATTTCAAAATGGGGTGTAAACACCATTTTTTCTCCAGAGGGGAATTTGCAAATAATAAAGTATGTATTTTCATGATCCGTTCTCCACTTGAAATTGTCGCAAATCGCAAGTATATAAGGTTCGCCAAATATAAGATTTTTGCCTTTCACAATCCTCAATAATTCATCGGTCTTCTCTTCATCATCCAAAAATGTGATTCTTATAAATTCTTTCCCATCTATTGAGTAAATTTTCCAATCTGGCATAATTTTTTCCTCTCCAATTGTTGATTCATCCTCTTCATCAGCCACTAAGGCTTCTTCTTCTCTTCCATCAAAAATTATTTTCCATTTGGTGAATTCAGGGAGAGGATTTTCCACTTTGATTGTCGATATTCCGTATTTCTCCGAGTGTGAATCATCTGAATCCGATTCAGCACCCCTCGAGATGGTGGCAAGCCACTCTTTCTCGGGACGAGCGTCAGATTCAGAGTCACTCTCCTCGATGTTTCGATCGGCATATCGTCTTTCCTTTCTTTTCTCTTCTCCACGTGTGGGCAGAGTTATTTGGCCGAAGAAGGGTTTGGTTTTATCCATATGAATCAAAAATGGCGGATTGTCGAATTTGTCCATTGATTTTACTAATAAATTTGGTCGCTGAACTTCAATGATTCTGAAGGGTCCTTTGAATTTGTCCGCAAATTTCTTGTGCTGTCCGAATTCTGGGGCTTCCTTTTTCAACAAAATGAGTTGCTGTGGATAAAAGGGTGCTTCAATGGCTCTCTTTCTCTCATTTGCTTTTATTTCCATTCTTTCTGCTGCTTTTTGCAGTTTTTCCGTTACAAGCGACCAACATTCTCTCAATTTTTTGCCTATTTCTTGCACGAAAATGGCCATATCCTCAAATTTTTCGTCTGTCTCCTTTCTGAGCATCATGTCGGAGGGTAGGTTGGCATCATATCCATGGGTTATGAAAAACGGAGTTTGTTGGACTTCTGAATGGACACTGGTGTTGTAGGCCAGACACACCATTGGTAAGGCCTCCGGCCAATCAATTCCTTGCGTGCATGTGTTCAGCATTTCCGCTAGTGTGTGATTTTGGCGTTCTGCCATTCCATTTGCCGCCTGGTGGTAGGGTGTTGTGGTCCGCAATGTGATTCCTAGCAATTTTGCGAGGTCAGCAAAGTGTCCGCTTGTGAATTGGGTCCCGCAATCGCTCACAATGGTGAGGGGCACCCCAAATCGGCAAACTAGATGATTCATGATCGCCTTTCCAACCGTTGTTGCTGTTTGCTCTCTCAAGGGTACCGCGATAAGCATTTTGCTAAAGCTGTCAACCATTGTTAGGATATAGCGGTATTGGCGGCAAGGCCTCAAAGGGCCCATAATGTCGATGTGGACTCGGTGCCAGGGTCCGGTTGAGGGTTCGATGGGCACAATGGGCTCCCTTATTGTATTGTTGGTCGTGGCTTTTCGCCTCTGGCAAATCTCGCAAGCTTTGATCATTTGCTGAACATCAATGCCGCATCCCCTCCAAAAATAATTTTTCTGTATTTTGTAAATTGTCCGTTTCGAATTGAGATGAGCTCCTTGGAGTGGGCATTCATGAAAGTCTTTGATTATTCTTTGGCGAAGTTGAGGTGGTACCCAAATGCGTTTTTCGCCTTCAATCATTTTACAAAGGGTTTCATTCCACAATAAAAGGTTTTCGAATTCATTTGGAGTATTCAATTCTGGATTCCTTTCCTTTTCCTTCAAAAATAATGTGGCCCGCTCAAAGAAATCGGTCTTCTTCTGTTCTCGTTTTATTTCTTCCAATGAAACTTTTGGCTGGAGCTGAATGGCCGCAATTCTTTCTTTCCTTTTCTTCTTCTCCTTCATTGGCGGAAATCTTGAAAGGTAGTCCGCTAAATGATTTTCTTTTCCGGCGCGGTGAATGATTTTGAAATCGAAGGATTGAATCGCTATTTGGAATCGCGCTAATCGGCCATGGTTAGCTTTGCTCGACAGCAACCCTTTCATTCCTGAGCAGTCCGTAACTATTGTGGTTGTGCCGGCTCCTTCGATGTATGGTCGAAATTCCTGTATGGCTAAGGCCTCCAATTCAACTGGGTGATACTTTTGTTCGTGGACATTCAAACACCGAGAATAGAAGGCGATTGGATGAAAATGGCCGTCTGAATCCTCTTGCATGAGGCAAGCGCCAATTCCCACTGTTGAAGCGTCCGTCTCGATGCGGAATTCTTTTCCGAACCGGGGCGGGGCTAGAACTGGGGCCGAGGTGACTTTATCCTTCATCTTTTGGAGAGCTTCATCATGCTTTGTTGACCATTCCTTCACATTTCTTTCCTTCCTGGTGAGCTCATAAAAAGGCTGCATGTATTCGGCAAAATCCTGAACGAATCTTCTCAAATAGGTGAATGCGCCGATGAGTCCTCTGAGCTCTGTTAGCGTTTGGGGTTTCTGTATTTTGTTGATCGCCTCTGTTTTCTTTGGGTCTATCCGCACACCATCTTTGGACAAAATGAATCCCAAGTATTTAATCTCATCCATTCCAATTTTGCATTTGTCGGCTCGCAATTTAAGTCCCCTGGCTTTCATTACTTTTAAAAAGTTTTCCAAATCAGTCAAATGGCTTTCTTCATTTTCGGACCCAAGAATTATTTCGTCCAAATAAATCAAAAAGGAACGAGAAATTTCATGCCGAAGTTCATTCATTGCCATTTGGAAAGTGTGAGGTGCGCCACTGAGTCCCATGGGGAGTCTCAGATATTCATAAAGACCAAATTCTGTTATGAAGGCGGTGCGCTCAGCATGTTCGGGATCCAAAGGGATTTGGAAGAAGCCGGACATCAGGTCAAAGGTGGAATAAATTTTCCGGCCGACTAAATGGTCTGTGATGTCCTGGATATTAGGGAGCAAATAGACTTGTTTTTTGGTGATTGCGTTGAGTGCACGGTAATCAACCACCAGTCGAAATGACTTCCCATCTCCTTTCTTTACCAACAAAATTGGGGCTGCAAAAGCGGAATTACTTGGACGGATAATGTTTTGGGCGAGCATTTCGCGAATTTGCCGCTCTAATTCCGGCTTCAAAGCAAATGGAGTTCGATAGGGACGCTTGCAAATCGGCTGCGCATTATGGACTAGCTCAATTTTGTGCAAAGTGTGCCCTTTGAATCTGCCAATCTTTCCATCCGATTTCACAAAGGCATCCTCATGTTGGTCAACCATTTTTCCTGACTCTCATTTGTCCTTGTGGTGACAGGATGCTGTTGTTTAGATCAATTTGTTGCGAAATTGGGATTTCTTTTCCGTCCGTTCGTGGTCCGGGCAAATTCTCAGCCCACCGCACTTCCTTGCTGATATATGGGTCCTTTGGTTTGTTTTCCTGGCTTAGAAATGAAATCAAAGCTTCTTCTTTTTGAAGTTTATCCAAATTTCCAATTCTTATGTTGGCAAAAAGTTTAATTGCTGTGTTACCCATATTGAGGATTCGCACTGGGAATTTTCCTTTTTCCGGTCGAACAAGGCAACGCCCGACCACCAATGTTTTGTTTCTTTCCAAATTCCATGGATAAATTAGAAATTCGGTATTTGGCTCTAATTCTTCTTGAACATAGGCCATCAATGCATTATCCGATCTTGGATCCAAAATTTCGTTATTGAGGATTCGAATTTCCGGCTGTTTTTGGCTCCAATGGATTTCTGCCACCATTGGGCATCCCTCATGTCCAATACGTATTTCTTTGCTGACAAAATTCAAATTTATTTCATGCCCTTCCAAATTTATTTGTTCCATCAAATCGGTGCCAATTATCATTTCTTCGGGACAGTCATTATCAGTGTTTTCCTGTTCCAACTTTTTTCAATCTGTTCTGTTCCTGTTCTGTTCTCGGAACATGGAACAGTCTAATTGTTCTGTTCCTGTTCTCTGTTCCAACTTGGAACAGGAACAGGAATAGGAACAGGAACAGGAACAGAACAGATTTTCTGTTCTTAAACTGTTCCAAGGGACAAATTTTTTCCAAGAAATTTTTGATAAAATTTTATTTTTTTGAGATTTTTTCTTCAATTTTTAATAAAAACATCAAAGTGAAAGTAAAAAAAGATGGCAAGTGATAACTAAAAAGGCATATCATTTCATGCATATTACCAACTAAAAATCTTTGTGGAACTTTCAATTTTGACCACAAATACGGTATTTTCAGTTATTAAACAATTCTATTCGAAACCCCTCTATTATTAACTCACTCTAGGCGGTCTCTGAAATTTTCAAATCCGTAACCAATGGGTGGGAAGAAAAGAGTGACTTTACCCTTCTCCGAAATGAAATAATTGAAATAAAATAATAAAAGTGGGATAATTTTTTGTATTTATGCTCAAATTTTTGGCCGTATTTTGGGCGGGCGCCGGAAATTTACGAATAGCAAGTAAAAAACTCGATAAAAATTTGATAATTTCCTTCTTTCACCCTAAAATTTTCCATGATTACATGCCTCTAAGGAACAGTCTAGGAACAGCCAATTCTGCTCTGTTCCTGTTCTGTTCCTGTTCCAAAAATTATCAAACTGTTCTGTTCCTGTTCTGTTCTAAATCATGGAACAGGAACAGGAACAGGAACAGAACAGGAACAGGACAGGAACAGAACAGAATCAGTGGAACAGGGAAAACACTGGTCATTATCAATGGAAACAAGGAAAATGTGTGAAGCGGTGAATGGTCCAATTTCAATTATTGCTTGAGCTTTTCCAACGAATTCAATAAATGAATATATGAAAGAATGTGTCGAACGGGCTCAGCAATAATTACATATGGGATATAAAAGCTGAATAGGTTCAGTAATAAACAAAATTAATCAAAATGTAAGGTGGACAACAAAAGTAAATTAGAAGAAAAAATAAGTTTAAATCTTAAAATAATTCTTAAAATGCTTTGTTGTGGGTTCTTCATTTCTGTCCATTTTCTAAGTTGCAGAATTATATCTGCATAAAAAATGCAAATTTTTTAAAATAGGCCTCAAAATGCTTTGGAAACCCCAATTGTCTCCCGTCCATTTTAGTTCATTTTTAGATAGCAGAATTAGCTCAGCATGAAAATATCGAAATAATTATGTCTTGTTAATACTACTATTGTCCCAATGCTTGCAAGTGCTTTTATTGTCCCGATGCTTGCTAGTACTTCTATTGTCCCGATGCTTGCTAGTGCTTCTATTGTCCCGATGCTTGCTAGTATTTATGTTACAGCTAATTCTGGGGATTAGATAGTCCCGGGATTAGCTAGGTTTCTAGACATCGTACAGATTCGAGAGTAGGCTCATTCGATTCGGCATGGTCGATTTACTATATGAAATTTCAATTACAGACCACTAAACCTTAATCTTAGCCCCTAAACCCTAGCCCAAAGCCCCTAAAACCCATGCCACCCTGAACCATAACCCTAACCCTAGCCCTAGCCCCTAAATCGATCTGAAATTGAAATTCCATACAGTAGATCGACCAAGCCCTGTCGAATGAACCTACTCTCGAGTCTGTACGATGCCTAGAAGCCGAGAATCCTAAAATTAGCTAGCCAAAACCCCTCCCTAGCTAATCCCAGGAATAGCTAATTCCAAGAATTATCTACTACATTTATATTTTCCTTTCAAATCAGATTTAATTGAAGCTAAAAATTTTAAAAATAACACGCAAAAAAATCCATCGAAATAAATATCCAAAAACCGAAGAAAGACAAAATTGTAATACACAATTCTTTATCATTTGTGAATTTAAATAAATAAATAAATGCTACAATAATTGAATAATTAAATTAAATAGTATTTATTATATCAAACTAAAATTGCATGAATTGCAAATTAAGAAAAAAAGGAAAATAATTCGATTAAAATGAGATCAAAAAAACGCAAAAATTATTCAAAAATGTAATCATTTTTTTCGGATGCCCTTCTAAAATTTTATTTCCTCTCATTGTCCTCCTCGTTTACATCGGTTAAATCCTCGTAAACTTCGTGTGAGTTAATTTCCTCTTCCGCATTTTTCTTTCGCACCGAGGGCACAATCATCGACCGGCGTGTTTCCATCGCAGATTCAACCAATTCAGAATCCTCTGGGTCATATGTGGCCCGTGGATCACACTGTAAAATAACATAATTATGTTGATAATATTTTAAACTTTTTAATTCATTAATTAGATATTCAACTATCGTTGAGGATCAATTATTTAAAATTATCTTTAAACATTTTTTTCTCTTTTTTGACTTGCTGAGAATGCAATAAAACCTAAATCTAGGCTCTTTCAATTCGTTAAAATCGATTTAGTTTAGAAGGTTTCAGTTTAACGATTTAAGTTTGAATCAATATCATGGATAAAAATGCTTAAAATTTTAAAACGAATTAAATCTAGCCAAAATTAATGTTCTTTCTACAGATGCCTAAGAATAGCTCTGAGTTATGACCATTCACTTCACAAATTATATTGTCTGCAATTTACTATTTTCGGTCAACGGAAAGTTGAAAAACAGTTTCGACTCTAAAATTTTTATGTTACGAAGGATGTTTTCATGAATGGAATTTTCAGATTAATTTAGGGTAAAATTCAGAGGGGATGGCTCAGCTAATTTTTATATTTATTTGAGAGGATCCCCATTGTTTTAAAAGAATGCAATTAAATTTATATAATTTGATTTTTAACATACAATGGCCACCCGGATATTGTCAATGGCAATTGCGGTCTTCTCAGCCGATCGATCCAAATTGTGTGCAACCAAATAAAACTGCAAAGGTGCAAAGAAATTAACAATTTCATAAAAAATTAATTATATTTTTCACATGACTGGTGCCCGGTGGCAATTGAATGTGCACACTATTCCATTTTGGTGTATTTTTTGAGGTTACAGAGCGCAAAATTGGTGGACATTGAAGGAAGGCCGAAACCGTTCTGTTAAAAAAATATGGATTATTTATTAATTTTTTCTTATTTAAATTAATAAATTCAATTATAGATTTTAATTCATTTTATGATTTTTATAATTTTACACAATTTTTTGTAATTTTTTTCATTTTTTGATAAAAAATGTTTACCTTAAAGGCTTAGTGTATCGAGTGCCAAGACACAGTCGAATTGTCGATGAATGTGTTGGGCTTAATTATTAAAATATTTTTAATATTAAAGAATATTCATTAGCTAACCGAAAATATTGAAACAATAGGACATTGATGCCATCAGTCAAATTGAAGCGAGGACTTTCCAAAATGGCAAAATCGCCAGGGCCCAAAACACAGGAAACAAATTGGCCATTGGCTGCCGCTAAATAATTATAAACAAATTATAAAAAATGCTCAAACTTGGTCTCAAATCAGTATTTCGATTAAGTGGGAAGCCATAGCCTTTGGTGCGCAATGTCCATGGCACCCGGGTTAAGCCATGATTCAAATAATGGCATGCATTTTCTATGAGAAAATGAGTATTTAAAATTTAGTAAAAATTATTAATAATTTAATTTAAAAATATTTAAATTATTTGATTTAAATTAATTATTTATTTTAAAATCAATAATAGTATTATTCGAAATTAAAAAGAATTAAAATTTTCAATTAAAAAATTTTTTAAGAAGAAAAAATAATGTATTCAATTAAAATTTTGTTAAATTTTAAAAAATTAAAAAAATTAATTTAATTAAGAAATTTGCATACCATTAAAATCACAATTCAATAATTTGCAATAATTCAATTCAACAGGTGCTGTTGTCGGCTTATACCGTTGTGTGGTCGTGTAAGGAATTGTAAAAGAACTTCAAAAGAAAAATTTAATAAAAAATTATATAATTTTAGAAAAATTCATAAAATTTCTCATACTCTTTGGTTGCTAAAGAGGGCGATGGCCGCTTCTTTTTGACCGGATCGATGCCGGGATAAATGGTGGAATGCTCCTCAGAAGAGCCATCAATTTTAGGCTAAAAAATAATTTTAAATTTTATTAGTCAGTTTTTATGATTTAAAAATTTCCCCAATTCTTCCAAAATTTTTTCAAAATTATTTTTTGACCCGTGTGCTTGTCATCCATTCGATTGGAGCTGTCGGCAATTCACGCGATGGACCCCAAGGTGGGGTGGTGGACCGATAAATTGGTGGCGTCGGTGTTGAAGGGTAGAATGGATAGCCTTGTGAAAAATTTAAATATTAATTTTGAAAAAATGATAAAGTATTATCAATCTTCCGTAATTTAGTACTCAAAATAAATCGCTGTATCCAAAATCCACATTAACAACCAAAATCACTTGGAGGAAAAATTATTTTTTTTTTTAAATTTCAAAGAATATTGCACATAGAAGATCATATAAGGCTAAGACAGACATTTGCTTATTGAATCTAAGGAGGCTTAATCGCAGCTCACTCAGGTAGACATTTGCTTAAAGGAGGCTTAATCGACAGCTCACTCAGGTAGACATTTGCTTATTGAATCTAAGGAGGCTTAATCGACAGCTAACTCAGGGAGACATTTGCTTATTGAATCTAAGGAGGCTTAATCGACAGCTAACTCAGGGAGACATTTGCTTATTGAATCTAAGGAGGCTTAATCGACAGCTAACTCAGGGAGACATTTGCTTATTGAATCTAAGGAGGCTTAATCGACAGCTAACTCAGGTAGACATTTGCTTATTGAATCTAAGGAGGTTTTATGCAATCTAGGGATAAGGCACACAAAATTATATGCAATCTAGGGATAAGGCACACAAAATTATATGCAATCTAGGGATAAGGCACACAAAATTATATGCAATCTAGGGATAAGGCACACCAGAGTATATTTAATCAAAGGGATTTTGGTTGCGTGTGGATTTTGATTTTGAGTATGCACATTATTGCTTAATTTTGAGTTGTAGGTAATCCTAGCAAATCTTCCCTCAACCAACGTGTTCCCGGCCTCCGACTGCTGGTCAACCATCCTGTTGCCGACGTTTCCTCAATGAAAGGTGGTGGCCGACGTGTTTGTTGAGTGAACGGTCGCCGAGTCAGCTCAATTGGCAATGGCATTGGCATTTGCGTTGTTTGTTGACCATTTGGCTCAATTGGATTGATGATGAGTGGTTGACGTGTATGTGGCCTGGGAATTGGTCTGGGCCGAGGATGATGAGGGCGCCGACTGCTGGTTGGTGGCCGAGTATGATGCTGTGTTGTTGTGATGGTCATCGGTGATTGAGTTGTGGTGGTTGACTGGAATTAAAAATAAGAATATCGGATTATTGGAGAGAGACGAAGAATTGGACGGAAAGAAATTTGGGAACCCAAATTTTATCAAAATATATTTTTCAAATAAATATATTAGCTTTAAATTTTATTAATTTAATAATATTTTTTAGCCATGATTAGGATGAATTGATTATAGAAAATATAACGGAATGATTGGAAATTGTAAAAAGTTTATAAGACCAAAATATAGCTAAATAGAACCAAATCGGGCAATTTCGTGTTTTGGATAAAACTTTCTGACTAATTATGTTTTAAGCAAACATTTTGATATAAAATATTCTCAAAAAAGAGATTAATCGAAAATTTTAAATATTTTAATTATTATATTATATTAGTTAGATCAATTTTGCTAATTTGTATCATCGAATAGCATTGATTAGCATGAGTTGAATAGAGAAAAAATATTTGACTTGATGGAAATAAGAAAAAAAAACAAAAAAGTTCAAAATCTGGCAATTTTCATTTTTGGCCATAATATTCTTACTGTAGTATAACGGGTTAGATCTGGTTTTGGGGCGTGACCATTAACGCGCAGTTCTCCCGTGCCCAGACACCCTTTATAAGGAATGGGAAAGGAATGAGAACTTGGTCGAGTCCCACTCAGTGATATTGTGAATGTTTCCATCTTATATTGTGCATTTTATCACCAACTGAATAAACATCTACTCGGCCCAAGAACATACAAATCCGAGTCATTACACTTGCCAAATCTAATTTGATTTGTAAATGCTCTAACAAAGGGATTAATGTAATTATTTAAAAAAATTAATAAAGAATTTGAAATTTGTCGAGATATTGGACCATGTGCAAATTAGGATGAGTAAATTCGGTTATTCTTAGGAAATTCTTCTAAATGGAGAATTCTAAGTTCAGAATTCCAAATTTATTCACCTCCTCCGTGGTTGTGATTGTTGTCATTGTAGTAATAACGGGTGGAAGCGGTGGCATTGTAATCGCCGGAATTGGAATAATTGGTGGCAAAACCATTGGAGGTGGTGCCAAAGTCAAGCCAAATGGAGGATGCGGGAAAATTGTCGATGGTGGTCTATCCGTAGACGACTCTCCTCCTCCAATTGTGACAAAAGTTGGAGTTGGCAATGAAGATATTGGCATAAATGTTCGAATTGGAGTAGCCATTGTGGTTGATGGAATTTCGGTGGTTGTCGATTCACTCATTTTGGTTGTTATTCTTTGCGTTGTGGTTGGCCGTATTGTGAAATGTGGCGGAATGAATGGTGAGCCGGGTGCCAATGGCTTTTTGCCATGTGCTTTCCCAGAGCTTGGCTTTTCAATCTGGATAAAAGTTATAAGGATTATTATTTAATTTATAGAAAAAAGATTGAAAATTTCTAAAAGAGTAATAAAAATGTCCAAAAAGTATCTAAAGGAAAATATAGTTATTTTTGTGTTTGTTCTCATCTACCATTGGATAGAGCATGTCATAATTAATAATTATCGTTTTATTATAATTAAATTTATTAAACTGTTTAAATCGATTTTTGTTTTTTTTCTTTCAATACTAAGTTAGAATTGGTTGAATCTGTAAAAAAAACTATAAAATTTTGCTCTTTAACTAGATATAATTGGGTATAATGTTAGATGGTCTTGGTCTTGGAACAAAGGTTGAAACTGTATATACTTTTTGATATTTTTCAATACTTTATTCGATATTTTCGTTTTTTTGCCAAATTAAAAATTTCTCAAGTTTTAATAAAAGGAATAAATACTAGTATAGCGATTATTGAATTTGACATATTAAATATAAATAAATTATCCACTTTAATTACCCCTTTTCCGATGGCCAGCTCTCTGCTTTCCTCCTCGTCAATTTCACTCAATGCTGTAAAATTGCATTCGCCTATAAAAATTAGGTATTAAATTTTAAAAATTACAAAAAATTGCTCCCCTTTTTAATCTATAATAGGTTTTTCATTGGGGCCGAGTGAAATTAAAATCATAAATATATTATTGATGTTTATCTTTTTCGGTCACTTCTATAAAGCTATTTTAATTTCGCAAACAAAATATTGATGTAAAAAAAATTCGGGTCATATTAATTAGAGGAGGAATGTCTTATTCCCGGAAATAATTTTTTATGAAAATTTTTTCCGAAATGAAACACAAAGATCAAAATTGATTCTAACTGAAAATAAATATTAAATTGAGGTAACGATAGAAAAATTCAAAAATATTTAAATGAATGAGATGAACGGTCTAAAAACAAAAATGTATAGAAAAGATCAAAGGACAAAAACGATAGAAAAGTTTCAACGACAAATGCATCCACGTGAGTCCACGAGAATCCACATGGATCCACGTGGGTCCACGTGGATCCACGTGGATCCACGTGGGTCCACGTGGATCCTCGTGGTCTCTCGTGGATTCTAGTGGACCCACGTAGACCCACATGGATTCATGTGGAATTTTTTGGGGTAATTTGATTTTCATTGATGTTAGACAAGCATATCACTCTTGGAAGACTTTTTCCTTATTTAAGAATTATTCAATAATTGTCAAGGGCAAAAATTATATAAATTTTGATTTTCCTTTTTTAACAACCCACCAATATAGGCAATTTCATCGATGAGCAAATAATTATTATGTGCATGTTTGTCCCAAATGGGCACTACATTCAATGTGAATGACTCATGGATGGGATCGGGCAATTCAAAAATGGCCAGCGAAGATGGGTCTAGTCGATTATGTTCGGCAACCTATAATGTAATAAAAAATACAAATAATTTTAATTTATCAAATAATCAATTGTCCAATTAATTGGAATAATGTCAAGCCAATTGGTTTCTCATTTGATTTGAAAGTGAAAAGAGTGAAAGTTCGAACCTATATAATTCAGATTTAAAAATCATTTCTGAAATGAACTATCAAAAATTATTTCTTAATTTTTTACAATGCCATAGCCCCGAATTCTTTTCTTCTTTTGAAAAATTTTTATGACGCTCTTATTCTATATCCCTCGAATTTTTAGCATTTTCAATAGAATTTTATTATATTTATATGACCGTAGAAATGTTCTAGGTCGTAGTGTAGCCTTTTTACCACCAATTATATATGATGAATTCATTATTGTGAAAAATATGATTTTTTTATATTCGATTATCTTGATTCTCATTCTCAGTTTATATCTATGGCTTATTTATTTATTTTATCCCAAGAATAATATATTAAATTTAAAATAAATTACCTCTTCAACGCATTGAATTTTGGCACTGTCCACGGCCCAACCCATTGCACAAACTTGGACAAGTACTCGACCATTGGTCCAATAGCGAAAGAGGAGCTGTGGGGAAATTTTATTTTTTTTTTAAAGTTTTTATATTTATTCAAAACTTTTTATTGTTAAAATTTTTTTTCTTAATTTACTTATTTTTTTTTAATTTAATTTTTTATCATTAACTTAAAATTCTAAATGCTATTATTATTTATTTTATTGTAAAATTAATTTTAAAGGATAATTTAATTTTTTATGGATGTGTAATATTTTCATTTAAATTTATAACAATTCTTTTCTCATTCATATTTACTACGCCATTGATCAATGTTTATTTGGTGAATTAACTTATTCTATTTCACAATCAAAAATTGGGCACCCGTAAAATTTATTCTGACCAAAATCATTCCACAATTTATGTGTGTTTGTTTATTTTCCTCCGTTCTAAATTTTTTCAATATAGGAACAAAATGGCTAAATTTTTTAGTCATCATTCATCAAAGAATGATGCTCAAATTTTTGGGCTTTTTCATAGCTATTTATTTAAATTTATAAAATTAATTTTTTAAAAAAAATTCCCAATCGTATTCAATTTAGTTAATATAGTATTTTACATTAAATGAAAAAGCAGACGACTCAATTATTTTAATTATTGTAACAGATTGACTTGTGAAATTTTAGAATTGTAAATTGCCTATCAGCACAGCATAGGGTGGGATTTTTTAGGAATTTTAAAATTAATTTTTTCTGTACAATAATATATTAGACCATTATTGATACTTTCGGTAATAAAATTAAATTATAGAATTAATTTAATTAAAATGGCAAAATATAGTTTTAATTCTTTAAATTAGCCAAAAATAATTGATTTTTAAATGAAATTATTCGCTTAATTTATTATAGGTTAGATAAGTTTAAAAGCATCCTCATTTTAGTAGGAAGAAAAATTTTAAAAATCCTCCAAATTTTCAATTAAAATTGTAAGATTATTTTAAATATTTTTTCTCTTTCAAATTGTGAATGAATTCAACGACAACAATTAGTTTATCAACAACAGCCGTTGCCAGCTGGCCAATGCCTGTCTCATTTGCGGCCGCTCCAATGCGTTGGGTGCTAACAATGGATCCGTACAATTGCAGCGGAATTCCATGCCCTGATGGCACATTTTGCATGCGACCCGAGCCATTTCTATGGCCAAATTATTGCGTCCATAAACAGGTAAAAATTGGACTATTTGGTTCCAAATAGATCAAAATTTGTTTGGTTTGTTATCTCGCATTTCATTATGTACCAAAAATTTTAATGTCGAAAAATCGTCATTTTGAAAAATGATTTTGGTTTTTTTTGGATATTTGACAAAAAATGTCTCATACTTACGCCTAAATCATATCATATTTGTTTTAATTCTGCCTGTGACAAATATGGCCAAATCTATTTTAAAATTATTTTTTTCCCAACAATAGAAAAAGTGAAGAATTGAAAAAATAAAGAATTTAAGAATTTATTCTCTATGGCAAAAAGCTTTTAAGTCAAAATCAAAAGTGGTTGAACAAAGCACTTTATGGCCTAGGTTAAAAAATTGCAATTTTTCGTTTAAAAATGAACTAAAAAATAGGGGACACAAAAGGAGATGTCAAAGCATTTTAAGGCCTAGGCCTCAATTCCCATCTATAATCGATATTCTGCATTTCATAGGCCTAATTTCAGAAAAAATGAATTAAAAAATCTCAGGCAATGCATGATGTGCCAGAATTATTAGCTAAAGGGCCAGCCATGATATACTGTGAGGAAATTGGCCAAGCCGTGTTGGCCATCATTTTGGGACTGATTTTACTCGTCCAAGTTTGATTTTTTACAATTTTCTTTCATTAAATTTATCCTCTCTAAAGTTCGCCCATTTACTCGTCTATTATTGGCGTAGTTCGGCGCTGATTGCAGCAAGCCGAAATTTTCAAAATGAACGACAACAAAATGATGGGAATGGCTTAAAATTACTAAGTATTTTTTGAAATTCAATATCTAGATTATCCATAAAAACAGTTCAGTTAGCTTTAGACAGATTCTTTTGGATGTATAACTCAATGAGAAACACTAATTCGGGGCAGGCGATATACCATTTGAAAGCTCTTAAGGTGATCTAAATTGGTGTTTAGCTTAAAATTATTTTGTAAATTAATTAACTTTTCCTCAAAAAATTAGATTTATTGAGTTTTAATGGTACTTAACTTTTTGGCAAAAAATAAATAACCAACAAGTTGAAGGCTAGGTGCCATTTGAAAACCCTAAAACCTCTAAATAAATGGCATTTTCTTAAAGTTTTAATCATCTTATGAAATAAAAAGCATTTATTCAAAAAATTCGATTTATTAAGCTAAAAAACATATTTTTTTTAAAAATTTGATATAAAAATTTCAAATTACAGAGGACACTTTGAGTTTTCGAATGATATATCGCTTTTTATGCCTTATCGAAATATGGAGCCAAAAACCGATTAAATAAAGTATTCAATCGGCGGTGCTGAATTGTACTTTATTTAATAGTACTTTATTATTCTTTTTTCCCTACTATAATTTTATTTTCCTATTCTTGATCAAATGCACACATCCGGCTCAATGGTACCGTTGGAAGGCCATGAAATGCGCCCTCTAATGAATTCGAGTCGACAATACGGTGGAGGCGATGGACACACAAATTTAACCTTTGAGCATAGTTTGCTCTCATCCTCAACGACGCCGACCACTGCAATGACGGCCCTCTATGAGCCAGCCAGTTATTTGCCATTTAATCAAGTTTGAATTTGGAGGACGAATAAAAATGATGCCAAACCGCGTGAATTATTACTTATTTTTAATATTTTTAAAAATGATTTTGTTCGCTTTTATGATTCGCATTGATAATAAAAATTTATTTCTAATATAATTTTAACTTATTCTCTATCAAATTTTTAATCAACAAAAATTGAATTGATTTAATTTTTTTTCTCAATTTACTAAATTAAAAATTTTAGCAATTTAGACCTAACAAAGAGGGGCGAAGCCCCCCGAAACCCTCCCAAAAATTCCATTGAATATAAATTCAATAAAACATTATACGTCTAGGAAATGGTATACGCAATACTGGCTGTTAAATAACTAGACCCGGGGCATGCCCCCGGGTCTAGTTATTTTCAGTTTAAGGGTTAAAAATCGTCTAAAAGTTTGGTTCCGGTTCAGTTAACCGAATATGGGCAACCATACATAGTTCACGCTGAATTCCTAAGCTTTTATACCATGCTTTATAGTGGAATTTTAAGTTGTAAAAAATTATTTTAAAAAATAAAAATGTTATTTGTATAATTTTTATTTTGAAGTAAATTATGAATTCGTTATCAATGCATATTTGGCAATTTTGGTAAAGGGAATGAAATAAATCTGATATATCCCCAATGGTAAATGTTGACATTGGGCTTATAAAAATTGTCATAAATTGGATAAAAATTATTTTTTTTATAAAAAAATAAATCATTTCTAATTATTTAAAACTTAATCTGAATAAATATTTTTTTTAACAAATTTGGCCCCTACCTTTCCTTCGCCCGATTGACAACGCAGTGGATCACTGCTCAACATTGCCGAGCCTTGGATGACAACAGCGGCTGGATAGTTTGGCGCCTCTTCATTTTCGCCACCTTCAGCCGAATTTCCATTGAATTCTTCGTCCAATGATGGAATTGCTCCTGAAAATTAAAATATTATTTTACTTGAAAATTTCAGCAATTTTGTGTGAATATTATATAAAAAATATAGGATAAGATAATCATTTAAGCTGTTTTCTTCTGATAATTCGGACCACGATAAGGCCGGTATAAAATCAAAATTCACAAAATTAACCGAAAATGTATGAAGTGTACGAGGAGGGACGTGAATGAGAATAGATAGGAATGCTGACGGTGCATAAAGTGGGTAATGGAAGAGAATAGATTGTTTCAAAAAAACTGTTCTGATTTTTACTACCTCTTCCATCTCGATTATTAAAGCAAAATTTTCTTTGGATTTTTTAAAAAACTGTTCTGATTTTTACTACCTCTTCCACCTCGATTATTAAAGCAAAATTTTCTTTGGATTTTTTAAAAAACTGTTCTGATTTTTACTACCTCTTCCACCTCGATTATTAAAGCAAAATTTCTTTTCGCATTTCAAAAAAAACTGTTTTGATTTTTACTACCTCTTCCACATCGATTATTAAAGCAAAATTTCTTTCTGAATTTCAAAAAACTGTTCTGATTTTACTACCTATTCCACCTCGATTATTAAAGCAAAATTTCTTTGGATTTAAAAAAAAAACTGTTCTGATTTTTACTACCTCTTCCACCTCGATTATTAAAGCAAAATTTCTTTGGATTTAAAAAAAAAACTGTTCTGATTTTTACTACCTCTTCCACCTCGATTATTAAAGCAAAATTTTCTTTGGATTTTTTAAAAAACTGTTCTGATTTTTACTACCTCTTCCACCTCGATTATTAAAGCAAAATTTTCTTTGGATTTTTTAAAAAACTGTTCTGATTTTTACTACCTCTTCCACCTCGATTATTAAAGCAAAATTTCTTTTCGCATTTCAAAAAAAACTGTTTTGATTTTTACTACCTCTTCCACATCGATTATTAAAGCAAAATTTCTTTCTGAATTTCAAAAAACTGTTCTGATTTTTACTACCTATTCCACCTCGATTATTAAAGCAAAATTTCTTTGGATTTAAAAAAAAAACTGTTCTGATTTTTACTACCTCTTCCACCTCGATTATTAAAGCAAAATTTCTTTGGATTTAAAAAAAAAAACTGTTCTGATTTTTACTACCTCTTCCACCTCGATTATTAAAGCAAAATTTCTTTTCGCATTTCAAAAAAACTGTTATGATTTTTACTACCTCTTCCACCTCGATTATTAAAGCAAAATTTTCTTTGGATTTTTTAAAAAACTGTTATGATTTTTACTACCTCTTCCACCTCGATTATTAAAGCAAAATTTCTTTGGATTTTAAAAAAAAACTGTTCTGATTTTTACTACTTTTTCCACCTCGATTATTAAAGCAAAATTTCTTTTCGCATTTCAAAAAAACTGTCTGATTTTTACTACTTTTTCCACCTCGATTATTAAAGCAAAATTTCTTTTCGCATTTCAAAAAAACTGTTATGATTTTTACTACTTTTTCCACCTCGATTATTAAAGCAAAATTTCTTTTCGCATTTCAAAAAAACTGTTATGATTTTTACTACCTCTTCCACCTCGATTATTAAAGCAAAATTTCTTTGGATTTTTTAAAAAAACTGTTCTGATTTTTACTACCTCTTCCACCTCGATTATTAAAGCAAAATTTCTTTTCGCATTTCAAAAAAACTGTTCTGATTTTTACTACCTCTTCCACCTCGATGTGAGGCATTACCTGCCTTAATCATTTCCCAATTTAGCCTAATCCATAAAACCATCCAAAGTCCAAAGCCACTCACTTCAATCTATTCCCTTCCATATTCCATTCTCATCCACTTAATCATATTCCCCCAAGATATGTTCCCAGTCATTATCCATCAATCCATTTTCCCCCTTCATCTTATTCTCTCCCCGCCTTATTTGTCCCATATTTAACATTGATGATTTCACCATTTTATCGGAGTTGGAAGCGGAAAGAATAAACTGATGATTTCAAAAAAACTGTTCTGACTTTTACTACCTCTTCCACCTCGATTACTACATACTACTGAAATATGATTGCAAAAATGGAGTTAAATAAAAATGCGTGGGGGATGATTTCCTAGGTGAAATAGGGCTGGGTGTAGGCAATTCCCTGAAGATGGAAGATAGTCAGTCCTTTTCATTCCCAGCAGGTGGAAGAAATTCAATGAAAAAATTTTACGTAGCAAAGCATTTTACACTAATAGAGATGGTCTATTACCAAAGTCATTCTTACCTTTTTCCACAATAGCCCATCGGCCAGATTCCGAACCCCAAAGGCATGGGAAATTGTGACCAAAGTCGCAGAGCAAGTCCTCTGTTTTTTCAGTAACTTTGCCCAGCCTTCGATCAAATAGAGGCCGTGTTTTGTTCCCCACAATGAGCAGCTCAAAGTTGGTCAGCGGTTTCACAGTGGTTGGGCTGACAATGATGCTGAAAGAAAAATTATTAAATTTTAAATATTTTTTGAATTTAGCTCTTCTAAATGTGTGGATTACTATTTATTATTATTTTTTTAATAAAAATTTTGTTTTCTAAAGTGAACTGTTTTTTTTGTCCCATTCATTTTAATTTAAATTTATATTTTTTCATAATGTTTATTATTGTTGTCCCTATACCCATATTCCATTTTCATTTTTTAGTTTTCGGATATTCTTAAAGAATAAAGCCAATTGATTGAATTTTATTTGTATTTATTCATGGGCTTTAAGGCAAAATATTACTAATTTATAACATTTAGAAAGGCATTTTACTTTTTGTAATTAGAAATGCTAATAAGTTTTAAATTGGGTTTTTTAAATAATATTAGATTTATTTTTGAAAGATTTTTATGATTTTTATACAAACTAAAACTTCGGCTTTGTTAAACTATTTATCATCTAATATTCAATAAATTAATTATGACTAAATAATTAATATTATATTTTTTTATCTTAAAATAATTCTAATCTATAAATTTGGCCATAATAATTTAATAAAAATTGATTTAAAAAATAATTGACTTTGCAATGCCTGTCATCGGCGCCCTCGTTTCTCTTGTTGGTGTCAGCGTTGGTCGGGTTCGAATTGGAATAATTGTTGAGGAGAACAAATGATGATGAGGCTTTGCGGTCGTTGATTTGGTCATGGCAGCACTGCAAAAAGTTAAAGAAATTTTATGTTACTTTTCAGTTATGTGAATCCAAATTTTTTCATTCACAAAATCATCCTTACTTTGAAATAAAACATAAAATTCCTAGTCCGAAAATAGTATTTTTCATCGTTTTAGAATAGTAAATGAATATACAATCAAAAAATAGAATCTAAATTCAGAATAAAAATAATCCACAAGTACTAATTTTACTCCCAATTGTTGCAATTAAATTCCTTCTAGAAAATTTTTTAATTTTTGACTATAAAATGGGTTAATCAATTTTGTTCATTGCACAATATCTATTCACTATTCAGTCATTCAAACTATTTAATAAATATCATTGGAATAAGCTATTTTGTGGAAGATTTTAAAATAAAATAATTGATCAAAACTTAAATTGCGACATAAAATTATCGCCAAAAATTAAAATTGCTCAATTTTAGCCATTTTACCGTTTTGTCGATAAAACTTTTAAAATTTCCAGCAAATCTACTAATTTTTTTCTAATCCTTAAAATTCTATACATAGGTTTTATAACTTTACCAAATTTGTTTCTAAAATTAATGCTAAAATTACCTAAAAAATTGATTTATTTAATTTGCATTCATCCTTAATTGAACCAAAAAAAGTGAATTGAATTCTTATAGAAAATTACATTAATTTTTCCAATTCATTCCGATCGCCATTCTCCTCTTCTTCCTCCTCGTCAATTTCCTCTCCTGATTTTGCTGTTGGCTCAATTCCAGAATTGGTTGCCGCCGTCACAATAATC
Organism: Pratylenchus scribneri; assembly: GCA_030063045.1. NCBI lineage: Eukaryota > Metazoa > Nematoda > Chromadorea > Rhabditida > Pratylenchidae > Pratylenchus > Pratylenchus scribneri. Next base: position 339,879 of record JAQSEB010000022.1, on the reverse strand, counting down.
ATCGAAGATGGTGATGAAGTTGGTTCGACAATTTTTTGTTGAATTTGTGGAGGCTGGACAGAGGAAGGCATGGTATATACGGGAAATGTTGTTGTTGGTGGAATCATTGGGGCAACCACGAAACTGAAAATTTTATTAATAAAAATTTTGTTTATAATAATTTTGGATGCTAGATAAGAATTTTAAATCAGGATATGGATTCGTCCTGATTTGTTTTGATTTTTGAGAATTCAAATCGGTACTAATTTATTATTAGGGTGAAGATTTTTTATCCAGTATCCAAACAAAATTATTTTATAATATATAAAAATTGGTCAACCCTAAAATTTCATAAAATTATGTCTTTAATCGTAAATAATAATAAATAAGTATCTCAAAATTTTTTTTTTTCAAAACTTCACTCTGATAATCAATAAGTATCATATCGTCAAATCTTATAAAATTAAAATGTAATAATTTATTTCTTATCAGATTTTATCTGTTTTTGGCGAATTATCAGATTTCGTCTTATTTTTTTTATTATTTTTCAATATAAAATATCAATTTTTTGTAGTGTCATTTTTTGGCTTAAATTTCCTTATTGGGTTATTAATTCTTAAATTTACGCCTGCGGGGTAAAAATATTAAGCTAAGACAGATTATGAAAGATGTGTAATATGTAAACGATTTTATCCATGAATAATCAGATTTAGTTCATTTAAAACACTTTAGAAAATGTCTGAATGAATTTATAAAACCGAATTTTTGATGCCATTTATCTGATAAAGATTTCAATCCGAACCTTGCTTATTCTAATTTTCAGTGAAAATTTGGCCATTTTGGTAAAGGGCAATTCCAACATTTTCTGAATGTGACCCTATCTCACTGACATATGTTAGCAATTAGCATTGAACTTAAGAATACTAAATAAATTGCGCAAAATGGTAATCAGATTTGTGGTTTATTAGTAATTTTTAACTTATCTCAAATAATGTCATTCAAAAAGGCCATTAAATGCTATATTAATGGGACAAAAGATTATAAAAACAAACGGATTAACGATGCCAGCCGGTGGTCCAGGCAAAAGTGGCGGCAAAATGAGAGGACCCATTGGAAGTGATGGACCGGCGGTAAATGGATTTGGCAAAGGAGCAGCAGTAGAAATTGGGCCACGAACAAAGGAGGAAGGCACCGGACTGGTGAACACCATCGATGGTGATGAGGAAGGCTCAACATTTGGTGCAGTGATTGAGGATGGTTGGGTGGGCGATGACCATGTTTGGATAAGAGAAGTTTGAAATGGAACTGCTGGGACAGAGGGCGAGGAAGCGGTTGTGGCCAAAGGAGGAATTGGTGAACTGTGAATTTTGTGGGATATTTTTTGCCATTTTTTGGAATTAATATAGTATAAATTATAAGGAAAACCATCAATAACCATAAAAAAGTTTATTTAAAACCATAAAAACGTTAATAGAAAATCTTATCAAAAATAAAAAAAAATATAATAAAGTAATGGACAAAAATAACAAAAAAGCATTTAAAGTAATAACAAAAAATTATCTAAAAAAACTAAAAAACTACAAAAATTTTAAAAAGTTATTAAAATAATCTAAAATGCATTAAAACAAAAAGCAAAAAAAATCAAAGTATGTTCCAAAAGTATGTTCCAAATGTATGAATTGAGATTGAAATGCATATGTACCAACAAAAAACTCCAAAAAAGTACTAAAAAAGCTCCAAAAAAGTACTAAAAAAGCTCCAAAAAAGTACTAAAAAAGCTCCAAAAAAGTACTAAAAAAGCTCCAAAAAAGTACTAAAAAAGCTCCAAAAAAGTACTAAAAAAGCTCCAAAAAAGTACTAAAAAAGCTCCAAAAAAGTACTAAAAAAGCTCCAAAAAAGTACTAAAAAAGCTCCAAAAAAGTAAAAAGCTCCAAAAAAGTACTAAAAATGCTCCAAAAAAGTACTAAAAAAGCTCCAAAAAAGTACTAAAAATGCTCCAAAAAAGTACTAAAAATGCTCCAAAAAAGTACTAAAAATGCTCCAAAAAAGTACTAAAAAAGCTCCAAAAAAGTACTAAAAATGCTCCAAAAAAGTACTAAAAAAGCTCCAAAAAAGTACTAAAAATGCTCCAAAAAAGTACTAAAAAAGCTCCAAAAAAGTACTAAAAATGCTCCAAAAAAGTACTAAAAAAGCTCCAAAAAAGTACTAAAAATGCTCCAAAAAAGTACTAAAAATGCTCCAAAAAAGTACTAAAAATGCTCCAAAAAAGTACTAAAAATGCTCCAAAAAAGTACTAAAAAAGCTCCAAAAAAGTACTAAAAAAGCTCCAAAAAAGTACTAAAAAAGCTCCAAAAAAGTACTAAAAAAGCTCCAAAAAAGCTCAAAAAAGCACAAAAAAAGCTCAAAAAAGCACAAAAAAAAAACACAAAAAAGCTCAAAATGTATTTGAATTCATATACAAAAGTATAATAAAATAAACTTTAGAGTAATAAAAAAACACTAAAATAATAAGAGAGTAAAAAGCTACTAGAATCAAAAAATTAGAAATTCATATATTTGATTGACCCATTAATAACCTTCTAGTGCTCAACAAAATGCCACGATGCCATTCATGACAATATCTGGCATCATATTTGATATCATCAATGACCAGAATGCCTTGTGCTGGATTCGGGATGATGGCAACCTGCTCGAAAATATATTTTTATATTTTTATTATTTTATTTATTATTTTGACTTAAGCCAAAATTCATAACCAAAGATTCAATTATATTTTCTATTTTCATATTTAAAGTTCCGTGTTAAAAGTAATTTATCCAAAAAAATATAACTAGTTAGCTAAAATGGAAAATCCGGATCAGCGGACCGCCGGTTTATTCAACTGAGAAAATATACGAATCTGTTCGGATCAATGTAACGTACGGAATTCGGATTTTATAGTAAATTCGTATAGATCCGGAATCCGCGCCGGTCTCTAGCAAAAATTGTTCTCAAAATTTGCCTTTAATTTTGTCTAGGTTTAAGAAAAAGGCCTTTAAATATTTTTATATAAATTGAACACGAATATTTTTGGAGAAAAAGCTGCCACAAATTTAAATTTTCAACTAATTTAGAAAAACCAATTTTTAAAGGATTTTTAAGGTTTGCATTCCCAAATTGGTGTACAAAACAACTGCAATAATGAATCGGTTTTGGATTAATTTTACTTTTATTTTGTTTTTATTCCCAAATCATTTATATAAATAATTAATATACATGAAAACTTCGCTCCACGGGTGGAATGCGCAATGCAACTTTGCCTGGTTGCACTTGTGTTTGCAGCCATCCCGTACAATTGAAACGATTGTAGGCCTCATCGAGTAGGCAAATCTCCAAATCAGAATTACCTTTTTGGGAAGAAATTTTTAAATGTCAATGTTAAAAAAAAATATAATTTTTTGCTTTCTTTTTCTATTAATTATTTAACAGATTTTTGTACATTACAAAATTTGCAAAATATAATATTTTTAAATATTATATTTTTCATAAATTAATTAAATTTGAGATTTTTAAACATTTTTCTTAAAAGATTTTGGTTATTTTTATTTTTTTTAATTTTTTCTAAAAAGTTTCGACAAGAAAAATGGTCAAAAAGTGATTCGATTAAATTCGAAAATAAAATAAATGTATTAAAAATTAATAATCCTAGATTAAAGCTAATTATTTGAAATTATTTATTGGAATTTTTAATTATCTTAAAATTAATTATTATTTTTATATATTTAAAATTTTCCAAAAATTTATTGTCCAACCGATTGTCCAATAGGTGAAACTGAACAGGGATGAGCCCTCTTGGCAATTAATCAGTTGGGAGCAGAGCATATCACCGAGTCGACCGCCGCCCTCGCGCGATTCCAATAGTGCAAATGGTTCGGCTTTAAAAAGATTGAATATGAAATGCCAAAATTTACAATGGTAAATTAGCCTTAAATAAATATTGGCATTGAGATAATCAAAAATTGGCATAAATTCTGAATAAAATGGAGACCAATTCATAATTACAGATAAAAAGAATTTAATTTTTTTTTGGATATTTTGGTGAACCTAAATTCTAATTAGTTTTAATTTCTCAAGGTGCTAGATAGGATTATTGGTCCAATAGATTTATGATAATCCTGAATAATTTGTATTAATCTGGTGGATCTTCCCAAAATTTTTTGTAATTTCAAAAATCTTACAAGATCTGGAAATTTTTTGATTATTATTACAAATCCAAGCTTTATCCCCAAATGATGAACATACCTGGTTGAACCATTGTGCCGGTTGCGGCTAACCACAACAATGAGTCGGGTTCGCCATTGGCCAGTCGCCATCTGTCTTGGCCACCGCCAACACTACTCCAACGACATGGGGTGGAGAAATCACAATCGAATGAAATGGTTGAACCCGGTTGGAGATCAGTGGACAGGGAGGGCAAATCGACGGTGGTAACGAAAAGGCCGAGTGCGACCTGTAATTAATTTTTGTTTAAAAATATTTATATTAATTAATTCAATAAATTCAATATAATAATAAAAATGAAATATTTTTGAGCACAAAACTTTACTATTATGAATTAAATTTTTAGCCCGAATTTTGCTAATTTTCAAGTGTATATCAGCTTTAAATTTATCAAATTTTTTATTACTGTGTTTTAGTTTTAGCACTGAATGGTGTTATTAATTAGGGAAAGCGTTATTGTATTTAATTGGAAATTGAAATTTATCATGGCTAAATAATTGGAATAATGGACCAATATCGGGCAATTTTTTTTGCTCCAACATTTTATGATTTATTTTGATGATCCAATAATATTGATATCAAAATGTCTTAAAATGTAAGTGCTAAACCAAGTGGAATAAATGTTTTGTTAAATAATTCGAAAATCATTGTGATATTGAAAATTTGGATATGCTTGTGGTTTATATAAAATTAATTATTTAAGATAATAATTATTCATTAATTCAAGTAAATAATTCTTTCTTAAACCCGATAAAATTCACCTGTAGAATTCGGCTAACAAAACTGGCCGCATGGCTTCCACCGCCGCTATCGGCAGCCGGCGCCATTGAATCTGGGGAGGAATGGCCGTTGGTCAATGTGGAGACAATCGCCTTTTGAATTGTTTCCATTTTTGGTTGTTGATGGATTTTAGCAATTAATTTGACTAATTTATTTTCATTTTATTTTTGGTGTGTTTTTTCCTGAATTTATTTTTAAAAATTATATAAAAAATAAATGAAAATTATCTAAATATTAATTTTAAAATTTAAATATTAAACAGATTTATTCTACTATGCTTTTATAAATTTATTTTTTTGTTTCTCATTTATTTGTAAGCAAAAAGAAATGATTGAATATTTTGTATCTGGCTAATTCTTTTGGCCGGAATTTATTAATAAGTTGACCAATTTTAGAAGGCAATAAGACATTTTTAAGCCCTTAATTTTATCTAAAGGTGCCTTTTTTAATTTTTTTTATTACTTAAAACTAGGGTTGCACCCCGGAGTCCGGGGAACGATTTTCGGGGACGGGGAATTGCGGGGAGGCAAGCTTCGGGGACGAGGACGGGGATTTTCCAAACTCCGGGGACGGGTGACGGGGGCAAAAAAGCCCGGGGCGGGGGGGGGGGGGGGGGAACGGGGACGGGGAGGGGACGGGGTGCAACCCTACTAAACAACTTGTATATTAAACGTCTATTCAAAAAATAACTTTTTTAAAGTTGAATTTCATATAATTAGAAAAATTAGTAGAGAACAGATTCCCATTAAATATAAATATCGCAAAAAATGGCTTAATTTAACGTAATAAAGAAATGTAATTATAAATCGATAAATTTATTTTATTCTACAATTTTGCAAAATTGATATAAGTAAAAAAGCATTAAGTCAATAAAATTTAATTCAAGTAAAAAAAGTGATGATCACGACCTCACTTGAAAAAAGTGGCAAGAATTACCAAAAATGGGAAGGATTGTTCACTTGGTCATCCAAAGACCCTTTTTGGTCGGCCATCAACTCAAAATTTCGCGCGCCTGCCCTTCAAAAAGATGCGTGGAATGATTTGAACTTGACCACCCCCCCCCCCCCACTCCTTCGCCTAAATAAGTCTCACCCAAAAAAAAGTTCATCCTTGTACCCATTTTAGCGCCCGAAAAGCTACGCCAAATTTCGCGCGATGTGTTGTTATTATTTTTTTCCCACTTCAATTTGATGAGAGGGCGACGGCGTGGTCATCATGGTCATTGATGGTGGGTAGCCCGACCTTGACAAATTTTGGCGTATGAATATTAGGGAAAAAATTTGGGGATTTCGAAGGCTCAAAATGAAATAAAATTATTACTTTTAATTTTATTTAATTAAATTTGATAAAACAATTAAAACTTAAAATGGAATGAGGAGTGGAATTTTAATTTGCGAAATAATTTAATATTTGGAAATTAATGAATAAAATAGATTCCATAATATTTTGGTAATACAATTGGATTTACACTATTTTATTATTGATATAATAATAAAAATTGAATGGGAAGATAATTCATTAATGTCTCCATTTCAACTTTCAGCACTGGGATAATATTATATTTATTTATAGCTCAATGGTGAATCCGGAAAAATATAATATCATACCCAAGTAACAACTATAAATATGCATTAAAAATTTGCATTTATTTTAATGAATAATAAACGGTTGGCCGACACTTGCGGACGAAATGGACTGGTGCCGAAGGTGGTAAAGCTGGAGTGTCATTGTTTAGTGGATATTAATAGGCATAAAATTAGCTACAAAATAACATCAAAAGGTTTGGCAAATTTTGAGCACCGAATTATGGCCAAAAAACCGTCAAAACCGCAATTTTAATTAAATCGACGGTTTTTTGGCCATAACTCGGTGAATATTCAACAATGACCAAAACTTTTGATGTCATTTTGTAGCTAATTTTATGCCTAATAATATGTTCTAAACAATGCCACACCAGCTTTACCATCTTCGGCTCCAGACCGTTTCGTCCGCAAGTGTCGGGTCCGTAAATGTCGCAGTACGACACCATATTTTTTGAGGAAAAATTGTTTATTTTAAAAATTGTTTTAACTTTTAAATAATTTAAAAACATTTTTTAAAGGTTTTTAATGTTTTCGAATGAAATAATGCCCCCCAAAATTGGTTACTCTTTTGTTGAATTATTGCAAAAAATTTTGAATTTTCTATTTTAATGTAGAAACTCAAATTCGCTATCGGCAACATTTTGGAAATCGATAGAAAAAGGAAGATTGATTATACAAATAGATTTAAGGAAAAGTGACGCGCAAATAAAACGATTGTTATTCATGCTTCGGTGTCGGTGTTCTTTAAGTGGAAGGATTTCCACTTCCTTCACCTTCTTTCTGCTGGTCACTGTCGATTTTCCTTTTTAAATGGAAGGATTTCCGCTTCGTTCCTCTGCTTTCTTCTCATATTTTCTCGAACAAGCACGAAGATGGACAACGGTGATGACTGATGATTGATGGATTTTGTAGATATTTGAGAGTAAGCGGAATTGAAAATGGAAAAGAAGGATGGGTAGGGGGAGTAGGGACTAGGGAAAAAAGAATATTTCCATTTATTAAATGATGATAATGAAACGAAAATTATTCATCCGAATTTTTACAAACCAAATCAATTTTTTAAATGAATTTTAGTTTTAGTTTAACAAAAAAATTTTAATTAGTGAATAAAAAGAAAAAGAAGAAGCAATTTCAACTTAGAAGACAAATATAAATAATTTAGAGAAATAGAAAATTAATGAAGCATCTAAATTACATTATTGAAATCTGATTTACAAAAATGCTCAAATTATATAATTTAATTAAAAAGTAACGGAATTTGTAAGTAAACTTTCATGCTATTGTATTTATTGGGAATTGTCCTATGAGATAAGGAGGGGTTTCAAGCATATTTATTGGGAATTGTCCCATGAGATAAGGAAGGGTTTCAAGCATATTTATTGGGAATTGTCCCATGAGATAAGGAAGGGTTTCAAGCATATTTATTGGAAATTGTCCCATGAAATGAAGGGTTTCAAGCATATTTATTGGGAATTGTTCCATGAGATAAGGAAGGGTTTTAAGCATATTTATTGGGAAGTGTTCCATGAGAGAACAGGTAAATTTTAAATACTCTCTGAGTACATTAGATCCATTCCAAATATTTTTTGAAGCCAGATTATGAGCCAGAACGCTCAAAATAATCTACTTCTAATTTGAATACATCCTTATCGAATGCACAAATTTCCTTTTAAATCGATATTTTGATTTTTTTTTATTATTATTACTCGAAATCCCCCCAATATTCCACTTAGATATATTTCGATTATCATTTTATTTTGCTCAATTCCAATTATGTTTATCTTGTTATCATTTTTTCCTTCTTTTCGCAATGAATTAGTTAGATTATTATCATTAGAATTTTATACAATATAAATATTTTTTATTAAAATAATTCAATTGTTTTTTAATTCGAGACGAAACAACCCTTTACCACCTCTAAACAAAAATAACTCTAAAGGAAAAAATCAAAAACGTAAATTACATTATTAAATTCTTGAATTTTCATTAATGCTTTGATATTATGATTTAAATTAAAAAAATAATATAATTTGGTTGAAATTTATTCAAAATACAGCAAGAACAAATACATAGGTTTCTTTGATGCATTTCCTTCGCAGAAGTTAATTGGCGCATTTCTCTCATAGAAGTACAATTGATAATTCAATTTATTCCTCATTCCGCCCACATGCTAATTACCATTTGTAATTGTTTATGTTTAAAAGATTGTGGAAGGAAAAATGTTTAAAAGCATTTTCTCTGGGACATTTTATGTTTGATAATTTAATATAATGACTCTTCTAGTCTGGGTTCACAATTCCACTATGCCCAGGGAATTTATTTAATTATTCCATGAATTCAGGAAAATGACAATTATTTCTAAATTTATTTAATGAAAAAAGTTTACAAATATTTGCATTCTTACTTACGTTTTATAATTTAAAATTCGAGAAAAATTGAAATCCTAATAAACAAAAATTCAAATTGCTAATTAAAGAAATGGCACTGCAAATTTATGAATGGCTCATTCAAATGTTTCTCGACATTTTATTGATCCTTGTTTTTTTGTTTATTTTATTACATCCACTTTGGAAATTATCAAAGACCAGAAGGGCAATAATCATCGTTTTCAGTCGGGTATGTTTGTTCCACCAAAATAAGGCTTAATTATTTAATGAAAAAAATTCAAATAAAATTTTATTTTAATTTTTTGAAAAAATTTTTGTATTTAAATTTTTCGATGGAAAATTTCTACTAAAAATGTTCAAGTTTTGAAAAAGTATACCAAAAAAGTGGTGATAAGAGCCTCCGCAGTTTTTTTTTAAATTTATTTTAATACAAAAAATTGCCATTTTTAACTTAACGTTTCTAAGAAAATTAGATAAATCTGAAAAATAGACAAATTTTCTTAAAAAATTTACATTACTTTTAAAATTTGGCATAATTAATAAATAATTCTGAATTATTTTTCAATATGAATTATCCAAAATGGCGAAAAATAGGACTAAAATATAATATTAAATTCACTGGAAAAATTTATTTATTTCTAAAATTCAAAATGTAGACCCAAAAATTTCTTTAAAACACCAAATTCAATTTTTAGGCAATCGGAAGTGTTTTTCGATTATGTTCGGAAATGTCGGTATTCATTTTTTGGTATATCTTCGGTGTACGGCTGCCACTTTATAATTATTTAATGAATGTAATTCTAACATTTTTTGATACGGTTTTGGCCATACATATTTTGGCATTGGCCGTGAACAGAGCACATGCCATAATTTTCCCATTCCATTATAATTTCTTTTCTTCAAAGAAGAGGTCTGAATTAATTAAATATAAATAATAAATTTGATCAATTCTAGGAATTTTTACCTGCTATGCACTCTTCTCTGGCTATTTTCTTCAGTTGTTGGTCCATTGGACCAAAGTATCAAAGAATGGACAAACAAATCCATCAATCTTTATCAAATTGTTCATAAAATTTCCATTGGAATTGGGGCAATTTGCTATGTAGCACTTACCTACAAATTGATCCGTTTAAAATGTATGTATTAGTACCGTAAATTTTCTATTAGAAGTCTCGGGGCTAAAATTTCAGTGAGATTCCTTCCAAGGGATTTCTAATAGAGAGGTAGCTTCAAATAGAGAAGGGACTTATAAATTTGAGAGCGAGAAAAATGCATGAAAATAAAATTTAATCGATAAAATTTGCAACAATTCATAATATATTTTTATTATCAAAAAACATTTTTAATAAATTTTTTTCCTAAAAAAACATTTTTACTAAATATTTTTACAGTTACATATAGGAACATTTTTTTTGTGATTATAAAAAATATTTTTAGTTCATTCTTTTTGAAATTCGTTCATTTTTTGAGATTAGAAACATATTTTTATAACTCATAAAAGATTTTTACAAATTAACTCATGTTCTTAAGAATCATTTTTAAATGTCTTTTCATTTCGAAAAATGTTTCTTAACATATCAGAAAATATTTTTAATTTAATCATATGTTTTTACAATTCATACAACATATTTTTTGATGTTTTTATCATTCAAAAGATCTTTAACGATATAAAAAAATTGTAAACAAATTTTATTGAAAGGAGGCTTTTTTAATATCGAAGACTTCTGATAGAAGATTTATGGTAATCCAAGAAAATAGCCATAAGCTTTCGATCAAAGATATTATATGACATTTTGCTTAAAATATAGATAAAAAATCATCAACGAATGGTACACCATCTAATGAAAAGGACTCAATCCGAATTTTGATCGTCTGCTTCTCATGCCTATTTATGGCATCTTTACGATGTCTCATCATTGATCCAATTTCAAAAATGGATTGGACGGAAATTCCGAAAATGATTTTTAACTGGCTTAACTTTTTGACCGGTCTTTTGGCTGTTTGTACTGAAGAAATTTGCCTGCTCTTTTTGGTCAAAGAATTCCAAAAAGATGTTGAACAACAATTCAGACAAATATTTTGCTATTTTACTAAAAGATCATCATTCTCAACAAGTGCAGTAATGCCATTTTCATATAAACAACAATTGAGTTAATTTTGGACAACAAAAGAATAAAAAAAAAGAAAAACAAGGAGGAATATTGTATAAAATGATGATATAATTTCTTTACTTTCGGTAAAATATTAATTATTTTGCTTTTTTACTAATAATTTTTGTTCATTTCAACCTAATCCATTAAAACATTTATTTAAAATTACATTGGTACAAAAAATTTGGATAAAAAATAATTTTGAACTTTATTAGGACAAAATGTAAATTGTGAGGAAAAAATATACTAAATTGCATTTGCATTTCACTATTAAATTCTTATTTTCATAAGGCCATAATTAAATGATTAAATTATGAAAAAATGAAATTTGTAATTAAAAAATCAGCAGTAGTGTTGCACAAAATTCGAAACGTCCGTCCTCTCGTCCGTCCCCTATTTTTCAATTTTTCGCTCGTCCGTCCAGCGTCCACTCGTCCGTCCCCAAAAATGGTGGATGCACAGGAAGGGAGTCAGATATTAAAAAAATTTTTTAATTAATGATTATCTAGGGGAAAAAGAAGAATAAGCTATTTTGAGGATAAATATAAATTTTAAAAAATAAAAAAAATAACACTTAAATTGCACTATTAAATTAATTTATAGCCTCAAAAATGTCAACTTTTAAAAAAATTAAATTATAAATTAATGATATGAAATTTATCAGGAAAATATGAGAGAATTTTAGAAGTAGAATTACTCACACACAAACACACAGGGTGGTCTGGCACATTTCCAGACAGCTGATAATTCAATTTATTATTCTCCATTTCTACGAAATGCAAATTACCATTTTTAATTGTTTACGTTTAAAAACTGAAGTTTTAGGCTCACTAGGATTTGGAAGAAAGCAAATTTTTTGCTTTCAAGGAAATAAGTTTGATTATTAAATTTGATGACTTCTCTTGTGGTCATGGTTTCAGCCGTCTAGATAATTTTCAATTTTTCCCAGTAATTCACTATTCGTATAATTTCTAATATTTAAAGGAAGAAAATTCATAGATACTTACATTTATTTACATTAATTTTAATTTTTAATTTAGAAAAAGGACAGTATTTAATCAGTAAAGCCCGGATTTATATGCAAATGCATATTTCTTTTTTTTTGTATTTTATTTTGGTTTGGATTGCTCTATTAATCTGCAAAAAAATACTAAAATTTTCGAAAAGTATAATAGTCAAAATAAATAATTATAAGGGATAATGTAAGAGTTTTATATTCAATATACGATTGCAGATAATTAATAACCAAATTTAATCGAATGGTATATAATTCTCAATTTTTATTGCTAATAAAACTAAATAAAATTAAAACCTTTAATAATTGATTATAGCTTACGTAAATTCACTATATTAAAAATAAAATAAATCTTGCTTGTCAATTTCCAACATATCTAAATTTACATTTACTATGTATTTTTCTAATATAAAACTTAATAAAATAATTAAAAATCTTAAAGAAATGGTACAACTAAAATATGATTGGCTCATTCGATTATTTTTCCACTTTTTATTAATCTTCATCTTTTTATTCATTTTTCTACATCCACTTTGGAAATTATCCAAAACAAGAAGGGCAATTATCATCGTATTCAGCCGGGTTTGTACACTAACAATTGAATGCTTAATTAATGAAAATTAAATCAATTTCTATACAATATAAACTGAAATTTTATCCTAATATGTTACTAAGATTATTATTTTTTCCTTAAATTTGTCAATTTTGGTATTATCATTGTAATCTTTAAAGCTATTAATAAAATTTTTATTTTAGATTAAGCTTTTTCTGGAGAATATTTGATATCGAAATCATTGATCAAAACATAATTAATTAGAATGCTAAAAAGTCAAAAAGGAAAATTGTCCGATTTAGGCCTGTTTTTAGTCATAATTTTTACAATTTTAATTAAATCCATTAATCCTTTCTCTAATTAATTCATTTATTTTATTCACAAAATTCGGATATCATACCAAATTTTAAAGGCAATTGGAAGCCTGCTTTATCTGCTTTCACAAATGCCAACCTACCTTATGGTCAATATTTTTGATGCATATCCACCAATTGTTATCTATTTGAGCAATGCGAGTATAACATTTGGTAATATAGTTTTGGCAACGCATATTTTGGCATTGGCAGTGAACAGAGCACATGCAATATTATTCCCATTCCATTATAATTCATTTTCTGCAAAGAAAAGGTAAATAGTATAAATATTTCATTAATAAAATGATAAATTTGACCAATTTAAAGTAATTTCTACCTCTTGTGTGCTCTTCTTTGGCTTTTTTCATTGATTGCTGCCTCAGTGGATCAAATGGACAGATTAGGGATAATAAGAACCATATCACCATTCTTAATAATTCACAAAATTTGCATGGGCATTTCAGCGATTTGTTATGCTGCTCTGACCTACAAATTGCTCCGTTTAAAATGTAATCATGAGATGAAGTAAATATTTGTTTTAATTCAGATAAAAAATCATCATTAGCGAATAATGCAGCATCTAACGAAAAGGATTCATTTCGAATTTTGATCGTCTGCTTCTCTTGCTTATTGATGGCATCTTTGCGCTATCTCATCTATGAACCAATAGCTAATGTTACAACTAAAAATTGGTCATTAATTCCTCGTATAATCATGACGTGGATATCGTTTTTTACCGGTTTATTATCCGTTTGCACTGAAGAGATTTGTCTACTTTTTTTGGTCCCTGAATTCCGAAAAGATGTTAAACAACAGCTGAAAAGCATTTTTTGCTATTTTACTAAAAGATCAACATTCTCAACGAGTGCCGTAATGCCGTTTTCATATAAACAACAATTGAGTTAACTTTCGGACAACAAAAGAATTGAAGAAGAAGGGAACTCATATTCTAATTTCTACAATATTAATACCAAGGAAGAATATATAAAATGATGATAAAATTAATTTCATTCCTTTCTGTAAAATATTAGATTATTTCACTTTTTTTTGTTAATAAATTTTTGTCCATTTCCATCTAATCCACTAACTTTTTCGAATCAATTCATTCAAATTAATAAAATAGTTAACCATTAAAATTAATTTGGAGCTCAAAATTCGGGAAGCAAAATGCTTTATATAAAAAAATAATATTAAATATGGTAAGAATAATTTTTCGCTTTATTTTGATAAAATGTAAATTTTAAGAAAAAAATTGAATTTGTATTTCAATAATAAAAAAATTTTATTTTCATAATGCCATAATTAAATGAATAAATTACTTATATTAAATGATTAAATTATGAAATAATAAAATTTGGGATGAAAAACAAAAATCCATAACTATAGGAATAGACGGGTTAGCAGTAGCAGGCCTTAAGGGCATATTTTGAAAGGTAATTCAATTTATTACCATAATTGAAAATCAACACTTAATTATTTACTTCGTTCATTAAATTATTTTGAATGAATGCAAGCAAATGAAATAGCAAGAAAAAATTTAAAAGTAAATTTTTTTCATGTTAGAATTTTTGAAAAAGGAAGAGAAAGAGGGAGGAAGAATTCTGACCGAAAAAGGAAAAGAAAGAGGAGGGAAGAATTCTGACCGAAAAAGGAAAAGAAAGAGGGAGGAAGAATTCTGACCGAAAAAGGAAGAGAAAGAGGGAGGAAGAATTCTGACCGAAAAAGGAAGAGAAAGAGGGAGGAAGAATTCTGACCGAAAAAGGAAAAGAAAGAGGAGGGAAGAATTCTGACCGAAAAAGGAAGAGAAAGAGGGAGGAAGAATTCTGACCGAAAAAGGAAGAGAAAGAGGGAGGAAGAATTCTGACCGAAAAAGGAAAAGAAAGAGGAGGGAAGAATTCTGACCGAAAAAGGAAGAGAAAGAGGGAGGAAGAATTCTGACCGAAAAAGGAAGAGAAAGAGGGAGGAAGAATTCTGACCGAAAAAGGAAGAGAAAGAGGAGGGAAGAATTCTGACCTTTGCCATAATTTTCTTAATTTTATATGATAATCATTTTTAAATGCTCATGAGAAAAACTATATTTCAATGGTACATTTAGACAAATGCTCAGCAGATATATTTTTTGATACTATTGATTTATACAAATTAAAAATTTAAAAAGAAGAATCAACTATATTAATGAAAATTAAAAATTTTAATAAATTTAAGAAAGACTAGTGCAAAAAAAAATAAAATGCACTATTAAATTTTTTGTTTTCAAAAAAGTCAAGTTAATTAATTGAAAAAAAATAATGAAATTCATAGTATGAAATGAAAAATATTTCATCGACAATAAAATACACAACATAACTCAATCAGAAGGACAGTCGGACAGTCGGACAGTCTATATTCAATTTATTCATCGCTTCATCAAATTAAAAATTATTTTTTTATTGTTGGCATTTAAAAATTTTTTGAATTTTTTGAACTTTAATGGTTTGATAAAAGTAGAGGAGGACTTATTGTAGAGGCAATTAGCCATATTTATTTTCACTTTTTTCTATATAATTAAAAGTAAAAGTAAATTTATTTTTTTGAAAAAATTATTTTATGAAAATTTCTTTCCGTCCGATTCATAAAATTTTATCCAAATAAAATATTAACATCATTTAAAAATTTAAATTTGAATATTAATGAATAATTCAACGAATTTAATATCGGTATGAATCAATTTTGAGTAGAATCAATTTCATCACATTTTAGTTCTTCGACCAATTCAAAAATGCTGGAATTTCTGTGGATTTGGTTGTGGCTGTCGGCATTCGCGCATTCTTAGCCCTAATTGGAATTTTGATGAATTTATCGCTTATTTATGTTACAATTCGCACCAAGTTTTTGTTCTAATTCTGATGAAATTTATTCTTCTTATTTCCCACAGATCCCTTCGAAGCATTTGCAATATTTTAATTGCAATTGACACTTGTGCAATTACAATTTTCCTTCCCACCAACATATTTGGCTTTTTGATTGTTTTAAGCGGTCTCAATTTCATTCCCTCTTCCAATTGCTGTTTCATAATTCAACCATTGCCCCAAATTGGCCTGAATTTTTCAGTAATTTGCACACTTTTCATTGCTATTGATCGCTTTCTCAGTGTTTTTCGGCCAGTCTGGTGCAAATTTAAATATCTTATGTAATTTGTCAAATTTCTATTTTAAGGCATGCAAAACAAAATAAAAAGACCTATATTTTTACAATATTCTTTGTTTGCTTATTTTATGCTCTTTTCATGCTTCAAATGTTCATTCGAAATGTGAATCCCCAACTTCCAACAATTTGTTCATTGGCATCAGATTGCATTCAAAATGGGATTACTGGTCAATTTGGTACAAATTTAGTGGTGCTCAATGGATTGTCTATTTGTTTTTATCTGGGAATATGGATTTTTATGAAAGTTCGCGCAAAAAATACTATTCCAGCCGTTAAAAGTAAAAATGAATTATAATAATTTAATTTGTAAAATAAGAAAATACCATTAGATTTGATAAGAAATAGTGAGCATACCCCATTCCATCTAGACACGGGCATGTTTAACGCAATATAAATTTTTAAAATAGTGAATCTCTTCAAACAATTAATAATATAAGCAATAGCCGAATTTTGATTTGTCGAATTACAAAAAATGTTTGATTCAGTCTTTCTGAAAATACAAATTTGAGAATAAATATTATACCAATTTTTTATATTTCGAAATTTTTGAACATGATTATCTGAATTTTAAACCCATCTATATGAATTCTATATCTTTCATAGATCTGGGCTTTAATTTCATATCAAATTCGAAATATTTCTGTAGCTTTGTTATAAAGTAGTGCATTTAGTCGATCTCTACCTAATTGGGTTGTTCCTGAATGGAAATTTTTTTTACAAATTGGTAGAATTAATTAAAATTTCATTTACCCCTAAATATTATTAATTTATCATTATTGAAAAATATTCATGAATTCAGCTAAAATGCATTTAATTCATTTTTAAGATCAAATTGCTTATACTCAACGCATTTTTAAACCATTGTTCACATGATCTCAATTTATATGATCGGCTATTTGTTTAATTCAATCATTCGACTTTTCATTTATCCAATATTGAATTTGAGTCCAATCCAAGTTGTTTTTGTGTCAAGCTATTTGACAGCATTTTCAGATTTGGCCATGTTTTGCAATGGGCCAATTTTATATTTATTCAGGTTTAATTATTATGTTTTGATCAATAAATAATTTTATTTATTTTTTTAACACGGAATATCGAAAAGGATTTAACAAAATTTTCGGATGGAAATATGAGCCAAATGCTATAATTCAAGTAAAGCCACAGAGCACACAATAAATTGAAATGAATATATAATAATAATAATTTTGAATTCGTTTGAAAAATTGTTTTCTAAATTTATTTTAATAATTTTAAATATATATTATCAGCTATCACCTGATTTTTTCCACTCTCAAATTTACCATAATTTACCTAACACCAAAATTAATCATAAATTCTAAGCTTCGATCATTTTATTATGAAATATGAATAATAAAATATGAATCGCCAATTTTTTTTCAAAAATGATGATAGAACAATATATTATTAATTTTAAATATATTTATTGGCTATTGAAATAATTTTATTTTAAATTCATAATAATATACAATTTGCATAAAAAGAACACAAAATGATATAAAATTTAGTGGATTACATTTTTGTGTTGTTTATAAAATATAGAAATTTTATTGGAATATACTTATTAAGACAATCAATAGGAACATAAACAGGTTGATCTCTGGGGCATTTCCTTAGACTGAGAGCTGATAATTCAGCTTATTTCTCACTATACTCTTGATATAATATTTTATCAATCAAATTTTGTATTTCAAATCAACTAATTTGCATATTAATTAAATTTATCAAATTCGTTAAAATTGTATATATATTATTCGACTTCAGGATAGAATAATCAAAATAAAGAATCAATGAATTTGATCGGACATGCAGAACTAATTCTGCTAACCAAAAAATGCACTAAAATGCAGCTAGACTACCAATGTATTTTTTGAAATATTTTTAAATTGGCTAATCAATTTTAAGATAGTAGAAATATTTCTGCTAACAAAATTCTGAAATTTTTAATAGGTCAAAATTTTAATAATTTTTTCAAAAATGCATTTGTTGTGGAGTTCTCATTTTAAGAAATTTTTAAAAATTTTAAAAAATTCATTTATTTTAACCCCCTAATTTTAATTCAATTTTAGGATAGTAGAAATATTTCTGCTTACAAAATTCTGAAATTTTTAATAGGTCAAAATTTTAATAATTTTTCCAAAAATGCATTTGTTGTGGAGTTCTCATTTTAAGAAATTTTTAAAAATTTTAAAAAATTCATTTATTTTAACCCCCTAATTTTAATTCAATTTTAGGATAGTAGAAATATTTCTGCTTACAAAATTCTGAAATTTTTAATAGGTCAAAATTTTAATAATTTTTCCAAAAATGCATTTGTTGTGGAGTTCTCATTTTAAGAAATTTTTGAAAATTTTAAAAAATTCATTTATTTTAACCCCCTAATTTTAATTCAATTTTAGGATAGTAGAAATATTTCTGCTAACAAAATTCTGAAATTTTTAATAGGTCAAAATTTTAATAATTTTTCCAAAAATGCATTTGTTGTGGGGGTCTTAAAATTTTTAATTTGTCAAAATTTCAAAAATTTTTCTAAAAAATTTAATTGTTTTGGCTAATCAATTTTAGGATAGTAGAAATATTTCTGCTAACAAAATTCTGAAATTTTTAATAGGTCAAAATTTTAATAATTTTTCCAAAAATGCATTTGTTGTGGAGTTCTCATTTTAAGAAATTTTTAAAAATTTTAAAAAATTCATTTATTTTAACCCCCTAATTTTAATTCAATTTTAGGATAGTAGAAATATTTCTGCTAACAAAATTCTGAAATTTTTAATAGGTCAAAATTTTAATAATTTTTCCAAAAATGCATTTGTTGTGGAGTTCTCATTTTAAGAAATTTTTAAAAATTTTAAAAAATTCATTTATTTTAACCCCCTAATTTTAATTCAATTTTAGGATAGTAGAAATATTTCTGCTTACAAAATTCTGAAATTTTTAATAGGTCAAAATTTTAATAATTTTTCCAAAAATGCATTTGTTGTGGAGTTCTCATTTTAAGAAATTTTTGAAAATTTTAAAAAATTCATTTATTTTAACCCCCTAATTTTAATTCAATTTTAGGATAGTAGAAATATTTCTGCTAACAAAATTCTGAAATTTTTAATAGGTCAAAATTTTAATAATTTTTCCAAAAATGCATTTGTTGTGGAGTTCTCATTTTAAGAAATTTTTAAAAATTTTAAAAAATTCATTTATTTTAACCCCCTAATTTTAATTCAATTTTAGGATAGTAGAAATATTTCTGCTAACAAAATTCTGAAATTTTTAATAGGTCAAAATTTTAATAATTTTTCCAAAAATGCATTTGTTGTGGGGGTCTTAAAATTTTTAATTTGTCAAAATTTCAAAAATTTTTCTAAAAAATTTAATTGTTTTGGCTAATCAATTTTAAGATAGTAGAAATATTTCTGCTAACAAAATTCTGAAATTTTTAATAGGTCAAAATTTTAATAATTTTTCCAAAAATGCATTTGTTGTGGGGGTCTTAAAATTTTTAATTTGTCAAAATTTCAAAAATTTTTCTAAAAAATTTAATTGTTTTGGCTAATCAATTTTAGGATAGTAGAAATATTTCTGCTAACAAAATTCTGAAATTTTTAATAGGTCAAAATTTTAATAATTTTTCCAAAAATGCATTTGTTGTGGGGGTCTTAAAATTTTTAATTTGTCAAAATGTAATATAATTTTCATTGATTTTTATTAATTTATTATTATTAAATGAGAAAATATTATATATGTTTTTTGGTGGATGACTAATATGTAAAATAATAATTTATTGATCCAAATTACCAAAATGTAATTGAAAGAATTGAATGACTGTTTACATATTTTTCATTTTACCTTTTATTATTAAAAAATTGTGAATTAGTAATTTTAATAATTCACTTCATGAAGTCGAAGAGTAATATAAACCGGGGATTTTCATTTTTTACAATATTTTAAACTTTCTTTTTATTTTTTTTTTTAAATTTATTCATTTTATGGAACCGAAACCTATTTTAACCTAATTGGAAAGGTAAAAACAAGGATTTATTTCTCTTGATAATAAAATAAATAAAAATAACAACTTTTTAAAGTAGTGATTTATTTTTTAAATCATTTTTTTGAAAAAGTTAATTTTAATTTTTTAAGTTTTTAATATTTTTTTTAAATTAAAATTTTAATTACAGATGCCAGGGCATTCTTTCTCAAAAGTATGTCCTTTAAAAAACACCATATTGAATTATATTGTATATTTTATTGTTTTTGCGTGAGATGTTTTTGTAATTGTGACTACATTTTGTTAATTTAGTTTGAACTTAATTTACCAAAT
The DNA here is from genome assembly GCA_030063045.1 of Pratylenchus scribneri. Lineage (NCBI taxonomy): Eukaryota > Metazoa > Nematoda > Chromadorea > Rhabditida > Pratylenchidae > Pratylenchus > Pratylenchus scribneri. Next base: position 319,303 of record JAQSEB010000022.1, on the reverse strand, counting down.
GGAAATTAATTTACCCGCAAAATCAAATTAATTTATCCAAAAATTTCTAGATAAATTCTATGATTTTATGTGGTAAATTAATATTTTTCTTATTGAAATTTTATCTAACCCCTAATATTTTTTAGCTTCCATTGGGCCCAGACGAAGGTCGATTCTTGCTGATAACTGACCTCCATGTTGATATCAAATACTATACACGTGGAGGATACTACGGTGACAGGCAGCGGGACTCATCTCCAGTGAGAAAATTATTATGAATATCCGAAATAAAAATAAACATGTTGTAAGAGTATCCAATTTTAGTACCTGGGCTTTCATTTATTAGTCAAAACTGAACAATGGAGAACCTTTCGCAAAGCTTTTCGAAATCTTCACAAAATTTTTCAATTATTCGCATAATATTTTTTAAATTTTTTTTAATTAAAAATTCCCTAATAAGATTAATTTTTCAATGAATTTTATACCATGGAATTTTATAAAATTTTATTTCCGATTTTTCAATGATTTTGGGTTGCGATTTTTCCTATGTCTATTATTAGATTTAAATTAAAGTTCTATAAAGTCAGTTTCGGTTTCGGAAAATAGATGAAATTTCAAACCGAAAATGGAAAATTTCACTAAAATTTAATGAAAGACATTTTTCAAAAATTGAAAACCAGTTTTTTTAAAAACCGAAAATTTGAAAATCCGAATTAATAAGACAACTTTAATTTAAAATCATATTTTTTAACAAACTAATTTTGAGACCAATCACCAATCCTATTATTTACAAATGGATAGTATATTTTGGGCTGCCTCCCACTCAAGAACATAATTAATATTATTCTACACTCCATTCAGGCATTGGTTGACTTCATGATGGACCAAGCCCGGAGGCAATTGCCTAAACCGGATTTCATTGTTTGGACTGGTGACACTCCCGCCCATAAACAATACACAAAAGAAGGCAAGAAAAATTTACAAAAAAATTTTATGTGATAATTTCCATAGAATTACTGGAAACAATGAGAAAAGGTGTGGAAGGAATCAAGCAACGTTTTGGCAATACTTTGGTCATTCCTGTGATCGGCAATCACGACATGCGAAACTCCAAATCAGATGACCCTTCGGTTTCTTGAAAAATACATTTTATTTGTTGCTTCCAATTATTATTTTTAATCAAAATTATTTGCTTTGGCAAAAAAAAGAGCATTGATTTATGGTTATTGAACATTTGACCTAATCCAGTCTTAAATTGTTAAAATGGTTTTTAAAATCTGATTTGGCCATAACTTTGGTTCTAACATGGCTATAATTGATTTAAAATTAAAATCTTATAAATAAAATCAATCCTAATGAATTGATTGAGCCATAGATCAAAGCTTTACTTTACATAGAACAAGTTAATTAAGAATCGAGAAAATTTAGAATCGTCTACAAAATACATAATTTTTGTGTTCATTTCAGAAAATTGTTGGATTTGCAACATCAATTTCAGATAAACCAGAAGAATTGGGACTTTATGAAGATATTTTTGCAATGTGGAAAGATTGGATTGGTGAAGTGCCCAAAGTATGGAAATTAAAATATTGAAAAATTTAATGAAAATATAAAAAAGAATCGTCCTCGGATCAGAGATTTCCAGCTTTTAAAAATTGCGGGAATCTAAGAAATTTCTTTGTGAAAAAAAAAATAAATAATTTCGGAATATTTAGATTATTAAGAACTAATTTTCTATCCGACCAAATTATAAATAATTGCCAATTCCTTTAAATCGATTTTTGATTTGAATAAAAATTATAATAATTTAGCTATTTTGCAAAGAACAAATTCTTCGAATAATCGACAAAATGAATTGAAAATAAATTAGAAGAAGCCATAATGGATAATAATAAATTTTTATTATGAATATAATTTGAATTAAATTTTTAAGGAAACATTCCTCCGTGGCGGATATTATCGATTCAAATCTTCGTTTGGAGCAGAATTCCTTGTTTTAAATACGAACATCTACTACGAAAGCAACAGTGCCAGTTTTAAAAATCCGGATGATCCCACTGATCAATTTGCATTCATCGAAAATGAATTAAGAAAAGTTCGACAGAATAAAGAAGGTCTCATCCATATTTTGGCACATATTCCGCCTGGGAGTAAGTATTAATTAATTAAATTATATAAAATACGAAAAAATAAGACATATAACTTACAATTTGTCATTGAATATTTGGTAATTTTAAGGGGCAACTGAGACTTATATTCTCTATGGTAAATATTTGCATTGGTTTTCTCAAAATTTCCATTAATTGTGTATAAAATTGAGAACAAATTAGTAATTAAAATTATTAAATATTACTCGAAAATGCTTTTATGAATTAGCATCATTTTTTACAATATAAACTTTTATAACTTGTTCATATACATAAATATTATAAAATAAAGCGTATACAATGGACAGCAATCGGGGAACAATTACTTCTCCGGAAATGCCCGGAAAATATAATAAAAAATTATTGGATTTATTCATTGAATTCGCCTCTTGCATTGGTTGGATGTTTTTTGGCCATTTACACACTGACACCTTTAGAATTATCAAAGTAAACATTTTAAAATAATTTATTAATAAATACTATTTTTTAAGGAAAAATATTGTTTCCCATTCAAAATTTTTTTTGCCATCCGGATTTTTTTGTCATTTGGACATAATAAAATTTTACCTTAAAAGTGCCAATTTTTCTAGATTAATAACCATTGAGAATCAAAATTTATCGCTAAAATTTTTCAGGATCCAAAAAATGGCGCTCCAATTCAGAGAATGTTTTTGAACCCGGCAATCACACCATTTATGCAAATAAATAATCCTGCATTCCGCATATTCCATTACAATAAAACCAATTTTGATCTTATCGATATCAAGTTTGCTTAATTTTTTAAGTCAAATTAACTAAAATATTTTCATTCAAATAAAATCAATAAAATTCGAAATGTAAACATGAATTTGGTCTCCATTTTATCCAAAATTTATGCCAATTTTTCATAATCACAATGCCAACATTTATCATTGAATATAGGACAAAAATTTGGCAAATGTTGGCATTGACCCTTTAATAAAATGGTCAAATATGCATTGAGAATAAATAAGAACAGAGTCGGTTTCAAACCGAGGTATCCGGTTTCGATATTTTGACCGGTTTTATGATCTCAGTTTCGGTTTAAGGTCAATTATCTTCGGTTCTAATTTTAGCTCAGTTAACCGACTCTGTCTTACCCTAATAATAAAATCATTTTATTTATATTTTGCAACCAAAATTATCTACGGAAAAATAAATTTCTAAATATTTTCGGAATTTAGAAATTTTAGACTATATTAAATTTTTTTAGTAATTTAAATTTACATTTTATTCATTTAATTTATAAAATAATTTCATCAAAGAACTCATTATGTGGACTTGGATGTTCTAAACAAAGAAGGCAGTAAAACGGAAACAAAATTGGAATATTCAATGCTTCGGCCTTCAATCATTGGATGCAAATTCGTTGAATGGCTTAGCGGAAAGAATGGCCACAGATCAAACACTTTTCGATCAATACATTCGATATCGAACAGTAATGCACAATCCGTCTGAATTGAAGCCGAATCGGTTTGTATCAATTTCTGGCTAACCAAATTTTGCAATCTTTGATTATATCTTAGGAATCTTTCGAATATATAGAAATTTTATACCATTTGGTTAAGTTATTTCTTGAAAGCATTTTAATATCAAAATAACTAAAATTAATTAGAAATTTATAGTTTTAATAGTTCTATTGGTACCCCCCCCCCCCCCCATTTTCTCAAAAAGGAAAAAGTAAATGGTCCCTCTTTTGGGTCATCATCATCACTCATAAAGATTAGGGTTTTGAGTCATCCAGGAAGATGATGGGATAAACCTCGCGAACCCTAAAATCTCTCATTAATAACACCCATAGGGGGAATTCTTCATTTTTCCTTCCTTTTTAGGAAAAAGGGGGTGGGATTGTATAACCGAACTTTTAACAGTTTATGCAGGCCAAAAAAAGAAAACTAGCCATTTTTGGTCTATTTTGCCATATTTTTTATATCATTTTGTGAAATTTCCAAATAAATCCATTATATTTTTTTTCATAATTAATTCATCCAATAAAAGGACTATAAAAAGATAACAAATTTAATTAATTTAAAGCTTAAATTAGAATTTAAAAATTAAATTTATATTTAGTGCTGTTCACCTTTGCACAATTGGCAATTTGGATTTGGATCAATTGGATAAATGCAAATCGGGCAATCAATGATTGATTTGAATTTTTTTAATTGCTCATTTATTTTGATGTATTTTTAAATGAAAATAATTTACTGATTTATTGATAATAATTTTCTAAAATGATTCACATACATCAGACATATAATACTGTATTAATTTTTAAAATAAACAAAAAAGACTAAAATAGAAATAACTGTCAAGTTTTAATTTTAATAGCAACTCTATAAAATTCTCATATTCGTTTATTGCTATGCCACTGAAAAATCTAAAATGTCCTTTTTTAGGTGCAGGATTGTGAACTTTTCACATGAACTAATGAAAGATTTGAACGAATTGTTAGCAAAATTTGATCAATGTCATTATAAAACCAATAAGACTCTTCATCAGTAAAAATGCAAAAAAGATGATTAATAAAGTGAATAGCTCAGAAAAATGCAGAAATAGTGACTAAATAAGCGAATAGCTCAGAAAAATGCAGAAAAAGTGACTAAATAAGCGAATAGCTCAGAAAAATGCAGAAAATCGATTAATTAAGCAGATTATCCCGAATGCAGAAAAGATGATTAATAAAGTGAATAGCTCAGAAAAATGCAGAAAAAGTGACTAAATAAGCGAATAGCTAAGAAAAATGCAGAAAATCGATTAATTAAGCAGATTATTCCGAATGCAGAAAAGATGATTAATAAAGTGAATAGCTCAGAAAAATGCAGAAATAGTGACTAAATAAGCGAATAGCTCAGAAAAATGCAGAAAAATAGCTAAGAAAAATGCAGAAATAGTGACTAAATAAGCGAATAGCTAAGAAAAATGCAGAAATAGTGACTAAATAAGCGAATAGCTAAGAAAAATGCAGAAAATCGATTAATTAAGCAGATTATTCCGAATGCAGAAAAGATGATTATTAAAGTGAATAGCTCAGAAAAATGCAGAAATAGTGACTAAATAAGCGAATAGCTCAGAAAAATGCAGAAAATCGATTAATTAAGCAGATTATCCCGAATGCAGAAAAGATGATTATTAAAGTGAATAGCTCAGAAAAATGCAGAAATAGTGACTAAATAAGCGAATAGCTAAGAAAAATGCAGAAATAGTGACTAAATAAGCGAATAGCTAAGAAAAATGCAGAAAATCGATTAATTAAGCAGATTATTCCGAATGCAGAAAAGATGATTATTAAAGTGAATAGCTCAGAAAAATGCAGAAATAGTGACTAAATAAGCGAATAGCTAAGAAAAATGCAGAAAATCGATTAATTAAGCAGATTATCCCGAATGCAGAAAAGATGATTTATAAAGTGAATAGCTCAGAAAAATGCAGAAAATCGATTAATTAAGCAGATTATGCCGAATGCAGAAAAGATGATTTATAAAGTGAATAGCTCAGAAAAATGCAGAAATAGTGACTAAATAAGCGAATAGCTAAGAAAAATGCAGAAAATCGATTAATTAAGCAGATTATCCCGAATGCAGAAAAGATGATTTATAAAGTGAATAGCTCAGAAAAATGCAGAAAATCGATTAATTAAGCAGATTATCCCGAATGCAGAAAAGATGATTAATAAAGTTAATATCTCAGAAAAATGCAGAAAAGATGATTATTAAAGTGAATAGCTCAGAAAAATGCAGAAATAGTGACTAAATAAGCGAATAGCTAAGAAAAATGCAGAAATAGTGACTAAATAAGCGAATAGCTAAGAAAAATGCAGAAAATCGATTAATTAAGCAGATTATCCCGAATGCAGAAAAGATGATTTATAAAGTGAATAGCTCAGAAAAATGCAGAAAATCGATTAATTAAGCAGATTATGCCGAATGCAGAAAAGATGATTTATAAAGTGAATAGCTCAGAAAAATGCAGAAATAGTGACTAAATAAGCGAATAGCTAAGAAAAATGCAGAAAATCGATTAATTAAGCAGATTATCCCGAATGCAGAAAAGATGATTTATAAAGTGAATAGCTCAGAAAAATGCAGAAAATCGATTAATTAAGCAGATTATCCCGAATGCAGAAAAGATGATTTATAAAGTGAATAGCTCAGAAAAATGCAGAAAATCGATTAATTAAGCAGATTATCCCGAATGCAGAAAAGATGATTAATAAAGTTAATATCTCAGAAAAATGCAGAAAAGATGATTATTAAAGTGAATAGCTCAGAAAAATGCAGAAATAGTGACTAAATAAGCGAATAGCTCAGAAAAATGCAGAAAATCGATTAATTAAGCAGATTATCCCGAATGCAGAAAAGATGATTAATAAAGTTAATATCTCAGAAAAATGCAGAAAAGATGATTATTAAAGTGAATAGCTCAGAAAAATGCAGAAATAGTGACTAAATAAGCGAATAGCTCAGAAAAATGCAGAAAATCGATTAATTAAGCAGATTATCCCGAATGCAGAAAAGATGATTAATAAAGTGAATAGCTCAGAAAAATGCAGAAAAAGTGACTAAATAAGCGAATAGCTCAGAAAAATGCAGAAAAAGTGACTAAATAAGCGAATAGCTCAGAAAAATGCAGAAAATCGATTAATTAAGCAGATTATTGGGAATGCAGAAAAGATGATTAATAAAGTGAATAGCTCAGAAAAATGCAGAAATAGTGACTAAATAAGCGAATAGCTCAGAAAAATGCAGAAAATCGATTAATTAAGCAGATTATCCCGAATGCAGAAAAGATGATTAATAAAGTGAATAGCTCAGAAAAATGCAGAAATAATGACTAAATAAGCGAATAGCTAAGAAAAATGCAGAAAATCGATTAATTAAGCAGATTATCCCGAATGAAGAAAAGATGATTAATAAAGTGAATAGCTCAGAAAAATGCAGAAAAAGTGACTAAATAAGCGAATAGCTAAGAAAAATGCAGAAATAGTGACTAAATAAGCGAATAGCTAAGAAAAATGCAGAAATAGTGACTAAATAAGCGAATAGCTAAGAAAAATGCAGAAATAGTGACTAAATAAGCGAATAGCTAAGAAAAATGCAGAAATAGTGACTAAATAAGCGAATAGCTAAGAAAAATGCAGAAATAGTGACTAAATAAGCGAATAGCTAAGAAAAATGCAGAAAATCGATTAATTAAACAGATTATCCCGAATGCAGAAAAGATGATTATTAAAGCGAATAGCTAAGAAAAATGCAGAAAATCGATTAATTAAGCAGATTATCCCGAATGCAGAAAAGATGATTATTAAAGCGAATAGCTCAGAAAAATGCAGAAAAAGTGACTAAATAAGCGAATAGCTCAGAAAAATGCAGAAAATCGATTAATTAAGCAGATTATCCCGAATGCAGAAAAGATGATTAATAAAGTGAATAGCTCAGAAAAATGCAGAAATAGTGACTAAATAAGCGAATAGCTCAGAAAAATGCAGAAAATCGATTAATTAAGCAGATTATCCCGAATGCAGAAAAGATGATTATTAAAGCGAATAGCTAAGAAAAATGCAGAAAATCGATTAATTAAGCAGATTATTAGGAATGCAGAAAAGATGATTAATAAAGTGAATAGCTCAGAAAAATGCAGAAATAGTGACTAAATAAGCGAATAGCTCAGAAAAATGCAGAAAATCGATTAATTAAGCAGATTATCTCGAATGCAGAAAAGATGATTAATAAAGTGAATAGCTCAGAAAAATGCAGAAAAAGTGACTAAATAAGCGAATAGCTCAGAAAAATGCAGAAAATCGATTAATTAAGCAGATTATTGGGAATGCAGAAAAGATGATTAATAAAGTGAATAGCTCAGAAAAATGCAGAAAATCGATTAATTAAGCAGATTATCTCGAATGCAGAAAAGATGATTAATAAAGTGAATAGCTCAGAAAAATGCAGAAATAGTGACTAAATAAGCGAATAGCTCAGAAAAATGCAGAAAATCGATTAATTAAGCAGATTATCCCGAATGCAGAAAAGATGATTAATAAAGCGAATAGCTCAGAAAAATGCAGAAAAAGTGACTAAATAAGCGAATAGCTCAGAAAAATGCAGAAAATCGATTAATTAAGCAGATTATTGGGAATGCAGAAAAGATGATTAATAAAGTGAATAGCTCAGAAAAATGCAGAAATAGTGACTAAATAAGCGAATAGCTCAGAAAAATGCAGAAAATATTTTCAGCCGGATAAATTTTAAAAATTTTATCTACAATGTTTCTGGCTATAAAAAATTTAAAATAAATTTTATAATGTTCCTCCCAATAATAGCTAAATTTTAATTGTCTAAATGAATATATTGAATTTTAAATACATTTATTCAACTGCGAGAGATCAATGAAAACAAAGAATAGAAGGGATTTTTATTAAAGGAAATAATATTAAATTTTAATCGTTAAAAAATTAATAAAAATTGATTTTCGGGGGAAAATAAAAAAAAAAGTTTCAAAGGCACTTTCATTTCGTCGAATTCTATTTCAAAGTATTTCCGTCTTATTTTGTCCAATGCTTCTGTTCAATTCGGAGTATTTTTGGCGCCAACAGGGACAAAATTGGAGGACGAACATTTTACGGAAACGACGCCCAAAAATGGAATAAATGAGAATGTTAGTGGCACTGAAAAAGACAAATAAAATTATTTTTTAATTATTTTTAATTTTTATATTTTTATTTTTTTTTTTAAATTTTTATTTTTAAAATTTAAAAAATAATAAAAAAAAATTTAAAAAATACCATATTTTAATATGATTTTATATAATAATTTTACTGAATTACAAAATAATATTTCCAAGCATTCTAACCTATTTAGGCAGACCAAAAAATTGCCAATGGGAATTCGAAGGTTGGTGCCATCATCCTCCACCCAATTGAATGCCTCGATCACATGATTTAGACCTGGAAAATGTAATAATTTATTCCAAAATAATTCCAAAATAATTTTTACAATTATTAATAATTTATTTGTATTGTTAAAGCATATGAAATTTCAAAAATTTTTTTGATTCGTTTATGCTAAATATAAATATGAACAATTTTTCATGCATATTTGGGAATTTTATTAAGTAAGGGGCAATGCCAATATTTGCCAAATGTGACCTATTCCAATGGTATAAATATTGGCATGGGCTTACTAAAATTGGCATAAATTGTATTGAACAAAATTGAAGCCCTAATTCATGCTCAGCAATTCTAATTACTCTAAGAATAAAATTTCAAAAATTTTATTCCATTTAAAATTAAAATCTTATACAAATCATTGTTAAAATTAAAATACTGACCAGCCAACAAATTGAATGCAATGAATGCGGCAATTGTAATGATGGCCATTTTAGTGCATCGATTGTCAATGGTCATTGTGACGCATTCTGCCGTTGGCTGTGGTTGATTGCCGCCATTGGACCCGTTGGATATTAAATGACCGTCCACAATGTTGTGCTTATTATTGCTTTGACCGTTTGTTGTTGGATGAGTTATGGCATTGCACAATGGCACATGGCAATTCATGCTGTGACCAATGCCTGTTTGATTGGAAATTAAAATTTATTTAATTATTTATATTTTGGATTTGGAGGAAATATCCGAAAATAAATCAATTTTTTAGTGAATTATTAGCATAAATCAAAAATTTGATTATCTTTATATAGCCCTAGGAGAAGAGAAAAGAGAGGGATGAATTATTTTAAAAATAAATGGATTTTATGCAAGTGCAAATTGTTATGATTATGACCAAAAAATTTTCACAAAATAGAATAAAATCGGAAATTTTTGTTTTTTTGACTTTAACTTTCTAACCAATTATATTCAATTTTGATCACAATGTATTGATATGAAGATACTCTACGGAATGAAGCTTAATTCAAGGGCATGAAATTATTATAAATAGCTTGAAAGATTACTGAGATATTGGCTAAAATTTTACAAAATTAGGAACATTATGAAATATTTATTTTTTAATATTTCCCAATTAATCAAAATTTTATATATAAGTCAGTATTTTACCTCCTCCGCCCGAAGACATTGTTGTGGTTGCAGCAACATGTGGAATATATCCGCAGCTGCCTTTATGCAAATTTTGATGATGTATCCAACTGCCGCTGCTCCCTCTTTTCAATGCGGCTGCCCCGCTGGTGAACCCACTGCTGCTTCGACTACTCCTTGTCACCCGTGAAGTTCTATAGAGGAAATTTTTCGATTATTTTGAATTTAGAAGATTTAAAAACAAATTTTTATTCGAAATTTTGGAATCTTCTTTTTCCACAATTATATTTTTATTTTTTAAAAAATTTTTGAAAATTTTTAAGATAATTTTTTGAATTATTCTTTTTAATATTTTTTATTAGAAATTTATATAAGAAAAATATTTTTATAAATTTATGAAAACTAAAATTAATTTTTTTTCTCAATTTTTGAAATCAAAAATAAAATTCGAATCACCTTCGAACAACATTCATTTGGCGTCGTTGCAAATTTGCTCTCCTAATGATTGACAAAATTCGGGCATTCAGCACAATGATGAAAAGGAATGGGGCTGCCAGCATTAGAATTAAATAGCCTTAAGAAAATTAATTTTTAATTTAGAATGATTCAAAATTTACCAAAAGCTAATTTTTATGACATAATTTTATACAAATTTTAATCAATTAATTCAAAAATAATTTATAAATTTTTCATTAATAGAATTTAAATTTTAAAATAAAATATTTATTTTTGATTTTTAATTCAAACCTACCATAAGTACAATAAATGGTGAAATATAGGTAATGATCGCGCAGAGTTGTTTTCGTCAAATGTCCGCATTCATCCAGGGAGACTTCGAAGAATGATGGCATTTTAAAGAGGATGGCCACCAAAGTGATGAACAATACTACGGTACGGGCACGATGAGGAGTGCACCTAAATTAATTTATTATTATTTAGCAATGCTTTATGCAAATTTACCAAATAAAAAATTCCAATTTATAAAAATTTAATTTTTTCAAAGATAAAATAATTTTATAGCTAAACAATAATTTGAACTTATTGTCTTTGTAATCCCAAGTAGACAATTTTTAAGCATTTAAATTTAGCCATTTTATGATTTTAGCTATTAGCTTTAGACTAGGGCAAGGTGAGTCTACCATTTAAAATTAAGCCTTATTTTGTCAATTTTTATGGTCTTAAATTTAAAAAGTAATTTATGGCCAAGTAATATGGTCTTAAAGGTCCGATTTTAGTAGATAGAAAATTTGTTGATAAAATTAATTATTATCTATTAGTTAAATTAAATTCTTGAGATGGAAAAATTATAATTTATTTTTATTTAACTGCCTCTATCCAGCCTTACCATGCCCGCATATGCAGTGGATAGCGAACGGCCAAATAACGATCCACGGTGATTGCAACAACAGTCCAAACACTGGCAGTTTGGGCCATCAACGAGAGGGGATATGTGGCCAGTGAAGTGCGCCAGAAGAAATGACAAATTGGTCCGGGTGTTCCCTCTTGTAGACACAAATTCATGCTCGGATAAATGATTGTGGCACAAAACAACAAAACGAAGTCGAATGCACTCAATCCGGCCAAATACATGGACAGAGAGGAGCGCATTTGACGCCGTGTGAAGATAAACACGCAAATGAATGCACCAATTGAGCCTTTAAATTTTGAGGGAATATTTATAATTGATAAACAAATTTAAAATTAAGCTAAAAACAGCATTTTTGGGATATGAAATTTGAGAGACTATATGTTTTTTGAAACCCAAATAAGCTCCAAATTTTATCTTAATCCGTTGATGAATCCAAAAGAGAATTTACTAATTTATATATTAAAAAATGTTGGTCATTCTCTTCTCCAATTTAAATAATTACTAATATAAAAATTCACTCTTTTTCAGGCTTATAATTATAAAGAATAAAAAATCAATCAAATTTTAAACATTTTTTGGATTAGAATTAAATATAAATTTTTTAAATAATATTTATAAAAAAATTTTAAATAATTTAATTAATTTTATTTTATTTGTTTTTTGTATTTCAAATTCATAAAATGAAAAATAATTAATTATAAAATTCAATATTTTTTGAAAAAATTATATTTTATCAATTCGCTAAAAAAAGGATTATTTTTAAAATATTCAAAATATTTTCAATATTTTTATTTCAATTTTCTGACAATTTCTCCAATTTCTTTTATTTTATTTTTTTTCCATAATTATTATTAATCATTGGTCAGCTAATTTCTGTTAAAAATCAAAATTAATTATATGACATCTCTTCGTACAATTTTATATTTTTTATCTCCGTGTCCAAAAATATTCAGGCGGAAATTTGTATTTGTATTTCCGAATAAATTAAAAACAATGTTTTCAGCATTTTACACTCTGATTATTCATCAATGTTTTTGCGTATTTCCGTTTCAATTAATTATAAAACATAAAATATTTGTATAGGAATTTATTTCCAGTTTCCGTACATAAATTTTATATGTGCGTACATTTTGTGATCATTTTTACACCTGAGCCAGTTTTGTACCGATAAATAAACATTATAAGAAAATGGTTAAAGAAAAAATAAAATATAATTATTAAAATATACGGTGTTTACGATTTTTTCTGAATATTAAATTGGCAAAAAATAAAAGAATAAGGACAAAACTTTTTGGGACGAAATAAATATTGTTTATTTTTTGGGTCAGAAGTTCAACATATTCCCTTAAAATAATTTTCAAAATTCTCTTAAAAATTTTATAAAATATTTAATTTCAAAAACTCTATAAAATTTCAAATATTTCCAAAAATTTTCAAAAAAAATTACCCAATAGGCAAACAATTGGCATGAGAATGGAATAGATGATTTGGGAGAATTCGTTCAACGGCGGCGGTGTCATTTCTGCATCGCAATCAATTTCACCGTTTTCGTCTAGCATAATATTAATATCCTCCGGCTCAATTTGTACCATTTTCATTGTATCATGTGTGACATTCAGTTTGAAACGGAACTAATAAGGAGAAGATGAGAATAGTAAATTTTATTGAATCAAAAAATGATATTTTAAATATTAATATTAAATATACTAAAATTAATTATAAAAGAAATATGAAATCAGAATTCTGATTTTGCATAAATCAGAATTTGTTGGTTGAAATCAGAATTCTGATTTTCTATAAATCAGAATTTTTGGTAGAAATCAGAATTCTGATTTTTTATAAATCAGAATTTTTAGTTGAAATCAGAATTCTGATTTTCTATAAATCAGAATTTTTGGTTGAAATCAGAATTCTGATTTTCTATAAATCAGAATTTTTGGTTGAAATCAGAATTCTGATTTTCTATAAATCAGAATTTTTGGTTGAAATCAGAATTCTGATTTTCTATAAATTAGAATTTTTGGTAGAAATCAGAATTCTGATTTTCTATAAATCAGAATTTTTGGTAGAAATCAGAATTCTGATTTTCTATAAATCAAAATTTTTGGTAGAAATCAGAATTCTGATTTTCTATAAATCAGAATTTTTGGTAGAAATAAGAAATCTGATTTTTTATAAATCAGAATTTTTAGTTGAAATCAGAATTCTAATTTTACATAAATCAGAATTTTTGGTAGAAATAAGAAATCTGATTTTCTATAAATCAGAATTTTTAGTTGAAATCAGAATTCTGATTTTCTATAAATTAGAATTTTTGGTAGAAATCAGAATTCTGATTTTCTATAAATCAGAATTTTTGGTTGAAATCAGAATTCTGATTTTCTATAAATTAGAATTTTTGGTTGAAATCAGAATTCTGATTTTCTATAAATCAGAATTTGTTGGTTGAAATCAGAATTCTGATTTTCTATAAATCAGAATTTTTGGTTGAAATCAGAATTCTGATTTTCTATAAATTAGAATTTTTGGTAGAAATCAGAATTCTGATTTTCTATAAATCAGAATTTTTGGTAGAAATCAGAATTCTGATTTTCTATAAATCAAAATTTTTGGTAGAAATCAGAATTCTGATTTTCTATAAATCAGAATTTTTGGTAGAAATAAGAAATCTGATTTTTTATAAATCAGAATTTTTAGTTGAAATCAGAATTCTAATTTTACATAAATCAGAATTTTTGGTAGAAATAAGAAATCTGATTTTCTATAAATCAGAATTTTTAGTTGAAATCAGAATTCTGATTTTCTATAAATTAGAATTTTTGGTAGAAATCAGAATTCTGATTTTCTATAAATCAGAATTTTTGGTTGAAATCAGAATTCTGATTTTCTATAAATTAGAATTTTTGGTTGAAATCAGAATTCTGATTTTCTATAAATCAGAATTTGTTGGTTGAAATCAGAATTCTGATTTTCTATAAATCAGAATTTTTGGTTGAAATCAGAATTCTGATTTTCTATAAATTAGAATTTTTGGTAGAAATCAGAATTCTGATTTTCTATAAATCAGAATTTTTGGTAGAAATCAGAATTCTGATTTTCTATAAATCAAAATTTTTGGTAGAAATCAGAATTCTGATTTTCTATAAATCAGAATTTTTGGTAGAAATAAGAAATCTGATTTTTTATAAATCAGAATTTTTAGTTGAAATCAGAATTCTAATTTTACATAAATCAGAATTTTTGGTAGAAATAAGAAATCTGATTTTCTATAAATCAGAATTTTTAGTTGAAATCAGAATTCTGATTTTCTATAAATTAGAATTTTTGGTAGAAATCAGAATTCTGATTTTCTATAAATCAGAATTTTTAGTTGAAATCAGAATTCTGATTTTCTATAAATCAGAATTTTTGGTAGAAATCAGAATTCTGATTTTCTATAAATCAGAATTTTTGGTAGAAATCAGAATTCTGATTTTCTATAAATCAAAATTTTTGGTAGAAATCAGAATTCTGATTTTCATTGAATAATTCTGATATTTAATAAATAATAGCTGACCAATTGCGCATTATTTGAACTACTTTTTGATTTCGTCGATGACACATTATTATTTGTTTGTGATGATGGGAATTCAGCTGCGGCCCCATTGAATTTTACAACAAAAAACAATGAAGAAATTATAAAGGGATGTAGGAAGGAAATGCCTGGGAACATTTTTTAATTATGCTTAAATTCAAAGGAAAAAATAAGATTAAAATATTTAATTAAATATAAATGGACAACGATGGGAAGGAATGGGAGGAAAAATTATTCGAATTTTTAATTTTGAATAAATTTATAGGAACTCAGTGAAATGAAAATATATTGAAAAATTTTCTTATTTAAATGAATTAAACTTAAAAAGGAAATTTCTTGGGAAAATAATTTCAAAGATTATATAAAAATTTATCTGTACTTTCCCTTTGCAATTCACAGAAAAATTATTTTTGAAAATGCTAGAAAATTTACACATAAAATAAAATATAAATTTGGCACAATTTGTATGCGGAACAGTTTTTTTGAATAAATAAAATGCCAAACCAAAAAATTTTTTCATATTTTATGTCAAAGGACAGAGAATATAAATTGAAATGAAAATTCAAATGTAAAACTGTGGGAACTGGGGAAAATATTCGAATTTGAGGGAATTTAGCCAAAATTGTAGGAATAACTGCGAAAAAGCTATTTTTAAATTATATTTGAATTTTCTTCGCCTACAATTTTATACTAAAATAATCGGAAATACTAACATGATATTTCGTAGAAATTTTTAATTTCTTTATTACCAAAACCAATTTTTTATATTCAGTTATGGCAGATTTTTGGCCTTTAAATTTATTTTTTTTGAGTGAAATGTGAAAATGAAAAGGTCAATTATTTTACTTTGACAATATTGTGTCCTTTTTATTATTAAATGCACTTATATTTTTTGGTATTTTATTTATCTATTTGTTTAAATTTATTAAGGCTTCTAATCTACAAGACTTCCTGAATTTTGGTCATTGATCAAATATTTTAACATTTAGATACCGTTAGATATATCTCTTTCTTTAGAACATTTTTATATAAAAATAATTGGAAAAAAAACTTAAATTTGGCCTATTTTTTTTTGTTTTTTTGGTCATATTTTTTTGTCATTTTTCTATCAAATAAATTAATTCTCCGATCATTAATTTATCCCAGTCAGGTTATAAAATGATACTCCTAAAAATAAAGCTAATATTCAAACATTTGATTTAATGCTGCGAAAATTTGTTCTGCGAAAATTTTGTTTCACAAATTTTTTGTTTCGCAAAATTTCCTTATTTTACTATCTCATCCTATTTTAGAAAAGGGGTCAGATTCGCAAAGAAATCGTTGTAAAAATTGGTTGCCGCAATATGTTTTTTAAGCAAAAAATTTTTGGCACAAAATTAAATTTATTTTATTTTAAGTTGAAAACATTTTTTATTTCTTGGAAAATTTTACATTTATCTCCCTTCTTCTTACGATTGCCGTCATAAAAAGTGCATCCATTCGCAATGTTATCGTTATAGTAAAAATTTTGGTTGCCACAAAATGTTTTTTTTTTGCAAAAATTTTCAGCTCGAAATCAGATTTATTTTCTTATGTATGTTGTTTATATTTTTTATTTGGTATAATCTCACCTAACTCTATACCCTATCCCTAACACCCATAGGGGGGACCCTTCACTTTTCCCCCACTTTCTCCCTTTTGAAGAAAAAAGAGGACGCAAATCGCAAAGGATGATTTTATCCCATCCTTAACCCTGAATGACCCTAAAGCTAATCCCATCACCCATAGGGGGGACTCTTCACTTTTCTCCTACTTTTTCCTCTTTAAGGAAAAAAGAGGACGCAAAGGGTATAAATATTAAATACCTTGTAAAATAATTTAACATTTAATCTCACTTATCCCATCTTCATTAATAAAGTGCATTCTCCTAATTGACGAAAAAATTTTACTAGGAACTAGGAAGAGCCTACATTTCCGTCCTTCTCAGCTCTCACATGGATTTCAATTTCAATCCAATATTTTAAAATTTTTTCCTTAATAATCCTTCCACATCCATTAAATTATTATTCGCCTACTCATTTATATAATCAACAAAATTTTAGACATTTAAGGCATTTTCCCCACATGCCCCATTTTTTGCCATTAACAAATTCCCGAGAATCGAGATGTGGATGTGGACTGAATGTTTACGGATTATTGGGATTAGAGGAGAAATTTTTTGCTAAAGTTAACAAACAGGAAACGGAAATGTGCCGTATCATACGAAATATTTAATCTTAAAAACTACAAATTTTTAAATTTATTTAAAAAAGCTTTTTTTTGAAACAAATTGATATTGATTGGATTTAAAATTTGTAAAAAATTTTTTTTTATTTCAATAAAAATCAAAAAAAAATTTTAATTGGATTAAAAATGTAAAAAATTTATTTTACTTAAATTTTTTTCAAAATTAATGGTGACTATAATAGGATTAGGACTTAGGAAGGAGTTGTGGTTATGGGTAGAGTGTAACTAGGCGACCACCGCGCAATTTAGATTCTTTTTATGACATTTGTCAAAGTTTTTGCTTTCACTATAATTTTCTTTTTTTTGATATGGAAATTTTTTTTCGATTGTGAATACATTTGGCATTGGCATTAGATTAGAAATGATTAAAAGTTGCCATAGTAGAGGACAAAAATGGCACTTTTCATATTTTTACATTTTCTACCAGATTTTTGATCATTCAGAATTTTTTTCTTGGCTAAAATTTTATCATTTTAGGTAATTTTGGTTTAAATTTTAGTATTTTGTGATATTTTTAATTTTAATCTAATTATATCTTTATTTGCTAACCCAATTTGTTCCAACAACTCAATTCAATAATATGAAGAATATGAAGGAACTATAAATTTTCTTATTAGTCCTTTTTAATATTAAACCTTTTTAAGGAAAGGGATATTTTTTCTCTGAATTTTAAAAAAATAATCTTATGTTTATGACATGCAATGCCATATTTTTGTATTTTGGAGATGGCATATAATTACCACGAATTATAGAATACAAATACGCGAAATGTGTACGTAATAAAATAATGAACGATGATTGAATAAATTTGGTTTTGTCATTAATTCAAAAAAACCTATTAGTCTTTAAACATTTTTGTTTTGCTCAGATGACTATTTCTATAGGAGGTGGGGGCCTCGTCTGGTCCCTAAAGGACAAAAAATTAAGGAATTTAAAATTGGTTGGGAAAAAATATTGAAGGAGACAAATTTGTGGTGCATTTACCGCCAAGACGGTGCCCAGCCTAGCAAAGGCCCACGGGAATTTCATTCAAAATGGAAAGCAGCGACTGGCATTGGAATTGTGGAAGAAAAAAAGGTCTCTGGCGGTTTAGTGTACAAATTATTTCCACATCCTTTTTTCTCGGTGGTTAATCAAATTTTTTTGCATTCAAAGAAATATGGAACTAAATGAAGGAGAGGAAAAGCGCGAAAATATTTGTGGTAAATAGAGGAAGCGGGAAAGGAATTATAATGAAATAATGGAGGGGAAAAGGGTGAAATATAAAGAGGAAAATTACACAAAATATGCCTCTATGAATTTTTTAACAAATTAGGAAAATGGGAAAAGGTAAAAAAGCAAATGGGAAAGACAAAAATGTCAAAAAATGCAAACTTTTCTTTAAAGTGGGAAATTATGCCTTTATCAAAGAGAGGGGAGAGTTGCCAATGTCAATTGCTCAATTTTTATAAATTAATTAGAATTTTTAGGTTCAATTATATCTAGATAAAATGGAACCAAATTAATGAAGGAAAAATGCGAAAATATTTATGGTAAAAAGGGGAAGGGAATTATAATAAAATGAGAGGAAGGAAATTGAGACAAATTATTCATTCTTTCCAACTAATTCGAAATTACTAGGGAACAGATTTTTTTTAGATATTTTATATCAGATTTTATGAAAAAACACATAAATATTATTTTCAAACATTTATTTTTATTTAATTTTGTTTATCTATTTTACCAATTTTGCATGGGGAAAAATATAATGTAATTAAATATTAAAAGTCAAAATCAAAAATCACTTATTTTGATTTTTATGAAATTTATTATCTATTTTATCAATTTTGCATGGGGAAAAATATAATGTAATTAAAAGTCAAAATCAAATATCACCTATTTTGATTTTTATGAAATTTATACAAATAATAATTATGCATCTATTTTGAAACCCTGCGGTCTAAAATTTTGCTTCATAAAAATTTTATAATTTATGTATTCTCATTAATAAATGGGAAAATTGAATGGTGGAATATGAAAGGCAAATGACAAAAAATGCCACAAATACATTCAAAATGACAAATTATGCCCAAGAAGGTGGTGGGAGAAAATGTTGCCAATGTATAACTTTCAATTTTTTTAGCCTTGCCATAAAGTTAATTATTGAGATGAATAATATATAGATAGTGAGGGTAAAAAGTGTAAAGTTCACCGAAATTGCAATTTTCTAAGCACTCACTAAAATTTTTATTAATTAGTAATTATTTCAAAAAATGAATTTTATTTGAGATGAGTTATTTTATAAAAATACAAATACATTTTTATGAATTTGGCCTTGGAAAATGGAAAAAAATTTGAATAAGAAAAAAGAGTGTGAGGATGAATGGAACTGACATTTCTAGTCCAGAAACAAAAGCCCTATCCATCCATTTTCTGGATGCCAATTAATATTTTTTTTGGAATTAGTGCGCCGTTCAATTAGATTGAATTCATTCATATTCTTTTTATTCGTGGGAGAAATTTGGGTTTGGAGGTTTGGGGGTGCGGGGTGGTCTTTGATAATTGTACTTGGATTCTTTTGTGTGAAATTGTGCATATTTAATTTGGTTATGGAAATTTTTCTCACATAAATAAATACAAGAATTTTTCTATGTGCCAAATTTGGCGCATCCATAATTCTTTGCTCCTATTATTTTTTCTATATATGGTCACAATTAGGGAAGAAAACAAAGGATTCAAAATAAATTATTAAAAATAGCATTTTTGGTGGAATTTGGATTTTTAAAATATTTTTAACTTATATATTTATTTTTTAAATTTTATTTCTGATTTAATTAGAAAATTCTAATTAATAATAAATCAGAATTCTGGATTCTAACCAAAAATTCTAATTAATAATAAATCCGAATTCTTAACATAAACAAAAATTCTGTTTATAGAAAATTGAAATTCTGTTATCAACGAAATTTTTTGACTTATCATAAATTAGAATTTAAATATATAATTTGAAAATTTTGATTTATAGAAAGAGTTTATGCTCATAAAATTCGATTCATGGAAAGCGGAAATTTAAATTTTCTCACAAATTTTGGTAAAATATTCTGAAAAATATTCTCACTAAAATATTAAAATTATATAATACAAAATTTTTATAGGAATCGCCCAGTTTTCTTGGCATTTTACGAGATAGGAATAGGAAGGAAAAAAAATTATTGGAGTGTCGCTGGAATCTGATGAGAAAATGCCTGCATAACTAATTTTGCGCAGTTGATGAGCAGTTTTCCCTTAACTTCATTCATTTCTTGGAAATGTTGGCCCCAATAACGGCATAGATTCATTATTGTTGCAAATTGGACGCGGCTGCAAAAAAAGTTATTGCCGCCTTAGTTACAGCTATAAATTATCATCTTCAAATTCAATACTAATTTTGCTGAGCTTAATGTAGGTAGAAAATTGAGGCACTACTGAATAATAGTTGGATTTTGTTTTTAGCCTAGAATATTATTTTGCTTTTATTGATGAATATTTTTTTTTCTGCTTTTGGAGAAGAATTGCTATTTTATATATAATTAAAGTACTTATTTTTTTAGAAAAATCGCAAAATAGGTAATTATTTAAGTTCTTTCCGTATAATTTGCCAAAAAAATTAATTTTGGGAACCTCAAAATGTAATTTTAGTTTTTTTTTAATTTTTACAATGAAATTTTTCACTCACAAATGTGCCAATATTGTTAAATAGATTAAAAATTATGTCAACTACATGAAATAAATGATCAAAAATTATTTGTGTATTTCTCATTAATCGGATTAAAAAATAGGACAAAATTTAAAAATCCGTCATCTATTATGACTAATAAGGATAGAAAGATTTTAGGTTCTACTGAATAACCAAAAGGATTGACGAATTAATTCTTGCCTTTATTGATGAATATTTCCTGCCTTTATTTTGGCATAAAGGAAAGGCCCTCTAAGAATAGAATGATTTGAGGGAAAGGCGAAATTCTTGCTTTTATAGATGAATATTTCTGCCACTATTTTGGAAAAAATGCCTCATTTGGGTGTACGCAAATGCAATTTTTAAAAAAAGCCAAAAATAAGATTTAAATTTTTTTGATGCCATTATTTAAAGATCTTTGAAGAATTAAATTAAAAAATTATTTAAGGAAATTAGGTACTAGGGACACAAGGGTTTACGAATTGTAACAATAAATTAGCCGAAAAATTTTAAATAAATGAATGAAGTTAGAAAAAAGTTCCGCCATTCGTAATTTGAGAATTTTTTTGATAAAATAAAACCTCACAAATAACAACTGTTCCCTATCCTTCTTATTTATTTTTTTATTGCCATTTTGTCTCGAGCTTGAGTCCCGATTAAATTAAAAGTGTAAATAAAGTACGAGAAACGGGAAGAAAAAATCATCCCTTTGACTATATTATTAGCCTTTAAAGTATTTCAAAAATAATTAAATTTTTCCAAAGACGGTTTAATTAAACTAAAATAAAATTAAAAAAAATATAGAGAAAGGAAGGCTAATTAGGCTAATTTACTGAAAAATATTTTCTTCTTTATTTTTGACTCATGTTCATAATAATTTATAAGTTAAATAATAAAATATACAAGGAAAAATCATTTCTATACATATTAGTGAACCTTCTTCGGATTTTGATGAAATTGAATTAATTCAAAATTTTTCAGGTCCAAAAAATCAATTGATTTTAGAACATAAAATGAACCCAAATTTGACTGAATTTATAAACATATCCTAACTAATACCTATAATTAGATCTAAACTCTATATTTTCATTATGGGAAAATTATATATCTTCAAAAATACTAAAATTCTGAGTAAATAAATATTTTATTTTTGCAAAAAAGTTAAAAAATGAAAGTTTAATGGACTGGAAAAATATTTTCCTATATAGGAGTGAGCAAAGTCCAATATTTAATGTATTTGGGGCTGCAAGGCACATTCGGCACTGTGTGTTATGTGCTAATATTGCGGTGGCATTTTTTCTCCTTTTTCATTCGCTCGGTCTCCCAATTTTATTATGGCATTTAATAAGCCTAGAGGAAGGAAGGATGGGACCGTCCAAAACGCGCCGCCAACTCTCCTTTCCCTCTTTTCCTTCATTTCCTCCTCCTTTTTTGGGCTTTGAGTTAATAAGCAAAAAAAAAGGCCTTCGACCACATATTTTCTTGCATTTCCTTCCCGCACATTTCATTTTTATATAAGCCAAAATTGGGGGCTCATCAATTTCATATGGACGTTTGGAATTGGACTGGAAATTGGCTAGAAAAGGAAATAAGCCAATTTAGGCAAAAATGAAAGTGACAAGAATGAGGTGAAATGACGAATAAATGTCACAAAAAAGGCAGAATTTAAAAGAAATGTAACAAAAATTGTTAAAATAAAATAATATTTAAATTTGTCTAAAAATATTTTTGGCTATAAAAATTCATCAATAATAAAATAGAGCTTATTTTAGGACAAATTATTGAATTGCTAGGCTTTTAATAAAGAAATTGGCAAGCCAAATAATTCGTCATATTTATACATAGATTTTTAAAGATGTCAATTTGCTAATTTAAATTTTTTACTAATTAATTTTTAATAAAATTATAAATCTAAAGTGTTCTAGATGATTTTATGTTCTAAATATTTTAAAAATAATGAAAATGTCTTTCAATGTTAACCTTTTGTAGGCTATCATAAATTAGAGATATTTAGCCAAAAATAAGAGAAAAAAAAATATTCAATGGGATTAAATAAAGTTCAAAAT
Organism: Pratylenchus scribneri; assembly: GCA_030063045.1. NCBI lineage: Eukaryota > Metazoa > Nematoda > Chromadorea > Rhabditida > Pratylenchidae > Pratylenchus > Pratylenchus scribneri. The sequence continues at coordinate 296,168 of JAQSEB010000022.1, read as the reverse complement.
TAATTAAAAGAAAAAATGGTCTCAACTCTCAAATAATTGTTGAACTTATTAATTTAAGGAAATAGCAAAAGGTATAGGGAGGGCCACAGAAGAAAGTTCAACAGGAAGGAATCAAAGGTCCCGAAAAAAGAATTGTTGAATCATTCATAAAAAAAGAACTCATTATTTATCTTTCAAACCCTATTTTCACTATTTGGAAATTTGGATAAGAAAGGATGACAAAAAAATGTGCACTCAAAAGATTCATCCTATGTTTATGACAATTTTCTGCCTCTCATATTGCTATCTTTTTTTGTCTTCTTTTGTTTTGCCATCTTGTTATTGGCATTTTCTTAGTTGTTAGAGGGTTTTTGGCAAGGAAAAGGCGCTAGGAAAAGGCGAAAAAATGTTTGACGTAAAATGAGAAACATGCGCGCTGTCTATGATGATGATGAATGTTGAAAAGTCTGTTTGTAATTGGACTAAATTATTTTGTAGATTAGTAAATAAATAAGCGAATAAATTGGCTCAATTTATATCATAAATGTCTAGTGCAGCGCCCTTTTAATATGCGGAAGATTTGTTGCATATTTCCTTCCGGAAATTTTCCCTTTTAGTTAGATTGTTTTAGAGGATATTTTTAAGATGATAAAAAATTAAAAATTTTTTTAATGGACAATTTAAAGCAATAAAAATAAATTTAAATTTTTTGAGATGGTATTTATAGAATATCAGCTGGAAAAAAATTTTTTTTGTATAGAAAATTTAGTTTAAATTTGTTAATTTTTGATTGGATTAAATTAAATTTAATTCTTTATTTTCAGAGCAAGACATTTAAATTTAAACATAAGATTAATTATAGTAATTCTTAAAATTTTTAGGTACATATTTATCAACCGCCCGAAGATTTGGAAAAATTCTTCCAGATTTCTTGTTTTATTAATCAAATTTGATTTTAAAACAATGAAAAAAACACTTTTTTAGAGTTCAAAATCTTATGACCAATTTTGGTATAACACAGGGTAATTTAAGGAGAGAACAAATCTTTGGGCGGATATTTAGTGAGTACTAATTTTTGACTCTTTAAAATGTTTTTTAACTAAATGAGAATGATAAATAATGAATAATAAATAAATATCTATTTATACGAAAATAATTGAATAATATGAAACTCTGACACTTTTGTGGTCATTTTCATTTCATTTGGAGCTTGGAGGTACAGCTGAAGAGAATGGATGGAGTATGAAAAGGGGGATTACTATTTTTAATTATTTTTGGTATGGAAAAGGAAAATGAAAGCATCTTAATCCTCCAAATGCCATTTGTTCAATAAACATTTTCAGCGTCGCTGCACATTTTTACCAATTAATAATTAATTTTCATATAATTTTTTGCAAGTATAGAAATATTAAATGATTATAGATTAGAGAGTGAGTAGTACACTGAATTAATTATACTTTTGTTGTTTTCGGATTAAAATAAAATTAATTTTTATTTTGAACTTAAATTACTTAAATAAATAATTTTTAAAATCAGAATTATTTCAGAATTAAAAATCAGAATTATTTTCAGAATTAAAAATCAGAATTATTTTCAGAATTAAAAATCAGAATTATTTTCAGAATTAAAAATCAGAAATATTTTCAGAATTAAAAATCAGAATTATTTTCAGAATTAAAAATCAGAATTATTTTCAGATTAAAAATCAGAAATATTTTCAGAATTAAAAATCAGAATTATTTTCAGAAGAAAAAATCAGAATTATTTTCAGAATTAAAAATCAGAATTATTTTCAGAATTAAAAATCAGAATTATTTTCAGAATTAAAAATCAAAATTATTTTCAGAATTAAAAATCAGAATTATTTTCAGAATTAAAAATCAGAATTATTTTCAGAATTAAAAATCAGAATTATTTTCAGAATTAAAAATCAGAATTATTTTTAAATTAAAAATCAGAATTATTTTCAAAAATTAAAATTTTTTCAAAATTAAATAATTATTTTCAGAATTAAAGATTAAAATTTATATTTTATAACGGCTTTTCTCTTTAAATTGGAAACAGTTAAAATAATAAACAGTTGGCCAGACTAATCCCATTCTTCCACTCGCAATTTGAGTAGATTAACCACAGAAAAAAAAGAAAGGAATAAATAAATGTCAATTGGATGGATAGGATATCCTGAAATGGCACGACGGCCTTTCGTCGGTGGCACCAAAAAAGGAAGGAGCGCCAGTCCAGCCAGTCCATATAAGGCAAATTGGGGATTGGTGTATACCGGGATTGACTTCCATTTTTTTATGCCTCTACCTAATTGGAATTGTAAATTGGGGTTTTTAATGAACACCGAATTTGGATAAGAAACACGAAGAGATATGCATCGAAAAATAATATAATAATATATATATTTAAATTTGGTACTCTTTGTACCCGGATATAAAATTTTTGAATACATTGGAAAAAATATTTTTTTAACTATATTCAGAAATATTTAAAATAGCATTTTGAATAATATAATAAAAGGCGAATATATTTAGGGAAGTGTTATTTTTATTGTGAGTTGGCCCTGGTACATTTAAAATAATTCATTAATTAAATAATCAATTTTAATGATTTTATAATAGTAACAAATTTAAGAGCAGAATTTTGGCTATTTAATAATATCAATTTTATTAATATGGCTCCGAAAATTTTGCTAGCTTATATGAAAATATTAAATGATTTTATACTGAAAAAATTTAAATGAAATTTTATTTTAGATAGCCTACAGTCTGCTACTTGACAAAAATAGTCAAAATTGGTTCAGTTTTTTGTCATAATAAATATACATAAGTTATTATAAACGACGCCAAGTTAGACCGCATTCTTTTTGTTGTGAATGTGCGAATCACACCCAAAAGAAAATTGTCACTTCTTTGTTTGAATATTGGAATGTATTTTTATTAGGGCTTACGAATTACTATCAGATTTCTTTTGTTCACATTTTATAAACTATATTTCCGGTAGAAAAAACTTCATATAATTGCCATTTGCCACTAATAAGTGCATTATTTGTTCTTAATTTGGTAACGATGTTGAAAAATTTTAATCTACAATAAAGAATGAACCCAACAATTGTTGAATGGTATTTGTGACCCTCGAATTAGGAGGTATTAATTTTAGAAATAATGAAAAATAGTAAATATGTATATTGTGATTATGATGATTAAAATTTTATTTATGCTTTTCTTTAATTATAATTAATTATTATCTCCATTGTTTGCCATTTTTTAATTTAATATCATCAAAATGAAAAATTATTTTTAACCTTTTTAAAACATAAAAAAAATCAAATTAAATTTTAGGGTGAAATTTTTTATTTTTTATTTTTATATTTTCCTTTATTTAACTAATATATAAAAAGATTTGGTCAAAAATTTAGCAAAAGATCAAAAATTACTATGAAATTTTTATATTTGAAAATATTTGAACGAATTCTGGGAAAAAATTATCCCCGTGGGTGAAGTGAGTGTAGAAAAATTCCTGTTTTTGGGAGCAAAGAGTGTGGAAAAAATGCAGGAATAAAATAATGTAAAACAACGGGGGATCGACCAAGTCCAATTATTTAAATGCAAAAATATATTGGGTAGAATTCCCAGCAACGAATGTTTTAAAATTAAAATTGACACAATGGGTATTTTGTGGATTCAAAATTCAATGCCATCGGGGAATTGGGTCTAGAATGAACAGAAAAGGGAGCAAAGATTACAACGTGGTAAAATAAAATTGTTGTAAATTATTTGAGAAATTTTTTAATTGGAAAATTTTCTCAAAAAATACAGCAATTCTAATTTGAAATTAGGGATTTAAAATTTAAAAATAAAAAGAAAATTTACTGTTATTAAGCTTTAATAAATGTTAAAATATATAAATTTAGTAAGAGAAAAAATTGGCAAATATTATCGAGAATTTTCACGGGTATTTTAATTGAATAGACTAATTCTTATATTATGTGGATTTCGCTTTTGGGAAATAGTGAATTAAATTTGACATTTTCCTCAAATAAATGATAAAAAATTATCCACGCTATTTAAATATATATTTAATTGGATCCAGTAAGGAAAGGACAAACAAGATTGAGGATTAAATTGACTCATTTTTAGGGAAAAGGACGATTTTTTCTTATGGCTCTCTGCTAGCTTATTTTATTATTATTTCGTATTTATAAGGAAGTAGAAAAGTTTTCTTTTTATTTCTAAGAAATGGCTTCCGAAATACTGGATTAAATTAGAGTTTGAAATTTTGAATGGCAAAATTATAAATATTTTAACAATGAGAAGAAAGACGGAAAATGGTTAGGTATGAAAGGGGAATATTATTATTACAATAATTAAATTAAATAAAAATTATTGAATTTATATTCTCTGTCTATGCCAACGAACTAAAAATACACTAAAATATTCTCGAGAAAAAATGTAACATTTTTCCTCATTTAATGTCAAAAAAGATCTATAAAATTTAAAGCGGCATACTTAAAAAATATTTGTTTTTTACGCATTTTTTAACAAGCACTCCCGGGCCGGTGGGATACATATTTTTGCCCTCTTTTAGGTTGATTGTTGAGCCATTGTCATTTTATTCAGTTGAAAAAATTTGTAAATTCCATAAACATATGGGTATAGAAAAGGGGAAATGGCGAATTGAATTGTGTGAGCAATAATTTTAAATATGGAATGTTTTCATTTTAAACAAGGGAGAGTAAGCAGGTAGTAAAATGAACTTTGGACTTTTTTGTGCAAAATTTTATTTTTAAATTTCATTTTTATCTAGAATAATTTAATTTTTTATTAATTTAAATTTTGATTAATTCTAAAAATAATTATGATTTTTAATCCGAAATAATTTTAATTTTTAAATTTTGAAAAGAATTCTGATTTTTATTTTATGAAATTCTAACTTTAAAAATTGAATTTTTAAAAATCTTTTGGATTAAATAAAATTTATATTTTTATACAGCTATTTTGCATCGAATAAATTTTTATATCCTTCCCTAACATTTACTTTGTCTCGAAGCCTTATAAAAATTGGCCTTAGCCTAATCCATCTTTTTTGTGGATATTGCATATTAAATTGTAGTAATTGGGTACAAAACTCGCTCTAAAAAGACAAATCCATCATTTTTATTTGTAGGGGACTTAATGGATGAAACCTTAGAATTGGCAAATTTCATCCTGAAAGTGTCTGGGCATCATTCCAAACTACATAAATAATAAAGTACACTTTTAAATTGTAACATTTTATTAAGCTTTAAACTCCTGAAATATGGCCCAGTCATCTTTTATTTAGCTTTTCAAGATGAAATTAAAGTAAATTAGATCAATTAAATTTACAGTTTTCCATATACTAGGCGAAATATTTTATCAATTCATAATAGTATTGTAATTGTAGGAAGAGAAATTTCCCGTACTAAATCCCAAACTTAATAATCAAAAATGAACGCTTGGAAATGAGCATAATTCTAATAAAGGCGGATTATCCATCCATTTATTTGCGCATTGCAGATTTAGTGGTTTGTTTGGGGTAGTATTTTTGAGGCATCCAATGCAATTCAATGAAAAATGAATTTTAATAAAAAATTTTTTGGTAAAAAAAATAAAAAAAATTGTTTGGACTTTTTTATTATTGTAATTTAATTTTTTTTCTACAAGATTAGGATTAGTTTAGAGTTTAAGAATAAGCGAGATTAGGAATTAATTAAAAAAGAAGTCTTATTTGGTCGCGCTCAATGGCCTGTAAAATGTCAATTTTTTGGACAAATATTTTGTGCTGAAAAAAATTTTATGCGATTAACTTTTCTGACCATCACTACATATGCACATTTAATGTTTAATCCATCATAATTGGTATTGAATTGAGGAAGAAAAATTGTGGGTTATTTTTTGGGATTATTTGAGTGATGAGGAAATTTGTGGCTTCATCAAAATTTTGTTTAATTTATGAAGTTTTCTGTGAAAATGAGTAGACAGGCGCATGGTAAAATTTATAATTAATTTGATAAATTTTTCAATAAAATGATAATTCCGGTTGAAAAAAAAATTATAAAAAATTGCAGATAAAAATGTGTTTAATTAAGATAATTCCAAAAAATTCAAGGAGTGAAAGTTCGCATCAAGAAACTTAAAAATTTGTAAAATACTCTAAATAGTTATGCTGCTGCACATTCTAAGTTGAAAAATTTGTATAATTTGGAAGGCAACGCTTTCTTAATATTTAAAAATGTATAACAATTCAATGAATATATTTAATTAATCCTATTTATAAAATCTTGTGATAATGAATTTTGGCAACAATGGTACAGAGAATAAAAAACCGGTGTGGAATTATTGGATATTTTAAACAATATAAAATAAATTTCACTTAAAAAATTGAAGATTTAAATATTTAAAAACATGTGAAAATCATTTGTTGCCAATTAATTTTGATTTGATGATTTTTTGGTTTTTAAAAATTGACTTAAATAATTGGATTTAAACAGAGGTCCCAGATTTTTTTCTCAAAAAAAGTATATTGGCCTTGAAAAAAAAGATTTTCGTTTTAAGCTAATATAAATTGATTAAAATTTTTTAAACATGTTTTTTGAGAAGAAATTTTTACAATTTTTCGCGCCGCAGGCGAAAAATTTGAGCCAAAAATAGCCGCGCAGCGAAAAATTTTACGATTTTTTCATGATTTTGTGAAAAAAAAGTACAAAAGTACAGCAAAGTCAAAAAAAAGTACAAATCTTTTAAAAAAGTACATTTTTATTTTCAAAGATTTGACCCCTCAAAAAAAGTACAAATCTTTTAAAAAAGTACATTTTTATTTTCAAAGATTTGACCCCTCAAAAAAAGTACAAATCTTTTAAAAAAGTACATCTGGGACCTCTGGATTTAAATGAGAAAAATAGAAGGAATGAAAAATGCAGATTAAATTTTTAATTGAGCCTTGAGATACAATCAAAATTTTATGATGTTTAAAAAAGCATCATTTTTAGTATCTTATTAGATTTACTCATTATGTTATTAAAATTAAAAGATAAAAGTTTCATTAACAAAATTTTGACATTTAATATTTCTTTTATGAGCCTCAATCACATTTTTTGCTAAAGAAGATTATTTATTATTAAATTTAAAAAAAGTTGAAATTTATTAATTTACATTTTTTTGGTTGTTAAAATTATAAATTTAAAAGACACGTGATAAAAATTAGTTGCCAATTTATTAAAATTAAATTTTGTGTATTTTGGTTTTAAATTGTATTTTCATTTATTCCGCCTTGATCATTAAATTTAATTGGATCTTATAAAAAGGAAAAATAGATGGGAAAGGGAAAAAGAGGATTAAATTTTATTTAATGTGCGCTGGAATTTTCCTATTTTGCAAACAAACAAAAATGGATGGCCCCCGGGAAATTGGATAAAGATGAAAGAATGAAGATAAATTTGCAATTATTAAAAAATGGAAAAATTGCTGTCAGTTTGAGGCCAGCCATTTGCGACAATATTTGCATTTTACTTTTGTGCATTTTAATCCAAAGAGGTCAAAGAAACCGTAAATGAAATAAAATGGAACAAAAATGTAAAAATTCTCAAATTTTATGTTTTGAGTTTTGACTAACGAGACAATTACTAATAAAAAACGTGTAAATTCTTTGCACTTTATGAGAATGAGAATAAAGACCGTCAAAGGTCACGAAAGATTTTCGTATGGGCCATCATTTGCCACAATATTGCACTCTTCTTCATTTTAGGCATTTTAATAAAACAAAAAGAGGAAGGAAGGCCAAAGAAGCCTTGAAAGTTGAAACATGAAAAAAAATTTTCAAATAATGTTTCGTGACGAGACAATTACTAATAAAAAAGTGAAAATTCTTTGCACTTTATGGGAAGAAAAGACCGCATAGGTCAAGAAAGATTTTCGGATGAGAATGACGATTGGGAATTTGGGTTGAAAATGTTTGAAACCATTAAATTTAGTGCTGAAAATTTTTTATGATTCTGAGAAATTCTGATTAATTCAAGACATTATGATTTTGATTCTGAAAATAATTCCAATTTAAAAAATTCTGATTTGTAATTCTGAAAATAATTCTGATTTGTAATTCTGAAAATAATTCTGATTTTTAATTCTGATAATAATTCTGATTTTTAATTCTGATAATAATTCTGATTTTTAATTCTGAAAATAATTCTGATTTTTAATTCTGAAAATAATTCTGATTTTTAATTCTGAAAATAATTCTGATTTTTAATTCTGAAAATAATTCTGATTTTTAATTCTGAAAATAATTCTGATTTTTAATTCTGATAATAATTCTGATTTTTAATTCTGATAATAATTCTGATTTTTAATTCTGAAAATAATTCTGATTTTTAATTCTGAAAATAATTCTGATTTTTAATTCTGAAAATAATTCTGATTTTTATTTCTGAAAATAATTCTGATTTCTGAAAATAATTCTGATTTTTATTTCTGAAAATAATTCTGATTTTTAATTCTGATAATAATTCTGATTTTTAATTCTGAAAATAATTCTGATTTTTAATTCTGAAAATAATTCTGATTTTTAATTCTGAAAATAATTCTGATTTTTAATTCAGAAAATAATTCTGATTTTTAATTCTGAAAATAATTCTGATTTGTAATTCTGAAAATAATTCTGATTTTTAATTCTGATAATAATTCTGATTTTTAATTCTGATAATAATTCTGATTTTTAATTCTGAAAATAATTCTGATTTTTAATTCTGAAAATAATTCTGATTTTATAATTATGAAGATATTTCTGATTCAAAAATTTTAATAATTATTTGATATGATGGAAATGAAGAAAATTCATTGAAGAATGAAACAATTAAAAATTAAATGGATGCGGCGCAATGGCCCAAAAATACTATTTCCCACTGACAGAGTGGCAACAGGCAATGCTTAAAATGATGGAGGTGGCGGCATATTTATAATGGAATATGCATAAATTATAAATTGGGGAGATGGAAAATGGATGAAATGAGGGGGGGAAGCAATAACCAAATGAGCGGAATAATTTTTTATTATAAATGAAGGAAAAATTAGGGAAGTGAATAGTGTTTATGATGGCATTATGAGTTTGGCAGGAGAAAAATTTAGTAAACAAAAATATCAAATCTAATTGACTCTGGATAAAGCCCTATTGATGTTAAATGTAAATGCATTTTATGTGAGGGTGGATAACAAATTATTCTATTTTTGGTTATTAATTATGGGCTAATCCTGATGTGAATATTGAAGGTCAAAAATTACTTAAATTTTTATAAGCTAATAAAAAACGTTCAAGGTACTTAAATTTAAAAATTTAAAAGTTTTATATATTATTCATTCATCAAAACTAGAGAACAAAGATCTTTCATTTTATTTTACTTTGTACATGTAGAATTTAAACTAGTTTTTCAAAACAAAAGTTAAAAATTTCGACAATTAGATTATTAATAGAACTTTTTTTGTTGTAATAAATTGGTCCGAATTTTACACAACGTAACATAAAACACTATTTAAGAGAAAATTTTGTTGCTGGCCTTAAAAAGGAAAGCTAAGTTTGACTCTTGGGCAAAAATTAAATTATAGAACAAAACTACATTTTTGATTTTGATGCGAATCAGTGAGGCTTGAATAATTCGCTTGTTGAATTTTAAAGGATAAACTTTAAAAGTTTAATTTATTTTATAAATAGAAAAAATATTTAAAATTAATTTTATATTTTTGTTTGTTTTGTGAATTCTCTTTTTAGCAAAATGGCTCCTTTAATGACAGGAAAATGAGTTTTTAATGAAAATTAATTATAAGAATTGCTAAAAGTGAAATTGGGAAAAAATGCCAATTTCGTGACCATTTTTGAGGAAATCGCACTAATGATGTAAATGATATTGCGTGACAAATATATTTGTAAAAAAAATAAAAAACTTTGAATATGATTTGGAACTTTCTTAGTGTGATTTATAGTTTTCTTAATAAATGAATAAAAAATCATGCGTGTTGTTTTTTCAATTTTTTTCAAATTAATTAAAAAATTATTTTTATCATGTTCAACAGGAAGCATGGTTTATTCAGAAAGGAATGTTCATTGCTAATTTTATTAAATTCAATTTTAAAATAAAAGCAAAATATTTTTTGGTATACTTTCCTTTTTAGAGAAAAATTAAGTTATTTCCAAAAATTTTTTTATAATAAAATTTAAAATTAATTTTTAGTAGAAAAAAATTGATTAGAGTCTTCGAATTTCCCGAAATATTGTCAAAATGTCTAGTTGATTAAATATTTGTGTTCCTCGTTAAATCAGAATGAGGAAAAAATTTTACCAATGAAAATAAAAACAATTGTTGCCTTTTATTTTTTCTTGAACTTTTGATGGAAATTTGAGCCTTTCTTACTTTCTTTTTTTTTGTTTTTCACCTCCATTTCAAATCCTTCAAACCAGAATTCAGAATAACAAAACAAAATATTTTATAAACAACAAAATTAAATTGGCTGCTATTTTTTCATGAATTTTTGGAAAAGAAACATGAAATTTATTGCTACAAAAAAATATTAACGGTATTAAAAATATTTTTTGCCTTTTTTTTTTATTAATATTAAGAATTTGACCTTATTTGTCATTGATTCATTTGACTATTTTTTAAGGGGCAATGCCAACATTTGCCAAATTTGTGACCTTTCCCTCAAAGATAAATGTTGGCATTGGGCTTACCAAAAATTGGCATAAATTTTCTGATAAAATTGAGGTCAAGAATCACACTTCGAATTCGAAATTACAAAAGAATATATAATTTATATAAATTTTAGTGCATCTATTTAAAAATTCTAATAATCTATCAATATTTTTATTAAAAAAAAAATTAAATTGGCTGCAATTTTTGCACGCTTTTTTGAATGGTATAATGATGCATTTAAATTTAGAATTTTACAAAGATCACCCGTGAATTATATCAGAAATTAAAAAGGAAGAAATTGCCTGAATTATTTATTTAATTAAATTACGATTAAATTTGCCACATACACTTCCACAAAATTTTTTCCATCAAAAAATATTAATTAAAAATTCTGGTAATTATAATAATGGTGCAGAATTGTTGCAACTAACTCCTAAAAAATTATTTAGTTTTTTAAAATATTTTAAATTTTAGATTAAAAAAAATTCAATTTTTAAAATTATAATGTCGATCAAAATAAATTTGATTCATAAATTATATATCAATCGACGCGCCTTGATCAGCTGAAAGCGATTCTATTACTATTTTTTTATTAAATCTAAAAATAAAAAAGTTATGGTTATTTAAGTTAGAGTAGATATTTAAGTAATGTACTTTTGCAATTTATATTAATCAAACTAATAATTCATCACAATATTCATCAGCAGAATTACGGAATTTTTTTATTAGAAAATGCTTTAACAAAACTGTCATATTTTCCACTATTCAATTCTATATTTTTTCATATCCGAACAATAAAATAAAAAGAAAATATAGAAAATATTTTTATATAATTATAATTAATTGGCAACCCTTTAAACAATCACCCGTAATTTTAATGAAATAAAAATAATATTTTACAGCTTGACAAACACAAAATTAGCAATGTAACTTTACCTCAATAGCAAGAATTTAATTCGAAAAGCTAATCACGCGTATATGCATGCCCTTAAAATTAATTCACCTGGTTTTAAAGAATTAAATTTTTTAAAGATCATCCATGAATTATATTTCATTGAAGTAGAAGGGAACAGAATGATTTATTTGATCAGTTAAATTGAATTAAATTTACCCCATTCATTTGATGCTAATATTCACTCAATTAGTAGCTTCTAAATAAAGAAAAATGAGTTTTATTCACTTTTTCGAATTTAAGTCATTTAAATTTTGATTAATAAAAAATGTCCTAATCATTATTCAATAGAGTTCGAATAACTCTATCCAATGAAACCAAGATTGCATCAAATGGTTTTTCCTTTGTTGAGTTATGTTATTACTACTTGTCAAAATCGCTGTCACTGAAACGACTACTCCCCAGCAGGGGTGGGGCCGGAATTCCGAATTCCGGTGTTTGAGTTCCGTTCCGATACCGGTTCCGAAAAAAATCAAATTCCGAGGTCAATTCCGAATTCGATTTTTTTTGAGTTCCGGCCCCAGCCATGCTCCCCATCAGGGACGGGCGCCATGGCGTTTGGCGTTTTGCGTTTGGCGTTTTTGGCGTTATTTTTAGCCTTTTTTGGCGTTTTGCGTTTGGCGTAAAAATAGGAAAATTAACGCCAAAAAACGCCAAAATTGGATAATTTTTTATGGATGAAAGAGGATAAGGAGAAGGAGATAGAATGGAAAGATAAGAGACTGTGAATGGAAATTTTTCGCTGCGCGACCATTTTTGGGTCAAATTTCTCCTATCGGTACTATTTTTGGGCCAAATTTTCCCCTATCGGGGCCATTTTTGGGCCATATTTTTCCCTGCCACAATCAAAATTTTACGTAGGGTCGCAAAATGGTGGTTGTTCTACCCTACTTGCCGACTATGCTCAGCTTCCAGCCCATTTCCTTACTTAATCCTGGCATTGTGACCTTTAATTCCTCTTTATCCGGCTTAATCCCCATTTATCCGGCTTAATCCCTTGCAAAACTTGGCCTCGGGCTTAGTCCACTGGCCTTCGGCAGGCTTCTCCCTCTGGCCTCCGCACTATTATCTTTTAATTCTTGATGGAAAAATGGAAGAGAAAAGAGAATCGAATAAAGTAAATTATGAAAATTTAAATTTCTGAATAAAATTTATTAAATTTTGAATTTTTGAATAAAATTTATAAAAATTTGAATTTCTGAATAAATTCATTTTTGGCGTTTGGCGTTTTGCGTTTGGCGTTTTTGGCGTTATTTTTAGCCATTTTTTGGCGTTTTGCGGTTGGCGTAAATTTTTTTTTTGAAATTTTGGCGTTTTGCGTTTGGCGTTCAACGACTTAGGCTTTGGCGCCCGTCCCTGCTCCCCATCCCCAGTTAATAGTGAAATATCTGATTATTTACATATCCATTCTACGAATTTAATATATTAAAATCTATTACAATTTTAGACTAAAACATGGATAGAAATTTAAATGATTAGTGATTATGATTAGTGATATGCATTTTTTTTAGATTAAAATTCTGTTTTTAATTTAAATATTATGTCCACTAAAATAAAATTGATTTGTTTGCTTCCATTTTTGGCAATTTTTATCTGTCTTCTTTGCTGTAAAACTGCGGAAGCCTGCCATCCTGATGGTAATAATTTTTTTTACAAAGTACTTTTAATAGTTTAATTTGGTTTAATTTATTAGCAACTATTTCGCTCCAAATTACCTTTTGAAATATCAAAATTTAGCTTATCCTTACGAATTGAGTCCTAAAAAATTTTTTTAATTTTTCAAATACTATTTTTCTGAAAGTTTTCGGAGATGTGAAAAGAACACGAATCGGGACATTTTTGTTCGTCACAACTTGCTATGGTAAATTATTCCGACTTTTACTATGAAAATAGCAAGAGACAATTAAGGCTAATTTTTAAAAAATAAATAAATTTTATATGAGATAATATTAATTTGGCGAAAAAAATACTGAATTTGGCGAAAAAAATATTTAATTTGGCGAAAAGTGAATATATACTTATTTTGGCGAAAACAATAAAAATTATAATCGCTCGTTATAATCAATGCAAACCGGTTTAAAATGAACAAAAATTGGTTTAATAAATTAAAAATTGATGGATAAAATATTTTTGAGGGTGCGTGGGATATATCCGGATATAGGGGATTAAGCTGGATATGGGGGGATTAAACCTGATTAAGCCCCGAAATGGAATGATAATCCGGAAGGCCACAGGAAGGTCGGAGAAAGGTGTCGAAGGCCTTAATAGTGCGCGGGATTAAGCCGGATATAGAGGGATTAAGGTGGATATAGAAGGATTAAGGTGGATATAAGGGGATTAAGCCCTAGAATTGATGGGAAATGGCACGGACGGCTGCTGGAAGGTCAGAGAAGTGCCTGAGAGTGCGCGGGATGTAGCCGGATATAGAGGGATTAAGGTGAATTTAGGTGGATTAAGGGGCACTAAGCCCCGTAATGCATGGGAAATGGCCCGGAAGGAAGGCCACTGGAACGTCGGGGAAGTGTAACAGAGGCCTGTAGACGGCGGCGCGGGATTAAGCCCCGGATATATGAGGATATACGTGGATTAAGGGGGATTTGCCGGATTAAGCTTAGCTAGGGGCTAGGGATTAGGGTTATGGTTAGGGGCGGCATGGGATCTAGGGGCTAGGGGTTTAGGAGTTCGGAGCACGCGGGATATAGCGGGATATAGCAGGATATAGGGAATTTTAAAGCTGAAGTGAGATAGGGCTAGGTCGTCATTTTACTAGGTTCTTTTACCCGGAAAATTTACCACGTCTTTAAGATATCGGGCCAGATCTGCGTCAATTGATCATTCTGTAATATGCTTATATAAAATTATTTTTGAAAATTGGTGTTTGGTTCCCTCTTGGAATTTCTTGGTAAAGGTAATATTTTTGCGAAAATGGAAGATATGATAAAAAGTATGTCAGTTTCGTGTTCTTCACCTTCTAAAATTCCTAGAAAATAATTTTTAAAAATTTTAAAAAAATTTTTCGAGAATATAATTAATAAGGATAACCAAAATTTATTAAATTATTTTCAACAAAAAAGTAAACAAATTGTAGGTGCATTATATGGATCGAAAATGAGGGCAATATTGACGTTCTCCGGCAAAAATTGTGATGCTGTGCCAGTTGCAAGGGCGACAGAGAGTAAATACATGTGCTGTGCGCCAAAATGCTGTATGTTTTTTAAAGAAAATGCTTAACAAATATTTCTTATCAAAAAATGGACATTATTTTGAGAACAAACATTTCCGATTTGCATATATTCGAAACGGAATTTATTTATTTTAATATGGGCCTGCCCAGGATTTTACCAATTTAAAATCCGGCTCGGAATTATGCCCGGACGTATTTTAACTCTCGGATTTACTGATTCTATAAAATTAAAACCTACAAAAATGCAGAAATATTTGATTTTAATTAATAAAATTATTTCAAAATTGGCTCATATTAATTTGCATTGGTTACTTTTATTGTTTAATTCTAATTAATTTCATTTTTATTTTTTTTTTACTTTTCTCGATAGTAATCTGAACCATATCATTTGGTAGGGATTAATACTTAATGGGATTTTTATACGAATTCGATAATCCTATCCGGCCTAGGATTTTCCCATCAAGAAATCTGTTGCGGAATTTTTCATTTTGCCGTTCCCTAATTAATAGATCCAAAAAAATTGGCTGGGCAATTTTAAGTTTTATTCTTTGCCTTGTCACTAGCTTATCCTAAATTATATTCCAAGTCAATAATGACAATTTAATAGCTTCACTTAAAACTGAGCGTGATTGCCGAGCACATGGCCATAGATTTTGCAATCATGCGGCACATCCATACAGAAATGTGAAATGGTTGAACCAACATCCGTCGGTGAAAAAAGGGATATGCAAATGCACAGAATGCTGAAGAAGATGAAAAAGAAGAAAAATTGGATTTGGGCAGAATTGAATTTTAAACCATTGGGAATTATTCTAATGTTTATCTAATTTTTGATAAATATGAATTTTATAAAATTTCAAATTTTTTTCAATTGAAAATTATTGACAAATGAAAATAAAATAATAATTTCTATCAATTTTATAAATTGGAATTTTTCTTCTCACCCAAGTTTACATAAATGGCTTTGAAAATGAATTTGTAAATTTTACAAAAATTTCAATAAATATTTTTTTAGATATAAAATTCAGCAGAAATAGAATCGTTTATCGAAATTTTATAGGCTTTGATGTTTTGAGAATATTCATTTGATAATTTGTAAGACGAGTAAAAATTGGACAAATTTCTAAATAAATTTACCAAATAACTAATGAACCATATTTTTCTGAATTAATTTCAATTTATTATATAGATTCTATATTATTTTTGAAAATAAAAATCTGGAATATTTTACAGGCCTTTTTTAAAAAATTTTATTCTTTTTCATTTTATCGTACATATTGTGAATGGGTGAAATATTTCAAAAAAATTTTTCACATAATTAATTTATCGGAATTTTGTTTCTAATCTAACCAAATTGTCCGGTATTTATTTTTCATATTAACATTTTATTCAACATTAAAATAATCAAAAATAAAAGGATAGACATTATTTATTTAAAAAACCATTAAATTGAAATAAAATTGTTGATTATTGATCATTTTTTCACTCCATTTCATTTCCATATCAATTTTCCTCGCTTCATTCAAAAAGGGGCAAATGGGATGGATCCGCCGTCGGCAACAATGTTTGCACCCCAAATAAAGGAGGCCTTAGGGCTCGCCAAAAACACAATCACATTCACCAATTCTTCACAGCTTGCAAATCGTTTGGCAATGGTGCCCTGGGTTATAACATCTGCCACCTTTTAGTTAAAATGTTTATTTTTTGGGTAATAAGATTTGGAAATTTTAGAAATTGATAAGAAAAATTATTGGAGATGATTTGAATTATTTTAAAAATTTAAATTTTAAAAATTTTTAGGACATTTTTTCAAAACCCATAACCGAGATTCCAAAAACAGCTAAAACAGAAACAGAAAATTAATTTTAATATCGACTTTCAACTATCCTAATATACATATATTCCTATAATAAAAGGACCAAACAAAAATTACCATTTTCATTTGTTCATCCGGCATGCCCTCTTGACGCGAAAAAAATTCACTTTCAATTGGACCAGGACTACAACACAAAAAATTAATTTAAATTAAATTATTTGAATTTTTGACTTGATTGCGTTGACGCGAATTCCGTATTTTTGGCCAAGCACATTTGCCATATCCCGGGTGTAGTGATCCAGTGCTGCTTTGGACATCCCATAGAACATTTCACCCATCATCTATTTAAATATAATTAAATAATTTATTTTTCATCTCACTACATATTTTGTTGATTTTTGTTTCTAATTTCCTTACTCACTCTATTTCCCTTTACATCTAAGAGATTAGGGGTAATATAGTTTAATTCTCCTTTTTTCCAAAAAAAATTTTAATTTTTCAGTTTTTAAGGGTTTTCGATGTAAATGGCCATAACATTTTTTTTAGAATTTTTCCAAACCTGCTTGAAAACCTATTCTTGTTCAGGAAATTTAATTCATTAAAAATAAATTCCATATTTGGATTTCTCATCATAGAAAACCCTTAAAAACAAGTTTTTAGTGAAAAATAAAAAAACATTTTTTTGAAAAAAAAGAAGCGGGAAACTGGACTATTACCGAATATTATTGATTAGAAAAAAAAGACATTTTTAGGGATGGTATAAATATTTTGTGCCTTTCTTAAAAATTTCACAAAGTTTACCGGTTTCATTGACAGAATGCTACTAACATTCACCACATTCCCTTTGGTTTTGGCCAAATATGGGGTGGCCAAAGAAGTCAAATGAACAATACTAAAAATTGAATTTATTTAAATCATTTCAATAATTTAAAAATACCTTCGAAGATTGACTGCAAAAACATAGTCAAAATTAGTCATCGAATTTTCGTCCGCTTCCCCAGGCTTTTTGAGAATTCCAGCATTGTTCACCTATAAAATTAATTTTTGTTTTAAAATTATTTTTTAAATTTACCAAAATATCAATTTTGCCAAATGCTGCCACCGTTTTTTCGATTAATTCCTTTGTCGTTTTCTCCTCTTGAATGGGACCAAGGACAGAGACAATTTGATTCTCTTTGATGCCCGCTTTAAGCAATAATTCCTTTGTTTCCTAGCAATTTAATAAAATTAATTTTAATTTAATCAGACAATTAATTACATTCAATTTTTCAGCATTTTGTCCATGAATCGTGACGGATGCCCCTTGTTTGGCAAAGGCCAATGCCGCTGCACGACCAATTCCACGACTTGAACCTGTGAAATTATAATGTTTACCATTATTAATTTAAATGGTTACTTTTTATACCACTAAAAATATTTTTTACTACGAAAAATATTTTTTTTACCACCAAAAATATTATTTAGCACCAAAACAATTTTTGATTTCTATAAAATCAGAAACCGGCTTTAGAACCTATAAACCTTATACTTATACTAATTTGTAGATCTCATCGAGATACATCGAATGGTATATAAAATGTAAAATTTTGGCCCAAAATTAAAGAGTTTAAAATTAAAAACTGGAAAAATTTTTTAAACTGTTTAATTCTTTAATTTGGGTTAAAATTTGATATTTTATGTATCAAAAGATTCACCTCGATGAGATCTACAAATTAGTATAAGGTTTATAAGATCTATAACAGGTTTCCGATTTAATAGAAGTCAAAAAATTTTTTTGGTGGCAAAAAAAACTTTTAGTGGTAAAAAACATTTTTGGTGGTAAAAAAAATATTTTCCTTTTTTAAATGTGAATTTAAAATAAATTTACCAGTAATAATCACGACCTTATCCTTGAATTCCATTTGTTGATTTAAGATTTATTTATTTTATAAGGATTGAATGATTGAATTTAGTTTTATAGTTGGATTTTCAATTGGAATATTTTTACTTCACTTTTATTCACTTTTATATGAAATGGAATGGAACCAATAAAAATAGTTTGTGCTTATTTTCTCCCCAAATTGTGTCCTCCTCATTCTCGGGTTCCCATTCCCAATCTCAAAATAAACAGAATTGATTTTTCCCCGTAAAATTTGTGCACTTTTCCAAAGAAAGATTGATGGAATATATATTTCATCCTTTTTCTATTTTATAATAATTAATAATAAAATAATTCATAAAAAATTAGAGAACTACAAAATCCCACTAAATAAATTTAATGGGAAATTTTTAAATGGTAGAAAAAATTAGAGTAAATATAATTGGAAACTCTGACTTAAATGTGAATAGATTTGATATTTGATAATGTTTATTTCATTAGCACAAATTTTAAGATCTTAAAATTTATTATAACTTTCATTGAGCATTTTATGCTCGATTATTTTGATATCAAAATGACTGATAAAAACATAATTGGCCGCAGAGCCAAAAAACAAAAAAAATGCTCGATATTGGTCTATTTTGACGTTTCTTGTCTCAAAAACTTATACTATATTTTTTCTAAGGATAAATTTATGAATATTATTTGATATTTGTAACCATAAAAAATACATTTATCATTTATTCAACATTCTTCTTTTATCCTTCCTATTTTCCTGGTTTCTACTTTCTATTCCCACTATATTTTTTAATTTGGGACTTATTTTCATATTGTGATTTGTGACTTTGAATGAAGGGTGAAAACTGAAAATATGCTGCTTGGCTAGTTTACTAAGTAAATATGTCTAGTCTGAAGAACCAGCAGAGGAAGAAGATAATTGTTGATGGGAAAAGGAATGAATGCCTCTCTCTGCTGTTATAATTGGGAGGAATAAGTCACAATTCCAGTTTCAAGACCAAATTATAAGTCACATTCGTATAAACTCAATGTTTTTTTTTTGTCAAAACTTTTGAATATTTTGGCCAAATTTAATGATCAATATCTCATTTTAAAGAGCAGAAAATGACAAATCAAATGATATATTTGTTTGCAAATTGGAAAAAATTAATTTTTCCTATTAAATTTTAATTTTTTGTTTATAATTTTTTAAATGAATATCAATTTAGCCAATCAATATAGCATTTAATATACATGCGTATATTCCAATTTTAGAATAGTTTATTTTGTTAGTGGCAGTGACACTCCATCTTCATAGATCAACAAAGAAAATCAAATTTTAAGAGCATATTAAATCAGCGATTTATTTAAAAAACCATTATATTAAAAATTAATTGAAATTAAATCGTTGATTAATGATTATTGATCATTTTTTCAATCCATTCCATTTCCATATCAATTTTCCTCCTCATTCAAAAAGGGGCAAATGGGATTGATCCGCCGTCGGCAACAATGTTTGCACCCCAAATAAAAGAAGCTTTTGGGCTCGCCAAAAACAAAATGACATTCACCACTTCTTCACAACTTGCAAATCGTTTGGCAATGATGCGCTGGGTTAACGATTCAGCCACCTTGTATAAATTATAAAATTATAGACAAAAATTGGAAAATCTTGATATTCAATTGTAATTTTATATTTCATTCCATTTTTGATAATGATAATATAATTAAATATGTTGCGGTAAATATTGGAAATTGGTAAATTGTAGAAATTATCAGATAAATCGACCGTGCTGAATCGATTTAATTTTTGATAGTAAATGTGTTTTCGATTGTAAATGTGTTTTCGTTTGAAAATGTATTTTCGTAAATGTGTTTTCGATTGTAAATGTGTTTTCGATTGTACATAAATGTGTTTTCGTTTGAAAATGTGTTTTCGATTGTAAATGTATTCGAGTGTAAATGTGTTTTCGATAAATGTGTTTTCGATTGTAAATGTGTTTTCGATTGTAAATGTGTTTTCGGTTGTAAATGTGTTTTCGTTCGAAAATGTGTTTTCTAAATGTGTTTTCATTGTAAATGTGTTTTCGATTGTAAATGTGTTTTCGATTGTAAATATGTTTTGATTAAATGTGTTTTCGATTGTAAATGTGTTTTTGATTGTAATTGTGTTTTCGATTGTAAATGTGTTCGATTGTAAATGTGTTTTCGATTGTAAATGTCTTAATTTCAAATTTACTGGATTGCTTTGAAATCGTTCCAAAATTTACTGACTGAGCTATGTAATTTCAATTTCAGTCATTTTAACGTTTGGACAAAAGTTAATAAACCAGAATCAGTTTAGGTTTAAACAAAGGATCCACTTTTTAAATATGCTCAAAACGGTCTAAAATTGAATTTCTTAGACTAACTCAACTATAAAATTCGAAATGAACTCATTTTAAGGTCTCTTAGTTAATTTCTCTTTGTTGCATAGATCAAAAATTACAAACAATTTTTTAAATTCCTGAATTTACCAATTTCTAATATTTTATTTAATATTATTCCTATAAAAGTTAATTATAATAATAATAATAATTAACAAAAAATTACCGATTTCAATATTTCCTTAGGAATGTTCTCCTGACGCGTAAAGAATTCACTCTGAATTGGTCCAGGACTGCAAAAAAAAATATTTTTTAATATTATTATATTTGAAATTTTGACTTTATAGCGTTGACGCGAATTCCATGTTTTTGGCCAAGTACATTTGCCATATCCCGGGTGTAATGATCCAATGCTGCCTTGGACATCCCATAAAACATTGGACCCATTGTCTAATAAATTTAATAATAAAATAAAATAATTTTTATTCTTTTAGTCACAAAATTTATTGGTAAAATAATAATTAATAAAATTATTAGTAAAATAATAATTAATAAAATAAAATAATTATTCTTATTTTAAATAAATGTCCCCATGTTATTATTACCGGAGCCATTGAGAGAATAGTGCTCACATTCACCACATTCCCTTTGGTTTGGGCCAAATAAGGGGTGGCCAAAGTAGTCAATTGGACAATACTAAAAATTGAATTTAAAAAGGCATTCCAAAAAAAAAATTTCTGTTCACCTTCGAAGATTGACTGAAAAAACATAGTCAAAATTAGCCAACGAATGTTCGTCGTTTTCCCCAGGTTTTTGAAGAATTCCAGCATTATTCACCTTTAAAAATTAAAATGAATCTTTTAAAAAATTATTCTATTTACCAAAATATCAATTTTGCCAAAGGCTGCCACTGTTTTCTCGATTAATTCCTTTGCTGTCTTCTCCTCTTGAATGGGACCAAGGACAGAGACAATTTGTTTATCCTTGATTCCAGCTTTTTGCAATAATTCTTTCGTCTCCTAAAAATTTATTAAAATTAGGGCTTGGTTTTAGTTTTTTAACTATTTGCTATGAAGAATTAATTATTATTATAAAGTTAGTCTTAAGTTCTATAGTCTTAAGTTCTAACAAACATAAAATAAAATTTTAACCAGGAAAGAATTTTTGTCACTATTTTAGGTTTTTATTTTTATATCGCTATTATTTGTAATTTGCTTTTTTTAAAACTAAAATCCAGCCCTATTATTAATGCTAGGTAATTTCAATTTAATCCCGCAATTAATTACCTTCAATTTTTCAGCGTTCTGTCCATGAATGGTCACGGATGCCCCTTGTTTGGCAAAAGCCAATGCCGCTGCACGACCAATTCCACGACTTGAACCTGTGAAATTTTAAGTTTTTACAATTATTAAATTAACCACAAATATTAATTTTACAAACTTGGAAATCACGGTTTCTAGATTTCGCACAGTCTCGAGAATAGGCTCATTCGACTCTTCATGGTTAGTCTTTGAATTTCAATTTCTGATGGGTATTAATATTAATGCTTGGGCAAAGTTAGCAAACTAAAACTAAGGTTTAAAATGGTTCAGCTTTTAAGAACCAGTTCAAACCGGTTTGAAATTGAAATTCATAGACTAAATCGGACATGCCGAACTAAGTCGATTGAACCTATTCTCGGGTCTTTGCGAAGTCTAGAAATCGAAATTTCCAAAATTTCCCAGCTAATAGTTTTGAGAATTCGGGGATTTACTAATTCTAATTTTTTTTTTCTATAAAATATGAATGGAAGTGGGAAGATATATATGTCCTTTGGCAAAAGAGGAAAATGAAAAATTTTTCTTTAAATAATTTTGAAAATAATTTTTTTTTAAATGTGAATTTAAAATAAATTAATAATTTACCAGTAATAATGACGGATTTATCCTTGAATTCCATTTGTAGATTTATTTATTTATATAATGAATATTTTGAATTTAGTTGGATTTTCAATTGGAGAATTCTTACTTCACTTTTATTCTCTTTTATATTGTGAATGGAAACAAGAAATATAGAGTTTGTGCTCATTTCACCACAATGTGTCCATCATGCTACAATTTCCCGTTCCCGATTTTCCAATCTCAAAATAATAAACAGAAGTAATTTTCCCTATAAAATTTTTGCACTTTTATAATGATGAAAAATTAAATCTATTTGATATTCATAAAATTTGGGAATTTATAAATCCCATCAATAAATTTAATAAGAAATTTTTAAATGGCAGAGAAAATTGACGTAAATATAATTGGAAATTATGATTTTTATATGAATTAATGATGTTTAAGTATGTCCTAGGCACAAAATTGGAAAACTATTGGATTAAGTACTTTTCTGTTCGAATATTTTGATATTAAAATGATTGATTAAAATATAATTTGCCACAGAATTCAAGGCTCAAAATAAAGAAAAGCGCCAAATTTTGACTATTTTGCTTCTTTTTTGGTCTAATAACTTTTCCACTTTCAATAAAATACACTCTAATTCTTTTGCCGATCACAATTATTGTACAAAATAAATTTATTCTCCTATCATCACTTCACACTTTTTCCTGATTCACACTATTTTTTTTTTTTTGATTTGGGACTTTTTTTGTGTTGTGACTTATATTTGAATCAAGTGAGATCTGTGTCTAGCTGGGTTAGTATTAGTAATTAAATGTGTCTAGCCTTGATCCACATCCAGATTAAGAACATAATTGATGGGAAGGGAAAAATTTTGCTTTAATTGAGAAGAATAATAATAATAATGTAAGATCAAATCATAAGTCACAAACACAATTCCTCCAGGTTATTTGGTTATTATCATAAGTCATAACTTTTGAATATTTTGTCCAATCTTAATGACCAATATTTCATTTTAAAGAGCGAAAATGGCTAATCAAAATGATATTTTGGGCACAAATTGAAAATGATTTAAAATTATGATTTTAATTAACTTTTATAAATAAATTTTGAACTTTTTTATTTATAATTTTGTGTAATAATTTCAATTTTAGTCAATCAATATATCATTTGATTCGCCATTTTCTGCTCTTTAAAATGATATATAGATCATTTGAATTGAGCACAGAATAAAACAGAAAAGTTTGACCTAAATTCTCTAAGATTAGATTAATTGACTCACTCAGACTATTGTGTTTGTAGTTTATATTTATTGTGCTTCTTAAACTTTAAATTTTCTTGGGATTTATAAAAGGAACTGATCGCACATAAAAGTCTTTCTTCATTAAGCATCAAATACCATTAATTTAATTATCCTCACAATTCACAAATAGAAAAGTACCTACATAAAATTTTCGAATATTTTTCCAAAAGTATTTTTAAATTATTTTATTTAGCATATAAGTGTAAATTTTTCAGAATTAAAGTCCTAAAATACGACTCTATAAATCTTCCAAATTAAAAAGTCATTAATTTTTCCCAAGAGTACTTTTAAACTAAAAAGTTATTTTATTAATTTAGTAGATCAATATTCTATTTTTAAATATTTTTTATATTTTCCAGAATCTAAAATTCAAATTTTAGTACAAAGAACTCCCTTCTATCGACCCTCTTACTAAATTCTCATAATGCCTCTTCACCGAATCTACCACACCAAGAATGCATTCACCGTGGAGGAGAAGCAAGAATTGGCCAAACGTATCACCGCACTGTACACCAGTTTTGGTCTGCCCGCCTTCTATGTTCATGTGTTCTTCATCCAACTGGACAATGAATCATTCTTGATTGGTGGAGAGCAAAACCCAAACTTCGTTCGTCTCACGGTCCAACATCTTGCCCGTATAATGGCCAAACCGCATGAAGTGAATGCCTACTTCGAAGGATACGAGGCAGTGTTGGCACCATTCATCAAGGACAAAGGCTTCGATTGGGAGGTAAAAAAGATTTTAAGATGATTTTAAAATCATTTTTTCCTCTATAAGGTTTACGCTTTTTTGCACAAAAAGAAAATTTCGCTTACTTTAAATCTTTTAGTTATTTCAGATCAATTAGTCAATACAATTTAGCTATTAATGGACAAATTTAAAATGGATTTACATTTAAAGCCTGAAAAATATTTGGACATCTCATGGCAATAAATACAAAACATAAGAAATTTAAAGTGATTTGTTGAGTTTTAGGCCAAAATTTGGCCAATATTTTATCAATTCAAAAGTTTAATAGGCTAATAAATAGTTAACAATTAGGACTATTAAATTCATTTTCAATTATTTGAATTTATTTATTAGCTGTTGAATTATAGTTATGGTTCAGTAAAATTTCCAATGGAACGGAAATAATTTTTTAGCGATATTATTTAAATCAATTAAATATATATTTTATTATATTTTACTTCTTCTATTTATAGATAAGTGTCGAAGAGATTGATCGCGATTTATGGCGTGAAAATGGCATGGTGCCACCTTTGCAGCATACTAAAGCCGAGCAACTCTGGGTGAAGTTGAACAAGGCAGTGCCCTACGATGAGAAGGACAATGTTCCGGCATAATGAGAAGAGGAAAGAAACGGACGATGAAGATGGATCATAAATCATAATCAAAACTCAACGATATTTTGATAAAACATAATTTTTTTGCAGTTTCACTATATAAAATAAAACCTAAATTTTGAATATTAGCATTTTTTTTTTTCATTATATTATTCTTAAATACAAATGTTTTTTGGTAATGAGAGTGGACAAAAACATTAAATATTTAACCATAACATACTTTAATTTTTTGGAAAAATAAAGTAACTTTCGCCCATATAAAATTAATCATTAAGCATAAAAAAAAATTAAATCTTTCCCTTAAAATATATTAATAAAAATTGTGAAAAGCAAATAGAAAATATGAATGAATATAAAACTGAAATACAAAATGACCCTCTATGGAATCCATTTTTTTAAATTTATTTAAAATAAACATTTAATAAATATGCCTTTAAAAATTCTTTTTCATGTCTCAAAAGTTCAAATATGGGATTTATTGGATCCAAAAGTATTTTTTTTCTTAAAAATGCCTTGCAAATAGGGAAGGGGAGTGAAACACATTTTTAGCAGAATAGTGGGTGGGAAGACAACATAAAATGAATGAAATTTTTTGATCTCATGTAATAAAACAATAGTAAAATTGATCAGTCTATATCAGTCTATGTATTTATATTTACCTTTTCATGTTATATAGTAGATTGACGGTAGAGTCATTGTCATTGCTTTTACTTTCTATTAATCATTGTTGAGATTGAGAGTTCGATTCTATATGAATGAAAACTTATATCTCGAAACTGGTTGGGTGTTTCGGGATGCCTGATTTATTTTAGATGCGCCATGGAATAGCGCGACTTTAAAAAAAAAAGATCTCGAAAATCGGTTGGCTAGAACTTCTTAAACTTGAAAAAATTAACGAATTTCAAATTTTTTATATATACCGTAAATCCTCTATTAGTGACCCTCCCTCTATTTGAAACCCCCCCCCCCCCCTCTATTTGTAACCACACCCCCCCCCCCCCCCTAGAGGGTCTCTGAAAATTAGTAACCCCCCCCCCCCCTCTATTTGTAACCACACCCCCCCCCCCCTAGAGGGTCTCTGAAAATTAGTAACCCCCCCCCCCCCTCTATTTGTAACCACCCCCCCCTAGAGGGTCTCTGAAAATTAGTAACCCCCCCCTCTATTTGTAACCCCCCACCCCCAAAAAAAAATTTTTTTTAATTTTATAAAATTATATTACCTACAATTCACTAATTTTTTTTTATCGATTTTCTCACGTTATTTCAATTAAGATTTAGAATCTAATTATTTAAAAAATGGAAGAAAAATAATGCGTTTGCATCACTTCTGTTCAAATTGCAATTTTAAAAATTTTTTCCTATTTTTATTTTATGAATTTATAAACATGTTTTGAATAAAAAAATGTTTTTAGTCGAAAAAACATGTTGTAAATTCCAAAAACATGTTAAAAAAAAATGGCAATCCTAAAGAATCTGGGACACAAAATAAAAATTTTTTAAAAACACTTTTTCTAGGGCAAAAATTGACGCTGAGTTCAAATCTGACATCCATTTTGTCATATCTTACCATCTTGGTAAGATATTGCCGACTTTTACCAAGAAAATGTCAAGAGGGGACCAAGGCCAATTTTCAAAATATTTTTAATATAGGCATATTATAGCTCAATCGACGCGGCTCATCGAGCTGAATTTAATGGTACCATTTTTATTATGTAATAATGACATATAGGCAAGTTATGACCAAAAGAAAAATTTATCATGGTAAGGTATTTAGGCCTCTAACTTGAGCCAATCGCAATATTATGAAATAAAAGTAGTACCATTAAATTCAGCTCGATGAGCCGCGTCGATTGAGCTATAATATGCCTATATTAAAAATATTTTGAAAATTGGCCTTGGTCCCCTCTTGACATTTTCTTGGTAAAAGTCGGCAATATCTTACCAAGATGGTAAGATATGACAAAATGGATGTCAGATTCGTGTTCTACGCCCCCGAAAACCCCCAGAACCAATTTTTTAAAAATCAAAAAAAAATTTTTTGTGTCCCAGATTCTTTAGGATTGCCAAAAAAATGTTTTGAATCGAAAAAACATGCTCCAATATATAAAATTGTAAAAAAATTTAGTAAAAACATGTTTTGGATTGAAAAAAAATGTTACGATTTTTGCAAATTTTATTGAATAAATTTTATTTTTCATCCATTTTTTCTTTCAGAAAATTAGTGACCCTCCCTCTATTTGAAACCCCCCCCCCCTCTATTTGTAAACCCCCCTAGAGGGTCTCTGAAAATTAGTAACCCCGGGGTCACTAATAGAGGATTTAACGTATATATAATTTTTTAAATTTTTATTCATTGTCCATTAATCAATTCTAATAAGACTATTGACCTAAGGGAAGAGTAAAGCACGTAAAAGACAAATTCTAGGTGTCTTCTCTTCTAAAATTCGTAAGAAGAGCGATCATTTGTCTCTGTCTAGTTCTTATTATGTTTAAATTTAAAATATGCCCATTTGCCATTTATTTACACTCAACTTCATCGCCTTTCCCTTTTTGTTGTTTGTGACTTTTCTTTGTGTCCAAAAAAAAATTTGCTGATTAGACTGGCTCAATTCCGATATGATCAAAATAAGTCACAAATTATTTAAGAACTCAATGTTTTTGGGCCATAACTTTTTTTATATTTTACTTATCCATCCAAATCATCAATATGCCATTTGAAAGACCAGAAAATGTCGAATTAATGATTATAGATTTATTATTAAAATTTTAAAGTATTATTAAAAAAAAATTAATAATTATATTTTCTAATTAAATATTGATCCTTTTATCTATAATTTTTACTCCAATAAAAATTTAATATATTATTTTCTGATTTTAATATTGGTTGAATTAAAATTGACGAAAATATAAAAAAGTTATGACCCAAAAATAATTCCGCCAACTTATCTATTATACGAGTTGTGATTTATGACTTGACTTATTTGGCTTGAATTCATTGTGATTAATAAACTACAAATTATCGGCGGGACTCGGGGTGTTATTTATAAAAGAAATATATCGGAAACACAATGTTAGTAAACTGACATTCATTATTTTCTCACAAATAAAAAATTCTCTTCCATAAAGTTTTATATATTTTTACCAATAATAATAAATATTATTGCCTTTTAAATTTATTCTGATTTCATCCCAAAATAAAATGTTGCCAAAAAATAGTTCATAAATATTTTTTTTTTAAATTTTCCTTTTCAAAAAATTTTTAGTTTATTTAAAAAAAAGTATTTAGCCAGTTTCATGGATTCATATTCGAAACTTTAATCGACCAAAAATAATTAATTTAAATATTAGATTTGGTTTACTTTTTCCGGTTTTAAAATGAAATTGAAATTTTCAAATTTAAGATTCTGAGTGAGAAATTTTCTTTAGTAATTAAAATGCACATGAATATTATCATCCATTTTGTCCTATGCAATTTATGAATTTTTGATAAACCAAATGCCAATATTTAGCGTTGGGGATTACGAATTTACGAAATTTGGCTTCCATTTTATCCAATAAAATTTAAGAAAATGCCAATTTTGGTAGGCCCAATTCCAACATTTAGCATTGGGGATAGACCACAAATTTGGCATTTGGCATTGCTCCCCTTTTAACAAAATGGTCAAAATATGCATTACAAATTAAGATCAAATTCTTTTTTATGCCCCAGAAATACAAATTTTATTCATTTCCAAAATTTTAGAAAAAATAAAAACAAATCCCATAACATTTTCGCCCAAATCTAAAAATGCCTGACCATCAAATATATCATACCAAGGGTGCATTCACCGCTGAGGAGAAACAAGAAATGGCTAAGCGGATTACAAAAAATTACGTCGACGATGGACTGCCCGCATTCTACGTGAATGTGCGTTTCATCGAAGTGGACGATGACTCATTTCTGATTGGGGGAAAGTTCAACAAAAAGTTCATTCGTTTGGAACTCACTCATGGTGCTCGTGTGATGGAGAAACCCCGTGAAGTGGACTATTTTTTCAACAGATACGAGGCAGCGTTGGCACCGTTTATCAAGGACAAAGGCTACGATTGGGAGGTAAAAAAAAATTTTCAAAATTTGATTCCATTTTTTAATGAGAAATATTCAAAATGTGGAAAAAAACATTGAAAATGGATAAAGAGGATTATTGAAATTGACGAAATTTAAAGGTTTAATGGTTTGTCCTATACCCAATCGAGGGATCTCTTCGAGGCGCATCATTTAATAATTAATGATTCTGCTTAGATTCAAGCTATTTTAGCTTAATTTTGAACCAAAATCATGAGCTAGTTTAAACGGTTTAAAACCTTTACCCAGGTATATGGATCTAGGACAAACCATGAAACCGCTACAATTTTTCGCCATTTTTACTACTTTTTTGCCAAATTTCAATATCATCCATTTTTTAATTCTCTCTACAAGCTCAGTCCTTAAAATCACTGTACCAAATTAATAAACATCAAAAATCTCTTTACATATTTGAAAATATTTCTCTGTAAATATTTTTAGATAGTGCTTATGGATTTTTTTCTAATTTTTCGGGTTTAGTTATTTTGATTTTATAAGGATTTTGGTTTTAAAATCTTGACTATATTTCATCTCGTCAGAAGAATTTTTTTCGAATCAAATCATTAAACCCATTGAGAGCATTCAAGAATTTTGTCGAGCAATTTTTTGGTATTTTTGGCCATTTGGCAAAATATTTCTGTCCTTTTAAAAATGGCAAATACAATTAAATTTTCGCAACACCTTTGGGATTTAAAAATGGGTACTTGTCGGGGTTATCTGTACTCATATTAGAATTTTTTTTTGTGATTCTTATTTACTCATATTTGATTGTAAAACAATGAAAAAATGATTTTAGATAATTTTAAGGGTAAAAAAAAGTTGATGTGAGTGCAAATAACCGATAGGTATATAAAAATGCACTGCAGAGGTTATTTAAATTGGTCCAATAATTGCTGAAAAGCGATTCGCCCCAAATTTCTAATAAGAGATGGTAAAATCACAATGGATTTATATTGTAAAATTCAGATCAGCATTCAAGAAGTTGACCGTGATTTGTGGCGCGTAAATGGCATGGTGCCACCTTTTCCGCATACTAAAGCCGAACAACTTTGGAAGAAAATGAACAAGGGAGTGCCCTACGATGAGAAGGATAATGTGCCAGCCTAAAGGAGCGAAAGAATTAACAAAAGGGGAGTGCCGAAATAAGAAGAGGGAGATGATCGAAAATTAATAAATAATTGGAATAAAAGATGTTCAATTTCAATAATTTTTAGATAAATTTTAAAATGTCAAAATTTATTATTTCCATCAGCTCTCTGCTTTTTAAAGAAAATTTCATACACTTTTGAACAATTCCAATTTAATATTAAAAACTCATAATGTTAAAAAATGAGATATATTTAAACGAGAATAAATAATTTTAAAATGTAAATTGGATAAATGGATAAGCTAGGCATAGCTAAAAGTGTTGGAATTATAAAGATTATTAGAGTTACTTTAGATATTTATAAAAGAGGTTTGATATGGCCTATAGCAATAACAACTTTTATGGCCTATAAAAACTGATTTTATGACACAAAATTTTGGCATGGAGATTTTAAAGAAATTGTAATGGCCATCCTTTATGGCCATAAAAATGGATTTTCTAGAATAATTGCCAATTTAAAATTAAATTAACAGATAATTTATTAAATATCTAAACTAAAATATAATCCAATTACAATTGTCGTCTTTAAATAATTAAGCAAAAATTCCAGCCCTTTAATTTTTCCCTTTGTTCATGTCATTGGCAATAGTCCATCAAGAAAATATCTCCTTATTATTTAATAATTTAACAAAAATATTGTTCGATTTTGTAAATAAAAATATTTTCGCCATTTACGCTTGAATGAAAATGTTTTTAAAAAAAATTTTCCCCAAAAAATCGCATTGCCGATGATCGTGCCCATACAATAAAAATTCCCTCGAATTGCCCATTTCCATCACCAAAATTTCCCCCTCTTTGTCCTTTCTCAAATTTTTCTTTTTGCCATTCGAATCAAACCTTTATCGCTGCCCAATAATATTTTCCTTATTAGAAGGAATTGGAATTGGAAAAAAAGAAGGCCTCGGCAAGCCAAATGGGCCGCGCAATAATTTTGACTGAGAACTCGCCACCTTTGTGGGAATGTGATGAAAATGGGGATTTGGAGAAGGCAAGTTGAGTGAAGGAAGGAAAAATAATTTTGAAAATATTTTTTATTGGATATTTGGAATAAGAAAAATTGTGGAATTTAATTTGTCATAAATTAGTTTAGGGAAAAATGCATAAAATAGCCTACCTGATTTTACCGCATTTTATCGACTCAAAAATGGCCATTTTTGAGATGAAAATTTTAACTTGAGAAATTTCCTTGACAAATTAATTTATTCCCTTTTTTGGAAAAATTTATTTATTAATACAAGAAATTTTATTATTTAATGTACGCCAAAAATTGCACTTTTAAATCATTTCAATTTTATAGTATAAGGATAATTTTGTCAGCTAAACTTGAATTTGACTTTATTGAAATACTGTGTGTGGAATTTAATTTGTCATAAATTAAAGCAAAAAAAAAATCATAAAAAAGCATATCAGATTTGACCATATTTTATTGACTCAAAAATGGCCATTTTAGGCTTGAAAATTTTTAACTAACAAATTTTCTTGACAAATTAATTTATTCCTTTTTTATGGTGGAAAAATTTATTTATTAATACAAGTTACATATTTAATGTAAGCAAAAATTACACTTTCATTGTTCATAGAATAATTTTGTCAGCTAAGTGTAATTTGACTTTATTGCCAATGGCATATTTGGTCATTTTTGTAAATGGCATTGCCATGTCAACATTTGCCAAATGTGTGACTTATCTCCAATTGTAAATGTAGGCATCAGACTTAGTAAAAATTTGCATAAATTGCACACAAAATGGTGGTCAAATACAACAAAGACATTAGGAAAAAACCCAAATCTTTGATTGAGAAAATCTTAAAATTTTTTGATAATAAGAAATGATTGAAAATTAAATTTTAAAAAAATAATCTTAAAATTCTCATTTTTCAGGAGCAAATCATTGAAATTGTACGTTGTGCCCAAAAGGAATTTCAAGGGCCGCATGGAGTCGACATTTGCAGTAAAAATTTAAAGATTTATTGAGAATAATTTTTTTAAAAAAATGACTTAATATTTTTTTCTAAATTTGATAATTAAATTTAGTAAATTAATAATAATAATTTTTATAAAAATATAATAAAAAAATAAAAATTAAGAGTTTTTTAAAAATTTAAGTATTTTAATTGAAATAAAAATTAGAAAAATGCAAAAAATATTTTTAAATTTCAAATTCATAAAAATTTTAAAGTATCGATTAAAATAAATAATAAAAATAGTAAAATAATTCTAAAATAATTTTATAAATTTGTAAAAAGAATTAAATGAAAAATATTTTTACAAAAAAGCAAAATTAATTTAAGAATTAAATAAAATAACATTTTCCCGCAGAAGTCGAATGTTGTGGGCTATTCATGTCGATCCCCCTGAAGAGACATATTGTTCCCGCCAATGTGTGGCAATGATGAAAAATGTGTCGACCAATCGGCGAGAATTGCTACACCGTCTTGGGCCATGCCGCCGTCTTGGGGAGATTCAATTTCGCGTAAGCAAAATTCTGGGTAATAATTGAATTTAGTGAAAAATAATAGTCAAATAAATTGGGAAAGTTATCCTTTTATGGTAAAATTTGCATTTTTGACAATCCAAAAACCATAATATTCCACAAATTTGAATTTTAATCAAAATTCAAAATAATCAATAATACAGTACAAATTTGGCTTCAGTTAGAGATGGAATATAAATTTAATGGAAGTAAATAATAATATTTATTTAAAAAAATGTATCGAAAAATCGATATTTTTTTAGGGTTTAAAATATTAGCCATTCAGACTTCATTTTAACTAGAGTAGTCAAGCACAAGCAGTCCAAACCTCCAAATCCAAAGTCAATTTTAAAAAAAGTATCTGTTTTAAAATCCTGTTTTGTTTTGTTTTTAAATTTCTATTTTCTCTTTCGGTTTTTAATTTCATCGATTTTTCACCGATACTTTTGCTATTTATTACAATAAAGGGTATTAGATTGAGTTTGCAAGCAAAAATTCACAGAAAATTGAGGTTCATTCAAGTAAAAGTCGATGGAGATTTCGGCCGAATCTTTCCAAAATTTTTGGACAAGAATCTCGAAATTTTTCTCTGAGAACTGATCATTTCAATTCGATTTACACCTCGACTTAAGCTAATCATAAATTCAATCCCAAGTGCCACATTCCATTTTGTTTTTATGCCAGAAATATATGACCCTAAATTTAATTTTGTCAAATAATTTAATTATCTCAAAATAAATTGAAGATAAAATTCAATTTAAAAAATAGAAAAATATTTTATTATTTTTTTATCAGGCCTTCCAACATTGCATTCGCGTCAAGGACATTGCTGACAAATTGGAGGAGCAAAACGAATGCAGTGAAAGCATCAACATGGTTTTTGATAATTGAATCAATTTTTTTGTCTAATTTTATTTTTTTGCATTTTACTCATTTTATGCCACAATTTTATTTAAAAATATTTTGCATATAATTTTCCCATTCAATTATATTTGTGCTTTAATTATATTTCTTGAGCATTTTATGGCAAAACAATTCTTGATTATTTCCCTCTATTCCTTTGGCTTTAATTATTTATTTTCTTCATTTTTAGTAACTTTAAATTTAAATGTTAAATTAATAAATAAATAAATCATAAAAAAATATAACAGAATTTCATGGCAATTTTTATAAAATCTGCTAATTCATTTTATTTAATTGACGAAAATAATGAATGTTTGAAAACCGAATTGCTTAGTCAACTTCAGCTTGGAATCATGTTCGAAAATATGGAAGTGTTTACACTAGAGCCACAATGCATCCGTGCTCCGTGTCCGTGGAATTTTACAAACATTTTCCGGAAACATTTTCCGGAAAGAATTTTACAAAAATTTTCCGGAAACATTTTCCGGAATGAATTTTAAACATTTTTCGGAAAGAATCTTACAAAAATTTTCCGGAAACATTTTCCTGAAAGAATCTTACAAAAATTTTTCGGAAAACATATTCCGGAATGAATTTTACAAACATTTTCCGGAAAGAATTTTACAAAAATTTTCCGGAAACATTTTCCGGAAAGAATTTTACAAAAATTTTCCGGAAACATTTTCCGGAAAGAATCTTACAAAAATATTCCGGAAACATTTTCCGGAAAGAATTTTACAAAAATTTTCCGGAATCATTTTCCGGAATGAATTTTACAATTACAAAAAGTTTCCGGAAACATTTTCCGGAAAGAATTTTACAATTACAAAAATTTTCCGGAAACATTTTCCGGAAAGAATCTTACAAAAATATTCCGGAAACATTTTCCGGAAAGAATTTTACAAAAATTTTCCGGAAACATTTTCCGGAAAGAATTTTACAAAAATTTTCCGAAAACATTTTCCGGAAAGAATCTTACAAAAATTTTCCGGAAACATTTTCCGGAAAGAATCTTACAAAAATTTTCCGGAAACATTTTCCGGAATGAATTTTACAAACAGTTTCCGGAAAGAATTTACAAACATTTTCCGGAAACATTTTCCGGAATGAATTTTACAAATATTTTCCGGAAACAAATAAATACTTTCATAAAGTAAATTTCCTTTATGTTTTTTTATTTAATTTTTCCATAATTTTTCCATTTTAATATAATAAATGATATAAAAATTATCATAGTGCAAATTTCCCTTCATCGTGAGTGACTTGTGAGCCAGAAAGCAAAAATATAAAAGCAATAAATCGATGTCACTCTATCTCTCTCCCCTTGTAGCTTTCATTGTTTGGCCTCGCGCCAATGAATATTGATCACATTGATCCCCCATACAATTTTCTTGATCATCCGTGAATTTTATTTTCATTCCAATGCCAAAGGAGATCACATTGATTCCCCATGCAATTTTCTTGATCATCCGTGAATTTTATTTTCATTCCAATGCCAAAGGAGATCACATTGATTCCCCATGCAATTTTCTTGATCATCCGTGAATTTTATTTTCATTCCAATGCCAAAGGAGATCACATTGATCCCCCATACAATTTTCTTGATCATCCGTGAATTTTATTTTCATTCCAATGCCAAAGGAGATCACATTGATCCCCCATGCAATTTTCTTGATCATCCGTGAATTTTATTTTCATTCCAATGCCAAAGGAAAAGCCAAAAGAGGCATTCATTTTAAACGGAGCCATTATTTACACTAAAATTTATTCCCTTTTTTTGTAAAATTTCTTTTATTCGATTTTGGCCCGGTTCAAAAAAAAATGTTTGGCTTAATTCCGTTGATCGGAATTTTCTTATTAAACGGTAAAGTAATACTAAAAATTAAATATTTATTTAATTTTCAGTTGAATATGTGGAAAAAGTCAATGCTGGTAAAATCGAAGCTAATAATAATGAAATTGCTAACCAAGAATTCCCCGAAGTGGTTGATGCTGGAGGTAAATAAAAGATATTTTATATTTATCTGCGGAATGAATTATTGTAATTGGAATTAAAATTCACAGAAAATTCTAATTATAATGAGAAAAGGAAAATAAACATAATATTTTTGACTATTTCTCAGAAATATTTTTTTTCATTTTGACACTTTTTTGAAGTAAAATTTCATTAAAGACAAAAAAATTATCCCATTTTGACTTTTCAGAAAAATATGGCAAAATTGAAGAAATTGAAAATTTGAATGAGGACATTCGTGAGTTTTGCTACCCAAAAATCTGTCCCTAATTATTATTATTATTAATTGTAGATGGATATAACATTGTGAAATTATACAACAAAAAAGCGCTTTATATAATGGCGGAAATTCTGGTCAAAACAACATTGACAACGGATTTCGTTGAAACTTTTCGGCCACCATTTCAAGAATTACGCAAATTCCTCGATAACAAATCCAAATTCGATAAAAAGGGTGAGATTTATTTGACTT
Organism: Pratylenchus scribneri; assembly: GCA_030063045.1. Lineage (NCBI taxonomy): Eukaryota > Metazoa > Nematoda > Chromadorea > Rhabditida > Pratylenchidae > Pratylenchus > Pratylenchus scribneri. Next base: position 259,678 of record JAQSEB010000022.1, on the reverse strand, counting down.
ATTTACATTAAATCAAGTCCGGAATCTTATCAAATGATTATTTTCAAAAAATCGCTATTGTAGCATTAAATTAACCAAAAAAAATCCAACCAAATAAACTTCTATTAATTAATTAATATTCAAATTAATTTTAGCACTTAAAAATTTGAAGCTTGAATTATTTTTTAAAAATTTGTCCGGTGCCAATGATGGTCAAAAAAGATCGACGCCAGCAACAGCAAATATCATTTATAAAATTGGGCCTGTGAGGGAATCGAACAAGGAAAAATTTGGCTTTTACAAATTATTAGCCCCGAATCTGGAAAGAGAGCTGAACAAATTATGCGAAAATTATAAAGTAATTTTGCAAAAAATATGAAATAAATTCATACGTACTTGTTCGGTTTTGGGTCCCCTTTAATATTTTTTTCAAAAAAATATTTTTTCGGATATGCTATACCAATCGACGCGTCTCGACCGCAAAAGTGAAGGGTCCCCCCATATGGGTCTGAAAACTCGAAAAATTTTTTGAAAATTTTTTTCAGTCAAATTATAGCTCATTCGATGCGTCTCGACCAGCAGCAGAGTGCGAATTGTCATTGGTTTCTCATAAAAAAAAAGTTATAGTTGCAAAAATGCTTTGTAGTTCCAAGTTCCAATACATTCCAGCGATAATAAAATGGTCATAACTTTTTTAATTTTGAGATTTCTTAGAAATCGATGACAGATTTGCACTAACTGCTCGTCGAGACGCGTCGATTGGTATATAATTTGATAAGAAATATTCAGAAAAAATTTTGACCCAAAAAGGGGACCCAAACCGAACCAATACCAATTCGGTAATATAAGACATTTTTATTTAAAATATTAAAAATACAATATTACCTATATTTGGGCAAGTCCCTTGTCCCTTCATAATTAATTACTAAAAGTACAGCCAAATCATGCTGACTTGATTAAACCAATAATTATTTTCTCATAATAATTACAAATAAAAAACATTTTAATTTTTGATTCATTGGCTGGTCCCTTAATTTCTGAAATTTTTCCTGAGAAATTTGTTTTTTTTTTGTCAAAAATTATCCTAATAAGGACCAAAGACGATCTATTTTGTATCAATTTGTTGGGAAATCGGAATATTTGATAAAATTAATTTTTCGGTGCAAATAAGATGTTTTTTTGGGATTCATTTGTCCTCCGGCTATTTCCATCCATAATCCATTAAATTTTCCACAGAGCAAGAAAAGCCCGCAGCAGGAAAATGCATATCATGAAATTTGTACGCTGGCTACCAAACGTTTTAATAATCAATTTGTTGACGCTGAAAAGACATGGGATTGGTATTTAAGCCCAGCAGGGATACACTATAATACAGGTAAGTTTTTTTTAAATTTATGATCCCATCAATCCAGTCAAAATAGTAATACGCTTTACGCGGACCAGTCAATTTGCGGACGAAATGGTTTGGTGCTGCAGGCGGTAAATTTAAAGTGGAATTGATTATGGCATTTTATTAGGCATAAAATTAGCTACAAAATAACATCAAAATCATTGGCCAATTTTGCAAATTCACCGAATTAGGCCAAAAAACTGCCAAAAACGTAATTTTAATAAAACCAATAGTTTTTTGGCCATAACTCGGTGAATACTCAATTTCGGCCAAAAATTTTGATGTCACTTTGTAGCTAATTTTTTGCCTAATAAAATGCCATAAATAATTCCATATCAACTTTACCGCCATCATCACCAAACTGTTTCGTCCGCAAATGGCTGGTCCGCAAAATGCGGCTAACAGTCAAAATTGGTACCAATCGAATTGTCCGGACAAGAAGAATCGGAATAAGTGCATGCAATAAATTGATCCGACCAGAATAAAAAGTTATGACTAGGGAGCGGATTTTTATGTTTTGACATATTTTTTGCCAATACTCTATATGGGGTTTCTGAGTAAATAAATAATGTTTTTCCACGGTATTTTGGCACATCCCTGTGCTGGATAGGAATCTCTTAATTTATTGCCAGAATGAAATTTCATCAAAAATAAATCTTAAAAATTTTAAGCTTTGCACCCTTATTAGGGTGAATCCTTTATTTTTCTATTTTCGCGTGGCCATAATTTATTTAAAGCTTTTGATCGGATCGATTATTGTGTGCAACCCCCATTCAACACCATCGAGTGAAGTCGAATGTTCCAATTTAGACTCAATTGGAGCATTAAGATACTTCACACAAATGGATCCGATGTGTCGGAATTTTCAGGAGTAGAATTTATTGGTGCCTAAAAAAAATTTTTCTTCCTGACAAAAAAAAAATAATTTTTATACCATGAGATAGAGCTGACTTTATTCTATCAGATAGTAAAATTTTATATATTTCTGACGAGTAGAAAAAATTTTATAAGGTTGACTCCGACGCCGACTCCGACGATTCAAATTAATTTGAATCGTCGGAATCATGTTTATAAAATTTTTTCTACTCGTCAGAAAATTTTAAAAATAAGTCCATCTGATATAGAAAAGTGTCCTCTATCTTTTGATACAAAAAAATTTTTTTTTGTCAGTTAGAAAATTTTTTTATAGACACCCAAAAATCCTACACTTGAAAAATCCGACGCGTCGGATGCCTTTGTGTGAACCTAGCTTTAGTTAAAAATTTATTTGTTCGCCAGGATCGCCAACCCAACTCCGAAAAGATCGTACATTGGTGGAGGCAAAAAATTTATACCAGAAAATTTGGATTCGAGCACTTTACTATGCCCTAGTGTCCATTGGTAAGTGTGATTGAGGATTGGGGACCGGATGCGTCGATTTTCAAATTTTTTCCGTTACGGACAAAAATTTCGGTGTCATTTTTGGCACCGAAAATTCAATTCGATTTACGATTTTCGGGAATTTTTTTGCCATCCAAAATTTCGATTTTACGAAAATTTTGACGAAAAAAATCGGAAATAATTTAAAATTTTTAAATGATTTTTGGCATGAATTTCTTTAAATATTTAAGGAAAGGTCACTTTTCACTCTCATTTTCACTTTGAATTTGAACTCATTTTAAGACCAAAAATTTGCATCTTTTTGGCCAATAAATTTATTCAGGGTACACCCCTACTGCTGGGGCGCAGGCCAACTGGGTGCGAGAAAGTTTGGCATATTTTAACTTTTGAAGTATTGAATCTTAAATTAATGTCATCTAGAAGAGCTAAGTTTTAGCTATTTAATGGTATATAAAAGATTGGTTTAGTTTTACCGGAAATATAGCTTAGAGAATAAGTCTGAAACCATTTTGCAACATTTTTTCGACATTTTTGGTCATAACTCTTTGAATTTTAAATCGATTCATCTGAAATTTTCATCATTTGATAGAGTTGATCGAGGATATTAAATTCATTGAAAATCTTTCAGTGCTTTTTGTATAATAAAATCTTGCGCCCATTTGGTATGCGCCCAGTAGGGATGCTCCCATTTATTTAAGATCAATTTTTACTCGAAAATAAAAATTAATTTATATGAAATTTTTTCATTTTTTTCATTACTATCCGAAATTTTGATCATTTTTGACACGTATTTACGATTGAGTGGAACCCAAAAAAATATTTTTAATTTAGATGTTTGCTATATTCCTCCTAGGCAATCGCGGCTATCCCTGAACAAAAAGGAAAGGCAAAGGGCAAAGAAGGTGGCCAATCTGGACACATATCGTGCCGGAATGTCCGATGCCGAATATTTGGTCTATTGGCTACTGAAAATGATCCCCCAAATTGATCCCAAATTCAAATTGCGCCCTCACCTTTTCCCTAACCCTGAACCATATGCGGAAATACAAAGTGATAGAGTGCGGATCAGGGATGCAAATTTGTGTTTGCCTAAAGAGAAACCACGTAAGTGATTGATTGGGGTTAGTTTTTAAATGTGTGGGATTTGTGAAAATGGTGTAAAGTAATAAATTCAAATATGAATTTTTTCTATAATTTTATATATAGTTCTTCTATTTACGTATTATACCTTCCAGCAGGGATGCCATCTCTAAAATGCCAAACCCCGGTATTCGGTTCCAAAAACCCGGCAAAACCACGGCAAAAATTTTCAAACCCCGGCAAAATCCCTGCAATATTTAAACGTGTAAAAATGCGATTTTTTAAATATTTCTCCTGTGTCTTGACTTATTTAAACAATTCAGGATGTAAAATAAAGATATTCAAATTTTTAGAATTGATTCTCAAAGTGAAAATTTAGCAAAAATAGCCCAGCAAATACCCAAAACGGTCCCGCAGCGAAGCCAAAAAATGGCAGCGCAGCAAAATAAATTGACCCATAAATGGCCGGCAGCGAAAAATATTGACCCAAAAATAGGCACGAAGGAGAAAATTTAGCGTTAAATTAAAAATCTGGCAAGATATGAAAAACCCGGAAAAAATCCAGCATCCTCAAAATCTCGGCAAAACCCCGACCTAGACATCAAAACCCCGGTAAATGCCCAGCAGATTTCCCCGATATTATGTCATCCCTGATACCTTCTAATAATACCCCACCCACCAATAATGCCCCTTAGCCTCGACTTATAGCTCGTAACAGAGTGAAGGGTAAAATATATAGAAAAAAAAGCTCTTGCATTTTCTTAGTTCCCTAAAACACTACAAAATTCTCTATAATTTGTTCAAAAATGTCCTCAAATTAATTAAACAAAAGATTATCTCAATTTTTGAGGAGTTGAAAAATACCATGGGGGAATTAAAAGAATATGGTACTTTTTTAATTAGAAATTTTCACTCCATCAAATAATCTCATTTTTATTTCCATTTAAAGAATTCTTAAATGGTATCTAGCCCGCGAAATTTCGAATCATCAGATTAAAATTTTCAATTTTTTTTTCTAGCTCGCAGTCATGGTGGCAGTTGCGGCATTTTCAAAGCTCCCTGGAGTGGCGGAGGCATTGATCTTACTGCTTTTGGAATGGCTGGTGGATTTTAATTTTGACTACAAACTGTTAAAAGTACAGTATTTTGGACTATTTTTCTTCAATTTATTCAATTTTAATTGATGGTTCATTCATATATTGTTCTCCTCTCTATTAATTAACCAACCATCATTTCGGTTATATTTAACATTCAGCGGACAATTTTTCTTCAATTTATTCAATTTTAATTGATGGTTCATTCATATATTGTTCTCCTCTCTATTATTTAACCAACCATCATTTCGGTTATATTTAACATTCAGCGGACTATTTTCTTCAATTTATTCAATTTTTATTGATGGTTCATTCATATATTGTTCTCCTCTCTATTATTTAACCAACCATCATTTCGGTTATATTTAAATTCAGCTCTTTGGATAAAATGAATGACGAATTCATGATTTAGCAAATTACTTCTAGAAATTTTTATGAAATATGAATTAAAATTACATTGAAAAAAAATTAATTTTTACACAATAATTATTAAATTATTAATTATTAAAATTTATAGAATTAGAGAAATCATTTTGTAAAAATAAAAAAATTATAAAATGAATATAAAAATATTTTATGTTAAAGTACGCCATTTTTCTCATTTTTTCGCAAAAAATTTGCAAATTGACAAAACTTTTTAAACTGCTGTTCGGACATAGTATCAAGCTGAAAATGTAAAAAGTGAATAGAATTTTTATTTTATAAAAAAAATTGATTCGTGTTTTTTTTTAATTGCATAAAAATGTTTAATTCCAAAGATAATATAAGCCTAAGACTAGTTCTTAAAACTATGCAAAAATTTGGAAATCTTATTGTCAAATTATTTTTATTTCCTTTTCATCAGTCAATAATAATCAATAATTAAAAACATTCTAAATTATAGGCGAAGAAATTTTTTCCGATTTTTTTTGATTATATTCTAGACTTTTTAAATTAGATTTTTTTAAAAACATATTAATCATTCTAAATTATAGGCGAAGAAATTTTTTCCGATTTTTTTTTTGATTATATTCTAGACTTTTTAAATTAGATTTTTTTAAAAACATATTAATCATTCTAAATTATAGGCGAAGAAATTTTTTCCGATTTTTTTTTTGATTATATTCTAGACTTTTTAAATTAGATTTTTTTAAAAACATATTAATCATTCTAAATTATAGGCGAAGAAATTTTTTCCGATTTTTTTTTTGATTATATTCTAGACTTTTTAAATTAGATTTTTTTAAAAACATATTAATCATTCTAAATTATAGGCGAAGAAATTTTTTCCAATTTTTTTTGATTATATTCTAGACTTTTTAATGCTGACAAATCGATGAAACATTGTTTTTGATGATGTTATTATATTTTTGACTGAATAATTGAATAATAAATTTTTTGCAAAAAACTAATTTATTCGGGAATAATTTTTATGTAAATAAAATTATTCATCGATAATTCAATCAATCAAAAATTTGCATTTTTTATTAAAAATTCGAAATCGATTAATATTCTCTTCAATATTTTGCTTTTATTATTTTACATTCTTCTCTAATAATAACTACACCGAACAATTGACTAATTTGACTGCATAAAGAATTTCCCCAAAAATTCAATTCAATAATCTTTTTTAAAAATTTATCTAATTTCATATATTTGCTTTCATAAAATTTACTTTTCTTTCCTTTCTTTTATTGTTAGTCCCAAAAAAATCTATAAAGCTGGTCAGCAGTTGTTGAGGAAAATGGAATTGTTGGAGAATTTTCCTTCTTGAAACAGGCCGATTGGACACAACAATTATTTGATCTGCTGAATTGACGATTGAAAGGAAATGTGGAAATGTGACAGATAGAATGGAAAGAGGCGATATAGAAATCAATTGAAAAGAGCAAAATAATATGGTGACAGGTGGCTGAAATTTGCCAGGAAAATTCCCCTTATGATATAAATAGCCATTTTTCTGATGCAATGGATCTTAATCTCATTACTTGGAATGCGTTTGAATAACCGTCATTTGTTTAGGAGAATGAAATTTTTGGGTGAATTCTCTTAAATCAGCAAATTGGACAAAACAATTGTTTTTGATCTACTGAATTGATCGAAAATATGTGGATGGTACGTGGCAGTCAGATGGCGCCGAAGGGGAAATGGACGGGTAGACACCCATTTTAAAGGATAGCCTGTGCGGCTTCGGGTGTAATTCTGTCCTTTGGGGAAGCAACAAATGTTAGTTTAGAAAAATATTGGGTAGAATGCTTACCCTATCCCTAGCCCTTAACAAGGCTTATCCGGCTTAACCCCACTATATTCATCTTAAATCCCCTTATATCCATCTAATCCTCCTATATCGATCTTAATCCCTCTATATCCCCCTTAATCTCCCTATAACCGACTATATTCCACTCACTCTCAGGCAACTTCCACTACCTTCCGAGCCATTTCCATTCCATTTGAGGCTTAATCTGGCTTAATCCCATTATATCCACCTTAATCCCCCCATATCCGACTATATCCTGTGCGCTCTTAGGCACTTCCCCGGCCTTCCAGTGGCCTTCCGGGCCATTTCCATTCCATTTCGGGGCTTAATCCCTTACAATCGAAAAATGAATAATTCCAATTTTCGCTGAAAAGCCGCGAAAAATCCCTCACATTTATCTCTTCTCATCTTCCCACTCATCCCTTTTAATTCTTCCAATCATCTCTTTTCATCCTCCCATTTATCCATTATCAATTTTCATCCTCCAAATCATCTTTTCTCCTCCTCCCATAAATTCTTCATTTCATTGATCTCATCTTTCCTATTCATCTTTCAGTATTTCCATTTACTCATCATTAGGGCTGGCAATTGAAGTTAAATAACTTTTTAATACGGAGCTTTAAATATGCTTATAAAATAAATAAAAACCATTTTTAACTTGATTTGAGCTCAATAAATTGAATTTTATGATCACTTTTTTAACTTTTGCTTTTTCGTGATTTATATAACTTTAACTTTTTATATCACTTTTTTAGCCTTTTTATGCCATTTTTAAAAATTTGTTTTCATTTTTTCAATCATGGATTTTCTGAAAATTCTATCAAAATTTTCATTCTTGAGGACTTTTTTCAAAAAGTTTTTTTCCATTTTACCAATTTTGTCTAAAATTTTCCTCATTTGACTAATTTTCATCAAAAAATTTTCACTTTTAGATTATTTTGGTCAAATTTTTTCAAGCTTTTTTTCTTCAAAAAATTTTTTCGGAAAAAAAGTCACTTTTTTGAAAATTTATATTACTTTTTTGAAATTTTCCACTTTTTATATCATTTTTTAACCAACTTTTTTGCGATTTTATGTAACTTTTTTTGCCAGCCCTACTATTCATTTCTTTTCTGCTTAATAAATTTAAATTGAAAACTAATCATTCTCACAAATTTTCTATTAAAGCTTATATCAATTTTAAAATACATACCCAAAAATACATACCCATATGATCAAAAGAAAAGAAATTTTTTTTAAATTTTGACTAATTTCCAATTTTTTTTTAAATATATTCTCCATACAAAATTATAAGAGAAATAGGCGAAGAACATTTTTTAAAATTTAAATCAGCAATCCTATATTATTTTAAAATACATACCCAAAAATACATATACATACACATATGATCAAAAGAAAGAAATTAAAATTTTTTTGAATTTTTGATTAACCCAAATTTTTTTAAAATATATTCTACATAAAAAATTATAGACGAAGAATATTTTTTAAAATTTAAATCAGCCATCCTATATTTTTTATGAATTTTAAAATACATACCCAAAAATACATACCCATATGATCAAAAGAAAAGAAATTTAAATTTTTTTGGATTTGATTTTTACTGAATTTACATCATATATGGCCTATATATGGCTATATCATGGATTTTACCGCCTAGTGACCGAATTTTATATATTTTGTTATTCCATTCGAATTCCCCATAGTCTAATGCAGGCGAAGAAATTATTACGAATATTGATTTTTACTGAATTTACATCATATATGGCCATTATATGGCTATATCATGGATTTTACCGCCTAGTGACCGAATTTTATATATTTTGTTATTCCATTCGAATTCCCCATAGTCTAATGCAGGCGAAGAAAATATTCATTTAATTAATTTGACGAATATTGCTTTTTACAATGATTTTTTAAAATTCAATAAAAATATATTTTTTAGACGTAAAAATCGAATACCAACAATCATTCACTCACTCATTTTTTAACTGAACAAGCCAAAATTCATATTTTTTCAACACGGAAAAATATTTTATACAATTTCTTAGTATCTAAAAACTGTTTTTATTCAAAAAATAATTTTTTAAAATTCAATAAAAATATATTTTTTGGACTGAAAAATCTAATAAGTTACCCAGTACCCACTCAATCACTCATTTTATCACTGACTGAGTAAACCAAAATTCACATTTTTTAATACGTAAAAATATTTTATACCAGATCTTAGTATCTAACTAGTGGATCTAAGGGAAGTGGGGCGTAAGGGAAGTGGATGTAAGGAATTTGTGGGTCCAAGGAATACATTGAATTTTTTTGAAAATAATGAAAGTTAAGATGTCGTAGGATTGTTTCGATTGTTATTGCTGCCATGCACTTTTGACCTATTCAGGGCTTCGGATTTTGGTATTATTTAAAAGTTGTATGCAGACTCGCTTCGCTCGCTTGACTTGTCGTGGGCAGTCTCGCTTCGCATGCCCGCCTCTTTAATATCGTCATTTCACCGGTTTGCAAATCACTTGTCGTGCATCACAAAACGGACTTCATATTTGAATTCTCCATATCCGAAAACCCTCGAATCGATATCACCTCATTCTGACAAAATTTTCATTTTCTGACATTTTTTGAACCGGTTTTAATACCACCCTTTGCGCGGATCTCAAAAATAATATCTAATTTGTATTCGCCATTCACGAAAACCACCAAGTCCCAATTTTCACCTTCAACTCCAATTTTTATATATGGTTAGTTCTGGGGCGGGATATGGCCAAATCATGACCTGCGCATCTTCTAACACAAACTCGTCCTAGGCCAAGCTGCGCATCGCCACATGTTATATATCATTTTGAAACCCCCATATCATCGATGGGCAACAATTATATTTCATCTCAAAATATCCACGCACAAAAAAGTTATAAGCGAAAATTAAAAAATTGGATCAAATTCCAAGTCCAAAAATCGGTTTTCCCCTTCTGCTAAACATTTGGTCCAAGCCAACTTCACCCAAAATACCTTGAAATTAATCTTTACGAGCCCTAGCCAGATGAATTTTTCGTGGTCAAACTTCCGTAAACCCACCCTGAATTATATATAAAAACGTTGGTGACAAGCTTTTTATATTGTATATAACAGTCCATCTCATTCATCCGCATAAAATTATTTTAAAATATTTAGAAAAACAATAGCATCATCAAAATGGCAAGAAAATTTTGTTATAAAAATGAAAGAGGAGAAATGCAAACCAAAGAGGTATAAAATTTCCGGTTTGTTTAGCCCGATGAAAATGGCACCCGAGGATTAATGTAGTAGAAGATGAATTTGAGATTCTTTTTCTCATATTTCACCATTATGGTAATATAATGACAACTTTTAACAAGAATAGGCAAAAGGTATACCAAGCGCATTTTTGGTGAACCTTTTACTTATCCATATTATAACTTAATCGATGCAGCTCGACAAGCAGAATTGAATGATAATACTAATTTTTTAGAAAATATTTTATACTTATAGGCAAGTTTAAGGTCAAAATTTTTATTAAAATAAATAATTTTTTCGATCATAATTGGCCATTAATGGAATATTATCTATCAAAAATGGTCCTTTCGATTTTTCTTGTCTAGCTGCATCGATTGAGCTATAATATAATAAGGCCCTATAAAAAAACTATGAAAATTAGCATTGGTTTCTCCATCGCATTTTCATGATAAAGTTGGCATTCGCCTACCAAGACGGCAAGATATGATGAAAAGGATGACAAATTCGTCATATATGCCTAAAATTATATCTATGATATGATTTTCATAATTTTTGATGGGGGTGGAACAAAACGAAAAAGTACAAATATAAATTCATTCAGTTGCGCCGAAAAAGGAAAAGACTTTTATGGTCTTCTCCCAAACAACTCAGAAGTTCTCATGCAAGGCTTGATAATCGTGAATTGTCAATGACTCTGGTTTATAATTTTTATTAAAATAATTCATGAAAATAATAAGAAAAATTTCTTAAGAATTGAGAAAATTATATTTTAAAATTTTGAAAAATTTTCATTAATTTTTTTTTAAATAAAAATCATTTCCGTAATTTAATCTAATCGATTCTTTAAAAAAATATATTGTTACAAAAAAATATTCATGGGCGAAATAAGAAAAGTTTACCTAAGAATTTTTGAGAAAATTTAAAGCATTTAATATGATTTTTTATTAAAATCTTTTTTGTCCAGATTTCAACACAATGTAATATTCCTTTGCCGAACGCCCAACCAATCATGGTCAAACCCCGCAATTTGGCTAAAAATGTAATTCACAATAATATTAATTTAAAATTGCGAAAAATAATTTATCAATAAAATGTTTTTCTATCTTTTTACTAATTTAAAACAAAAATAATATTTCACATATCCAATTCTCTATCAGAATCAGAAATTAGAATCAAAGAAAAAAAGACTAAAAACATGTCTTTCAGAATCAACAAATGGCAATATCATAAAATAGATGACAAATTCATGTTCAAAATTTTTAAGCCCTTAAGCTAAGAAGGAGGGATGGCAAAGTTCTTCCCTGATTTCTGGGGAAAATTTCCCTAGTAAAAAAGAAATTTCCTGGGAGTTTTGCCTTGTTTTCAGGGGAACTTTCCCCAAAATATTCCTTTAGAATTAGTAGGGAACAAGCTTACCTTCATCATTTATTTAATTAATGAAAAATATTTTTAAAAAAATAGATAAATTAAATATATGAAATAATTATGTCTTATAGAAAATACTCTTCACTATCTTTCTATATAAAGATTTTAATTTTTTGTTCGTATGTAATATTTTTAAAATAATTTTAAAAATCATTATTAAGTTCACAGGAAAGCCAAAATTTTTTTACTTAACCCTAAGGAAAAAAATATTTTAAAAATAATACACTTTATTTATGCATTTTTAAATAATATTTATATGTTGTGTCCGATTTAGAAAATTTTCATTTCAGAAATGGACGTCCGATTTAGAAACAAATAAATAGGACCTCCGATTTAGAAATGTTTACAAATTGGATGTCCGATTTAGAAAATGACATTTAAAATTAGAATAGGCTGAAATAAAAATTAGAACAAGCTAATATATAGTATTCAGAACCGTGTGAAATCAAATCAGAATTATCAGAATTAATATCATAATAGCCGAATTAATTTCAGAATATTCAGAATTATTATCAGAATATAATCTGAATTGTGAACTATATGGATAAGGTTTTACTCAGAATAAAATTAGATAAAAATTTCTTGTTATTAATTCTGACTATTCCAATATTAATTTTTATATTCTAAAATTAATTTCGATTATTTTTATATTACTTCTGAAAATTCTGATTTGATTTCCCTCGGTTCTGATTATATTCAACTCGGCGTAAAATTGATTCAAAGCAGTAAAATGTTAATTGACGAGAGAGGAGAATTGATTCACAATTTTCAGAAGGTCCAAAGTGCATTGGCCAAGAACAAGGGAAGCAAAAAGGTTGGCCGTCCGAGGATCATGGCCAAATGCAGCTTTGGCCAGGATGCGAATCGAGGTTTGTGTCCTCCCTCCAATCAGAATGAATTCAAAATAACATTGGCATTTTTAAGTGAATTCCGGTGTGACCAGTGGCAAGCCGAAACAAGCCAAAGGCAATGGCGCATTTGGTGAATTTTAATATTGAATTTTTTTCTGGTCTATGGCAATAAGCAAAATACAATTTTTCTAATAATCGATAGTACTTTTGTATTTTTTTCATTTTTCTTGAAATGGGAAAAAGTGAAGAGTTCCCATTTTGGGTCATCAGGATTAGGGTTAAGGGCATTAGGGGATATCTGAGATGATCCCTAATGACCATAAGCCTAATCCTGGACCCAAAAAGAGACCCTTCATTTTTCCCTTTCTCGGCAAAAAAAAGCGGTTAGAAAATACAAAATACCCGTAATTTCTGTGCGGAGATTTGAAAAATTTTTGAGGTTCTTATTCTATTACTCATGTTTGATTGTAAAACAATGAAAAAAAATGATTTTATGTGATTTAGGGTTGACTAATTTTGAGAGTAACTTAAAAAGATAATTTTGGGTGAAGGAAAAAATCTCCTCACAGATAATACATAGATACCGACAATTGCCGACGAAACAGTCTGTTGGTGCCGAAAATTGTAAAGCTGCTCTGTAATTTATTATAACATTTTAATAGGCATAAAATTAGCAAAGAAATGATATCAAAAGCATTGGCCAATATTTTGAGTATTCACCGAGTTATGGCCAAAAAAAGTATGGGTTTAATTAAGATTGAATCCTGGGCCGTTTTTTGGCCAAAACTCTGTGAATATTCAACATTGGCCATAGTTTTTGATGTCATTTTGTAGCTAATTTTATTCCTAATAAAATGTTAGAGATAATTCCACAATAGCTTTATCGCTATTTCGTCCGCAAATGTCGACTAAACTTAAATACTTTTATTTTATAATTTTGGGCAAAGAATCAATTAATTTAAGGATAAATTTATTTGCATTGGTAAAATAAAATAAAAAATTTTTTCCAGGTTCTTTCAAGATTGGCAAAAAGGCGGCAAAAGTCAAATCAAATGCAGCGGCATTGCCAAAAAAGAAAGCGGTGTCTCCTTCTATTATACTATAGGCATTCTTCCATTGAATCTTTTTTAAATAATTTTAAAAATTTTTGGGAAAAAATTATTATCTTTATTCTTTTGATGATTTTGGTGTTAAATTTAATGGTAGGTTGTTGGCTATAGAGATAAAAATTTTATTTAAATTGATTAAGAATTGACGAAAAATTTCGTCTAAAAATAATTGAAAATTTTTTTAATTTAATCCATAACAAGTGTGATTTTTAAATGTTTTTTTTTTAATTTTATAATTAGTTAACAAAGTCAGATTACCTCCTAGCTTAATTCTTTTCCCTGCGGGCTATTTTTGGACAATATTTTTCGAATTTTGACATTTTTAAAATGCCCATTATAATGCCCTCTTTTTTATCACCAAATGATGCCCCACCCCAAAACTAAAAAACCATTTGAGATCCCCGTTGCTGAACAAATTTAAATAAAAATATTATTTAAGATAGCCAAAATTCTATTCATTAATTTGATAAAAAAATCGATTCTTTATATCGTTATTATAAAAGGCGAAAAATTAGCTAGGCATTGCTTATAATTTTACGCTATTTAGTTTTTTTTAATAAATATATCACTAAAAAATATTTCACTAAAAAATAATATGGAGGAAAATGATCCGAAAATTTAATTTTAGCACTTCGAGTCGCTTGAGGCATCGATGGGCTCATCCAAATATTTCTTGCGGTCGATGAAAGCACAATTGGATGGCCAGCCGCAGGCGCAACTGGTGTGAATATTTGCTGCCAGCATATTGCAAAAAATGCATGGGAAAAATGAATTAAAAAAGAATACATGAATGATAATAATAGTTTCTTCCTCGAAAAAACATTTTTTGTTGCCAAATTAAATCATTCATTTATATAATCAAATTAATCTGTTGACATTTTCACTCTTTTTATGTCAATTGTCAAATAAATATTGTCATTGTCATTTTATTAAAATATTAATTTTTTTAAAGAAATTACCAACACGCTAAATTAGAAATTATTATTGGTCATTTGGCTTAATCCCTCTAAAGCTAATAAGTTTTAAAAAAACTGCTGGCGATTTTGCCGACGAAATATAATAGAAAAAGATGAGAAAGCGGCGATTTTTCCCTCCTATTTTGTATTTTCCTATTATTTTTCGTTGGTCTGCTTACGAAACAGTCAGGTTGCTGTGGCATTTTTAATGGTATGTTATTAAGCTTAAAATTCGCTATAAATTGATATCAAAAACAATGGCTAATGTTGAATACTCACCAAGTTATGGCCAAAAACCATTGGTTTAATTAAAATTTTATTTTTAACCGTTTTTTGCCATAATTCAATGAATATTCAACATTGGCCTAACTATTTGATATCATTTTATAGCTAAATTTTTGCCTAATAAAAGTTCTAAACAAATCCATAACAGCCATATCACCATCTACACCAGCAGCAGACCGTTTCGTTTGCAAATGTCGGTTAGACAAACCTTCTTTTTTTTCCAAATCATTATTGGTAAGCAATGTAGCAGAATTCAAAAAATATCATAATTTTTTTATGATTGCCATAGATAATGGAAGAAGAAATAACATTTTTAACAAAATTGGAATAATTTAAGGAATATTTCTTTATCATTGAGAAATCAAAATAAAAAGAGTGCATGATCGCATTTTAATTTTATTCGTTTCTCTTTAAATATTCTGATTTATTCTGCATTTTTCTCAATTAATGCCTTCATCACCGAGCAATTGACAAATTTTAGTCAATAATGATAATGACCTTTCGGATTTTGGTCGGTCATTTCCCATCTAAATCCCGCACAATCCATTTGCTGGCCCTCACCCATTCTTTTCCACCCATTTAAAGTTGGAATTTGGAAGGGCACAAAAACTAGGCGAAGAAGGATAGAAATATTTTATGGCCATAGTCTGAATAATTTTGGATTTTTATAAAATGTATATTGTTCCCCACTATTTAATCTAGGCGAAGAAGGGATAGAAATATTTTATGGCCATTGTCTGAATTATTTTGGATTTTTATAAAATGTATATTGTTCCCCACTATTTAATCTAGGCGAAGAAGGGATAGAAATATTTTATGGCCATATTCTGAATAATTTTGGATTTTTATAAAATGTATATTGTTCCCCACTATTTAATCTAGGCGAAGAAGGGATAGAAATATTTTATGGCCATATTCTGAATAATTTTGGATTTTTATAAAATGTATATTGTTCCCCACTATTTAATCTAGGCGAAGAAGGATAGAAATATTTTATAGCCATTGTCTGAATAATTTTGTATTTATTTAAAATGTATATTGTTCCCCACTATTTAATCTAGGCGAACGATGGATAAAAACATTTTATGGCCATATTCTGAATTATTTTGGATTTTTATAAATTATATATTATTCCTCACTATTTACCATAAGCGAATGTCAAATTCAATTAATTAAATACTTAGTTATTCATATATTAGGGGTATTAAAGAGATCGACCGATGCTGCTGACAAATCCATGAAACATTGTTTTTGATGATGTTATTATCTTTTTGACGGAATAATTGAATAATAAATTTTTGCAAAATAACAAATTAATTTACTCGGGTATAATTTTTATGTAAATTAAAATTATTCATCCGATAATTCAATCAATCAAAAATTTGTATTTTTTATTAAAAGATTGGAAATCAATTAATATTCTCTTCAATATTTTGCTTTTATTATTTTACATTCTTCTCTAATAATACCTACACCGAACAATTGACTAATTTGACTGCATAAAGAAGTTCCCCAAAAATTCAATTCAATAATCTTTTTAAAAATTTATCTAATTTCATATATTTTCTTTAATAAAATTTACTTTTCTTTCCTTTCTTTTATTGTTAGTCCCAAACCGTCAGCAGTTGTTGAGGAAAATGGAATTGTTGGATGAATTTTCCCTCTTAAACCAGCCCAAAAATCCGATCCCCTGGATGGCACGATTGGACACAACAATTGTTGTTGATCTGCTGAATTAATCGAAAAATATGTGTGGATGGTGCTTGGCGGTCAGACGGTGCCGAAAGGGAAATAGACGGGTAGACATACTAGCAACAGCCAATTTTAGAAAGAAGCCTCTGCGGCTTCGGGAGTAATTCTGTCCTTTGGGGAATCAACAAGTGTTAGTTTAGAAAAATTAGGTAGAATGATAAATCAACGGGGAGGCTTTATCTTAATTTTTATAATATCTATTTTTTCTTCAATTTTTATTAATTTATTATCAATCAATTAATTTCACAATTTTTGAAGGGTTTAAAAATATTTAGAATTTAAATGTGCTTTTTATGATATTTATTTTAAGCAAATCAAAATTAATTCTTAATTCTAAAGTAGCCTTTTTCCCTCATATCATAAGAAATGGAACCAGAAAATCCCGCAAAAAATTTTCAACCAGCAGCAGATCAAAATCAAAATGATCCTCCAACATCTTCAAATCGCATTTTAAATAATCAACAACAAGAGATTCCGACGGCAAATTTTGGCGGAGCATATACCGATACGAAGTAATTATTTTCAATTTTTTTCGTAATTTTTTTTTCAATTTTAAGGATCTTCAAATGGGAGGTGAGTTGGATATTTATTTTCTTTATATCAGTAAAGATTACTAATTTTTTCGGCAAAATTTTCTTTTAGTTTTTGACTTCTAATAAATCCAAAACCGGTTTAGACCTTATTAGAAACCTTAAATCGATTTTGTAGATCTCATCGAGATGCAACGATTTGTATATAATTTAACATGTTTTGGTCCAAAATTAAAAAGTTAAACCGTTTAAACCACACTTCAGTATTGGTTTTAAACTCTTTAATATTGAGGCAAAACATGATATTTTATATATCATTATAGGCATCTCAATGAGATCTACAAATTATTAGTATATGAATTTAGGGTCTAAACCAGTTCTGATTTATTATAAAACTGTTTCGCCGGTAATAAAATTTACTTTTCAGTAAATTTTTTAAAATAATAATGTCAAATTTTATTGTATACAAATTTTTTTTTATTACAGATTGATAATGTTATGGGATTGCCGCAGAAGAATGGAGAATATGTTCAATCAGAGATATTCACGTAATATTTTTAATATTTTAAATTTAATTTTTTTGTTTTGAAAATTTTAAATCTAAAAATCTTTTACGCAAATTCGTAATTTTTCGATCTTTAATTATTTTATTTTTTCA
Organism: Pratylenchus scribneri; assembly: GCA_030063045.1. Lineage (NCBI taxonomy): Eukaryota > Metazoa > Nematoda > Chromadorea > Rhabditida > Pratylenchidae > Pratylenchus > Pratylenchus scribneri. The sequence continues at coordinate 241,701 of JAQSEB010000022.1, read as the reverse complement.
GCTCTAAAGGCCCATATGGACAACCGGATGTGAAATGGGCAATGCTTCTATTCCCAAGAGGCAAATATAAAAGAAATACAAAGAATAATCTTCCTTCGCCAGTGCCAGTTTCTCTGCAATTGATGGACGGAAATGGATCTAATTATGTCAAGGTGGATTGGAAACTGGCAATTCTGAATGAAAATGGAGATAAAGTAATTGAAGGAGGTGAGTTTTGATCAAAATAAATTGTAAAATATATATATTGAAAATAAAATATTTTAATAATATTTATGTAGAATTAAAAAATCTATTTGAGCATTTACCAAAAATAATGCATAAATTAGATACTATTATTAAATAAACGTGAATTATTTTTTGGACAATTATTACTTAATTAAATGTCATCAGAAAATGAAAGTTATCACTTAAATTCTTTCCTGAAAAATTAATAAAAAAATTCTTTCCTGAAAAATTAATAAAAATTCTTTCCTGAAAAATTAATAAAAATTCTTCCGTAAAACTCTATTAAAATCCTTAAAAACTTAATTAAAATCTTTCCGGAAAACTCAATTAAAATCTTTCCGGAAAACTTAATTAAAATCTTTCCGGAAAACTCAATTAAAATCTTCCTGAAAAACTCAATTAAAATCTTTCCGGAAAACTCAATTAAAATCTTTCCGGAAAAGTCAATTAAAATCTTTCCGGAAAACTCAATTAAAATCTTCCTGAAAAACTCAATTAAAATCTTTCCGGAAAACTCAATTAAAATCTTTCCGGAAAACTCAATTAAAATCTTCCTGAAAAACTCAATTAAAATCTTTCCGGAAAACCCAATTAAAATCTTTCAGGAAAACTCAATTAAATTCTTTCCTTAAAACTCAATTAAATTCTTTCCGGAAAACTCAATTAAAATCTTTCCGGAAAACTCAATTAAAATCTTTCCGGAAAAGTCAATTAAAATCTTTCCGGAAAACTCAATTAAAATCTTTCGTTAAATCTGAATTAAAATCTTTTCGGAAAACTTAATTTTAATATTTGAAAACAATATCCTTCTCTCATAAAAAAATAAATTAATTCCCAATTTTTTTATGCTTGCACTTTTTTAGGAAATACACATTTTACAATTTTAGGAAATAGGACGACAACCCTATTATACAATCTTTAAAAATAAATTTTTTATAATTTTTAACTTTTCTCTTCCTATTTCCAAAGAAAAAAAGTCATGCTTATATGACTTGAAATCTGTCACTCATGATGCCACCCGTTGTTTCGAAAATTACATGAGTCGTAAAGCACTTGATGAAAAATACATTGTTGAAGGCCATAAGCTCATTCTACTCTCCGAGATATCTGTAAAAGTCGAAAAGGTGAATCAATATTTTAATTTTTTTTGAAAACTATTTAAAAATTGAATGATTTTTTCCTGAAATTCACTTTAGTAAATTCTGAAACTTCGAAATATAAAAAAATTAGATAATAATTTTTTATCTTTTTCCTTTTTTATCAAACCTCAATATAAATTTCATTCAATAATTAATAATTCTAATTTATAAAAATTTCTTATCAAAAAATGATTAATATTTATTTCATGATTTGCAAGCCGATCTTTTGGAGAAAACTGAACTGACAAAGGATTTGAAACGGAAATTGGAGTCGAAAGAAGAAGAAACTAAGAATTTGAAAAGGAAATTGGAATCGAAAGAAGAACAGAATGGAAAATTAGGCGAGGATTTTGAGCAACGCCAAAAGGATGCTGAAGCATTGTAAAAAATTCAATAAAAATAAAAAATTATGATAATATCATCAATTTAGTGCAAATTTGCAGCGCACACATGCGATTCGTTTTAAAGCCGAAAATGAAAAGTTGAAAGCAGAACATTTGACTGCAATTGAAAAAATCAAAGGAGATCATTTGACTGCAATTGAAAAACTCAAAAAGGCGGAGGAAGAACGGTATAATAAAGGAAAATATTTTTTGGCACTAAAAATATTTTTTTAGAACTAAATAGTTTTTGACTACAAAATAAGAACCGGTTTTAAACCCTGCAAACCTTATAAAAATTTGTAAATTTCATCGAGACGAATTAAATGGTATATAATTTGTCATGGTTTAGACCAAAATTAATGAGTTTTAAACCAAAAACAGGAAAAATGGTTTAAACATTTTAATACCCTTTAATTTTGACCAAACTAGGTTTGTAAGGTCTAAAACCGGTTTCTGATTTATTAGAAGACGGAAATTGTTTTAATGCCAAAAGATTTTAGTGCAAAAAAATAGTAACCATATAATAAATTATAAATTTTTTTTAACAATTTAATTATTTTTAATTAGTTGTGCAAAACTTCGCCTAGAACATGGGAAGCAAATGAAATATCAAGAAGAAGACTTTTCAAAGCATAATTTGGCTACGATTGAGAAATGTCAAAAAGCGGAGGAAGCACAGTATTAATAAAAAATGAAAAATTTTTCGATAATTTCATCATTTCAGTTCAAAATTGCGCACTGAATTTGATCGAAGTCAAAAGAATCATCGAGCAGAAATTGTGCAACTGGAGAAAAACAACTTGCTTGTTCTCGAGAAATGTCGAATCCAAGGAGAAGAACGGTAAAATAAAAATATATTCCGACGATTTTATCAATAATTATAACCTTCTTACCCCCCATTTTTAGAAAAAAATTAATTTTTGATTCTAATAATTTAATTTTTGATTTTGACTTAAAAAATTTTTTTTATGGTTTACAAGATCCGGGAATCCGAATATTGCATTTATTTTGAAACTATGAAAAAATGTTTAAAGTTTTTATTTCGACAAAAAACAAAAAAAAATAAATGTGAAAATAAAAGATTTTTAAAAAAGTTTTTTGAACCATTTGAACTATTCAGAATTAAAAACCGTTGAGTTATTCGGATAAAATGATTTAGAAAAATATTATAGCCAAAAATTTGAAAATAAAATGAAAGAGAAATAAATTAAATAAATTTTAAACCATTTTTTGAACCGCTTGGCTAGCCAAAGTTCAAAATAAAAGCGGATTCCCCGACTTAAAAACCCTATAAAATATTTTTTAAGTAGAAAATCAAAATATTAAAATAGGGGATAGCAATGAAATAATTGCTTTTTTTATAATTTCAATATTGCAGATCAAATCAACTGCATTTGGAAAATGAACAACGACTGAACGTTCTTCGGGAACAAATTGTGGATCTTAGAAAGGAAAAGGAATTGCTTGAGAAATGTCAAAAGGATGAAATAGAACGGTATAAAATATAAATCATTAAAAAATATTACGAAATTCTTTCAGTCTAAACCAGGAAAAATCTGCTGCTTTGGAGAAATACAATGAGGAGAAGGAACGGTATAAATTTAAAAAAAAAATATTTGATAATTTAACATTGCAGTTCAAATCAGTTGAATTCACTTGTAAATCGTCTTAAGGAAGAAAATGAAAATCAGGCCAAGAATTTGACGAAAATATCAAAATTGGTGGAAAAAATTAAGAAGGGTAATGATAAATCGGCAGCAGCAGGATGTTCGGCCAAAATGGCTCTGCCAAAATAAAGAATAAACGGTGTTGCTATGGCTTTTACTCCAAAAAGAACAAAAATGATGAATTGGAATTTGACAAAAAAATAATTTGGAATTCTTTCAAGTAAATTCCCTCATTTGAAAAGGTCCGTCCAAACACAGTCTTTTTGTACTTTCATAATTTACTTTCTTATTTTTTTAATAATATTTTCAAGTTTCACTCTATTTCCTTTTTCTACTTTTATTTTAATGTTCACATTTTATAAACCATTTTTTTATTATTCAACACCACATTTATAAATTAATCTTCTTTTTTAATCAATCAATTCTGACTGGATCCAAAAAAATTGTCTCTGATTTTATCCATTTTTTCTCATCCAATAATTTATTTCCCCTATTCAGTTTACAAGACCAGGGACATGATTAACATTTTAATTTGATTTATTTTTCCAATTTCTTCACACATTTCTTAACTAAATTGTGGAAATAAATAATTGAATTCAATTCAAATGCTCTTTTCCATCTTTTGCCGTCTAAAATAACTTAAAGTTTTCAATAATTTCCAACAGTTAAAAAACGACGAATAACAATTCAATGTACAATTCCCCTCTCCATTTTATATTTTGTTGTCTTAGTCATTTGGTCTTTCCGACCCAGCGCGGAATGACCAATCGCGCAGGGCACTTGATTGTTTGGCCATTTTAGAGCTAATCCATTAGGGGCCCACTCTCCCCGTTGATTTATGAAGTGGAAACTAAAATGACGAATAACATTCCAATGTACAATTCCCCTCTCCAATTTATATTTTGTTGTTTTAGCCATTTGGCTTTTCCGACCCAGCGAGGAATGACCAATCGGAGGGCCACCCTCCCCGTTGATTTGTGAGGAGTGGAAACTGGTGTAAACAATAAGAGAATGAAAAGCAGAAGATTGGAATTTATCCACTTTTTTGGTTCGAAATAATCTAACAAGAAATTCTTCCTACCTTTAGTAATAATTAAAAATTTTCCAAACGAATGGTAAAGAAGACAGAATTTTGGTTTTTGATTTATTGTACATTTATTTTATATAATTTATTCATGCAAATTGATATTTCCATTGTTCTCGTAATTGTTGGAAATAAATTTGGCCGGATTCATCCAATGGCTGAACTTTTACCGTCATTCTTTTCTTTGCCAAATTTTTTATGAAAAGAACATAAATAATCAAAGTGATGGCGGAATGTAGCAAAGGAAGCTGAAAATTTAAATTATTAAATTGATAAACAATTCATTAAAATGACCGTAAGAATTATATCATAATAGCTTAAATATTGCAAATTGGACATTGATTGACGTGTATAACGTAAATGACGCAAATAAACACCGGCAATCAAATAAAAGCCGAATAGAATGGCATAAGATAAATCCAGCGGGAAAATGAGACGCATTGAGTGGACATTTTCATTCAGTTGAAAATTCCGACTGAGTGAATATTCTTTCTGTTGCTGATGGGAATTTCTGTGAATTGGGGAATGTGATATTAATGATTAGAGCTGATATATTGTTATTGATTCCTGAAATATAGGCATAAAATATTTACATAAAAATTAGTAAAATATTATTGAAAAAAAATGACCAAATATTAGTAAAATATTGATGAAAAATACAAAAAAAGTTATATTTTATCAAATTCACAAATAAATGTTTTTATTCTGAAAATTTTAAAAATTACATTTAAAAAAATCTTTTTTTTTATAGATAAATAAATTTTTAAATTATTTCCAAAATTTTCCAATAATTCCAGAATTTTTCAAAAATTTTCAAATTTTTTTCTTAAAATTGCAATTATTAAAATAAAATTCTTAAAAATCTTCAAAATATTGACGAAAATTTCCAAAAAATGCCAAAATACTGACCTAAAAATTGGAAAATGGAAAAATATTGATAAATACTGATATAAAAGTCCATAAAAATCAACAAAAACATTTGATTTTAAGTATCATAGAGAACGGATTTTTATGCACGAAAAAATGCCAAATATACAAATTTAGAAAAATTTCAATATGCAAATTTAGTAAATTTTGCCTAAAAATATGCAATTTTCGATTTTTATTGAATTTTTGAAGGACAATTTTTGCCAAAAAAGTGGCAAAATATGCATTTGCCTATAAAAAATATATTCAATTTCATAAAAATCCGTTCTCTAGTTTTCAATATAAATCTCAGCTTTATATAATAATTTAAATTATTTTTATTGTATTGACAATTTTTCATTATCCTTTCTACTGAATGAAAAAGTACCTATTTTGAATGATTTTATTCATTTGGACGACCCAAAAATCGCCGATGGCCGTCACCGCGGACAAGAACATTGCAAAATAATGTGAATATATGATTGCTTGGGCATTGTATTTTGATGCCAATATTATAATGCCCAATGGCTTCGAAAACATTTCCACATCGGCCAATGATGACCAAATAATGCCAAATGTGAATGAAATTGATAAAAACCACTGAAAATGTCAAAACAAAATCCATTAATTTTAATATTATTTTCATTTTCACCACAATTGCCATTCCACTGATTCCGTACTTCACACCTTCGCGTTCATAATTGCGAACAAAAAGTGTGGCACGAACCCGTTCCAGCATTATGGCAAAATGAATTGTGCTATTGGCAATCACTTGGAAATAAATGGAAGAATAAAGGAGAAATGCAAGCCAAACTGGGGTCAACAAATCGCAAGCATTTGAATAGATGAAAAAAAGATACTAAAATTGACAGTTAATAATCCATAAATTATTAATCATTTGGTAAAATTGTCGTTTTTGTCACACATTTTTAAAAAAAATTTTTAATTTTATTTTTCGTTAAAAACATCTAAATATGTATTTTCAATGATGGAGAATATGAATTTAACATAATTTTTTCAATTAATAAATTAGTTGAACCGGTATGGATTCATAAACCGGTTTAGAAAAATCGAATTTTGGAATTACCGAAAAAATTATAATTCATTCGATGCGCTTTGATGAGCATAGAATGAATATGTAATCGATTTCTCAAAAAATTAAAAAATAAAAAAGTTATGGCCATTTTTTTCATGAAGGTCATCTAGGCAACTTATATAAAATTAAATGGCCATAACTTTTTTAATTTTGAATTATAAAATTAAATGGCCATAACTTTTTTTAATTTTGAATTTTATACGAAATTTATTGCAGCTTCATTCTCTGACTAACTAGATGCGTCGATAAATTTATAATATGACCCAAAAAATCCTGAGTTCAAATTTTTCAAACCGGTTTAAAAACCCTTTTAGCAGTACAACATTTCGAGTCAAAAAAAATAATATTATATTCGATTTCTCACTAATTGAAAAACCCTTAATAATGTTTTTAGAAGAAACTAAAATTATAAATTTTTTTGGTAAAAATGTGTAACACAAACGACACTATTACCGATCATTTTTGATCCAATTATTTTACCTTGTATCTAACAAGGGAAGTACCTCACCTTAAGGTGGCCCTTTTTAATGAGACTTTGCATATGTTTAGGGCATAGGATGCCTACACCTAAATCACAATTTTTATCTGCGGAATGGACACGCCTCGGATTTTATGGCCATAAAACCTATTTTTCAGCCATTTTGGCCATAGCTCATATCTCGGTATAGGGATGTCCTAAAATTATGAACTAAACGTCATATTATAGAGAATTTTATTGGCTATAATATTGGTAAATGTTTCCTAGGCCTAAAAATTTTTTGAAATTTTTTATCGATTTTTTTCAAAAAATCCCGAATTTGGCCAATTTTCAATGGTCCATAACTCGGTTAGATGGAATCGTTGGACTTTGGCTCAGTTATCTTTTTTGATCACCATATCATAAAGTATCTCTATGCAAATTTTCAGATTTTTCTGACTACCTGAAAATTTTTGCGAATTCGCAATGCTAGGCCTGTAATGGGCAAAATACCTAGAATTTTCAGGTTAAGGGAAAAACCTAAAAATTTGCACAAAAATACTTTATGATAGTGTGATCAAAAAACATAATTGGGCCATGTTCCAATATAGCCATATACCCGAGTTATGGCCCATTGAAAATTGGCCAAATTCGGGATTTTTCGAAAAAAATCGATAAAAAATTTCAAAAAATTTTTAAGCCTAGAAAACATTTACCAATATTATAGCCAATAAAATTCTCTATAATATGACGTTTAGTTCATAATTTTAGGACATCCCTATACCGAGATATGAGCTATGGCCAAAATGGCTGAAAAATAGGTTTTATGGCCATAAAATCCGAGATAAGCTCATTGGGCAGATAATTATATTGCGGTTTACATAATTTTAATTATTTTATTTAATTTTTAATAATAAAACTCTAAATTTGTATTAAAAATGAGTTTAAGAAATTAAAAAAATTACTCGCCGATGAGAGGAATTGAACACATGACCATAAAAGTATTCTACATACTTACCCCATACACCATCCAGGCATCTGCCTCTCTCTATTTCCAATCCAATAAATCGTCAAATTAAAAATTTTTATTGGCCATAAAACAGTAGGCGAGCTCATTCCGCAGATAAAAATAGCGGATTATGTGTAGGCATCCTATGGCCAAAAGACATGCCAAGTTTCATCAAAAAGGGCCACCTTAAGGTGAGGTACTTCCCTTGTAAGTAAACCTACAATCCAACAGAATGAATGGACCAAATTGAAAATAATTGCATTAAAGATTAACAACTGAAAATAGTTTAAAAAATATAAAAAATTGATAAAATAAAGGGAACCGATAAATTGCCATGGAATTTGAATTTTGCATTTTTATATTCCTTAAATAAAATTGCGGCGCAAATGAAAATCACTAGAATTGTGAAAATTTGGATGTAAGTTGCAAAAATATAAATTGGATCGGATAATAATTGTTCAATTGTTTGGCATTCAATTGGAGTTGAATTGTTGGAGGAATTCATTGAAAATAAATTAAAACTTCTGTTAATGTTTAAAAATGAACAATTTCAAAATTGGACTTAAATGGAAAGAAAATGTCGGAACAAATTTTTTGGATGGAAATTTATATAATAATTTTTAGAAGGAGCCTTGATGCTCAATTTTTATCCAATTAAGTGGGAGAAAATAAAGGTAAATATCGACTATCGACATGATTAAATATAAATATTAAATAGTGGTAATTTATTATTTTATAAAATTAATGAAATGAACCTGTTTGACGAATAGTCCCCCTGCTATTATAACATTAAACTTTTAATATCAAAAAATTATACAAAATTTTGTGCATGTATATGTGTATCTTTTAAAAAGTTTTGGCAAATTTGCTCCATATTTTGGCGCATATATTGCCATGGCATCTAAATCCGCTCCCTAATTATAATTAATATAATTATTGTGTTTCCTAAAAATGCCTTTAGCTTTTTAGAATGCAGAGGTGATATAGTTTAAATAAACCAATTGAAAAGCAGCTGGGTCTTTGTTGAATAATTTAATTTTAAATTCCCTCATATTGACATTAAAATCTGACTGATGAAGAAATGGAAAAGAAATTGGCCTGAATTATTGGAATTGGGATGCTTCTTTTAAATATTACAGACATTTTAGCCATAATTGCCAACAAAATGAATAGTCATTTACGAATACGACATGAATTATTGATTGAATGGATTTCTTATGGAAAAGTGTCAATAAATGGGTACTTGTCTCGTTTCATCCCCTTTTTGAAAAGTGCTTGGTCCCCCCTATGGGTCATCAGGTTTAGGGTTGGGGTCATTCAGGGATATGTTAGGGATTGGATTAGGATGATGTAAAAATCATCTCAAATGTATTCTAAACCCAAACCCTAACACCAAAAGGGGGCGGCTCTTCACTTTTTCCTCATTTTTTCCAAGGTGACCCAAAAAGGGGATGTAAACGAGACAAGTACCCATAAATGTCATTGGCACATAAAAGATGAATCAATATTAATTTTCAAAATAATAATTTAATTTATTCATCGGTTATGTAAAATGTGGTGGGACATTCGATGCCTTTGGAATTGGATAGGTGGGTGCTGGGTGTTACTATGGAATAATCATAATTTTATTTACATATTTCGAAAATATTACTCACATTTTATTGGTGTTTTTCATTAAATTTGTTACGGCCATTTCGGACGAAACTGTCCTGTTCTCTATGGTGGCAAAGTTGCTATGGCATTATTTATAGCATTTTTAGGCATAAAATTAGTTAAAAAATTATATCAAAAACTTTAGCCAATGTCAAATATTCACAGAATTATGGCTAAAAAATTGCCAGAAACACAATTTTAATTAGACCAATTGTTTTTTGGCCAAAACTATATGAGCCGTGAATATTCAACATTGGACAATAATTTTTATCATTTTATAACAAATTTTATGCCTAATAAAATGTTCTAAATAATGCCATAGCAGCTTTAACATCATCATCACTCGACCGTTTTGTCCCTTGTCCGCAATTGTCTCCTTCGCAAATGTCGGACAGCAATAATTATTGTCCATTTGAGTTGGATGAATTCCTTGAATTGATGCTGAATACATATATTTTTTTTTAAAAATACCGGAAGGAAAAAATTTTTTTACCAAAAATGGGATCGCAGGGAAAAATTTTAACGAAAAATGCCCTAAAATGACCTTTTTTCAATACCGAAAAATCCCGAAAAAACAAAAAATTTTTCGTTCGCGATCCCGTTCGGGATTACCGAAAAAATCCCGAAAGCGAAAAAAACCGAAAAAACAAAAAAATTTTCGTTCGGTACCTCGGTACGGGATTCGCGAAAAATCCCGAGTCGGGATCCCGAAAAATCCCGATCGGGATCCCGTACCGTCCGGACTCTAAAAATGATGTCCTATTGACTGTGGTGAACAACAAAGAACTGATTTTAAGCACAATTAAATGTCGTTAATTTTTTTCTATATAATAGAATTTTTGTAAATATAAAATCAAATTTATTTGAATATATATAATACGGATAATTCCGGGAATTGATTAATTCCAGGGAATTAGCTAAGCCCAGGGCTATCTAATTTTGGGAATCTCTACTTCTAGATTTTGTGCAGTCCGAGAATAGGCTCATTCGATTCGGCATAGTAAATTTAGTCTCTGAAATTTCAGACATTTTCATAGTTACGTGTTACTTCTAGTGGTTTAATTTTTTATTACTCAATTATGTGTACTCTACGACGTAAATTTTACCAAATATAATTTATTTAGAATGAGATTTTAAACAATAATTTACATTTTTTATTTGATTTAGATGCAAAATCGAATTTAATTAAATTGGCCTAATAATAATCAACTACTGAAATTGACGAAAATGTCCAATGCTATTCGGGAATTACGCAGTGAAATGATTGCATTGACACTAATTGTTGTCAAATTGGAAGGAAATATTGCCGATTTGTCGAAGGAAAATGTCAAATTGAAAGAAGAAATTGAAGCATTAAAGGTGGAAAAATCAGAGGTTTATTAGTTTTTATTCTTTTTATGAATTAAATTAAATAATTTTTAAAGCAGAATAAGAAGACTGGATCAGAACAATTTAAAAAATTGGAAGAAAATATTGCTGAATTGTCAAATAAAATTGACAAGTTGGATGGAAAAAATGAGGAATTGTGGGAGGAAAATGACAAATTGAAAGAAGAAATTGAAGAATTAAAGGTGGAAAAATTAAAGGTTTATTTATTATTCTTCTATAAAATTATTAATAAATGAATTTTAAAAGGAGAATATGAAGTACGGATTAGAACAATTTAATAAAGTGACAAAAGAAATAGAAAAGCCACCAATAAATGTACAAATCCAATTGCGCTCGTTGAAAAAGCAATGAGAAGAGGTAATTTTATAATTTGCATTTTTTAAAAAAATTTCCTTTTGGATTTGATTTTAAATTTGAACTCTGAAATGGAAATTCATTTTAATTCAATTGCCAGCAATTATACATATTAGTTTTTTTTTATCGCAAAAATGGCATTTATTATTTAAAATAAAATAAATGTATAAAAGATTTTTTTGCCGAAAAAAAATATTGAAAATGTTGAAAAAAAAAGTATTGTTAATGTCAAAGAGATTTAACGGTTTAGTGGATTGTCCCAGAACCCAGAACAGATACTTTCTTACTTTCGATAGTTCTTGTCGAATGTATCAAATAATATATAATTTGGTCATGTTTCGATCTAAATTTAAATGTTATTAAACCGTTTTAACCGATTTTTGTTTTGTTATAAAACTAGACGAAAATTGGTGGTTATTAACAAAATCATTATCAAATGATATGTCTTGTTAAGATCTAATGATTGATATTAAGTTTGAGGTTCTAGGACAAATTACTGAACCGTTGAATTCTATATTTTAATACTTTTTAGACATTTTCAATATTTTACTACAAATTAAATTTCTCTTTTTTAAAATTTGAACCTTGGAAATTCAAAAAAAAAATTAAATTTAACAGGACGAGAAAGTAACCAATGGGACGATGGCTTCAGTCAAGGAATTCGTCGATAATTTGATCAAGGTAACAAAGAATTTTGTAAAACAAAATAAAAAAATAATTTTAGTCCAAACCAATAGTGATCTTCGCCTCGACAAATAATTGGCTTGGATGGTTTATTTTCTAAATCACATCTATTTTAATCCTCAAATTTAGCACAAAAGTGACAGACGCAATTGCCAAATTCAAATTGGCCCCAAATGCATTGAAAATAGTCAAATTGGAGCCTCGTGGTAATTCCACAAAAATTCATTTACCTAACTTGAAAGTTAGTTTCAAATGGAAATTTTTGCCAAATCCGATCTTCGATTCTTCCAATTTTCTGTTATTTATTTTTAGACCCAATTTTCAGTTTTATTTCACCAATTTTCTCAATCCGAAACAATAAAAATCTTTTTACCCCATATTTTATGTTTTTAACCCATTTTTTTATCCCAAAATGTAGTTTTTGACTTAAAAATTAATAAAAAAAACGCTTACAAAACATTATACGAATTTGTAGATCTCATCGAGAGGCATTTTTTGACATTAATTTTTTTATAAAATGTTTAAACAATATATCCATCCAGTTTTTGGATTTATAAACTTTAATTTTGGGAACAAAATCAAACATTTTATATACTATTCGATGCGTTTCGATGAGATCTACAAATTGTTTTAAGGTTTGTAGGGTCTAAAACCGGTTTCTGATTTATTATAAGTTGAAAACTACTTTTGAGCTAAAAATTTTAAAATGGGCTAAAAATTTTAAAAATGGGTTAAAAATTGCTTCCCAACCGAAACTGACTTTCAACTTCTATCTGTAATAATAAATTGGATTAATCTGCTGCTCTGATTAAGGTGATCGCATTTCTTTGATGTTTTATCTGGACAAAATCTCCGGTGGCCGGTTTGTTCATGAATTTTTTTGGGAAATTTTAAATTCATATATAACAAAATAGTTCTACGCCTTATGTTTTCATCGGAGGAACTTATTTTGGAAGTGATGAAGACATAGCAATTGCACAGCAAAAAGGAACTCTAGAGGAGAAATTGAAGGCAGTAAACGCGTTTGATTGCCAATGAAGTACAATTTGATGAAATTTTGACAGCCATATCCATTTTTATGATTCTTTTATTTAATAATTTAATTTTTACTCAGGAATTTGATTATTAGACAACAAATGACCTCTGAATGATTTACTTATTAATTTATTATCAATAAACCGTAATAATAAATATTATTAATTTTTAAATTTAATTAACAAATTAAAAATAATAAATCATATTTAATTACTAATTATAATATTTTCTTTTGAATTGTCAGAAAAATAGTTTTTCTTGTCTTTTAATGACCCAAAATGAGTAATAAATTTCCAATTTCTCTCTCGAATCAATGTTCTTTTATTTATCCTTTTAAGCCTCCGGATATCCCCGGAGGCAAGTTCCAAAAAGTACAGTTTTTGTCCTTAACACAGGTTTCCCTGGTCAGGAACGCCAAGTACCTTATAGTACTGGTTTAAAAACAGAAAATGAGAAGAAAAAGAGGGAATTTGATGGATGAATGGGGGCAAATTGCAGATGCGTTGGAAGGGCACAAAAAGGGGCACACATTTCCCCACTCTTCCCGACCAAATAAACAGCCAATTGCCTCCACATTTCTAGCACACTCTCTTCCATTTCCTTTTCACTCCTCTCAACAAAAATTTAGCCCTACAATCGTCAATATTCCCCCAAGGGCCATGGCAAGCTGCGTCCCGCAATTCGCTTCCCTCCATTCATGAAGAATGGCGCCATTTCGTTCTTATTAGTTTATTTCATTTTTTTCTCTAATCACATAATTCCTCACCTTTCTTTCAGAGCTTTACCATTGCTTTTCTGCTGAATTGCACATTCATCTCATTAAAATTCTTTTTCTCTGTATCGCCTTCCCAGTTGTTGGAGAAAAAATGGTTGAGGATGGATAATCGTTTACTCTGCTGCTGACTGACATTTTTGCTTTGGAAGGCAAACACTGCTTTCAAATCGATAGGCCTATGTCAAACCAACTAACAACAGGGCAATAGCTGTTGGATATTTGAGGGAGGGGAAATGCGAAACACTGCTAACCAAATTCAATAGAAAAAAATGAAAAGGAAATGGAAGAGAGTGTGCTAGAATTGTGGAGGCAATAGGCTGTTTATTTGGTCGGGAAGAGTGGGGAAATTGGGGCCTTTTTGTGCCCTTCCAACGCATCTGCAATTTGCCCCCATTCATCCATCAAATTCCCTCTTTTCCCCTTTATCTTCGGTTTAATTACCCAAGTTTGAGGTACTTGGTGCTTCCTACCCTCTTCAAAGAGTGGTTTGGAATAAATTTTGGAATTGCATTGCCCAACATTGTTGTTGGGTGATGCTTATAATTTTTTATTTATATTTGCCTTAAGAATTTTATTAAAAAACCTTCCGTAATTTCGCTAATACATTTTTTTAATTTTAATTAAATATCTTATATTTTTAATTTTTCAAATGATTTTTATTAATATTCAAAATTTAAAAGCTCACCTAAACAATTTTACTAAAGGAAATTGGAGTACAATTTAAGGTTGGTGAATTATGGACTTTTTAAACTATTATAATTACCTTTTTGTTTGTGTATTATTTATTTTTCATTTTTCGCTTTTTATTTTTACTAATTTAAAATGGTTTATTATTGGGAGAAAAAATTGATTTGACTATTTTGAAATGTTTCACAAAAGTCTGTTGACAGGGTTGTCGTTTTGGTTTTTCATTGTACGTCGCAAAAACCAACTTCACATGTAAAAGTAGATAAAAGGGGGAAAGCGCAGGTGCTTGGCATTTAAAAGACGAAGAAAATGCGAAGGTGAATAATGGGGTTCCTTGGGCGTTCGGGCTATTTGAAATGGAAAGTTATTGACAGTTTATGGTGAAAATTTTACCCATTGTTTGTTTGGGAACTTGGGGCCAATGTGGGATTATATAAATCTCATTTCCACAAATCAGTAACAGAGCTGTGCTTAATTGTTCGAAATTTTTACCGAAATATTAGCACAAATTTATTCAAAAATTATAATTTTTTACCGATTTAATTGCACAAAATTATTCTAAAATTAATTTGTTTATATTTTTTTAGGAAAATTATTAAAAAGTATTCAATCAAGAAAATAACAACAAAAATGTCAACATATATTCCACCAAGAGAATATCGACATCACCAAAAAACAATGCCCATTGATTTGTCAGCTGCATCGGACATTGTATTGACATTGATTCTGTTGAGAGTGCCAGCAAAGGATTTGATTGGAAAATGCACCCAGGTTGATTTTTACGTTGATTTTTAAATTAAAAATAATATATATAGAAGTTTTTTAAATATATTAAAAAATCACAACTACCGTATTTCCTTTTTTATCGGCACCCTCCTCCAATATAAGCTCACCCTCCTCTAATAAAAGCCCTTATGAAAAATAAATACCCTCTCCAGTAGATGTAACCCCCCTCCTTCTAATAATAGCCCAACGAAAAATTTATGTTAAAAATAATTAAGTTTTTTGATGAAATTAAGGCCGATATAAACATATTATGGTTTCAAAACGGCCAACAATTGTTGTTTCCGAAATGGTTGGCAATCGCCGGGACTGTACTTCCATATATGAAATGAATTGTTGTCTGGAAGTCGACAGAAGCGATCTACGAAACCACCACTTCGATCAAATACGAAACTTTCATCAAAGTGAAAATCAACGAGAATTTCGGAATGAATACCGGGATGGCCGTAGGGTGGACGCAATAATCGCATTACGATTCCCTCAAGGGCAAGGTCGGTGCAATTTTTAAATATATTTTCTAAAAATATATTTAAAGTTAAAATAAAGATCCATTTTTTAATAATAAAAGATGATAAACAGGGTAGGAAAATTCTGAAATTTTACTAAAATTTACCAAAAAGGCCAAAATTTGTAAATAACTCCTTTTTTGATTAAACATTTTTTTATCATAAAAACAAAAATTTTCATTCATATATAAATTTACCAATCTTATTGTTGATAAATGCAGCTATTTGCTTAGAAGAAGGCATAGATAATTTTGTAATAAAAATTCAATTTAGCCGGTGAGGGTTGGCGTCAAGTGGAACATAGATTCAAGGACTATCCAGCCGGAATGCGTCTTTTGGTATTGTCAGTCAATGCATTTGGAAGACAACAAAATGAAGGACAACATTATGGACTCAAATTGGCCAATTGTTCAGTGATGGCATTATGTGAGAAGAATTCGAAATAAAGCCGGTTATTTGAAGAAAAATATGAATTGAATTTAATTTGTTTCACCATTATTTAATTAAATTCAGTCAAAAATGCAATATTTTGACGAATTACTACTTATTTTAATCATTTAATTAACAATTATTCAATTCTCAAATATTTTCCCCATTAATATTTCTTTAAATGATAAATGGATTTCTTTTAATTACGAAATTAATTATCCAAGCATTAAAAAAAGAAAATAAATAAAGCAAATGTCATAGGAAAATATTATTAGTAAAATAATTTTGGAGAATTGTGCTTTTTATAAATTCCAGAAATCTCATTTATAGGGGTAATTTTGAGCGTATGGCATAAATCTCATCATAAAATAAATTATTGATACTTGAAAGAGGACGAGGGTGGATTGGGGAATTGGTAGATCTGCTTCAAAAGCTTTTTGGACAGTGTTTGTTTCTGCGGCTAAAATTCTTTGTAGGCCATTTGATCATTTTCGTCCCAAATGACCACTTTTTAATCGGTCCACTTTGAAGGAGGAAACGACCGGCCTTTCTTCCCTCCCTTCTTGATGGACTTTGGACCCCCTCCACAGCTGTGCCTGCTGTCTGCTGTCTTTCCCTTCTAAATTTGTTATTTGTTGTTATTCTGTTTGCTTTCACTCTTATCCTCCGGGCTCCCGCAAAGTGGACGGATTAAATAGTGGTCATTTGGGAGGAAAATAGCAAAATAGTTAAATGGCCTACAAAGAATTAAAGTCGCAGAAAAGCTTAAAACTTCAGCAAGCACAGTCTGTCACCGTCCAAAAATATTTTGAAAGTACTTTTGATGAGTCAGATGTTCCCAATCCCCCATTCGTCTCCTCTTTCAAGTATGGTCGAACAATTTGGACATTTTATTTTCTTCTATTTCCAAATATGCTGTGACATAAGGCTAAATCAAAATATGGCCATAAATACTAAAAACAAGAGCGATTTTTCCAAGTTTTTGGCCACATCTTGGCCAAATCATTATAGTTTCAAATAATCAATATAATATCGGATGGCCAATACTTGGGGCCCCCACATCCTTTCCATTCCATCCACTCAACAACAGATTTGTCTTGGCCAAATTCTTCGCAAATTTGACCAAAACCCCTTCTTCTCCTTTCTATTTTTGCCTTCCTTCTTTATTCAATTTTGTCGCCCATTGTTGGAAAGCAGCCAAAACCACCAAAAAGAAGGGCGTCCCACTCAAACTCAATTCTCTTGCCATTTTCTGGTTCATTAGCATTGGCAAGCAAATGTGCCTCTCTTCTTCCCCTTCATCCTTCCCCTTGGCTTCCCGTTTGTGCCTCTCGGGCTCTAATTTTGGGCATTCTCCCAACCAAAACCGTTTCTCCTTTTTCCCCAATTGGCATTGCGCTAATATTTGATGTAAAAATGCCGAACTTTTCTTTCCTTTTTTCATCTTCATTCATTTTTTTTTAATTTTTGAAATTAAACCTTATTAAAATCGCGGCCATTTCCTGTGAAATCCTTTCTACTAAATTCATTGTCCTAATCAAACCGAACCATTAACTTAAATATCACCATGTAAATGGGCTAGGCTTACAAATGGAAAATTATTGAATATTTCTTAATTGAATTAATTAAATTATTGTGGTAATGTTTTTAATAAAAGTACCAAATTAAAATGCAAAAACAAGCTCCATTTATTAACCTAAATGAATTTGGACAAAAGATTTAATGCCTTGACATTGACATCATAATAATTATATTTCCTTCCAAAGAATATGGATCAAAATTTTGACTAATTAGATTTTAAAAATATGGCAAAAATTGTGAAAAAAAATCCTAAAAAATGATTCATAAAATCAGCAAAAGCATTGTCAAACGAAGCAAAAAAAAAACATTGTTGGACGAACTAGCCTTAATTTAGTAGAAAATTTGGAAAAATATTTTTAAAAAATGAATAAAAATCCACTATTTTTGCCCCTATAATCCCACCCTCTTCCTGATTAGGACATATTTTGAATTGTGGCAACTAATGCCCACGGTGAATTATTTTTCAACCTTTATAAATTGTAGTGAATTATTAGAGAGATGCGAAATTATTAGAGAATGGGGAAATAAAAGAGCATTATTCAATATTTAAGTACCTATTTTATGATATATTTTAATCTATTATTTTATTATTTTATTTTAATTTTCTGTAAATAAAAATTTATATTTCTATTCATTTTCCCATTACATAATTTTAATTACTCAATCCCATTCATTTTTGACCATAAAATTTGAACCAAATATTAATATTTTATTTTATTTTTTTCTCATATTTGGCGGATTATTCACCACAATCATATCCTAGATTTGGGGGGGGGGGGGGGGGGAGGGTACTTTCCCTTTTTGAATAACCCTATCAAAAAATTATGAAAATTAGATCTTCAGGGTAATTCTTGACGCAGAATACGAATCAGATATCTATTTCGATAAATATTGTCATGTTGATAAGAAAATGTCAACTTTTACCAAGAAAAAATATAGAGTAAGATATAAATTCGCGCTCTATTATTATTAAATATTTCTAATATAATATTAAAGATTTTAGAATAATAAAATTAATTATTGAATTTGGCAAAAAATGTCTACTCTCAACAATTCCGGCTCCAATGATTTGCAATGCCCAAATTGTCGGCTCAAATTCACCTCGAATGAAATGGTAAAGAAACCAAAGAGATTAATAATCAAATTTTTTGAAAATTATGCATTAAAATTAATTTCAAATTATTAAAATATAATTTGGGCTGATTGGGATTATTAATTTTTAACGAAAATTGTTGGATATAATTGAAAATTGGGACAAAATTATGATCAAAAAAGTGACAAAATCCACCAAAGTCGCACAATTTTGTTTTTTGATTTTTCTTAATTTATAACTAATTAAATTTGTTTCAATCCTTTGGAATTTGGATACTAAAAAGACTGAGAAATAAATAATTAAGCAAATTGTTGCCTAAATTTAAGGGTTTAACTTATATTTTAATGATATATAAGAAATAATCTGACGTTAAGATATGATGGTTGTAAAGCTGTTGGATTATTTTATAAAGAAATTTTATGGCATAAAATTAGCTAAAAATATTACCAAAAAGTACTGCTGGTCAATTCCCAAATAATTATTTAAAAAATGGCCAAATTTAATTAAACCAGCAAATTTTTGATCAAATTTTAGATTAAAATTATTTAAAATGTAATCACGATACTTTTATTATCTAAAAGCTAATAATTTTAGGCTCAATTTGATTTAAAATTTTTTTATCGGGAAACTCGGAAGTGTGAATTCCCGAAAAATTCCCGACTAAAACTGATAAAAAGGATATTTTTGGTCTTTTTTCGTAAAAAAATTTCCCATGAAAAATTTAAAATATTGATTTTTTTAGAAATAATCTATATAAATATTTTTGTTTATATTTTTTAAATCATTTTTCTACTAAAAAATTTTTATCATTTTTTCATATTTTTTAAAAATTTCCGAATTCTCGGTAATTCCCAAAGTTTTAATTCGGGAAAACTCGGGAGCGGGAATTGTTGGGAAACCCCTATAAGGCGATCCGGCCCGAAGTGCTTGGCCGATCTTTACTAGTAATATTGCTTATACCAAATTGTCCAATATCAGTTGATGGAAGAGTTGTTAATTAGTTAATAATTAATAAAAACCCCATTATTATTTAGCCAGATTTTATTACTCAAAAATTTAGCATTTTCTTTAAAAAAAATACATATAATATTTAAATGCAATTTTGTAAGGTGGATGAATGCGAGTTGATTGCCAGTGATGGCAGCTATCGACCGAATGCAAAGCCAACGGAGCGATGGTTCAAAGGGAACTCCCGTGGGAAGAATTTTTTACGATGTTTACACGAAAAAATGGCACAATGTTTTGGTGAATACTGACATTTCATAATTTTATTCGTATTCAAGATTCAATTTTTGTTATTAGAATTTTTGGGCATTTATTATTTTTTATCAAATTTTATTGAACTGTTTTACAATACAAAAGGCGAAATTTTGGTGATATAATTCATTGTTTTTAAGCTTTTTTTTTCAATTTATCTTAAAATTTTCTTCTCTTGATTTTAAATTAAATTTTATATTTTTTATTCTATTAATCAAAATGTACTCATTATTTTATCGTTTATCATAAATTATTTTTAAGAATTTTTTTTTTCAATTTTAATTTTAAAATTTGTTCTCTTTGTGAATTATAAATTATTTTTTATAATTTTATTCCATTACTCAAAATCAAATTTTCGCATTATCTTATTGCTTATCCTAAATTCAAATTACCTTGACCAATATAATTTTTCTGAATGCTTTTTTTGACATTTTTGGCGCAGAAAATTTAAAGATTAAAGAAAAAAGACATTTTAATTTTAATATTATATAATTTTTTTATTCCTTTTATTTAAATAATAAAATGTTGCAAAGTATATATAAAAAAAATCAATAATGAAACATTAATTCATATACTTTTCATTGTTCTTATTTGGTGGAAAAATCTCGTTCCTCCTTCATTTTTAATTGAGAATTTATGAATTCGCGCATTGAATTCATCGATGAATTTTGCTGTTTGGCAATTGATGGCGATGGTTTTTGTTCCTGCAATTTTGGTTCATGATTTTCTTTATGCAATTTCATTGTTCGCAAATTCTTGGAGCCAAAATTGTATGGCTAAATTTAGGAAAAATTCAACATTTTTTTTGGTAAATTTATAAATTACATTTTCGGTCAAAATTTTATCAATTTTCTCATTCCGCTGCCTTTCCAAATCATTTGATTGCCTTGTTCCGTGTTGGCATGTTGGTTTTGTGCATCTAAAAAACTTGAAATTTTATTATTTTTTAAAATTGAATTTTAAGATTATTTCAGAAGGGAAATTTATTTTGCCGAAAAAAAAAGCATTGAAATTACCTAAAAGATTGTAACGGTTTTCAGAAGTTTTTCCTAAACCCATAAATTTTATGCTCAAATTATAGATCTCTTCAAGACAAATTCGATTATATATTAGCCTAAATTTGACATATTTTAATTGAGTTTGGAACCAAAAAACCTTAAAATGGTTTAATCGGTATAATACGCTTAATTTTTGAGTTTGAGGTCTAGGACAAATCGCTGAACCGTTATAATTTGTAACCATTTTACAAAACTTGAACTTAAATATGATCCATAAAAATAATAGGAAAAAATCCTTCAGAAAATTTCAAATTTCGTTACATATGAATTGAATAATTTAATTTCTATACAATATTAATTATGGGAAATAATTAAAATGTAGAAAAAAATATTGAAAATGTCAAAAAGTTTATAACGGTTTAATGGTTTGTCCAAAATTAACAAACCATATACCATTCGATAGAGCTCGTCAAGATCAAGATGCATCGAATGGTATATAATTTGTCATGGTTTAATTGGTTTTGAACCAAAACCCCTAAAATGGTTTAAGTGGTTTAAACCCTTAATTTTTGATCAAACCACAACAAAATATATACCAATCGACGCGTCTTGACGAGATCTATCGATTGGGTATAGGGTTAGGGGGTCTAGGACAAACCATTAAACCGTTATAAACTTTTCTACATTTTCAATGTTTTTTTCGACAAATGAAATATCATCCTATTAAGTATTAATCTCAAAATCAGCAAATTTCTTCCTCACATTTTTCCGGTGGATTCCAAAAATTGTGGTCGTTGATTTACTTTGTTCATCCCAATTGCTTGTTCTTCCTCACCGCCACCAAATTCCTTGCGTTGCCAAATTTTTGTAGGCAAATTTGTTGATCGATTCAATGTTCCTCGATTGGCGGCCACCTTTCGGGCCTTTTGTTGAAGATGAAAAGCACAATACAAAGAGCGGGTTTTGTTCACAAAATTTGTGCATTGCTAACCAACATTGGCGGTCATTTTCCGTCCCTTTTTGAGAGAATTTTTTTAATAAATTAAATTAAAAATTGATGCAAAACTTCGGAATTGTGGTGGTCACAAAAAGGGTTTAAAAAATTTTTAGAAATTAGAATTATTTTCTGTGGTATCCTTTTCGCATATCATATCATCTTGGCAATAAAAATGCCAACTACCAAAAAAATGGAAAAGTTGGATCAAGGTTAATTTTATAAAAATTTTTCCATTTTCTTGCTTGACATTTTCTTACCAAGATATCAATATTTAAATTGGATTTCAGATTAATCTTTCGGTACCACAATTCCAAAGTATTACAAAAATTGATTTAAAAAACCTGGCATTGTCCAAGGTCCGGGCAAAAGCCAATTTCAATCAGCTGACCGGCTTTTGTCAATTTTAGAATTACTAAAATTCGATAATTTAATATAAATGTCGCTCCGGGGCCAAAATGTGATTGGGGAGGTGTTGGCCAAATCCCGCCGGCCGAGAAGTCCGGGATTCTCCCCTGCCTCGGGTGGGGACCGGAGGCGGCATGGATGCCGGATTAAGACCAAAGGGGGATGTAGGGGGGCTCCACCCAGTCATTTGGAGGGGACTGGGACCCGATGCCAAGATTGGGCCAAATCACCGCAATGGGCGACTGGGAATAATGCCATTTTGAGGGAAAGGATTGGGGAGGGAAAAGGGAAGGGAGAAAAGTGATGGCGAAGAAAAGGGGGAAATGGCATTATAACTGGGGGCGATCGACGGGAATAGCCGATGCCCGGAAATCGAAAGTTGGGCAAGCTGACCGGCCCTGGTAGGAAGAAACGACGGCTGGGGCCAAGAATGGCGGATTGATCCCACCCTCCTAAGAAGACAAACTCAATTTACTTCCCCATTTCCAAAATACACAAAATTTACATGGACTTTATTGGCGGCAAATTAAAATGTGGAAATGTGAAAACGGGTGAAAACAATGGGGAAATGTGTGTGGATGAAAAGGGGGAAAATCGAGGGGAAAGCAGCGGCAACATCGGCAAAAATCCCAGCCGAAGAGGAGCAGCCAAAAGCCAGAAGAGGAGGGGAGGGGGAGCGCTGGGGGGCAAAAACTGGACTGGGTGGACGGAGATTGGATTGAAGACTGACTGAACAGACTGAAGACTCGACTGATGGGGGAGGGGCCAGGGTTTTTAAACCCCCGGGGGAGGTGGCAGATCAGCCAATGATGGACATGGAGAGGCGGGGCAATGTTAAATTGCGGAAGGAAGAGAAGGCTCTTCCTATGGCCAAATGGAAGGAAGGGGATATGGCCATAGAGGGAAAAGGCCCCCAGGAGGATTGGGCCTCAATGAGGCATGGGGGGGGGGGGGGGGGGGTTAATCCATTCATTCCCCAATCACACAATTCGCTTGAGTAGCGACAATAAATATGTATATTTTCCACTACCTTCATCCTTATTTTGCCCTCCCTCTTTTGTTGCTTGCTGTTCGCCAAATTGTGGATTATTCAATAAAATGGTGGTGCCAATTTGCAGCTTCCAATATTGACGGAAACAATCACCAAAAAGCAGCACTTTCACAACTGTGCATTGCAATTCCTTTTTAATTTAATATTTATGATTACGAATAAAATGGATGTTATTTGGTATTTAATTTGCTAAAAACATTGAAAATTATCGGAAAAAAAAGACTTAAGCTAAAAGATTATACTGGTTTAAGGGTTTTGTCTACATCCCCCAAATCATATATTATTAAATAGAGCTGATCAAGATGCACCTAAAAGTATATAATTTGTCGGTCATGGTTTGGTCAAAATTAAAGAGTATTTAAACGGTTTAGAGCAATTCAAAACTATGTTAGAATTGGTTCGAAAATGCTGACGTGGACAGCAGAATTCCAGTAGGAGCGAAATTCGAAAAATGCTGACGAACTGACGATTCTTGGTTCAAAATTAAGTTAGAAGTGATTAAACTTAATGCCAAACGATGTTCTAAAGATGCATTTTGGTGATATCTATCGATTTAGTATAGTTTTGGAGACAAGGATAATTCACTGAATCATTATAATCTTTTAAACAATTCCAATGCTTTTTTTCATAAATTTTAAATATTTCCCAAAATAAAATTAATTTTAAAAAACCGTGAGCTCCGCGATTCGCCAAATCATGAATTCATTGCAATTTCCACTTTTTTTGCATTCACTTTTTTCAACCAAAACTCCCATTGTGATCCAATCTTCAGCATTTCGTCTGTTTTGCTCATTCGATTGATTTTGAAATTTGTTCAAATGCGCGAGGCGAATTTTACGCATTCCAGGACAGAATGTGTTCACCGTGTTCAAAGTGATAAGTGGATTACTGGAAGAATGTGATTTTTTGATTTGATAAAAAACTTTGTATTTCTATATTGGAAATTGGATAGTATTTGACTGGAAAATTTATTAAAAATTTCGAAAAATTTTTTTTATCTTAGAAGTACTCCAAACCTTTATTCAATCGATAAATCTCTTCAAGATGCCTCTTTTGATATATACTTATTTTTTGATTAACATTTCAAAAAAAATCGAAGTATCTTAACTTGATCTATCGATTGGCATCGGATTTGTAGGTCTAGGAAAAAAAAACCATTTAACTGTCGCTGCAGTTTTTTGCCATCAATGTTTTTTTTTTTTCAATAATTTTTTTTCAAATAATATTTGCATATAACCTGACACGTATTCCAAAAACGGGATCGAATATTTCTGCATCTGCTGCTATTGAAGAATTCGAAGATTGTGCATTTTCATTTTCAAGATTTTGCAGCATATTTCTAAAAATTTAAAAAATTTTTTGTATTCTAAGAAATTTTAATAAAATTGAAGGTACGCCAGTGCAGCCTAGCCAATGTCAATTTTAAAAAATTTTTCCCGCCGCCTGACTCTTCTTATTATTAAGGATTTTGGGTGTAGGTATTTTTTGGTATTGGAGAAAGTTCTATGAGTGAACAGCAGAACATTCGTCACTCGTTAAAAAAAGGAACCCAAACTCCATATTTACCAAAATAAATATGCCATATTTAATTACTCCTCATTCATTAATCTCATTTTAGCCTTTGATTCATCATTTTTTTTTAATTTTCTAAAATTCCCTTTTCCAAAATTTATTTTAAGATTCATTTATAAATTCAGGAAAATGTTGCGCCCACGTAATTTCAATAAATTGATCCATAAAACTTATTCATGCTGGCGCAATTCGACCACAAAATTTAGCTGTCAATTTTTGCAAATCCAAAATGGAAATGAATGTCATTCTCAGTGCAAAATTCCATTCAAATATCCACAGGTTTTTCCAATAAATTTTTTCTAAATAAACGAACAAATTTTTACAAAAATTTCAGCTCTTCCAACGTTGTCAATTTTCCAACGGGAATGAAGGATGCATTCCTTCTCATCCGGTCGTAAACCGCAACTTAAACTACTCAACTATTCCATGGCCTGAAACGGCTCCAGAAAAACGCTTTGAAAATTTGGATTTTCGAGTGCTTGTATGGGGCGACGATAACAAAAAGAAACTATTGAAATTAAAATTGCAAAAGGGCAAAAAAAGTGGTCAAAAAGTCTTCGAAATCAGCGTCCGTATTATTCTTTTTATATTACTTTTATATAACTAATGAAGAAAATGCAGTTTAACAATAAGAATCGTTTCTTCGATTTCACAAACATTCTGGTCCCGGAGGATGCCTATGCATTTGTACGCGCAATGGATAAACTCATCGAGGAATTGGCAGCAGAAGATTTCGAACAAAAATTACTCCAAATCAAAGGTTTGCAAATTTCCCAAGTGTAATATAAATTTGCCAAAATTTTTCGTGCCGAAAAACATATTTTCGAGGCCATATAACTTGGTTATAACTAAGTATTAAGGCTCATTCATGCCGAAAAACATTATATTTTTGAGGCTATATAACTTGGCCATAACTAGGTATTAGGTTCCGGATTAGGGTTCGGGGTAGGATGATTAGGGACTAAAGTTAGGGAATCTTAAAGAAGTCTGATTTGGCCAAGTTATATGGCTTCAAAAATATAATAGGTATTTCTCAGCACGAAAGAATTTCGGCAAATTAAAAATTAATAGACCCTTTTCGGGAAATCGTCGTCCATTCCTGGGAATGGACAGGCTACAGGCATCTGGGTCATCCCAAATCGGGAATCTCGGCTTCTAGGTGGCGTATAGAGTCAAGAGTGTGCTCATTCAACTCGGCATCGTCGATTTAGTCTATGAAATTTCAAACCTGTATAACCCTTGCCCATACACCTACTAATCCCGGTGTCAACGTAACTCGTATACCTAATCACAATTCGTATAATGGTCCAACTCGTATAATGGTCCAACTCGTATAATGGGTCAACTCGTATAATCCAAACTCGTATAATCACAACTCGTATAATCCAAACTCGTATAGAGAGAAAGGAAATTTTTAAAAATTCATATCCTACCATAAAATATGAGATATGAGTTCGAAACCACTATTTCAAGAGTAATTAGGTTCAATGAACGCGAATCTGGCCTTAGATTTTTGATATATTTTCAATCTTTGTAAAATAAAATGCCGAGGGGGTACAAAATCCATCTTGGATGGAAATTTTTATAAATGAAATATTCAATCCGGTAAATTATACCTAAAATAATTATTTTCCTGGTTTTATTTAATGTCTTAAAAATTACTTTTCTCCCTATACGAGTTTAGATTATACGAGTTGACCCATTATACGAGTTGACCCATTATACGAGTTGACCCATTATACGAGCTGAGATTATACGAGTTGGGGTTATACGAGTTGTACCTGACACCTAATCCCATGCTCTGAACCCTAACCCTAGCCCCTAACCGGTCTGAAATTGAAATTTCATATAGTAGATCGACAATGCCGAGTCGAATGAGCCTACTTTCGAATTTGTACGATGCCTAGAAGCTCATCAGATTCCCGATTTGGGATGCCCAGATGCCTGCCCCATCCTGGGAATTGGAAAATTCCCGGAATTGTACATAACACATATACGAACGAGACAAGTACCCAATTATACTAACTATGGGGCCCTTTCCTTGTTATTCATTTAAAATGCAGGCTTACTACAATTTATAAAATAAATAACAAAAAAAATAGTTCAACATTATAATCTTAAATTTATCACATTAGATTCCCAATCGCCCATTGAAATTATCAATGATGACCAACAAACAACCCGAATATGGAATTTGCGAGCTGTGGAATCGCCTGGTTTACGCCATAACTTCCAGTTGGAATTGGTGTTTTTTCCGGATAATGACAGAGAAATGATGCAAAAGCAAATTTGCCTTAGTCTTTGCGCCGTGAACAAAATCACTATGAAACAAAAACGATTCAATTTACCGCTGCATGCTTTGCCTTGGTTACGTGAACAAATGGCTGAATTGTTGGCAAAACATGATGGGACAGAGGAAATTGAGAAGGAGGCTCCGGCCCAAATTCCACAAAAATTCCTTCAATATATATATGAAGTGAATGAATGGAATTGATAAATAAAGAAAATGGATTATCAATAATTTACATTTTGTTGAAATATTTTTGATGACCGAAAATTAAATAAAAAATGAGATTTTCCATTTATTTTGAATAAATCTATTTAATGAATGTTATAGAAATATTTATCTGTCTTCATTTAAATTCAATGTAGTTTAAGGTTTACGTGGGGCTTAATTCTTCCTCTAATTTGGCTGAATCTAGCCTCTAATTTTGCGAAAAATGGTTTTTTGGTCATAACTTTGCCAAATTTTTGTCTGTCAAAAGTATATTATACCATTGATAGCCCACAAAAAAATCTATTAAATGAAGTTTAAATCACTTAAATTGGCCCATTGGCCACAGAGTTATGGCCAAAAAACTCATTATCACAAAAATGGCCATAACTCAACAAAATTTTGGCCAAGCCCCTACATATCCTAAGCCCCTAGCCCCTAATCCCATGCCGCCCCTAACCTAACCCTAACCCTAGCCCCTAAAAATTTTTTCAAGGAAAAACAAAAATAGTCAAATTAGAGGCTAAATTCAGCCCAATTAGAGGAAGAATTAAGCTTTTCATTTTAAGGTTTATAAATTCACAAAAAAATGTTGCGGCCACGTAATTTCAATAAATTGATCCACAAAAGTTATTCATTCTGGCACAATTCTACCGCAATATTTGGCTGTCAATTTTTGCAAATCCAAAATGGAAATGGCTCACAATCTCCGTGCAATATTCCATTCAAATATCCACAGGTTTTTACATATTACAAATCTAACCTATCCAATTTTGCAAAAAATCTCAAAGTAAAAATTCCAACTAATTGGTAAAAAAGTAGAAATTTTAATTGTTTTTTGATAAAATAAAAAGGTATGAGTATGATTAGACCACGGCAAATGGTCCTGGTGGTCCCCAAATGATCCCCCTACTAATTTGAAAACCATTATTAGAAAAAGATGTCTAACTCATCAAGGATTGAACCGATTTTTATGATTTTGGTATCAAATTAAAGAGAAAACTTTTGGCTATCGAAAGACACTAATTTGATTTAAATTGGTTCTTAATTTTTAGAGTTTTGGTCAAAAACCACGTAAAATAGCATACTAGCGAAATCCCAATTTAAATCAAATTAGTGTCATTCGATAGCCAAAAGTGTTCTCTTTAATTTGATACCAAAATCATAAAAATCGGTTCTATCATTTTCTAAAAAGCTAATAAATATTTAAAATTTTCAGCTCTTCCACCGCCATCAATTTTCCACCGAAAATGAAGCCGTTCATTCTCTTCCGATCGAAGGCATAAACTCTGCTTCGACTATTCCAACAATCGAGCAAAATGAGCAACAACCACAACATTCTGAAATGGCAACAGAAAAACGTGGTGAAAATTTGGAGATTCGATTGCTTGCATTGGACAATTACAAAAAGAAACAATTGAAACTAAAATTGCGAAAATATAGCGCACAAAAATTCATCGAAATCACCGTCAGTATATAATTCTGCTAATCAAATCATTTTGCTAATGAAGTGAAAATTGCAGTTAAAAAAACTTGGTCATTTTACTGATTTCACCAAAATTCCTGTGCCGGAGGATGCCTATGCATTTGTTCGCGCATTGGATCGAATCATTGGAGAATTGGCGACGGAAGATTTTGAACAAAAATTGCTCCAAATCAAAGGTTTTACAAAACTGTTCAATTTAACCGGAAGATTTAGATTAGATTTGAAAAATTAAAATTTTTTGACATCATAACCTTCTTAAATTAATTTTTGGGTGCGAATTCTGCCAAGAGATTTGCATTCTTTTGCCGAAAACTAAACTTTAATACCCAATTTTAGACCCTATAAACCTTATAACATTCTATAGAGCTCATCAAGCTGCATCGATTGACTTTGATTGTTAAGGTTTAAAAAATATAAACCAAAATAGGATTTACGATTTAAGCGTTTTAACACTTTGAATATTGCTCAAATTTTGACAAACTAAATATCAAACGATGCATCTTGACGAGTTCTATTAAATGGTATAAGATTTGGTGTTATAGGATTAAGCACTAAAAAGTTAAATAAAATACTAATCTCTCTGCAAAAAAAATGCATTTTCTCGGCAAAAATGTTATCTCTTAATTTTCAGATCCCCAATCGGCCATGGAAGTTGGCGGCGACGATGCTGACCAAAAACTCAAAAGCGAAATGAAAAAATTGCGAGCCGAGGAACTGACTGGCCTCCATCACAAATTCCAATTGGAATTGGTCCTTTTCCCGAATCGGCATGGAGAGAATGGTCAAATGGCGTTGTGCCTCCGACTTTGCGCCGTGAACAATGTCAATGACAAGGAAAGATCTATAACTTTACCACTGAATGCATTGTCTTGGTTGCGCGAACAAATGACCGAATTGTTGACAAAACATGATGGGACAGAGGAAATTGAGAAGGAGGCTCCGGCCCAAATTCCACAAAAATTCCTTCAATATACATATATGAAGAATTAATGGATGGATGGAATTGATTTATAAAGAAGATAAATGGATGATAATTTACACATTTTGTTGAAATATTTATGAAGAATGAATGAAAATTAAATTTAAAAATTGAGCATTTTTCCATTTATTTTGAACAATTCTATTTAAACAATGTTATTGAAATATTTATGCATTTTTAAACTTTAATGGCCACAATTCGATTGCGATTATTTTCGTCTCGTTAATTTTCGTTTCAGCGATTTTGACGAGCCAAAATTCATCCAATCAAAATGATCTAAAGTGCATCTTATAGATAGCTCTAAAACCTCTAAGTATTAGCTATTCTCATTGATATATTGATCATCCGAATCTGTAAAAATTTTGGCCAATTAATGTTCAAAAACTTTTAGAAAAATCGCCTTTATTTTTGTATTTATGGCTATAACTTGAATAAAACTTTACATTTTCGGATGATCAATATAATGGATAGATAGCCAGTAATTTTAGCTATAAAATGCGCTTTAGATCATTTTTTGATTGGTAAATTAGCTGATAGCAATGTTTCTTCTGTGACGGAAATGGCCGAGATGGAAGTGTATGTCCCCCTCTCCGGCCATAATTATATAATATTTAAATCCTTTATTCTAAATTTCAGCCAGCTTAAAGTTCATTAAATTCAAGAAAATGTTGCGGCCGCGTAATTTCAATAAATTGATCCACAAAACTTATTCATGCTGGCGCAATTCGACCACCACATTTGGCCATCAATTTTTGCAAATCCAAAACGGCAATGGCTGCCAATTTCCGTGCAAAATTCCATTTAAATATCCACAGGTTTTTTTAGAGACCGGCAAAATTTGATTTGCGGTTTTGCGTATGCGTATTTTTTCCTCCTAAACTTTGCGGTGCGCGTATACGATGCGGTATTAAACCGCAAAATACGCAAACCGCAAAATACCGCATGATGGAACAGGAAATTTGCCTTGGACTTATCGCCGTCAACAAAACCAATAACAAAAGGAGGATGCTGAATATGCCACTCAAGGCATTGCCCTGGTTGCGCGAACAAATGGCCGAAATTTTGGCATTGCATGATGGAACCGAACAAATTGAGAAGGAGGCTCCAGCACAAATCCCTGATAAATTCCTTCAATTCAATATTTGTGAAGAATGAATGAATGGAATAAGGGGATACAATTGATAGATAAAGATAAACGCAAGATCATTTTGTTGAAATATTTTTGATGAATGAAAATAAAAGTAAAAATATGAGTACTTTTCCATTTACTTTGATTAATTATTCTTAAATCGAATATTATTTGCAAAGTGGGTGCCAATTTTTAGATTTTGTTGAGATCACTAAGCAAACCCATCGATTCATATGAAAATTGTTTGATTTGCTATGAAATTGAATGAGTTAAACCATTTATACTGCTTCGTGTTTTTGATTTAAAACTCGCTTAGTTTCAGGCCAATTTAGACCCTAAACTATCCATCATAATAAAACCTCAAAGAAAAAATTTTGTAAAGATATTGGTGTTAGACTTTGGCCTAAAACCTTTCATTTATTCCATTCTTTCCGAAATCAAAATTACTAGCTCAGGTGCTCGTCCTAAGGGCGAGCTTCTGACCTAAAGTAATGTCTTTATCATCTTCGCCCCTTCGGGCTTCATGCTCGTTTCGCTCGTCCGAAGATTGTTTCCCTATCCTTAAATCATCTTCGGCTCAGAGAATTAATTTATCAAGAATAAAAAAAAGCGTGAAGCATTATTTTTAACCACTGGGAATCGAACTTTAGTATTCTGTACAAAAAACCAATATCTCTACCATCTGAGCAATCTACCTCTATGTTCGAAATCAACAAGCAATTCTATAACTATATTTAACAGAATTCCAGTATGTTTAAATGGCCATATCTCATCTAATATGTATTTAGAGCAAAGATCCATTTGTTGCAGCTGATCTCGTTTTTTAGCCGATCTCGTTTTCGGCATGTTCTAATTATCGTACAGACTTGGTCTATAGCTCATTCGATTCGTCAGGGTCGGTTTTCTTTATAAGATTTCAATTTCAGAAAGATTTTACAAGTTTGAACCAAAGTTATGGCCAATTGAAATTTCGGTTTTTCAAACCGGTTTAACTAGGGTAGGGCTAGGGCTATGCTCGTGCCGGCATGGGTTTTAGTTTTAGGGCTAGGGAAGGGTAGGCTAGGGCTAGGAAAAATAATTAAAACTCTAAATGTCCTAGGAACTGAGATATGACCATTGGTCACAAACTACAATGTCTGCCACTGTACTATTTCTGTCAGAAAAAAACGAGATCGGCTGCAACACATATACCATTCGATTCCGCATGAAAATAGCTTTAAAATGAGCTAAAAATCTATCCATGTTACCGGCCTTCCAAACAAAATGCCATGGAATAAACAATCCCTTCTTCCTGTACCCAATATGTTCAAATGGTTAACAAATCCACATACAACAATGATTCTCAAATCATTGGATTCCTCATCAAAAGAGCTTTGAAGTAAGCTAAAAATATACCCAAGTTACTGGCCCTCCAATCAAAATGCCATGGCACAAACATCCCCCTCTTAATGTACCTAATTAGTTCAAATGGCCATAAAAAATTTACTTACAACAGTGATTCATATACCATTCGATTTACCTTGAAAAGGGCTTTATAATGAGCTAAAAATCTATCCATGTTACAGGCATTCCAAACAAAATGCGATGGCAAAAACATCCTTTTCTTCTTGTACACATTATTTCAAATGGACGTATCAAAACATGACAAACATTTCTTCTAATAAAATTATATATTGGATAATGATTTATTTATAATGGCAGATAGTGTCTCTGCCAATCAATATTCGTCAGTTTAATCTCTGACAATATTGTCTATTTTCTAATATTCTCTTCTAGATTATTTTAACCAATGAGCTTTGGAAATTACAATGCAGCAAAATCCATGGGAGTAAAAAAGAGGCAAAGATCATTAGTTTTTCCTCTTTTCCTTCTCTGTCCAAAGCTAAATCGCACCAATCAATAAGATGATGATGCACATATAAAAAATTTAGTTCCTCATTTTCCATCCCCTAATACAACGAATTATTAAATAATAATGTAAAACTATTTTTAATAAATTTTCCATTAATAATCAATAAAATAGACATTTAACTTCATCGCTATTTTCAACCTTCCGCTCATTTTATACTCACATTCTTTCCATCTCCATCATCCATTCTTTAAGCCAACAGTCGCTTGTCTTTGTTTGCTGCCTACAGTTGACTCAAAGTTGTATGCATCCATTCACATCGACCTCAAATCAATACTTTCCACTGTCATTTCAACAGCAAATTTTTCGATCGTGGACGAACACTCAATAGCCTCCTTTCTTTTCTTGAAGGAAATGGCATCGTTTTTCCTCTCATTTTACTTAATTAATCATTGGAAGAGCCCTTCTCACTTTTTTTCAATAATTTTCCCTCTCAATTTTGCGCATCTGCCATACTGTCAAGAATAAGGTAAAAAGATGAAGATAAGAGGCAATACCCAATTTAATGTTTATTTATTTATCTTTTTTTTCATAGTTCAAAATTCATATTTATTTCCGTTAATGCTTCTCGGAGCATAAAGGATCGGAGTTGGCCATCAAATTTCACGAGATACATATCCACCGCCGTTTCTGGCGATGATAAAGGGAGGTATGGAGTTTATTTTTCTCCCATATTCATTGTTCATATTCTTATTCAACACACCTGTCGAAATAGCTCGGTTAGTCTTTGAAAAACACTCATCAATTCGGTTTATTCAGTGGGAAAATGTAAATCTGAAGTTAATGGAGTTTTTCAATAAAAAGACAGAAAAGCAGAATATAATGAGGAATGTATATTTTGAGAAAAATTAAACGGGGCTTTTTTACGGAAAAATTGTATCAGATGTAACATTTTCCTTCTTCCCATTTTCCATCAATTTCCTCAATATTTCTTCTGTTCATCATGGTTGACATTCTCTTCACTTCATCATTTCTCTCCTCCACTTCTCGCACCTCCAAAATCCCTTATCTTTGTCATAGCGTTCGGCCTATTGTTTGGCAAAATTGAACAATACTCGCGGATACGGAATCGAGATTCTCAATAATTGTTTCACCAATTGCGGTCTTGATTGAGGAGAATGATTGCAATGCATTCCATTGGAAATTAAATCAGAATAAGTGGTATTTACATATCAGAATAAGTTTGGGAGAATGAAATTTGTTGGGGCGAAAGGAGTGCATCTGATTTTGATCCGATTAGTGTTTGGGCTTTCTCAAAGTTTCAAAGTAGGTTTTTTAGTATAGAGGCAGTAAAAATGTTTTCCTATTGAGTCGTTAATAAGACTGTTTGTTTATTGGTCAGAAGAAAAGATTTTTATTTGAAGTGATGAACTTTTAAATAAGGTTTACAAAGGCCTTATATAGGGGTTGAAATGTGAACTTTAAAGGCTAAATATATCAATTGGAAAAAATTTGACAGAAATATGTCAATTCATCATATTTTCTATCCTTTTGAAATTGCCATTTTTGTCCCATTTGTAATTATTTGAGTAACAAGAAACTCATAAAATCTTGTTTGCCCAAATTTGCCTCTCATTTGAATTTTGTAATTATTTGTAGTTTACTGATAATGCCCATTTCTCTTTTGCTCCACTCCACTTTCATTTTTGCTCGCGGTTACACCATCAGACAAGGTAATAACCTGAAGAAACTGACTAAAATTGATATTTTAGGTCTTACAAATGGTTTCGGCAATAAAATTGGACACAAGGTTTATTAAATTTTTTTAAAAATCAAATAAGCAAATATTGCTTTCAAATTACCTTATCAACCCATATCACTACTGAACCCGGGTTGAGTTAGACCCGAATGTCTCGATCTTTTTAACCAAAAATATTCGAGGGCACAATTTAAGGCTAGGTATACATTTCGAAAAAGTATTTGCTGCACAGCAACTTATTGTAGTTCACGAAAAAGTTGCTTACCGACTCAGCGCAACTTTTATCTCATTTTTATACTTCAGCTATTAAGCTCGAGTTTAATGTTTTATCCTCTGAATAAAATAAACAGGTCCCAAATCAGTTACTTATCAATTTGAGACGTTGTCTCAGTTGAAAATCGATTTTCACTTTTGGGGCGGGCAAAATTATAATTGCCACAGCCACGGATTAACAAGTCCTATCTGATAATCCATATATGTATTTTTTATGTCTCTGTGTCAAGAGACAAGTTCTCGAGTACGAGTAAAACTCTTTCTTAATGTTGACTTAATGATTTCTTACAAATTAGCTCGTCGAGCTTTATCAAATAATAGCAAAATTGCTATAAATATACCAATAAATCTTCTTTTTGATTTTAAAAATCATTTTCACGCCAAATATTTACTGAAAAG
This sequence comes from Pratylenchus scribneri, assembly GCA_030063045.1. NCBI lineage: Eukaryota > Metazoa > Nematoda > Chromadorea > Rhabditida > Pratylenchidae > Pratylenchus > Pratylenchus scribneri. The sequence goes on along the minus strand of JAQSEB010000022.1, from coordinate 206,118 downwards.
ATTTTTTCTATAAGATTTTAGTAAATTTTTTTTATTTTCAGTCTCTTGGAAAATGACCAGCATATTTTTGTCAACGGTCTGAAATTTTCGACACGCATTTTGGCAATTGCAAAAAACAACATTGAGTTGGCGTTGAAAAGTGTGCACAAAAATTCGGCCAATGAACCTGATCCAGGTGCAGAAAATGCGAGAAAGACTTCTCGAACAAAGTAAAGATTAAATTTTCTTAAAAATTCCATTTTAATGGGAATTTAAAATTTTTTGGTACTGATGAAGTTTGTCCCCCTACGTGGGAAGGATGATGAAGATGAATATGATTAAACTGAGGATGATTTTCTTCATCAACATTATCTTCTTCTCATCATCATTATCTTCTTCATCAGCATCTTCCTCATCTTCAACTTATTCTTCATCTTCACCTTCATCATTATCTTCATCATCATCATTATTATCTTCTTCATCATCATCTTCCTCATCTTCATCATTATTATCTTCTTCTTCATCATCATCTTCGTCATCATTATCTTCCATCATCATCTTCTTTTTCATCATTATCATCCTCATTCCCTTGTAGGGGAAAAACTCATTAAGTACCATTTTTACTCCATATTTTTTTACTCCAAAAGTAGTTTCTGATTTCTAATAAATCATAAACTGGTTTTAGAGCTTACAAATCTTATACCAATTTGAAGATCTCATCAAGACGAATAAAAATGATACTAAAAATGTCTCTTTTGTCCTAAAATTAATGTGTTAAAAACCAAAAACTAGAATTATGGTTTAAACGGTTTAACTCGATTAGTTTCGATTTAAATTAATAAATATATATTTGAAAAGACGCATCTCGATGATCTACAAAATAGTATAAAGTATAGTGTTCGTAGTGTTTAAAACTGGTTTCTAATTTATTAAAAAACCAAAAACTACTCTTGTTTAAAAATAAAATTTGGGTTAAAAAAATTACCTTCCAATATTTCTAACTAAATTTTTTCAGTTCCGATGATTCCGGCATTCAAATTGACATTAATGTGGAAAATAATTCCGAGTAATTTTTAATAAATAATTTTAAATAAAAATTAATTTGCAGGACCCAAAATCAATTCATTGAAAATGCCCGACTGGAAAATCGAAAACATATGGCCACAATCCGAGACAAATGGTCAGCAGAGGAAAAGGAAATGTTCGAAAATGGCCTCAAAATGCATGGGGTAAAAAATGGGATTTAATTAGTGTTGCACAAAATTCGAAACGTCCGTCCCCTATTTTTCAATTTTTCGCTCGTCCGTCCTCTCGTCCGTCCCCTCTTTTTTCATTTTCTCTCGTCCGTCCCTTCTTTTTCAATTTTTAATTCGTCCGTCCTTTCGTCCGTCCTTTCTCGTCTTTCCTTAATTTTTTTGGTGTCCTTTTTTCTCTCGTCCGTCCTTGATTTTCAAATTTTCGCTCGTCCGTCCTCTCGTCCGTCCTTGATTTTCAATTTTTCTCTCGTCCGTCCTCTCGTCCGTCTTTACTAAAGACGAGACGAGGACGAGACAAGAGGACGGACGAAGACGAGGACGTTTTGTGCAACACTGGATTTAATCTTCTACGAATATTTTCAGAAAAATTTTTTCGCTATTGCAAAATGCATTCCAACAAGAACGGTGAAAGAATGTGTCGAATTTTACTACGATACCAAGAAAGTGGCCGAATATAAACAAAGACTGAAAATTGGCCAGAAAAACAAAAGGGGGAAAAGGTGGGTTAAAATTTTTTTTGATTTATTTAATGTAAAATTTTTAAATTATTTATAAAAAAAAAACATTCCTAAAAAATTTAGCCGAAAAGTTTGGACCCTGCCCCTTCGAGAGCCATCAGAAAGGAAGTGCAAACAAATTTACCAAAAGCCGAAGGTGGAACAAGTCGAAGAGGACGACCAAAAGGAGAACGAAAATCGAATTGATGTGAAAAATGTACAAAAGAAAAAACAAAAGAAAGAAAAAAATCCACAGAAATTTGAGGTAGGGTGAAAATTTTGAAATTATTTAAATAAATTTTTACAGGTCGACTACATTTTTGGAAGAAGGGAAAACTGCGAAGGGAAGCTGGAATATCGTGTTTTTTGGAAAGGCTATACGAGAGCAGATGCAACCTGGGAACCAGCTGAAAATTTGGTAAATATTTTATTAAATCCTTTTTTAAAGAAATAATTTTAATAATTTATTATTTAATTTTTTTTATCAAAAAATATTAACTGCAAAAATAATAATGGTTTTTAAGTGTTTATTTTATTCTATAATTTCATAAACCATATACCAATGGCTAGGACAGATGACTAGTTAGCCGAAATTAGAGAAAAGGAAAGAAAAAATAGCATTTCTCCTTTAATAAATTATATTTAAAAAATTCGATATAATGCCTTTAGACACTAGTGAAAATTTACATATTTTAGTGAGAATTTTATTCAAATAACAAAAATATTGAAATTTTTTTAAATTTTTTATATTTTTAAGCATAAAGATATTTGAGGATATCACCCACATAAAAATTGAAATTTTTAAAAATTTATTGCCATGACTTGACAAAATTAAAAGTTAACCGTTTTCGTTTAAACCGGTTTCCTAAACTTATTAAACCAATCAATAATTAATCGAAGCGTTTTTGGCAAAAATTTTGTTGATTCAATATTGAGCTTATAGGTTTAAAATGACCACTAAACTCTTTGACATTTTTAAAATTTATTCTTTAAAAATATAAATACATTTTATAGAAAGAATGCACTGAGGCAATTGAACGCTATTTGAAAGTATGGGGGGCATCGGGCATTTGAACAACAATACGAGAATGATTTTATTGAGGAAAACGGGAACATAAACAAAGCGGGATCAATTGATAATCATCAAACCATCAAAACATTCAAAATTTGAAATTTTATTGAAAATTTTAATTATTTATTTAATTTTTTTTCACTTGACATTTTACAATTCTAATAAATAAAATGAATTCCATCCACATTGCTATGAGTTCGCGAAGATAAAATAGTAGAGTCCGAGTCAGGCAAAAAGTAGCCAAGAACCCCAGAGTTTCGGGTCAAATTTGAGTAAAAATAAAATCTAAATAAAAAATTTTATTACTAGGTTGACCCATAAACCAAAAGAATCGGTTAATGATTCCTTTAAAGCACCAATCGAGGCAAATTCCCTCCAATTCTAAGACTGAGCATTCTTTAATGTGAGTACTGTGAAGTGTGGACGGTCCTCTTCCACATTCACAATCAGAGCTGGGTCCGACTCCGACTCCAACTCCGATTCCGCTCCGGAACTGGAGTCGGAGTCGGAGTCAAAAATTGAAAAGGTCGGAGACCGGAGTCGGACCTGGAGTCAAAATTTTCAAAGGTCGGAGTTGGGAGCCGGAGTCGGAGTCAAAAATTTTGAGCGACTCCGGATTTTTATTTAAAAAATTGTATTTTTTTACCTATTTTTTAAAAATTTCCCCTTTCAATTTTTTTAAAATTAAATTTTTTGGTTTATTTTGACTAAAATTGAAATTTTCGTACCGAAATTATATCATTTTCGGAAATAGATGTTAATTTTACACAAAAAATGTCCTGGAGCCAAATCGAAATTACTTTAAAAAAATTTTCTGTGGAGTCAAATTCCGGAGTCGAGTTTTGAACGACTCCGGAGTTGTGAAATTTATTCTTTTAATTGACAATAAATTCTAATAAAATTTATTTAGGAATTTTTTGTCGATGACGTGAGGAATAATGAAGGCAGAAAAGAAAAAAATGTGATTCATCCTATTTAGGTATTAAAGCAGGGAAATTCGGCTTTTCTCGCATTAATGCATTCATTCAACCATTCAAGCATATGTCGATTCATTTTTTTTTCTTTAGATTTCCACGGAGAATAAACCCAAGCATTTATTTCTTTCATTTTTGTTTGTCTTAGAATTTGCCCTAGAGGAGGCAATTTTGAAATATTAGATTGGAACTGGAAAGAATTGGGAGAAGAATTTGGATCAAATTTTTTTATTTATAATTATAATAATATTCCTCATCAGCAGTGTTGTAAAAATTTCAAAGTCTCGTCTCTCGTCTCGTCTTTTCGTCTTTTTTTAAGACGAGACGAGGACGAAGACGAGGACGAGACGAAAGACGAGGACGTTTTTACAACACTGCGTCATCAGGGACATAACATTCGCTATAATAGAGAAAAGACTGTAGGTGGAAATTAGCATCATATTTTCTATAGTTTTAATTTTTTTTTGTTAAAATGATTCATCAAAAAATTCGATCAAAACTTTTCTCATCATTAATAAATTTGGAATAAAATACTTTTATTTAAAAAAGTGATATTTGACCAAAATTGGTGCAAAAATAAATTAAAATTGATTCCCACATTCTTTTCATCAATTTAATCCATATATTTATTTTCTCTTCAAATATTCCAAAATTAATGCCTTTTTTTTTTCTAAATTTATTTTCCCATAATTGCAAATGCTTCTTCACGTTTCTGCTTGGCCATTTCTAATAATTCCTTTCTGAATTCCATCTTTGCCCGAATTGCCACCATTTGACCATCATAGTCTTCGGTTGCCAAGGCCAATTCCTAATGGTTTTTAAATAAGTTGTAATATTTATTCTTATTGAGAACAGATTTTTTATCTTACCTTTATCTTAAGTGCCTTTTTCATGTCATTTAATTCATTTAATATTTTTGCTGCTTCCAATTCATTATCTTTTGCTTCTTCCAGCATTTTATCTACTATCTTCTCTTGATTTATTTTATTTTTAATTTCTCTATTTTTATCATCAAAATCAAATACTTTTTCCTCATTTGAATGCTTCTCTTTTTGTTTATTTTTTCGCATACGGTATAGCATTGAAAAAATTGGTCGAATTGTGAACATTATTGTTTCGACTAAAAATAATTTAATGAAGATTAGATTAATTTTTTTCAAGAAAAATAAAATCTTCTCTGGAATCCATTGTTTTATATGAATCGAATTTTTAACAATTAAAAATTATAGAAGTTATATAAATAAGGTGTTAAATCATTATATATATAATTGTAAAATTAAATATATTCATTTCCTCTATTATACAAAAATTATTTATCAGGAGTAAGAAAAAATTAAAAATTTTTTAAAATTTTACTTATTTTACATGCTTGCTCCTCAGCGGCTGTTTCCACTGCCCTCTGACGTGCATTACAAAGAAGCTTCTTTCGATGATAAGGTCGCAGTCTACAACAAATACACTCACAAAGTAATAGATGAATAAATGGATTCCAACTCCACAAGACAAGACGAAATTGAATCCATGTATCGATGAGCCATCTCTCTTTAAAAGGAATTGGATAAAAGAAGAAAAAATTATTGCAATCCCATTTTTATTCTTTTACTTTTGAATGTATTTCAAATTTATTTGGGAATCAATTTCCTTAGTTTCGGTAAATTAAAATATTTTGCAATTTTTTTCCTAAAATTGAATAATTCCATGAACATCGGTCACTGAGGAAGACTGGCTAGTGATTTTCAAATTCTAAGAAAAACCAATTTGCCTACAGTGGCGGCTACTCGTCTGATACTTTTCGTTACTGATGGCCAGTCTTTCTTCCACATTGACTGACTAGTTTTTGTGACACATTTTAAATTTCTCTTATTAATATCGAAATTCGATAAATATTCAACTATTCTCCAATTTCAACAAAATTTCCCACTCACTTACTCATAGTATGCATAACATAGTCAAGCTTGGAAGTAGTTTGACGAAATTTGGTAGAAGGGAATGATGACCAGTGTAATAATATTAGGAGGAGGCAGAATGCAATCATCCCATAGGAAAAATCCTTGATCTTCTTCTCCCTGGGTATTTAATTACAATAATATTTAAACAATTTATTGAAAACAAACCAGCTGGCCAAAATGATGAACACGGAGGCCAATATGAGAAGAATGAGCAATGTTAGCCGATAAATTTTATAGATGAATAGAAATGAGAAATAGAAAAAATGAACAAATATTGCACGTCGAAAAAGAATTAAGGCCACAAATTTAACTAGCCCAATAAAGAAGATAAATAAATCGTTACGTGGATTGACAGCAATGCGTTGTTGTTGCAACTTTTGATTGCGTCGACATGGCCGTAATACATGTCGACGCATTGTGAAATATTTTTAAAATTTTTAATTTGTTGGATTATTTGAAGATTGTGTGAATGGGCGTGAAAGGAGAGGGAAGAATAATGACGGAACATTAAAATGGCCTACTCATCTTTTAATGTACAGCCAGGGCGGGCCAAAGCCAAATTGATTTTATTAAAAGGCGAATGATGAAAAGCGAAAAGTGAATATTTTAAAAAGCGAATGATGGAAATTGAAAAAAGCCAAATTTGGTGAAAAAGGCGAAAAAAAAAACGAAAATGTGGCAAAAAATCATCCGTAAGATATTCTTCAAAAAAGATAAGTGGTTTGAATTTGCCTAAATTAAAAAGCAAAGAATGGCAAATTTAATGGCAGTATTGAAATTTTTTGGAAATTTAGTTGATTCTTTCTAATGTCAGAAATGACCATTTTTTAATTTATTTTCTAAGAAAATGGATAACTGCTGCTGGGTATGGAAAATGGAATATTTTTCCCTGCAATGAATGATGGTAACCTTTTGCTTCAAAAACAAAAATTCTTTACATTTTATAAGATCAAAAATTTATTTTAATTTTCTCCAATTTAAATATCCCATTCTTGTCTTAAATTAACTAATAATTTGTGGAATATTATTCAATGTTAAAAAATTTGAATAAATTGATAATTTTTTGTTGTTCACTTGATTAATTTGCAGAATATTATTTTGAAAAATGCCAGCAGTAATTTATAATCTGACTATTTTTGAAATATCAATCAATTTTGGGTGCACCCCAGTAGATGATTAATAGAAAATCAAATTGAATTCTCATTTTATTTTAACAAAATTTATTTGGAATTGAATAAATTTTGATTGATTTAATTGACAATTCAATCACTATTTTGCCTTTTTAATTTTTATTCAAATTGAAATAAATAAATAAGACACATTTCTTCATGATTGAAAGATCCCAAGCAAAATTGGCAAAATAAATTAATTGCTTTTCATATTCATTCATCAATTTATGCCACAACATTCTTTTCGACCAATGCTTTCACTGAACAATTGGCCAATTTCAATCCATTTTGGCCTTCATCATTTTGGTCAATTCCACTTCCCACACAATCCAAGACTAAATAGCGCATGCCGGCTGGATAATCCTTAAACACATGCTCCAATTTGTGCCAGCCTTCAGCTTAAAAAAATTTTTATAGAATTAATGATATTATAAATTTATTCAAAAATATGATTTTTATATTAAATCCAAATGAATGTTTTTTATGGTTAACCCAAATTTGCGGCCCCGAAATTTGTGACCCTTATCTAAAACGAAATTTGTGACCTAATAGCCAATCCAATACCCATCCTCCAAGATTGAAGCCTAGCCTAAACCTTTTAGGACCCATCCTTCTAGCCATTAAAAATGTAAATCTTGGCCTTAATTTAATTTTGTTAAGTTTTTATTTTTTATCGATTTTGATTGCAAAAATTCATTTTTAGTAAGGGCTACAAAAATTCGGGTGAGCGAATTTCTTCAACGGTTTTTATATGGTCTAATTGGGTATAATTTTGAGTACAAATATGTATCATTTTACATGATATTTTGGAAGTTTTTTCAAGATTAAATCGAACACACTTTCGTAAATTTTATATTGACCAATTTTGGGGGTATCTTAAGTTAATTTTGGAGGGGGGTGGGAACCGATTAAAAATAATAATACATAGGTACCCTGATTTTTATGGATTTTTGAGCTATTTTATGAAATTTTGTTGAAACTTGCAAGTTTTGACTTTCATTATTTTATATGAATCATATAAAAATTATCGAATTTGATTTTTAAAATTTTTCTAATTAAATAATGTCTTTAAATGAAGCACCGTCCGATGGTTGGAATCGCAATTTGATTGTTGTACAAACGCCATTCTCATTCTTGCTTTCAACCCGGCATTCACGTTGATTTCCACTTGGAATATCCATACGAAAATTGCTTCTTTGTCCTCTACCAATGGCGACTTCCAGGGAACATTTCATCAAATATCCGCTTTTACATCCTCGGCGATTTCCAACCATTTCAGTGACCACAATTGTTGGTCGAAAATTGTCCATGATGTCATCCTAATTTAGAAAAAAAATAATATTTTTTAAAATTAATGGGTCAAAATTTTGCCTTTTTTTATCAGATTTCGGGTAGTATTTTATTTGACGAAAAAATCATAGCGTTTCAATGGCTTGTCCTAGAACGCCAAACCCTATATCCAATCGATAAATCTCATCCAAACATGTAGATTGTTATATAATAATTTGTCATGGTTTAATTAAAAAATAAGGATATTAAACCGTTTAAACTGATTTTTGGTTCAAAATAATTTAAGAATTGATTAAACCTATCTAAATCATTATAAAATGATAAATCTTGATGAGAACTATTGATTGGATAATATGGTTTAAGAGTATAGGACAAAAACCATTAACTGCTATAATCTTTTTGCCATTTTCAATACCCTTTTTTCCGTCTATTTTGCATTTTTTCGCCTATTTTGCCATTTTTGGGAAAATTTTCAATCAAAAATGCAGTAAAAATGATAATTTTTGAAGTAAGATTTATTAAATAGGATTAAATTTGTCAAAAAATTTTGAATAGATTATGGAAATTGACTTTTTTCGCTTTCCAAATAAAAAAAAAGTCGATTCGCGACAATCGGAAATCTTGGCCGAATGGTGAAGAGAACAGTTTTTGGAATGCAAACTTCCCTGGGAGACTAAAGTTCGAATCCCATCCGAAGCAAATATTTTTTTGGTTGCAGAAAAGCGATTTTTATGCCTTTATTATACGGATTTTTCTTTAAAAATTTAGCAAAAATGGTTTAAAATTCAAAAAGTGCAAAAAAGTCGAGAAAATTCAATTTTATTTTCCGTTATTTTTGTGCCCATTTTGTATTTTTTAGCCTATCTAGGCGCCTATTTGGTTATTTTTAAATGCCTAACTATCCGATCCCTAATAATAATATTATTATTAAAAATATCAACCGTCAATCCCTCATCGGACAATTTGATGGCAATGCGCTTTGTGAATAATTGTGGAACGGCAATACAGGCTGGAATTGGATTGCCAAATGCAGGCGGAATTTCGGGTTCGCCATCACGAAACAAAGGTGGAATTTCGATCCAAGCGGAAATGCTGAAAAAAAATTTTTTTAAATTCGAAAATTTAAAAATTTATAAAAATAAAAAGTATAAAACAAACAAAATATTATTCTCCCCCGGCCAGCCAATTCGAGTTGTATCCCATCTTGGGTCCAATTTAAGACTCTCCCTATTTTGCAATGCCAAATTCCAACTATCCTTGATGTAATTTCGGCCAAAACAATGTTTGAGTGCAATGCATTGGAATGATTTTATTGAAAGATTGATCAATTTGGGCCATTCCAGCACATATCCATCATATTCCATTTTCTTTCGCCAAAAGTAGCTTTCCGATAGAATTCGGTTCCATTGTGGCGAGACCTTTGAAAAAATGGAAAAATAATGGTTAAATTCAATAATAAGTAATCTGTTTTTAAAAAAGGTTCTGCTTGAATTTGATTTTATCAAAAATTTTTTAATTTTTGTAATGAAAAATATTTAAAATTGTTAAAAAAAACATTGAAAATGCGCAAAAGATTATAATGGTTCATCGGTTTGGCGCAGTGGACCCCAAACTATATAAACAATTGATAGATCTTAACAATAATTTGGGTTTAAGTTTAACCAATTTAAATAAGTTTCGAACCAAAAATATATAAACGGTTTATATCCTTAATTCATGATCAAACCGTTAAAAATTATAAAACATTCAACTGTTTTGACGAGATCTATTGATTGGGGTATAGTGTTTATGGGCTTAGTATTAAAATTTGAATACTTTTTTCGGCATTGTTTTTTGCCAAATTAAATACACTTTTTTAAATCATCTTTAAAACGAATCTAAACCTGAGGGCATATTTTGATCAAATCCTTGATTGGCACTCTCAACAAGATCAAGATTAATCCATCATCCGAAGCAGCTGATAAATCAACGGGCATTTTTGTTATTTGTCAATCAATAGTCAATATAATATTTTTAAAACTTGATAGAAATAATCTGTTTTAAAAATAAATCATTTGTAAATGTTTTATATAATTTGTCATGGTTGATAAAAAATTAAGGGGTATTAAACCGTTTAAATCCATCTTAGGTTTTTGGTTCAGGTTTAGCCCTAACCAAATCATTATAAAACGATTCATCTTTATGAGATTGATCGATTGGACATAGAGCTTGGGGGTCTAGGACAAACCAATAAATCGTTATAATCTTTTGTTATTTTCAAAACCCTTCACAAAATTAAATAAGATTCTATTTTTATTCGGAGTTAAAAAAAATAAATGCAACGTGAGGATGAGGTGTTCTTTTATAGGAATGAGTTGGGTGGTCTAGTTTATGAGTAATAGAATAAGGTGAGGATGAGGTTTTGGATTGTAGCCAAATGCGTCCTTTTTCATTCCACGTAGCGTTGTGTGGCCGAAGGCAATTGTGGAATTTCCCGCCCAAAAAATTTCCATTATTACAAATATGTCACAATGCTTCAGGGAACAAAAATGGACGCATTTGGCGTTCTTTTTGTATAGGTCAGCATCATAAAAATTTAAATAAAAAGAAGAAAAAATTATGAAGCTAAATGGAAGAAACCGAAGATAAGTTAATCTTGAGGGAAGATGGGAGGATCGAGGAATGTTTGAAAAAATTGAATGATTGAATGAATATTTAATTCTTTGGCTAAATCAGGTTGAATTTCCCTCAAGTTATTTGGGCACACGGTACAACAATTGTGGATCGTATACTTTAGGTGTTTTTGGCCAGAGCTTTTGGTATAATTTGACCAATTTTAATTCATCAATTTGTAATTTTAAAGAACAGATTTTTATTTACAATTTGTAATGTTTAAATATGTCGTTAATTTAACTCTCATTTGATTTACCTTTTACTTTATCTTAAAATGATATATTGATGATGTAAAATTAGCCATACTTTACAAAAATTTTAAACAAAAATTTTAAGGTTTTAACTAGTTGCCCTTGGCCATTTAAAAATTAAAAAATAAATAAATAAAAACATCAAATATTATTTATTAATTAATTTAATCTAACAAAAAGTACGCATATTTTAAAACATTTTTAAAAAAGCTCGGTACTTGTGTAGTTTGGGTCCCCTTTTTGAAAAGTGCTGTCATCCGAGGTTTGGGGTTAGGGTCATTCAGGGATATGTTAGGGATGGGATGGAATGTGCTAAAAATCATCCTAATTGTATCCTAAACCCAAAACCAAACCCTAACATCCAAAAGGGGGACCCTTCACTTTTCCTCACTTTTACCAAGGTGACCCAAAAAGGGGACCCAAACTACACAAGTACCCGAAGCTTAATTCGTTTTTCCAACGCGAATTTATTTACTATATTTTCTCAACTTTGGAAATCTTAATTCCATTTTGAACACGAAGCCAATTTTAAGGGGGAAGCGCGAACGCTATCCCCCGCACTCAAAAATTTAGCTGTGGGCCTATCCCAGTTCGGGACCGCCCTGCGGGTCAACCCCACTCGAAAGTGCAATGAGGGAGTCTCGCCACAGGTGTCCTGCCTTCTTGATCGCAGGAACACCCCAGCCAGGTAAGTTTATGTGCTGGCGAATTGCCGTCTTTTCTTCTCAATTTGTGTGAAAAACAAAAAAGGATACATTTTACCGAGTGGGGCAGCAAAATGCGGGTGGAAAGGGAAAATTTTACGAGGGAAAGTGAATTGAATTCAGCAGAAAGCCATCAAAGAAATGAGAAGAATTGTGTGATTAGAGAAAAAGACGAGATGAGGGAAAAATGAAAAAGGATGGCGGCCATTAGGCATTGAAGGGAAGAAAGGGAATGGCCGACGTAGTTTTTGTTTGCTTGGGGAAAAGTGGGGGAAGAATGTGAGAATATTGACGATGGATATGGCTAAATTTTACTGAGAGAAGTGAGAAAGGAAAGGAAGGCAGTGTGCTGGAAATGTGGAGGCATTTGGCTGTTTATTTGATGGGGAAGAGTGGGGAAATGTGGGCCTTTTTGTTTTGTGCCCTTCCAACACATCTGCAATTTGCCCCCATTCACCCATCAAATTCTCTCTTTTCCTTGTCATTTTCGGTTTTTAACCCAGTACTATAAGGTACTTGGCGTTCCTGACCGGGGAAACCTGTGTCCAAGGACAAAAACTTTACTTTTTGGAATCTGCTTCCGGGGATATCCGGAGGCTTAAAAGATAAATAGTAGAGCTGGGGCCAATAAAAATGGTGTCTATATTCTACAATCTATATCTACATTTTTAGTTTGTAGATTATATTCAATATAAAAAGCTTTGTCACACGGTTTTGCGGGTAGAATAAGGTTATGGATGAGAGTTGGGAGGTGGGAGTTCGAAAATTATATCCAAAAAGCGTTCGTTTAGAGAAATTTAAGAGGGTTTGGTTTGAGGTTGAGTTTGGCCAGGTCGTTAGCAGAGGGGCAAAACCGGTTTTTGGACTTAGAATTTGACCCAATTTTTTACTTTTTCGTTTATAACTTTTTTGTGTGTGGATTTTTTGAAATGTTTTTTGGCCTATAACCCGCACCCAAGTAGGGGCTTTAAAATGATATATAGCACGTTGTGGTGCGCGGCTTGGCCTAGGAGGAGTTTGTTAACTTCTATGCGCAAGTCATGATTTGGCCATATCCCGCTCCAGAGCTAAGTCTATAGTGGAAGTGGGAGTTGGAAGATGAAAATTGGGACTTAGGGGTTTTCAGCCATGGCGAATTCAAATATGACATCAGTTTTTTGTTCTGCGCAACCAGTGGTTTGCAAACCGGTTCAGAAAAAGTCAAAAAGTGGAATATGGGTGGATTGAGGTGAAAATTGGGACTTATGGGTTTTCGAATATGGGGAATTCAAAAATAATATAGGTTTTGGGATCCGCGCGACACGTGGTTTGCAAACCGGTTTAAAATGGAAATTTTTATTGGATTGAGGTGAAAATTGAGATTCTGGGGTTTTCGGGTATGGAGAATTCAGAAATGATGTTCATTTTATGATCTATGAAAAAGGTGGTTTGCAAACCGGTTCAAAAATTTTTAAAATAGGGAAAAAGCGGGCGAGCGAAGCGAGCCTGCACACGACCTAAAGAAGAGCGGGCGAGCGAAGCGAGCCTGCACACGACCTAAAGAAGAGCGGGCGAGCGAAGCGAGCCTGCACATGACCTAAAGAAAAGCGGCGAGCGAAGCGAGCCTGCACACGACCTAAAGAAAAGCGGCGAGCGAAGCGAGCCTGCACATGACCTAAAGAAAAGCGGCGAGCGAAGCGAGCCTGCACACGACCTAAAAAAGAGCGGGCGAGCGAAGCGAGCCTGCACATGACCTAAAGAAAAGCGGCGAGCGAAGCGAGCCTGCACACGACCTAAAGAAGAGCGGGCGAGCGAAGGGAGCCTGCCCGCGACCTTTAGTTAAATAATTTCAAAATCCGAATCCCTAGGGTAGGTCGAACGCGCCTTGGCGCGTTAACATGAACAGAAAGCTGTAATCCCTCCCGACATCTTACCAAATCCTTCCCATATATTCCTTCCACCCATTTTCCTTACGCCCCATTTCCCTTACGTCCACTAGTTGTAGATTTGTAAAATGTAGACCAAATTCAATAAAAATGGGAAAAAAATGTAGTTGTAGATTGTAGACGCATATTTGTAGATTGTAGACGGAAATTTGTAAAATGTAGTATTCCCAATAAAAATGAAGCTTTCTCTTTCTACATTTCTACATTCTTGCACTACATTCTACAGAAATTTGGGGGATGCTCATCACCGCCCCTCAAATATTTGTAGATTGTAGAAAACGAAATTTCATTATTTTATCGACTCCAATTTCGTTCTGAATTTACAATCTACATCTATAATTCGACATCTATATCTACAATTCTACAATTTTTATTCATTTTTATTAAATTTCTTCCTACATCCTACAATTTTCGCATTTGTAGAATAGAATGCAGAATGTAGGCACCATTTTTATTGGCCCCCTGTCATTAAATTAGACAAAATTCAATTCAAATGAAAGATAATTCAAAAGAACACAGACATATAATAATATTATTAATTAATTAATTAATAAGTATGATTTATAATTTAATTATTATATGTAGTTTATTGATAATGATAATAAATTAATAAGTAAATCATTCAGAGGTAATTTGTTTGTCTAATTAATCAAATTCCTGAGTAATAAAATTATATGAATCATATTCTTTCCAATATTGTTACTTCTTTTTATTTTTTTATTCTTCTCGCACAATGACCTAATTAAAGTCAATTCATAGTCAGCCAATGATAAATTTGATGGCTACAACTAGGCCCGGCCCGGCCCGGATCGGGCCGGCCCCGTGCACACCCCATGATTGGCACCAGACCAGGCAACTTTAATTAACATTCAATAATTTCCCCATCACAATTTGATGTTCATCCAAATAAATATTGTAAATATTCACTTTTAAAGTTCAAGATGCGAATTGCGAATGCCATGTAAAATAAAAGGACAACGAATTGAAGCATGGAATTGGCGATTAACATTTATCTGTCTAACTGTAATTAATTGGGACCATCTTCATTTATAAAAATAAGGGGAAATGACAATAATTTATTACACCCACTCTTTTCCTTTCAATATATCCAAGCACTACAATCCACACTGTTGGTTTATCATTCAACCATTAAAAGTTTATGGTTGGATAAGCTAAGGAAAAATATTAATTTCAGACGAGAACACGCAAGCTTTTTTAGTGGTTATGCATTATGTTCATATTCAAGCAAAGCATATCCATTTACAAGCTAAAATTCTTTGAACTCCGATATTTATTAAATAAATGTAATTATATAAAAATAGATTTTCCTATAAAAGAGTGTAATAAATTATTAAGCCGATAATTCATAGACAATGACATTAACTGAGGAAATATTGGATGGCATAATTTCGATGCGTTTACAAATAATAATGATCACAATGTGTTTATGTGTTCCATCATTGATACTTTTTGTTTGTCAACTGTTCACTATTCTATGGAATAAGGAATTCCACAACTCATTCTACGCACTTTTCGCCATTCGCGCAATTATGGTTTGTTTTTATGGAATTAATGCACAAAAAATAGTAGAACTAAAAGCATGCTATATTAAAATACTAAAAGTTAATCATTTAAAGATAAATTAATATTTCATTAATTTATTTTTATTCATAGTCAATTGTTTTTGCGTTGGGTTCCATTATTTGCTTTCGTATACCTACATTAACTGGCCTGGCAACTTTAACATTCTTTGAAATGTTACCAAAATTTGCTTTGACATTTTCTACCTATTTTCTATCTGCTTACACATATTCGGGCGATGTATTGGCCACAATTTTTATGCTTCTCAATCGATTGATGGCAATCGCTTGGCCAACCACTTATGCTATGGTCACCATTTATTATTATTATATTATTAATATTATTATTAATTATTATTATTAATTATTTTTATTAATTATTTTTATTTTCAACAAAAAATCAATAACTGATTAGCGAATTCTGATTAATTTTACATTTAGCTATGGAAACGATTTATAAAATCTGTGCTGATTGTGACCACTGTTGTTCCATTTGCAACCTTTTCATTTCTTTTGCTCATTGATGTTGACATTGTTTTGCAAGGGAATACTTTCGTACTTCTGGAAGTTGATGATGTAATTATATAATTAATAATCATTTAATTTGCTTTAAAAAAGTTTCCCCAAATTTTAAAATAATAAAATAATTAATTTAAATATTACCGAATTTTTAAACCAACATTTTTAATTGAGTAATATATATCATGGATGGAATCTATGTCTCAAAAAAATCGAAAAGCGTCATTCCTGAGGGTCTAAAATTTTTCGAAAATTCCAAATCGAAATTTTTGTCCCAAAAATGGCAATTTCGGATCGAAACGTAATTAATCGAAAATCGATCCCTTCCCAGATATATATTTGGCGGTAATTATAAATTTGTTGAGATTAAATAATTAAATTGGTTTTTTTTTTGAATAAAATAATTATTGTGATGTGCCTTTAATTCAAATCAAATAGCATTAATTTTGTAAAAAAATATTCTTGCTTTTAATTTATTTTTAGAAACATTTTGTGGATTTGGAATTTTATTTCCTTATGTTGTGTTCTATTGCATTTTTGCTTATTTCTTTTTTTCTAAATGTGATCATTTTTATTGTTTATAAATTGGAGCGAAAGAATCCCGCCATTGGCAATAATATTCATAGAAATGGAAATACGACGCAAATCGAAAAAAATCTTCTGCTATACACAATTTTCACCTTCTTGGGCCATATCGTTGCCGCAATTGACAGGGTAAACATTAAATAATGTTGCAAAAAGAAAATGAAATTAAAAATATTTGAATACTTTATAAAGTACTTTTTGATACCTAAAAAATGAAAATTGGAATTATCAAATTTTATATAGATTAAAATATGTAAACTTTGATTTGATTTCTTCAAAATTTTATTTTTTTTTTCTCCATTTTTTTTGCAGATTGCCCTTGTCCAATTGGGAACCAATGCGAAGCCTTTGTCAGCATTGTACGTTTTGCACGGACCGGCTATGGATTTTGGCATGGTTTTGTTGCCAAGTTGGCTTCTCCTCTGGGCAAGCAAATCATTTCGGAAGAAAATTGCTGAACATTTCATTCCTGCCCGGCTCAGACCGTCAAATCCAACAAATGTTATTTTCGTCCAATCCAAAAACACATAACAACAACAAAATTAAATATCCGTGACGATCCCTGACATGAATGATATTTTCCAAACAATTTTAATTTTTATTAATCCAAATATTACATATTCGTCCGGCAATGAATAATTCATTATAAGAATTTTAAAATGTACTAATTATTTTTATTCCCTTATTTCATGAATTTAATCCTCAAATGTACTTTACCAACCAATAAATTAAAAAAACTTCTGATTGTTTTAGAGTAATTTTTGAAAGATTAGTCAATTTGGGCCATTCCAGAACATAGCCATCATATTCCATTTTCTTGCGCCAAAAGAATCTTTCCGATAGGATTCGGTTCCATTGTGGTGAGACCTGCCTGAGAATTTATAAAAAAAATATCCTACATATTTAATATGTATGAAAAAAAAAACAAATTTATATAATAATCGTAAATCAAATTCTTTTTTTAACATAGAAAAACAAATCAAAAAATAAATTCAATTTATTTATCCTAATAAATATTGAAGGAAAAATTGCAATAAGAAAAGAAATAATTCTGGCTAAAAAGTAGCTATTCTCAACGGAACCCTCAGCGAAAAACGTAATTGACCCAATCATTGTTATCGAAGATGAAAAATTAACGTCGATGGAGGAATAGAGCTATTTAGAATTTTAATGGGACTATATTTCTATCTTTTATTTATTTTGTGATTTACCTTATATTATTCAATTAACCAATTTGTAAAATTTTCTCATATTTTTCTTAAAATACCGCTATTCACTCATAGAGAAATTTAATTTAAAACAAAATCGTGTGCCATGCCTTTTTATATATTTAAAAGTGCATAAAAAAATTCTCAATACAAAATAATAAATCTTAATTAATTCATCAAAATATTATTTATTGTAGACGAGACGGAACACGGAAATTATAATGACTAATATATAGGATTTTTAGATGATTTTCTGCAAATTTTCCACTTGGCCAAATTAACAAAAAATATTAGTTTATTTGAAAAACTTGTAAAATTAATTGGTATTTTCCTTTTACTCTTATAATGGTGAACAAGCTGTTCTTCATAAATTTTTATATAAATTAATGAGCGAATTGGACTGAGATTTTCTGCTTATTAATTTTGAGACTAACGGATATCCTAATTATGATGAATCGTCACTATGTTCTTCACAAATTTTTGTACAAATTAATGATTGTTGATGAATGGATTATTAACGAAATGATGGATGAATATTTTAGTTGATTTCATTTTAAAAAAATTTAGCACATAAAAAGGGGGAAAATTTGCATAAAACAGCTAAAATCCTTTCTCGATTGAATAAAATTTTTTGCAGAAAATTCTCCTGACAGAAAATGTAATATTTTATGGATACTAATTTTTTAACAAAAAAAATAGTTTACCTATAAATACTTTTTTACCTATTCTAAAGTAGTTTTTGACTTTTAATAAATCAGAAACCTGGTTTAAACCCTAGAAACCTTATCAATTTGTAGATCTCTCATCGAGAGCGTACTATATTTTCGAGTTTTTTATTTTTAAACTCTTTAATTTTGGGCCAAAATCTAATAATTTAAATACCATTCGAGTGCATGTCTCGATGAGATAAACAAATTGTTATAAGCTATAAGGTCTATAGAGTTCAAAACCGGTTTATGATTTATTAGTTAGATTAGAAGTCAAAACTACAATTAGTTACAAAAGTATTTTTTAGGTAAAAAAAAGTATTTTTAGGTAAACAATATTTCTGCTGACAGAAAAAGGCACAATATTTTGTACTTTTTGAGGATGTTTGATGGCGCCCCAATTCCCATTCTGACATTTTCTCCAAATCCAAACAGCTACTACACCGACACAAATAACACACTAGCGATGGCAGTGAGCAATGTACAAATTGGCTGTGCACTTTCCCTTCAAATCATCTCCCTGTTGCTGATTTGCAATTTGCTATTTTTTGCTCCATTATGTGGCCGAATGCCAGTGGCGAAAATGTCGGCAGTCATGAAATTGTTCCTAGGCTACCATGCTCTATTGCTAATCATTGGCATACCAAATTATTTGCAAAAAGTATGAATAATTGCTTACATTTTTTTAGTTTTGTAGAGAGAATTTAGCATCCTTTTTAGGAATTTAATGTAAAAACAATTTTGTCCCATTGTTGTGGTATAATAATAGGCTTAATTGCAATTTATGAGACCTTTCGCTGTTTGGCAGACCAATGGAAAGTTCAGGTGTCTTTTAGATTATCAACGCTAACAGTTAATGAGAATAAATGTTGAAGTCAGTCTGATGGTCATTTCAGAATTGAAAAAATTTTATACCTAGCTCATTTTAGGGTCACTTTGTTCCTCCTTGACTAGCCTAGCCCTAATAAGCCTAGGATTTATTGCTTTTAAGAGGAATGGTCAGTGACACGGTGGCCAAATCTTTGCTGAAAATATTTTCTAAATTTAAATCCTAGATCCTATAAAAAGATTTTTAAATTAATTCTATGCTTTTTCATTTAATATTTTTTTATGAATTTTGCATAAAATCAGAAAGGTTGCCTAAGCTTTTCATTGGTCGATTAAACTTCGAAGGGTCGCTTAAACAGCCAAAGGTTGCCTAAACTGAAATCGAGCCTAATAATTTTCCCAAGAATTGCCAATTGAAAATGAATTTTTTCTTTTCTATTTTTAATTGGATATTTTGAAAGAAATTTTCATAATTTATACAAGCATTTTATTATTTAATTTCTATAGGGATTCGGACTGTTCGATCCGCGCAAACAATTCTACCTGGTTGTCACCATTTACAACCTTGCAGGCCCATACAATTACATTCAGCCATATTTGAATATGATATTGACCATAGAGCGCATTTTCTGCCTTCGTTTTCCGCTCTCTTTTGTGCGCTATCGAAAACACTATTTTTGGGGCGCCGCCCTGTTGACACCTCTCGTTTTTTTGCTTAACATAATTTGGTATTTTCTTGAATGGCCACTCGACAAGGCTAATGGTAAGAATAAATATTATTTAGAGGGGGCGGAATTATATAAATATTTTTAGCGAATTAATATAAAATAGCTTCAAATTAACCAAAAACATTTTTTTAAACTTTTATCTCAATATTCATTAATATTTTGGTATTTTTTGAACTGCAATATTTATTTCATATTTCGCCCTTTTTGGAAATTTTTGGAATTTTCGTCAATTTTTTAAAGATTATTAAAGAATTTTTATTAAATTTAAATCTTTTTTAAAAATTCCAATTTTATAAAAATTTTTCAATTTCTGAAAAAAATAAAAATTGATTTTGGAAATTTTTAAAATTAATTTAAAAATTTTATGAATAAAAACTTCTAAATGTGAATAATTTATGATTGCCGTAATAATGAAAAATTTTGAAATTTTTTAAAATATGAAAATTTAAATAAATTTCATCAAAATTTCATCTATATTTTGCCAATTTTTGCAATTATAACTATATTTTATGCCTATATTTCGGCATTCTATATCAATATAAATCTGCTTCCCAATTATTTTATATGAAAATAAAATTTATTTCTGTATTTTATAAATTTAAACAAAATTAAAAATAATAAATTTAAATAAAATTAAAAATGTTTTATTTTGTATTTTTCCATTTTGTTCAGCACTCAGCGTCCCCCCTCTGGTCCTTACATCGCCACGTTTTCAATACATTCCTCAGGGTTATTTGAAACTATTTTATGGTGGCTTGGACTTGCTTTGCGCCGCCTTTTTCATTGCTTCCTTGAACGAGGAAATAAGCAAAAGAATTGTAAATTAATAATAAATAAATTATTATTATTAAAAAAATAAATAAATAAATAATAATTAAAATAAATTTTAAAATATTTAAAAAATAATGAATGAAATATTGCAGAAAAATCGTGTGGTTAAATTTACGGCCATATGTGAAATATTGCTAGAATTATTGCCAGCCTTCATTGTGCAAATTGCAAATATATGGAATGTCAGTAAATCAAAATTTTAATAAATACAAAAATGAATTAATTCCGTTTTTCTTAAGATAATTCCAACTCAGCTGAAATTATTTGTGTCCCTTTTTTCCACCATAATGGCCACCATGAATTTGATGCTTTGTGTGATTTATTATAATTGGATATTTTTGTTTGATGGCCCGCGTCAAGTTGTTGTTGCCAATATATCCAACAATGCGAGAATGTTCACTGTACGAAGTGATACAACACAATGATGGGGTGGCTGCCAATCAAATAACACCAGCGGATGTGACATATTGATTTGTCAAAAATTGTGTTATTTTATTTTAACTATTTATTATTATACAAATTGAAGATTAAAATTCTGGTCAAATTATTCACAAAAGTTATGAAAAAAAAAAATCCCTAATTGTACTCAAATAGCCTGCTATTATTTAATTCCATTTTCGTCCATTTACCTAAATTATACGATTTGCGTTTACACCAAAAAATCATAAGCATTTTATTTGAATATTTTGATGAAGAATTGGATAAATGAATTGCAAAAATAAGTGCAAAAATTCGACAAAACATTAATAAGAAAAGTTGAAAAAATTTTTGTTTCTTCTTTGTCATCATCATCTAATATAAATTATCCAATTCTAATTATTAATTAATATTCAATTTTATTACCAATACGAAGATTTTTGCATCCAATATCAAAATTCATTTTATTTCAAATTAGTCCGTCCCCAAATAGATATCCGAATTGAAAAATAATTGAATTTAATTGTGGAAAAATTACGGAAAAAAAATGAATTTAATTGTGGAAAATTTTAGCTTAACAAAATGTAAAAAAATTTAGCTTTAAAATCGAAAATAAAGTATTTAAATTTCACCTAATCTATGCATAAAAAATGGTCAATAAAAAGACAAGCCAACTTTGAAAAGAAAAAAAAAGCAAAAAAAAGAAAAAATATGCGCAAAGAATATGTCTTCTCTTCGCTAAAAATTTGGCTCACTGGCCAAACCTGTGCAAACAAAGGTGGCCCAGTCCAAATCTCACCGGGGAAAATTATTCTAAAAAATTAAAGTGCAGCAGAACTAGGCTACATAAAATTGGATTTAAGAGCAAATAAAAAGCCTCCAAAAAGGCAACTGTAATTGTCTTCTTTTTCTCGTTGATTTTATATAAATTTTTCAAGTTATTTAAAATTAATTTAAAATTACAATCTCTCAATAAATTCCAAGGCCTCTTGGCCAAATTCCTAACACATCTTTCAAATTCTTTCCACATTCTTCTTTATCCCTGCCTTAAATTCCTCTCAAATACTTCTCGTCTTCGTTAAGTGGATACTGGATAGTGCGCAAAGAATTCATTCAAATAAAGCCAAAGTCCTTGGAGAAAAAATTGGGTCTTTTTTTGCTACTCAATCCACCATTTGTTTACGCGCTTTTCATTGTCCACAATACAAATCTCTCCCGGGAGGTTGGCAGTAAATGGTACAGCTCTCTGGTGAGGGGTGACCAAATAATCAGCAGCCAGTGAACGATTTTACAATCCGCTGGATCGGAAAAGAACAAATGGGGAAAATTAGGCAAATAGTTTGAGGGAGATTCTTTGGCCAACTAGTAAATTCCACACATTTTGGCAAAATTGGTAGAATTGGTCACGAGTCAAAAATTAAAAATTGAAATCCGGAAAGCAACTTATTTAAGGGTAACTTGATATGATAATTTTAGTTTTTGATATTTTAGCTTAGCAAAATAATGAAAATTTCAATCATAAAAAAGTAAGGTGAAGCCATAAGAGATTGAATGAAACCCGTTTAACCCGAAAATTTCTTGCTAAAGTATATCCAAAATGTGTCCTTTATATTTGAAATTTGAAAAAATCTGCAAAAAACGGGACTAGGTATAATATAAAAATGTAATCGGGGAAAAATACGGGAATCTTTTTTTAAAAGCGAACGTCTTTGTTTACGAATTTAGGGAACTTTGTCCCAGAAATCGGTGGAACTCGTTCCCATTTCTACAATCTTTGTTTACGAGCTCTCTATCTCTAGTCTAGAGCTCTAGAATGAGGAACAATTTATTCTACTTCAAATCATATTGTTTGCATATTTTCTACAGTTCATTTAATTAATTAAATTAAATATTATTTATGGTGGCAAAATCGAATAAAAATTCGTGTCAAAAATCATGCATTTTCATTTCCGCCTTGCATATTCCTCCAATTCCATTCGAATTTTGTCTTTTTTTGTGCATTCATCAACCGTACAAATATAATTTAATTTTTATGTGGGCGTTACATGAATTTTGATGGCAATTTTTAATGAGTGGATATTTTCTTTTTAACATGAATATAATTTATAAACAAGCCAAATTGTCTTGACCTTCAATTTTGTAGTTAATTTGTTGATATTTTATTTTTATTTTATTATTATTCCGATAATTAACTAATTTCCAAGTGGGCTTTGGCGTGACTAGGCTTTTGTTATTCACACCGAAAATTTTTATTTTTAATTGAAAAACACGCGGAACAATCTTTCCTTTTAAATAGTGCAAGCTGTCGGGATACAAATATGTATTTCAACCAATTCCGATTTTCAATTTCAATGACCACTCAGTCAGAAAATTCACATAATATCACACAATTTTCACAATTGTTTATGATGACTTTTACGAACCGATTATTTGAATAAAAATTCTTAAACAAAATCAAAAACTTTCAAATTTTTAGACCGACTCGATTCGGAATTATCTGGAAAAAATTCCGACAAACTTTCCGTAAAGAAATAAACTTGGCGTACATTTTAAAACTTGACGAACATTTTAAAACTTGACGAACATTTTAAAACTTGGCGAACATTTTAAAACTTGGCGAACATTTTTAAAAACTTGGCGAACATTTTAAAACTTGGCGAACATTTTTAAAACTTGGCGAACATTTTTAAAACTTGGCGAACATTTTTAAAACTTGGCGAACATTTTAAAACTTGGCGAACATTTTTAAAACTTGGCGAACATTATAAAACTTGGCGAACATTTTTAAAAATTGGCGAACATTTTTAAAAACTTGGCGAACATTTTTAAAACTTGGCGAACATTATAAAACTTGGCGAACATTTTTAAAAATTGGCGAACATTTTTTAAAACTTGGCGAACATTTTTAAAACTTGGCGAACATTTTAAAACTTGGCGAACATTTTTAAAACTTGGCGAACATTTTTAAAACTTGGCGAACATTTTTAAAACTTGGCGAACATTTTAAAACTTGGCGAACATTTTTAAAACTTGGCGAACATTTTTAAAAATTGGCGAACATTTTTAAAAACTTGGCGAACATTTTTAAAACTTGGCGAACATTATAAAACTTGGCGAACATTTTTAAAAATTGGCGAACATTTTTTAAAACTTGGCGAACATTTTTAAAACTTGGCGAACATTTTAAAACTTGGCGAACATTTTTAAAACTTGGCGAACATTTTTAAAACTTGGCGAACATTTTTAAAACTTGGCGAACATTTTTAAAACTTGGCGAACATTTTTAAAACTTGGCGAACATTTTAAAACTTGGCGAACATTTTTAAAACTTGGCGAACATTTTTAAAACTTGGCGAACATTATTATTTATACTGGGTCTTTTTTTTGTGGAATTGACCTCGGACGTTTTAAAACAAATTTTAAGTGAATTTTAAAGATATAAAATAATAGTCGCATCCTGAGCTGTGGACAAAAGAAGATGCAATCCGCACCAATTCCCATTTTTACATTTTCTACAAATCCGAATCACTATTATACATCAACAAATGATACACTCACAATGGCGGTCAGCAATGCGCAGATTGGATTTGTGCTCTGCTTTCAAATAACTTCTCTTTTACTGTTAGCGAATTTGTTAATTTTTGCGCCAATATTTGGCAAATTATCTGTGAAAATTTCGGCTGTTATGAAATTGTTTTTAGGCGCCCATACTATAATGATGATCTGGGGCTTTTTTACTTATTTGCAGAAAGTGAGTAGTTAAATTTTTGAGATTTTAAAATATTTTTTCTTAGAAATTTAAAAATATAATTATAATAAATTTTCAATCATTTTACATTATTTTCTGCTATTTATTCAATTTTGAGATGAATTATAGAGACCTCATTTTTCTAAATATTTATTTTCTCCCCCTTTTACTATAATAAATCCCAAAAATATTAGTAAATAAGTAAATAAAAAATATATTAACCCATAATTCATATTCTTTTAATAAACAAATTTTTATAAATTTTTTGGATCCTTCTGAAAGCACCACGCAAATTTAATAATAAAAGATTATAAAAAAAATTAATTATTGAAGTTTAATATAATTATTGCATTAAACTAAATTTTCATCCAGGCATTCGGACTGTGGGATCCACGCACAAATTTCTATGTGGTAGTTATGATCCAAGACATCTCGGGACCATACAATTATATGCAACCATATTTGTCATTAATCCTGACAGTGGAGCGCATTTTGATCATTCGCTTCCCAATTAGTTTTATGCATTACCGAAAATATTACGTTCGGGGAGCAGCATTTTTGACCCCTTTGATTTATATTTTAACAATAATTTGGTATTTTTTTGAAATGCCATTGGACCCGGCCATAGGTAAAAAATTTTTTAATTAAAATACATAAAATATTTTTATAATTTTTGAAATAATTTCGAACCAGCAATAGAAGTTATATTATTAATAAAAAAAATATTTGTTTAAATCAAATAAATATTCAAAATTACATTTTCAAATTTAAAACAGTTCTCAAATCACCACCTTTAATGAACACTTCGCCGAAGTTTGGTTTTATTCCTCAGACTGCTGTGAAATTGATCACTGGAGGATTGGACCTTTTTTGTAGCGCTTTTTTCTTTTATTGCTTAAAGAAGGAAAAGGAATTGGGCAAAAAAATTGTATGTGATAATAATAATATGGATAAAAAATATTCTAATAAATTATATTTATGAATATATGTAATTTATTTAAATAATAATAAAAATTAAAATATAATTAATAAAAAATTTCAGAAAAATCGAGTTGTAAAATTTACCATTATTTGCGAAATTCTTATGGAAGTAATGCCGGCATTTATTTACCAGTTTGTAAATATAACCAAAGTAAGTATGAATATATAAATGAGATTGAGAAAAATAATTAAAATAAAAAAATGTGCTAAAAATAAAAAAAAATTATAATAAAAATGTCATTTTTAGATATTGCCTTCATTGGTGAATCTTTTTGTCGCCAATTTTATCGCTGCTATGGCTACACTGAATTTCACTCTCTGTGTGCTCTATTACAATTGGATTTTCATACTTGCAGCACCACGCGAGCGAAACGGCCAAATGAAAATTACTGTCATAAAAAGTGCAGCAGATACTATGGCAATGAAATAAATAATGAAATGTAAAATAAACAAAAAATCTCTGTCCAAAATAATTCTTAACCATCACTTTTGTAAAAATTGTGTTATTTTTATTTCTTTTTCATGCAACAATCTCTGTAAATTATGATTTGGGAATATATTTATGTTGAGTCCTTTTTTGGGAATCTTCTATCCTGAGAGAATGGACGTCCCAAATACGGAACCGACGTTTGTGATAGACTAAACTATCTAATCTTAGCCTTTAAATAAGCAATTTAATGGTCTTATTTATTCAACTTATTAGAGTATTATATTATACTGTTTGATCTTTGTTAGAACTTAGAAGTGAACTTTCATTTAATCAATTTCTATCTTATTAAATAATTATAAAATAACATAATGGATCAACAAAATGGGCAAAATGGTGTCGTAGGAAAGTGGAACTAATTTTACAAAATGAAGGATGATATGCAGATGGTTTAAGTGGTTTAATATCCTTAATTTTTGATCAAACCAAGACAAAACATACACAAATCGACGCATCCTGATGAGATCTATCGATTTAGTATAAGGTTTGAGGATCTAGGACAAATTTCAGAACTGTTATAAACTTTTCACAAAATTAAATACCATCCCTAAAATAAATAAATTTTATAAATTTTTTCTCAATAAACATTTTACGCAAATGTATTTTTTTTGCTTTATCCTCTTAAATAAAAAATCGATATTATTTATGTAATTGTAAATATTAAATTGTAAATATCAAATATTAATATTTGATAATTTTTTTATTCAATTCAAAAAATAAACGAAAACAAAACAGAAAATAATTGATTGAGTATCAACGAATAAAATGAAATTTAATTGTATTGTAAAACCGGTCCATTGAATTGATAACAAAAATTGTGTCTTGAATGCCAACAAAATTATGACATGCCCTCCACCGAGACATTTATTCAGTATTCATCATCTCTGCGTTTGCGACCCTGAAATTTAAAATATGTTTAATTAATAAGTAAGGAGCGCGGTTTATTTTGATACAGAATCCCGAAATATGGGCATAAAATTGTTAAAAATATTGATTAAATATTGACAAAAAATTTTATTTAAAATGTCTTTATCAAAAAAAATTTCGCTTTTACCCGCAATCATAAATTATTCAAACTTTGACCTTTTTTTCATAAAATTTTAAAATTTTCTAAAAAGTTACCGGCATGTAAATGTTGATATGGCGATTTGTGCTGTAGACGAATTTGTCTTCCATTTTCTCCATTGGAAATGTTTCCACAATTTGGTTGATCAACTGCATATTTCCTTCATGTTCTTCATCGCCATTGGCCAAAATTGGATGGGAATGAAGAAATACAGCGCAAGTTTCAACATGCTCTTCGTCGTTGTTGCGAATTACAACGCATTTGACCGATAATTGTTCATTTGTTGTTTTATTCACGTGGAGAATCTTTTCAAATCCATGTGGTTGTTCATTACGCAAAATACATGTTATGAAGCAAACAATGAATGGTGTTGGCTTGGTGGATTGCATAAATTCCTGTATAATAAAAATGGTTTGCTAGCGATATAAAATTTTAAAGCACAACAAATAATGGGGTGAAAAAACATGAAATTAAATTAGGTAATCTATGGGAAAAATAGTAGTAAATTGTTTTTTTTTTTTTGATTTCTAAGCATTTTCCAAAATTTCAAAATTTTGAACCTAAAATCTGAATTTTTGGATGACATTTGTCTGAATTTGAATAATTTTTGATGAGAGTTTTAAACCAAAAACTGGAAAAATGATTTTAGACGATTTAATATGCTTTCATTTTGATTTTTGACCAAACCATGACAAATGCTATATCGTTAGTCAAAAAAATGCAAAAAGGGCGTTAATCAAAAAAGTGTAAAAATGGTGTTAGTCAAAAAAAACGCAAAAAGAAAAAATGCGCTAAAAATAGAAATTCATTAAATTAGAATAATTTAACATTATTTAAAATGTAAAATGTTCGCAATCATATGTTTGTCTTTCCGGAAATGTTTGTCACTTTGTTTCCCTTACCGGAAAATGTTGTAAAAATATTTATTTTATTAATGAAAGAAAGTTTAATATTTCGAAATTGTATTTTTTTTAATTTTAGCCGTAATGAAAATAATGATGAAAATTTCCCAGAAAAAACAGCCACGAGCATTTTCTTGGAAGAAACAAAGAACATTTTAAAGGGAAAAAACATTTTGGCGAACATTTTCCGGAAAGTTAAAACATTTTGGCGAACATTTTCCGGAAAAGGAAAAACACATTTTGGCGACATTTTCCGGAAAGGCAAAAAAATTTGGCGAACATTTTCCGGAAAGGCAAAAACATTTTGGCGAACATTTTCCGGAAAACCAAAAACATTTTGGCGAACATTTTTCGGAAAGCCAAAAACATTTTGGCGAACATTTTCCGGAAAGGCAAAATCATTTTGGCGAACATTTTCCGGAAAGGCAAAAACATTTTGGCGAACATTTTCCGGAAAGGCAAAAACATTTTGGCGAACATTTTCCGGAAAGGCAAAAACATTTTGGCGAACATTTTCCGGAAAGGCAAAAACATTTTGGCGAACATTTTCCGGAAAGGCAAAAACATTTTGGCGAACATTTTCCGGAAAGGCAAAAACATTTTGGCAAACATTTTCCGGAAAGGCAAAAACATTTTGGCGAACATTTTCCGGAAAGGCAAAAACATTTTAGCGAACATTTTCCGGAAAGTTAAAAAATTTTGGCGAACATTTTCCGGAAAACCAAAAACATTTTGGCGAACATTTTCCGGAAAGGCAAAAACATTTTGGCGAACATTTTCCGGAAAGGCAAAAACATTTTGGCGAACATTTTCCGGAAAGGTAAAAACATTTTGGCGAACATTTTCCGGAAAGGCAAAAACATTTTGGCGAACATTTTCCGGAAAGCCAAAAACATTTTGGCGAACATTTTCCGGAAAGGCAAAAACATTTTGGCGAACATTTTCCGGAAAGGGAAAACATTTTGGCGAACATTTTCCGGAAAGGGAAAAAACATTTTGGCGAACATTTTCCGGAAAGTTAAAACATTTTGGCGAACATTTTCCGGAAAGGCAAAAACATTTTAGCGAACATTTTCCGGAAAGGGAAAAAACATTTTGGCGAACATTTTCCGGAAAGTTAAAACATTTTGGCGAACATTTTCCGGAAAGGCAAAAACATTTTAGCGAACATTTTCCGGAAAGTTAAAAAATTTTGGCGAACATTTTCCGGAAAGTTAAAACACATTTTATTAAAATTTAATTTCGTGCATTATTATTATTATTCGCTCAAATTTTTTTTAGTATTTGCATTTTTTTGATTAACGCCCGTTTTTGCATTTTTTTTGACCAATGAGTAATGAATGACCTACCACGAATTGGGCTTATGGTTTGCGAGTCTAAGAGATGAATGATTAAACCGCTAATGATATCTTTTAGCCATGTTCATTGTTTTTTTGCCAAATTAAATACCATCCTTTTTCCTTTTTATTTATATATTTACTATAATCATAATCGATAGATTAAAAGCTCACATCAGTTTTGTAATTATAAATTCATTTTTCTTAATTTATTTTAATGAGAAAAAAAATTATAAAAGCATTAGTCATGTAAAAAAAATTAAAAATTTAGTATTTTCTAAAATTCAGAATTTTATTGAGTATATTTCCCATTTTTAACCATTTTGTTCAAATTTACTTACTTTGCAAATTTTGTCCATCTCAGCACGACATACTCTGGTACATAATGAGGAAAAAATCTTTGCGACATAGAGTATGCGCGGTTGATAAACAGCAATAGCATTGGCTTCATTGTTTTCCTCATTATTGCCAATAATGTTGTCATTTCCATTGAAGAAAAGCCATTTTCGCAATATGTCCATTTTTGATTCCTTTATAAATATTTTCTATTATTTTTTTAACGAATTTTTTGAAAAATATTTTTTTTTACCGACAAAATTTCTCTTTTAACCGACAAAATTAGTTTCTGACTTATAAGTTATAACAACTCAGAAACCTGTTTAAGACCCTACAAACCTTATACCATTTTGTACATAGATCTCATCGAGGCGCTTCGATTGGTATATAATTTGTCATGGTTTGGCTAAAAATTAAAGAGTTAAACCGTTTAAACCTCATTGTCCAGTTTTTGGTTTTAAATTCTTTAATTTTTGGCCAAATCATGACAAATTATATACCAATCGACATGCCTCGATGAGATCTATGTACAAAATGATATAAGATTTGTAGAGTCTTAAACACAGGTTTCTTATTTGTTATAACTTATAAGTCAGAAACTAATTTATTTTGTCGGTTAAAAGAGAAATTTCATCGGTTAAAAAAATAATAACCGAATTTTTGTCTGCATATCTTACCCAATCCCCTGGTTTGTACTCCACAATGTAATAATGGATTGACATCACTTTGGCCGCAAAAAATTTGTCCGCAAATCGTTCATAAACCAAATCAATGCATCGACGATCAAAGAAATGGATTGAATTGATTGAATCGATCAATGGAAGCAATTCGTTGAGGAAATCCGGAACTTCAGAATCACCCACCCAGATGTCGCATTTGTGGCGGTCAAAATTGCACCATAAATTCACGTTGGAAAGTATTGGCCGGAGATTGGTGAAGAAAGTGGTCATCAATGCGGTGTCGATTTGATCTTTTTTTGCGCTGTAAATAAAATTTTTTATGTTAATTTGATTAGTGAAAAATTGGATTAAGATGGTATATTTAATTTGTCGGAAAATTTCGAAAATGACGAAAAGATTGTGGCGGTTAAATGGTTTGTCCTAAACCGCCAAACCTTATTTATACCCAGTCGACAATCTCATCAATATGAGTCGAAAGTCGATTGGTATATAATTTTTTCTTAATAAAAAAATGTTTAAACTACTTAAACCATCGCATGGTTTTTATTAGTGTTCGGCACGAGACGAGATCTCGGCGAGATTTTCCGAGATATCGGACCGAGATTCTTTCGAGATATCGATCTCGATATCGTCTCGGTCAATTTTTGGAAAAAACCGAGATTTTTCGAGACCGAGATTTTCCCGAGATATCGATCTCGGTCTCGTCTCGGTCGACTTTCAATATCGTCGAGATTTTCCGAGATCCGAGATTTTTCAAAATTGCCTTTATTATTAAGATTTTTTTTATTTTTAAAAAATAAAATTTTGGCATTGTTTTTATTTTTAATAATATATGAAGAATTATTAATCAAAATTATTTTATTGAGCATAGAGGGAAATGAAAACGAGAAAGGTTTTAAAATTTTTTAATTATTAAATAATTAAATTTTATTTTAGAAACAGAAGAGCCGCCAATTAAAAAGCAAAAGTTGGATTTCTTCGCTGCCCGTGCCAAAAAATACAATTCGCGTCAAAAAACTCCAACAAGTCCGGCAAGCCCAGCATCTTCACAGGAAAATGAACAACCAAATGAACTCGACTTGGAACTGGCATTTTATCGAAAATTAGCATTACAAAATTTGGAGGATGATCCTTTGGATTTCTGGAAAGAAAATGAAAAACAATTCTCAAATTTATGCCCAATTGTTCGCCGTCATTTATCAATTCCGGCCACTTCCGTGCCAAGCGAAGAAACTTTTTCTGTGGCAAATGATGTATTCAATTATCGTCGATCAAGATTGAATCCGGATACAGCAGAAAAACTTGTATTTTTGAATAAGATCCTCCCAACAATTAATTACAAATATTGAAATTTTATGAAATCAATTTATTTATTTTAATTGTTTTCTGAATATTTTTTGGTCTCATATTAACTATTTTTCAATTTTATCTTTATTTATTGGAATAAAATTTAAAAAGAAAATAATTTTTTTCAACTATAAATCATTTTTAAAGCTTTTTAAAAAATCTCGAATCTCGACGAGATCTCGACTTTTTTTTTCGAGATTTTTCGAGATCGAGATTTTTCGAGATATCTCGATCGAGATCTCGTCTCGGAAAATTGTCCAAAAATCGAGATTTTTCGAGATCTCGTTTTTTCGAGATATCTCGATATCGATCTCGAAAAAACCCATTTGCCGAACACTAGTTTTTATTAAACTTAAGCAGAGTTTTATCGATTAGGTTTAAGGTTTGGTGGTCTAGGACAAACATTAGATGTTAGATCGCTAAAATCTTTTCGCCATTTTAAATATTTCCTCTTTTTATTTCGTATTTCAGCATTTTCTATTGTTAATTTTTGCCTATTGTTTATTTAAAATAGAGAGTGCCAATTTTTTGCCGAAAGATCAATTTTATAGGATAACTTTTTAATGCTTGATTTTTTTATACCATTTAAATTCATTCTCATTAAATATAGCACACATCGAGGTGCATTGATTGATTTATTGATTGTATTGGTTTGACCAATTTGACCAAAATTCTAGTTTTAAACCGTTTAAATTTAAATTCATATGTGGTTTATAACTTTTTTAGTTTTGATTTTAACCCCGACAATCTATAAGCCAATCTATGCAACTTTATATTAAATAGTAAACAGTTTCAGGCCTATGAGCAAGCATTAAAAAGTTAGCTTTTTTGCTAAAGAATTTAAATCAAAGAATTTTAAATTTTTCTGCAAAAATTTTCTTCCTATAAATTATAAAATCAAACCAAATATCGATCGATTCAAAATCCTTGATATTGCCTGGCATTTCTTCATCAGTCATTTGGTGTGTGCCATGCTCGCCGCCAAAACTCAATTTGCCCAGTGTTATTTGTCCATATCCATGCAGAAAGGCCATAACTTTGCCAGCAAATGATGGACTGTTAATTTCGATCAAACGATGTGCCAAATGTCGACGAGATATTGGAGCAAAAACATTGACCCAATCTTCGAATGCTAAGTCTAAGTCGTCACTAAAAATGAAAGAATAATTATTTTTTAAGAAAAAAAATATTTTTTCTAAAGTAGTTTTCGAATTCTTATAAATCAGACACAGGTTTTAGACCCCATAAA
This sequence comes from Pratylenchus scribneri, assembly GCA_030063045.1. NCBI lineage: Eukaryota > Metazoa > Nematoda > Chromadorea > Rhabditida > Pratylenchidae > Pratylenchus > Pratylenchus scribneri. Next base: position 172,864 of record JAQSEB010000022.1, on the reverse strand, counting down.
CCTTATACAAATTTGTATATCTAATTGAGAAGCGTCTTTTGGCATATAAATTTCTAAATTTTAAATTGAAACTGATGAACGAGCAAAACCATTTAAAATATATTTCCCCGGTTATCGGTTTTAAACTTATTAATTTTAGGCCAAAACCTGACATTTTATATATCATTTGATGCATCTCAACTCGGATCTATAAATTGGTATAAGGTTTGTAAGGTCTAAAACCTGTTCTATTCAATAGAACCCAAAAACAACTTTTTGGGTAAAAATATTATTATTGGGTAAAAATAGTAATCCTTAATTAAACCTCACATTTTCATAGCGTAGAAGAATATATCAGCGGAGCAATATGCAATAAATAAGTTATTTTCTATGCCGAATTTTGTTTTTCGTGTTTAATTAAAAAAAGCAGAGATTATTTAATTGTTAAAATTATTGGCAAAAATATAAAATATTTGTTATCGTCTTTCGACAACGAATGAATTTTAAAATAAATAAATTACACAAATTATAATAAAATTTTTTAAATTTAATCCGTCAAAAATATGCACAAATTTTTGAGAGTGAATGAAAGAATCACGATAAAAGATCGCATTTTGTGAATGAATTAAAAAATATGAACAAAAATTGGGCTAATAAGGAAAATAGGTGGAAATATGATAACATTGAGAAATGGAAAAATTAAAAATTTGAATGTTTGGAAATTGTCTTCGTTTTCATTTTCATCGATTCAGATTGCCTTGGAGTAATTGATTGCCGGACATTAGGGGGATGACCTGTGTGGTGAGGGGAATATTAGAAATGAATTAATAAGGAATTAAACGGTTGGAGTAAATATTGGAAATGAGATATCACCAAAAAAGTTAAAACGGTTCAGAAATTTATCCTAGACCTAGACCTACAAACCATATACCCAATCGATAGATCTCGTCAATACGCAAGATTTGATTATGTTTTGGCATAGGTTTAGCCAATTTAAAATAGTTTGAACCAAAAATCATGAGATGGTTTAAACGGTTTAAAACCCTTAGTTTTTTTTTATCAAACCATGACAAATTATATACCAATCGACGTGTTTTGATGAGAATTATCGATTAGTTATAAGGTTTTGTGGTTTAGGGCAAACATTATTAAACGGATGGTATTTAATTTGTTGAAAAAACATTGAAAATGTAGAAAAAAAAATAGTGAAAATATCGAAAAGATTATAACGGTTTAATGGTTTGTCCTAGTCCTAGCCCTCAAACCATATACCCAATCGATAGATCTCTTCAAGATGCGTCGATTGGTATATATTTTGTTGTGGTTTGACTAAAAACCGCCAAATCTTTTCGCCATTTTCAATGTTTTTTCGGCAATTTCAATATTCTTTTCGTCATAAAATAATATCCTTAATATTTCTGAATTATCTAAAAGATCTGGCAATTTTGGGCATTTTTAAAATTTACTATTAGCTATTTCTATTCAATAATTTCCAATATTTATTTCAACGTATATACAAAAACCCCAAACTGACCACATCGTCCATGTTGGGTAACACCAAATTCTTCTCCAAAATTAATTGCAATTTATTCTCAATCCAATCACTCAGCGCGGAATAGACAACGGAACGATCGCCGACTTGGGGAATGGCACGCATTGACATTTGGGGCGGCACACGGAATCCGTACCTTAATGAAGTGGAATATGTAGTTAGCATTTTTTGAGTGAATTTGAAAAAGAATGGATTTTGATTTTAATTGTGGGCTGTCTGATCTCAAAATCCTACAAAAATTTTTAAAAAATTGTGTTGAGCTTATCCAAAAATTAAGTTAAAAAAAATTTAAAAAATTTAGGGACGGATTTAAAAACCTCTAAATCCACAAAGTTTCAAATCTACTAAAATTGCTGTGTACCAAAAATCACCACATACCAAAAATTCTATAAAATATGATGAAAAATATTAAAGTATATCATGGTCGGTTCCTGTTTGAGAAAATCGATGCAATTTAAAACTGAAATATGGAATTTTTGCTCTTCAAAACCGAAAAAAGGAGAATAGAAAAACCGGATTTAAAATCGATACCTTTTATAAAGCCGACTTTTGACTACTCAAATATTGATTAGCACTAATTACAGATTTTTTGAGGAGGGATTTTGGGTTTTATAATTTTTATGAATTAATAAATTATAATAAATTTGAACTGACCAGAGTCGATCGGACGGGGGCGGCGGAAAATTGGCAGTCATAATTCCTTCCAGCGAAGTGACTTCCACATTGACAAGGGAAGTACCTCACCTTAAGGTGGCCCTTTTTGATGAAACTTGGCATGTCTTTTGGCCATAGGATGCCTACACATAATCCGCTATTTTTATCTGCGGAATGAGCTCGCCTACTGTTTTATGGCCAATAAAAATTTTTAATTTGACGATTTATTGGATTGGAAATAGAGAGAGGCAGATGCCTGGATGGTGTATGGGGTAAGTATGTAGAATACTTTTATGGTCATGTGTTCAATTCCTCTCATCGGCGAGTAATTTTTTTAATTTCTTAAACTCATTTTTAATACAAATTTAGAGTTTTATTATTAAAAATTAAATAAAATAATTAAAATTATGTAAACCGCAATATAATTATCTGCCCAATGAGCTTATCTCGGATTTTATGGCCATAAAACCTATTTTTCAGCCATTTTGGCCATAGCTCATATCTCGGTATAGGGATGTCCTAAAATTATGAACTAAACGTCATATTATAGAGAATTTTATTGGCTATAATATTGGTAAATGTTTTCTAGGCTTAAAAATTTTTTGAAATTTTTTATCGATTTTTTTCGAAAAATCCCGAATTTGGCCAATTTTCAATGGGCCATAACTCGGGTATATGGCTATATTGGAACATGGCCCAATTATGTTTTTTGATCACACTATCATAAAGTATTTTTGTGCAAATTTTTAGGTTTTTCCCTTAACCTGAAAATTCTAGGTATTTTGCCCATTACAGGCCTAGCATTGCGAATTCGCAAAAATTTTCAGGTAGTCAGAAAAATCTGAAAATTTGCATAGAGATACTTTATGATATGGTGATCAAAAAAGATAACTGAGCCAAAGTCCAACGATTCCATCTAACCGAGTTATGGACCATTGAAAATTGGCCAAATTCGGGATTTTTTGAAAAAAATCGATAAAAAATTTCAAAAAATTTTTAGGCCTAGGAAACATTTACCAATATTATAGCCAATAAAATTCTCTATAATATGACGTTTAGTTCATAATTTTAGGACATCCCTATACCGAGATATGAGCTATGGCCAAAATGGCTGAAAAATAGGTTTTATGGCCATAAAATCCGAGGCGTGTCCATTCCGCAGATAAAAATTGTGATTTAGGTGTAGGCATCCTATGCCCTAAACATATGCAAAGTCTCATTAAAAAGGGCCACCTTAAGGTGAGGTACTTCCCTTGTGAGCATCAGCCGAGTTGAGGAAATTTCTTCCATCATTTTTCGGATTGGCTTCAGCCCCGTGGCTTCACGAAAATATTTTGAATGGGCAAATCGATCGACCAATGAGAAAATCTTTTGACCAGTTTTTTGCCTTTTCGAAGTGAATTCTTTCAATTTGGCGCCGAATTCTTCGTCCGGACTGGTCTCAGGGGATTCCTTTAAATTTTTGGTAATTTTAATCGATTTTAGAAATTTATGAAGTTTAAGTGCGGTAAAAAAGTTTTAAAATTTAAATGTTTAATTTTAATTCAGAGAAGCATTTTTTCTAATTTCAATAGGGAGTGGATTTTTATGTTTTGAGAATTTATTTTTACTTATTTTAACAATTTTGATACTTTTTTGGAGGTTCCCGTAACATTTTTTTTTTGAAATTTCACAAAACAAACCTAAATATCGCACCTATTTTCTAATTTTTGGGAAGTAAAATCCACCCTTATTTATCGTTTATGTATGTCAAAAAATTGAAATAAAAGATTTGAATTTTTTCCCTTCAATTTTACCGGCATTTCCTCGTCCGAATATCTGCTCGGTGTGGCCCTCAAAATTGATGTGGAAAAGGCGGTTTGCCCAGTGCAATCATCCTTTGGCCCTTCTTTCTCAGCTTCTGTCGACTCGCTCACTGATTTTAGCTTCATCAAATTCACTCGCGTTTCGAGCCCCAATTTGATTAGTCCATTGTATTTTATCTACAAAATAAGAAATTTTATGAAGGAATGTCTATAATTAAGCATCAAAAAGTTTTTAAGCTTTTCAAAAAATGTGATTTAAAATATTTCTTAGAACATTTTGATATCAAAATGATCAGATCAAAACTTAAATTGGCCAGTGATGCAAACGACTATCTGCTGATTTTGACCTATTTTTCCGTTTTTTGTTCAAAAATTTTGTATAATTTCTAATCAAAATTACTAAATTTTCCCAATTAATTCATCCCAATTTGCCAAATTTAAATCTAATTCGAAAAAAATTGATTTAATAACCCAAAAAACTTGCCTCAAAATCACACCAAATTCCCCATTCGTCCACGGTTGGCTTGTAAACTTTCATTATTTTTGGCATATTTGTCCCCAAATCAAATGTTGACAATTCCAGCGTTTCAATGAAATAAGGTAACTGAAAAAAATTTGAATTTAGCGAAATTAAATTAAAAAGGAATTAATTGAATTTTTATTTATTTTTGTTTTTGCCTTAAAATATTTCGCGATTTTCGATGTCAGGAAATCCGAATACCGAATTTGGCAATTGGTATTCTTTTTTTTTCCAATGGGAAAAAACTGGAAGCATTTTTAAAATTATTTTTCTTTGTTGTTTAATCATATTCTATTGTCGAAATAAATTTTTTAAAACCAGTTTTCGAACAATTCGGATTGATCCGAATTCATCAAATTTCGATTCCCTTTCCTCGAAAACCTCTATCATAAAACATGCATTTTGAGGCTTCAAATTTTTTGCAAAAAAAAAAGAGGGAGGGTAAGGGTACCAATACCAACCGAACTATTTTTACCCTTAAAGCTTAAACCATTTAAATTATTTCGGGCATTATTTAATCTTTTTAGTCAAATTAAATAGTATCCAAAAATTAAAAGAAATTTACATGAATTGTGGCCAATTTTGTTTGAATTTTATTCCGAACCGCCTCACACCAATATTTGTCCCGGCAAAAATCGTAAAATAGGCGGGTGGCAACCAAATTGACTAGCACAACAAATTGAGGTGGAATTTCTTCTGTGTCCGTCGGCTTTTGCCATTTGTTCAATCCAAGGTCCATTGCAACGGTGCCAGAGGCGGTTTCCGGTGTGAATGGGGTGACGGGCATTTGATCCAACAAATGTTCCAATTGCCTGTAGAAATAATGATGACAAATTTAATGCATTTTTTTGGTTGAAAATATTTTTAATTTATGGAATGAAATTTATGCACCCTAATTATTCCCCCATCAGTTAATTGATAACAATAACAATTTATAGTTGATTCTTGATTGGGATTATCCTATTTTTCTATTATAAGCCAACTTTCCATAATGAAAGCCGATTCTATAATAAAAGTCTATCCTAGAGAGTAGAGACTAAGACCAAAAAAGTACGGAAAAATAGTCCGCAAAATTGGACAATTTTTCTTAGTTTTTGTACACAATTTTCTGACCAATTATGTTTTTTAATCAATTGATTTTATTTTCCATTTTTATAAATGATTGTAAAATTATTTATAGGAAAAATACTATTATTTGAAGTTAGAAATTTACGACTAATTTTGGGAAAATATTGGGGGATTTAAACTGCTGGTGTTAGATAATTAATTTTATAGTTTTTTTTGGTTAAATATTGGCCAAAATACAGAAAATTAGGTTTCGAAAATATTCGAATTCATATCTTTACTATTTACTTTGTAAATTGAAATTCCTGCAATGAATAGAGCAAAAAATCTCGGGACATTTTGGCCGTCAAATTCTCCAATGATTCAAAGGAAACTCGTCGTTTTGGATGCTCATCATCATTCGGCTCAGCCGGAACCGGAATGGAATTGTCCGGTTTATATTTGGAACAAGCCATACGCAATCTGCAAATATTATATTGTTTATTTATAATGTAAATTTGTTGTGTTGAAATTTGTGTACTTAAATCAATTTTTGCTCTATGAGTTAATCGTATCGTAAATATTTCTAACTGAAATTTACAAAAGATTTAATAAAACCCCCCCCCCCCCCCCCCCCATTGGGGGAAGTGGAAGGAAAAAAAAGTAAAGGGGGACCCTTCTTTAGTCCAAAATTTTTCGCTGCGCGGCCATTTTCAGTAAAAATTTTACCTTGCGGGGCAATTTTTGGTCACAATTTTACCCTGGGCCAATTTTTGTACTAAAATTTTTATTTTGGCAAATTTTTTTACACGCGTACCCCGCCTAGAAATTTTTTACATGGGTGTCCCCCCCCCCATCCAAAAACCCTGGATACGTGCCTGTTATGTCCCGAAAACTGATTATTGCAGATTCGGGCATTTTTTTGAATTTTCCTAAAATTCTGCATTTTTTTAAAGAAAATTTTAATTTTGCAAGGCAATATTTCGATTTTCTGATGAGTGTGGAAAATCTAGAACTATAGTCTATAGGCGCATAGGAATGATGTGAAATATTTTTAAAAATTTCTCTGTATAGGATTTTAGGTTAAGTGATTTTGGACTGTAATTTCGAATAGGAATTGGATTAGGAGCTGCTGGACTTTTGGGTTTGCTTACTTGTGAAACCAACGTTCCTTTTCGCGAGTTGAACGCGCAAACAGGAAAATATAACGACCGCTTCCACTGGGATATTTTTTCTTCGAAATTCTTTGCTGAATTCGGGCAGCCAATGAAAAATCAGAAATTGAATGGCGAACTGGCAAATCTGAAATGAGTTCTTTATTTTTCTTAATTTGGCAAAAAACTAGGAAAAAAGCGAAAAAAAATATTGAAAATGCCAAAAAAAATTAAAGGGTTTGTCCTAAATCCGTATACCCATTTTAATAGAGCTAGTAAGGAACGCATTGAATTGTATATAATTTGGTTTGGTTGGTATTAAACGGTTTAAACTAATTTTGCCTTTGGTTCAAAACTAAGTTAGATTGATTTTAAACCTAAACCAAATACCAAACCATAACTTCTTGATCCGATCTATCGATTGGGTATATATGGTTTGAAGATATATGTTAAACCATTGAACCGTTTTCGCAATTTTTAGTGCTTTTTTTGCCTAAATATTCCCCAAATAATTTTCATTTTTTTTAATATTTAAGCTCTCAAAAGCACACTGACCATCTTCGCTTAAATCCGTGGCCGAATCTTCGTCGTCCGCTCCTCCTTCATTTAACCATTCCATTTCATTATTTCTACTGCCCAATGATGACGAACTATCCTTCGATCCATTTTCTTCACTTCCATTTTGTTGTTTTTCCATTTTCTTCTTTGTTTTGCCATTTTTGATTTCATTTCCATTTGAATTTATTTCGCTTCGATCGCCTTCGATTATTTTTGCCAATTTAATGCAAATTGGATATTTTCGGCTGAACCAACGGCGACGGGCTAATCTGCGTGGGCGAAGTTTGACCTTTAAAAATAGATAAATTATTTAAGTCAATGGAAAGGATGAATTAAGTCATATAATCTCCGAATTTTTGGCCAATTTTTGTGAATATTTTGGTTAAGTTTTCAATGTTATTTTAAAGAGCAGAAAATTGCAATTCAAATGATATGATTGTTGCAGAAATATTGGCAATTAGTAAATTCCTGAATTTATAAAAAATGATGCTGAGCTAGTAAATTTTGGAAATCTCGGCTTATATTTATTAGTACATAATCAGGAATTGGCTCATTCAATTCAAAATTCAATTTAAAACTGGCAAACGCTCTTTTATTAAAACCAAAAATCATTTTGGTTTACTGATGAAATTTCATAGACTAAATCGACTATGTTGACTAGAATGAGTCTATTCACAAGTCTTCTCAAGTCGACCAAAAGTCGAGATTCCCAAAATTTATCGTACATATTGATTAGTTAAATTGATAAAACTAATAATTTTTCCTTTTTTAAATTAAATTTTTAATTTGACCTTTTTATTTACAAATTTTTATTTTTTAAAATTTGAACAATCGATAAACCATTCATTTCTGCTCTTTAAATGACATATGCTAATTCAGATTGGTCAAAACTCAAATGTCAAGGGCCCAAAAACATTGATTTTACGACTTATTCCCAATCCAAAAAGAAACCTTTGCTCCGGTTAAATCGTAAATATTCTGTGCGGTCATTCTCGGTTCGGCCTCGCTCAGTGTTGGATCAATGTGAAAGCAATGTTTGAGCATAACCCTCTCAGGCCTTGAAATTCGCAGCAAATTCCTGTCCAAACGGACCAAAACAGTTTGAATTGTGTTCACATGGAAAGTGTGGGGTCGATAATGTTCATTCAAAATGTTCATCCAGCCTATAAAATTAATGTGAAATTTATTATTATTTTTAAATGAATAATACTGACATTTTATTTGCCGAAAAAATGTTCAAAATACTATAATAATTATAATTGGTTTAAGGGTAAATCCTACATTCACAGACCAAAAATCAAATACCCAATTGGATAGAGCATTGGTCAAGATATGCATCGAATGATATTTAATTGGCCGTGGTTTGGTCAAAATTAAAGGGTATTAAACTTTTCAAACCGATTTTGGTTCAAAAATAAGTTAAAATGGTACTTATTGGGTTTGGATATTTTTGAGAATGATAAAAAAGTGAAGGGTCATCCTGATAAGGGTTAGCTGAGATGATTTTTACCCAATTCCCATCCTATCCATATAACCTATGTCTGAATGAACCTAGCTATAATCCTGATGACCCATATGGGTAGGGGTAGCCTTCATTTTCCAAAAAAGTGTACCCACAACAAATATTATAATTGGTTAAAGCTAAACCAAAACATTATCAAATGATGCATCTTTTCAATTCTAAATTCTATCAGTTGGAGTTGCGTTTTGGATATAAAGCTTATAGGTTTGGCGTTTGGATAAACCGATAAACCAATGTAAATAATGTTACAATCTTTTCGATATTTTCAGTGTTTTTCGGCAAATCATTTTTTAAATTATAAAAAACTAAAACCTTTAAATATTTTTTCCTCATGTTGTTCATCTTCACTCTTTTCGGCCAATTTTTTGCTCACAATTTTATTCATATTTTCATTTGATTGCACATCTTTCGGTGGTGGAATTGGATCGGAGACACATAGGAAAAGGAAGATGACCAGAGAAATGTAAATACCCGTTGCAAGACCGGTCAAAAATGCTGCAAAAATATTTGAACTTTAGTATGATCTTTAGTTTTAAAATGTTTGGTCTAATCTCAAGGTTTTTGTTTTTGGTTCATAACTTTTGAATATGCTAAACAAAATAAATCTACAATATTTCATTAGCAGAAAATGGGTACCTACTATCTATAGCGAAAAGATTATAACAGTTTGTTGGTGTTTCCTAGATCCCCTAACCCTATACCTAATCGATAGATCTCTTCAAGAAGCGCCGATTAGTATATAATGCTTGATCACAAAATTAAAGGATATTAAACGATTTGAACAGATATGGGTAAGACTTAGAATTGACTAAACCTATGGCAACAAATAATCAAATGATGCATCTTGGACCTTGACGAGATCTATTGTTTTGGGTATAAGATTTGCGGCTCTAGGATAAACCACCGATATTTTATAATCGTTAAGCGTTTAATAATTTTCAATGATTTTTTTGCCTAATTAAATATGTTTCATTAAAGCAAATTTTAATGCTTTTCAATTTGGCCGGTCAATAAATCATCTGATTTGACATTTTCTGCTCTTTATAATATAGTGAAAATTTTAATGTTCACTATATTCAAGTTAATAAAACCAAAAACCTTGAGATTATTGATCCAAATGTAAAAATTTACATGGCAAAATAAAGGAGGCGGCAAAAAGGAAAGTAGCCGAAATCAATCGAATTCGCAAAAATGGAAGTGAATGATGTCTTTCGAAAAGTTGAGATAAACGAAAGAGCATTGATTTGAAAGTCAAGTGGAATTTTTCTTGGCCGCAATTCACTGAAAATGCCGCCTAAAAATGTGTAAAATTTTTCTTCAAATTTAAGTAAAAAAAAATTACCGTGTCTGAAGTGGGTTTTGGCGCATCCAAAACGATGCCAGCCACTTTTGATTCTTTCGGTTTGATGACCCGACATTCCATGGCAATTTCCTCTTCTTCATCTTCTTTGATGACTTCATCCTCATAAATTGGCCGCTCTTCATTTTGGTGGCACATTGGCGCATCTGCTATTTGGTGTTTATCAATTTCGTTATATAATCATATAGAAGGGGGTTTGACTTTAAAATTTTCTTACAATTCTTAAACATTTTTTTACCGAAAGATCAGCAGTTTAAGGGCTGGTAAGGAAAAATGAGGATGAGATGAAGAAGAGGAATGATGAGGATGAGATGAAGAAGAGGAATGATGATGATGACGAAGAAAATAATGATTAGGATGATGAAGAAGAAGATAATGATGATGATGAATAAGAAGAAGATAATGATGATGATGAATAAGAAGAAGATAATGATGATGATGAATAAGAAGAAGATAATGATGATGAGGAATGAGGATGATGAAGAAGATAATGATTTGATGAGGATGATGATGAAGAAGAAGGTAAGGATGAAGATGAGATGAAGAAGAAGATGATCATCCTCAATTTCATCTCTTCTTTTTCTTTCATCATCATCCTCATCCTTTTTCCCTTCCGGCCCTTTTAAACTGCAATAGTATTCAGTCAGAAATATTAATAATTTTTTGATGTTAGATCATAGACCCTCTAAACCTTATACTATTCCATAGAGCTCGTCAAGTCGCATCGATTAGCCTATTGATTTTCTAGGTTTAATCAAAATCAAAACCAAAAATGTTATAAACCAAAAGCCAAAATATTGTTTAAACGGCTGAATACCTTGAATTTTTGCCAAACCTTAAAAATCAATCGACGCTTCTCGATGAGCTTTATCTAGCTAATGATAATGCTAATGGTATAAGTTTTTATTGTCTTTAAGATCGAGGATTAGGATAGGAAGTTATCCTAAAATCTGAGTGAGCTCAAAACTGTGTTCAATGTCCCAAAATTAATTCTAGAAAGTTACTTTTTGTCGTCGGGATTTATTTTGGTACTTATGTATTTTGGAGGATGGAAGAGAAGGGTAGGCTTGTATTATTTCGTGTTTCCTATGCTGCCGAGCCAATAAGCCCATAGTCCCTAGCCCCTACTCTCCATCCAATTCTTCTCTTCCATCCTCCAAAATACATAAGTGCCTTTATTTTATTTAAGCTTTTAAACCTTGATTGCTATTATCATTTTCGTCAGCTTCATTGGCCGAATCCACCACAAATGCATCATCATCCCGGCTGTCTTCAAGGAGGGTCAAAAAATGTGCGTCATCATCAAAATCGCCGTCATTTGTGCCGCCGATTGTTGTGGAATTGTAGCGAGCCGAAACGAAGGATTTGTTTGTTGTTGGTGAAGAATTGGAATTTGCGGTGGAATTATTCCTGCTGCTGCTGCTCACAATGTACCGAATTGAAATTGGCTTCCCTTTTGTTGATGAATTTTCACTAATTGACATTTATTTGTTTGTATTAAATCTGTCGAAAATGATTAATAAATGTTTGTTGAATTTTTCAACAATGATGGATTGATAAATAAATGGCAATGGTAAAAGGGAAAAGAGCTTTTCTACTCTCGATTTTATTATTAATATTTATCTCGAAGATCGCTGTGGTGTTTGAGGTTTGGTGTTTTTGTTTTTACCGCGGGAATGGGTGCAGAAAAACAACTTCGGCTTGCTTGCTTTGTCTCGGTGCTTTGCTTTTTATGACGAAAAAAAAGAGAAATGACTATGACTACAATCTAGTAAAGAGAAAAACCAAACAACAAGGGAAAAAAGAAAGAAGGAAGTAAATAAGGTAGGTGGGGGAGACCGGAGACGGAGAGGGGATGTACCCAAAATGACTACACCAAAATCACTACAGAGAGAAAATGAAGATGAAATTTTAGTGGCTCTTGTTGTCTTTGTCTATGGATGGCTGGCTATGGCTATGCTTAAAAATGTTAAGAAAAGCTATAGAGAACAAAGGGAAAAAACAAGGATCAAAACAAAACAGCTTAAAGATTTTCCAAAAATGCTAAAATTTCTTGTCTGATTTTTCTCTTTTGGATTTAAGGATGGGTTGGTTACATTTAGTTTTTATTTTTAACTACTTACTAATCGATTTATGTTAATTTTCTCCTTCTCCCATATAATCCCTTAATAATCTCAAAATTATTGGAATGAAATGGAATTTTTTTAGACAATTTACAGCTATTTTATTGTTGTAAATATGCACGGAATCATGTCGCCGCCTTCAACATTTTGCTTACGCCAAAGTTTTCTTTCAAAATTGCAACATCGATATTTTAGCAGCCATAAAATCCGAGAAATAATCCCTGGCCATTCAGTCAAATCACTTTCAAAATACACTCCAGGTTTAACTTATAGTTTGAAAATATTTCATTTGGCGAAAAAACCATTGAAAATGGTGAAAAGATTTTAAAAGCACCTGATTTTCCCAGGCCCATTAACCATAAACCTTATATTCCATCGATAAATCTAGTCAAAACGCATCATTGGATTATGTTTTTTATAGGTTTAACCAATTATAACTTAGTTTTGAACCAAAATCGGCTTAAACCGTTTATAAACCGTTTAATAGCCTTTAATTTTGACCAAACCATGTTCTTGACCAGATCTATTCAATGTTATGTAGTTTGTTAATGTAAGACAAATCCTTAAACTAACCACAAGAATTATTTTGATTTTTCAATATTTTTTCGCCAAATTAAATATTTTTTATTTTTACAATTTATACAATTTTGTTTTCAGACAAAATTCGCAATTTTGCAATCATTGCTCACATCGATCATGGTAAAAAAAAATAAATTGGAATTTTTTTAAATTACAAAAATCAATCAAAAATCAGGCAAGAGCACATTATCCGATCGACTTCTTCAATTGACCAATGTGATACCAGCAGACTCAGAGGCGCAATATTTAGACAAACTTGAAGTGGAAAGGGAACGAGGAATCACGGTTAATAAAATTTATTTAATTGGAAAATTAATTTTAATTTCAACTCTAACTAACCAAAAAAAATAATTCGGAAAATAATTTCTGGATAATTAGAAATGATAAACCAGAATGTTGACCTCAAATTTTGTCCAATCCAATTTATGCTAATTGTTTGTAAGCCCAATGCCAACATTTACAATTGGGGATAGGTCACACATTTGGCAAATGTTGGCATTGCCCCTTATCAAAATAGCCAAATATGCAATGACAATAAAGGTCGCATTCGTATTTAGTTGACAAAATTACCTAAAAAAATTAAAAAAAATTTTTTTTACCTTATCTTATTTTCCACTCCAAACAGGTCAAAGCCCAAACTTGCACAATGTTCTATCGGGACACAATGTTGAATTTGATCGACTGCCCTGGACATGTTGATTTTAGGCAGGTTTTATGGTGGAATTATCAATAATATTTTTATTGATTTTTTCCAGCTTTGAAGTAAAACGTTCTTTGGTTGCTTGCGATGGGGCAATTTTGTTGGTTGCCGCCAATCAAGGCGTTCAGGCCCAAACCATTTTTAATTTTTGGACCGCATTTGAGGCAAATCTAACCATTTTGCCTGTCATTAACAAAGTAATATTTATTTGAGTAGAATAAATTTTGGAAAATTTTAATTAAATTGCAAAAATGTAAGAAATATCGGAAACATCCAACTTTGGCACCGTTAATAATAATTTTAACAACAACCAATTTCTGATGATTCTGAATCAAATTAAAGCGAAGACTGTTGGCTATTTATTATCTAATAAAATTAATTTTATTTAGATTGTTCAGAAATTTTTGAGTTTTGCACAAAAAGCCATCTAAATGTCCTTTACTATGGATTAGCAAAATTCTTAGTGGTTTTTTGGCCATAACTTCATCAATTTTGAACCAATTTAAATAAAATTAATATTATTAGATAGCCAAAACGTCTGCTTTATAAATTAATAACAAAATCATACAAATTGATTCAGTTCTTGATTAGTTATTTAAAAACAGCGCCAGGTTTTTACGAATCGATAAATATCTAACAATAAGCGATTTTTGGTCACAAATATCTCAACAATCTTTCGATCTATTAACAAAACTTTACCTTTTGGGTTAAGCTCATTCTACAGAGCATTTTGATTTTGATATAAAAATTGAATCAAAAAATAAATAACCAAAAAGTTGTGGCCAAAAACGAAAACTGTCCAATTTAGTAGGGTTGGAGAGAGTCGGTTTTAAACCGGGGTCTTCGGTTTTCGGTTGGCCCGGTTTGCCGACCTCGGTTTTCGGTTCGGTTTAAAAAAAAATCCTCGGTTTTCGGTTCGGTTTTCCGGTTTTTCGTTTTTTTGAAAAATGGTCATAAAATTTTTAAAAATTTAATTTTTCATATAATAAAGAAAAAAAAAATCGAACAAAATAATTTGAATAAGATTCCCAATACTTTTTCTCTCAACAATTTCTAAATATTCTTACTATATTGAGAGAAATTTTTAACCAAAAATAGCCTCGCAGCGAGAAACTTAAGCTAAAATGGACCCGTCAGGGAAAATCAAAACCAAAATTGGCTCTGGAAGGGAAAATTCGAACAAAAATCGACTCGTAGGAGGTTAAAATTTTAAGGCAAAAATGGTCCTGATTAAGGGAAAATTTTAGTCAAAAATGGGCCCGATAGGGAAAAATTTTAGTCAAAAATGGGCCCGATAGGGAAAAATTTTAGTCAAAAATGGGCCCGATAGGGAAAAATTTTAGTCAAAAATGGGCCCGATAGGGAAAAATTTTAGTCAAAAATGGGCCCGATAGGGAAAAATTTTAGTCAAAAATGGGCCCGATAGGGGAAAATTTTAGTCAAAAATGGGCCCGATAGGGAAAAATTTTAGTCAAAAATTGCTCTACAGAAATAAAAATTAGTCTATTTCATCCTTCTATCTTAAGCCCGCCTGTACTTCGTGCAAAGATTTAAGTCTTACACCCTCAAATATTAAATATTCATAGCATTGTAAACTATTTATTTGTATTTAAATAGGCATATTTTTAATATCTAATATCAACCAAATAATAATGAAAAATCTTATTAAATTTAATTTTAATAATAGCCCCATCTATTTGAATAAAAGTATAGTTCAGTAATAAAATTGGAATAATAAATTATCATTTTATGAGAAATTTTAAGCCAAAATGATCTCGAAATATAAAATTTTGATTAAAAATGGGCCCGCAAGGAAAAAATTTTAGCTAAAAATAGCTGCACAAAGTAAATTTTTATCGAAAATTGCTTTTTATGTTGAAAGGGAAAAACCGAAAAACCGGTCGGTTTGGACCCTCGGTTTTCGGTTTTCGGACCTCGGTTTTCGGTTCGGTTTTTTTGCCAAAAATCGCCTCGGTTCGGTTCGGTTCGGTTGACCGACCGCCTCCAACCCTACAATTTAGGTCTATTTTTGTCGTTTTTTGAGCATAATTTTTTGCATCTTCCATTAAAACTAATTATTTCAATATTCTAATTCCAATCAGGACTATAGTAAAATGGTGTCAAATTTGCTAAATTAAAATCTAAAATTCACTTGAAAAAAATGGAATTAATTCTGTTCGATTGCACAAATTTTATTCCTAATATTTTGATTTTTTGCTTATTAGGTGGATATGCCCGGTGTGGACATTGACCGAGTGGAACGTCAGCTTCAAAGTCTTTTCGATTTCATGCCCTCGGATGTGCTTCGAATTTCGGCCAAAACTGGTCTGAATGTGCCACAAATATTGGACGCAATTGTCGATCGGATGCCTGCGCCAAAAGTCATCAAAAAAGAAGATGAAGAAGGAGGAATTGTGGATGAGAACAGCAGAGATTGTTTGGCCCATGTTTTCGATTCATGGTTGGTTTTTTTTGTCGAAATTCATAATTAGTTATGCTTTTTTGTAAAGGCTTAGTGAGGGATGAAAATTTTCAAAATTTTTGTTTATTTGACTATAAATTTTTTCATAGGCAACAAAATTTGGATTTTTTAAAAAAAGACGAAATTTTTTTTAGCTATGCCCTAAGTTTTTGGCCATATTTTTTATATGTATATTTTGATCAAGTCCGCAATTTGAAAAATGAAGAGAGGACTCCTATTAATTTTAGGACCTAATTCCTAAAGTTTAGGAGATTTTTTTACAAAAATCTTCGATAATGTTGAGCGAATTTCCACATTCCACTTTTCCGAGTTGCTGATCTAATTAAACAATCTAATTAAACAATGTGTAATTTTAAAGAACAGAAAATTGCAAATAAAATGAAATATTGATTGGCCATTACAAAAATTTTTAAAAAATAAAGGTCAAAATTTAATTTAAATGAAAATTTTAAATAATATTTTAAAGAAATCCTTATCAATCTAATTAATCATTATACTGTTTTGCTATTTTCTGCTCTTTTAAAATGAGATATTGGAGATTTGGATTGGCCTTAATCAACAAATATTGCCTAAAAACCTTTAGATAAAATATAACTATTTCCTCTGACATCTGAGATCTGACCCAATTATGGAAAATTTTAAAGGTTCGACACATACAAAGGCGCAATTTTGTTGGTAATTGTGAGGCAAGGAACCCTTCGAAGGGATCAGCCAATTCGATTTTACAACTTACCCGAAAGAGAATATTTCGTTGCGGACATTGGCTTCCTCCATCCCGAGATGACTCAATGTCAGGTAAAAAATTTCATTGGATTTATTAAACCAAATTTAATACAATTTATTTAAAATTTGAATTTTTGATAATAATTCACTTTTAAAATTTGTTTAATAATTCAAATTATAATACAAGTGCATAGTGGAGGAAATATTAAATTTATTCTTTTAAACTAAGAAATTTTGTATAGGTATATTATTTACATCGAAATTTTATTAATACCAAGATTTTTTCTAAAATCCCCATATACCCAATTGGATCCGGGTTAGACTAGGAGCTTTAAGTTTTGATAAAGCTGGTCAAAATACATTAAATGGTATATAATTTGGTCAAAATAAAGGGTATTAAACAGTTTAAACCAATGATTTTTAGTTCAAAACTAAGAATTGGTTAAAATCTTTGCCAAAACATAATCAAATGATTACGAAATCTATGATTGGAGATTGGGTATAAAGTTTACGGGTTTAAGTCTGAACCGCTAAAATCTTTCAAAAAATTAGAAAAAATTTCTACACTAAATATTTACAGTGCCTAAATGTTGGCCAAGTTGGCTATATTCATTGTGGGATCAAATCGACGAGGGATGTGGCAGTCGGTGATACCATATTTCAACCAGCAAATTCTTCCTCCCGCCAATCAAATCATCATCAAAATGCGTCACAATCTCCACCACCCGCAGAAATGGGGCGGCATCGGCCTTTTATGGAGCTGAAACGGATGAAGCCAAATGTTTATTCGGGCCTATTTCCTGTCCAAAACGCCGACTATGAAAAATTGAAGGTGGGTTATAGGTTGGAATTTTTTCAATTTAAATTAAGCATCAATTAATGTCCTAAGGATTGTATACTTTAGAAGAAAATTAACAAAAATATTGGTTAAATTATGAATTTTTTATGTCTAGGTTTGTGGAAGATGATTATATTCAATTTAGCCATATAATTGAATTTAAATTTATCCAAAACTTTCGCATCGAAAATTCAGCATTTTTTGATTCTCTATAAACATGGCTAGATCAGGCTACCTTTTTTAAATCCTACTACTTAAGTTATAGCCAAAACACTAAAAAAAAGCGATTCGTTAACATAAAAAATTTAAATAAATAATTTTATGGGTTTATTTCGGGATTTGCTAGAAAAAACTTATAAAAATATGCATACAATTTTTGGCTTTAAAATTTTTGCCTGAAAATAGAATATTTGATCTTAAAAAACCTTCAAAATATAATGGAAAAGGTTAATCAAATACTACACTACGAAATCCATGTTACCAGCAGAGCACCTGAAATCAATCCTCTAGGAATTCCACTAGGAAATCCATGTTATAGAGCACCTGAATTCCTCTAGCTTGCATTTTGTCGTGTGAACTTTAATGCATTTTGTCATGTGAATGTGATCTTTAATGCATTTTGCCGCGTTTCTGTTTCTTGCATTTTGTTCTTTTCTATTTTTGTCATAAACTTTCTCCCATGGCACCAAAATCCGCAAAAAATTTTGTGTACCCCCCCCCCCCCCCCTCTTCGTAAAGAACTTGGGTGATCCCTTCCTTTAGTCCATATATAAGTTATGTGAAAGAAAACTAATTAATAATATCAAATTCAAATTTAAGCAAGCCGTGGAAAGCGTCTGCCTGAATGATTCATCGATTGATTTGCAGCCGGATTCAAGCGTCATTTTTGGCCAAGGATGGCGTGTTGGATTTGTTGGCAATTTGCATATGGAAGTGTTCGGACAAAGATTAGGTACGGATTCTACTCTACAGTCTACACCCATGGGAAAAAATGTTTTTATTTATTTTGCCGATTTAGTTTTTTTGCCACAATGCTAAAAACTATTTTTCGATAAACCACCTCTCCTTTTATCAACATTTTTGTTTGCTTTTTTTAAGCATTTATTATGAGGTTTTCGAGGTTAAGAAATCCGAATATTGAGTTTGTTTGGAAATGTGACCACTACCAAAATCATTGCTCTAAAATTGATTCAGAAATTTTAGGCAAAAATACAAAAAATTAAGAAAAGGGAAAGTAAGAGGTACTTGTCGGTTAATTTACCTTCAAATTAGGAAATTTTAAAAAAATGTTCATATTCCAAATATAATTGAAAAATGATATGAAATTATATAATTTTTTAATCAATTTTTTATTGCAGAAAAAGAGCACGGTGAATTGGCAGTATTCACGCATCCAACTGTGGAATATTTGGCAGGCAATTTATTTATTTTTGACTAATATAATGATTCTTTCAATTTTGTGCAGATATTGTAGACAATGAGAGTATCAGAAAACGCCGATTTAATGGCCAATCGCAAATTGTGATTTCCAAACCGTCCGCATATCCACAAAATCCAACAGACATTAGCAGGCAAGTTTGTAATTTTTGGGTAGTGATAGTTAGTTTTTCCTCTAAAATCATGTTTTTTTTTATCGTTTTACAATCAAATATGAGTTGTAAAATAAAAATTTTCGAATCTGCACCCTGATAACCGAGTTACAAAAATATGCTTATAGAGAGAATTTAAATAAATTAATTCATTAATAAATCTTAGATATTGGGAACCAATGTGCCTGGTCACCATTGTCACACCATCCGAATATTTTAACAAAATCAATTCACTCTGTGAAGAGCATCGCGGTGAACGCCTCGAAACCACCTACATTGACCAATCACAAATGCTGCTTAAATGGCGAGTGCCTTTGTTGGAAGTAATTGTGGATTTTTTCGATCAAATAAAGCGAAATAGCAGCGGATATGCCTCGTTCGATTTGAAGGATGACGGTAGGTGAAAAGAATTCTGATTTTCATTCCGGAAAGAATTTGATTTTTATTCCGGAAAGAATTCTGATTTTCATTCCGGAGAGAATTCTGATTTTCATTCCGGAAAGAATTCTGATTTTCATTCCGGAAAGAATTCTGATTTTCATTCCGAAAAGAATTCTGATTTTCATTCCGGAAAGAATTCTGATTTTCGTTCCGGAAAGAATTCTGATTTTCATTCCGGAAGGAATTCTGATTTTCATTCCGGGAAGAATTCTGATTTTCATTCCGGAAAGAATTCTGATTTTCATTCCGGAAAGAATTCTGATTTTCATTCCGAAAAGAATTCTGATTTTCATTTCGAAAAGAATTCTGATTTTCGTTCCGGAAAGAATTCTGATTTTCATTCCGGAAGGAATTCTGATTTTCATTCCGGAAAGAATTCTGATTTTCATTCCGGAAAGAATTCTGATTTTCATTCCGGAAAGAATTCTGATTTTCATTCCGAAAAGAATTCTGATTTTCATTTCGGAAAGAATTCTGATTTTCATTCCGGAAAGAATTCTGATTTTCATTCCGTAAAGCATTCTGAAATTCAGATTATTCAGATTCGCAAATTTCATTAAATCCTAATTTTTTGCAGGTCACAAAGAATGCAAATTGGAGAAAATCTCGGTACTAATCAATGATAAACCAGTGGAAGAACTGTCAATGATTTGTCCAAGTTCGGTGGCCCAACAACGGGCGAGAAGAATTGTGGAAAAATTGAGAGAGGAAATCCCAAGGCAACAATTTGAAGTGATTATAAAAGTTTGCTTGGGGCATGGAAAGAAGGCAATTGCACAACAGAAATTGAAACCATTGAAGAAGGATTTTTCTGGAGTTTTGAAGGGTACGTTTTATGATTAATTTTTTAAATGTGCCAAATTTAAAATTTTCGTAAAGCATTTGGTACTTCTTGATAATCTTTCTTCATTTTTTCAAAATCCTCAAAGTCACTCTATATTTTCGCAAAGTTATAGAATTTAATTGGTCCAGGGAAAATCCCTATAAAAATCCTCGTTAATAAAATGCTGAAAATATTTAATTCTAGCCTTAAATTTTTCTTTATATGGGTTTTAGGATTTTAGGTTGGGATTTTGATTTGATTTGAATCCAATTTAGCCAAAAAAAAATTTCCCATTGTTTTATGAAAATAGTTGGGAAATAAAAATAAAAATTTAAAAAAAATTCAAATCTTGGAGACAAATAAACGATAATATTAATAAGTACCAAGCATTTTCCAATAGGCTTAATTTGGTATGCCAATTTTTGATAAGCTCAATGCCAACATTTACCATTGAGGGGTCACACATTTGGTAAATGTTTGCTTAGCCCTTACCAAAATGATTAAATATGCAATGATAAATAAGGTCAAATTCATATTTAGCTGAAAAATTACAAAAAATATTAGAATTTTTTGGCGCAT
Source organism: Pratylenchus scribneri (assembly GCA_030063045.1). Taxonomy (NCBI): domain Eukaryota; kingdom Metazoa; phylum Nematoda; class Chromadorea; order Rhabditida; family Pratylenchidae; genus Pratylenchus; species Pratylenchus scribneri. Next base: position 151,839 of record JAQSEB010000022.1, on the reverse strand, counting down.
TTAAAAATTATATTTTATATCTAATTTAATGTAAAATATTCTTTTTATTTCAGGCAATTTCAAAGCGGACAGATTGGGAAAGAAATTGCGGGATCAAAGGGAAGGAAAAGAACGAATGAAAATGGTCGGAAATGTTCAAATACCAAGACAAGCCTTCTTGAATATTGTACGAAAATAGTCAATTTCACATTTTAATATTAATGTTTTTTATATATTCATTTAATTAATAGAAATAAATTGTTTGTTTTTTCCCCAATTTTTGAAATCTATTAAAATTGATTAGAAATTTCTTCTCTCATTATCCATCCATTCATCCATCCATCATCATCATTGTTCACATTCTTGTATGACCCGGTATGTATCGGACTCGCAGGCTGTCTTTTTGTTCTTTTCCAGTGCCAATTTTGACTCGAACCCATTGGACCGATCCACCCCATCCCATCGATAGCCGGCCGGAATGCCGTAACGATTTGGGAGAAATTGGCCTTTGTAGGTTGGATAAACTAAAAATTGAATGTGAAGATTAGTAAATTTCGTTTAATCATTTATATGTTGTGGGAAATCTTGGAGAATGGTCATTTCCAGAATTGCGCAGGCATTTAGCTAATTGTAAGTTATTTTGGAAATTTTGACTTCTGGATGTGTACAGAAGAATCAAGAATAGGCTCATTCAATTCCGAATGGTCGATTTAGTCAATGATATTTCAATTTTTAAACCGAAATTGTCATGGGCAAAAATTGTTAAACCAAAACCGGTTTGGGTTTTAACAACGGTGCAACTTTATAAGATAAACTTATCCGTGTTTGAAAATTGAAATTTCATAAACTAAAATCGACCAGGCCGATTCGAATGAGCCTATTTTAAAATCTGTACAAAGTTTAGATGTCGAGATTTCCAAAATTGCAAAACTAAAGGCCATCCGAAAATGCCAAATTTCCAAGATTGCCAGTATATATTTTTAAAAAATTTTAACCCGCTTCGAATTCAAGCCATTATTATAATTAATACTAAATAGGCGCTCTACCACTATGTACTTAATTTGAATACAAATTTAAAAATTACCTAGCCCAGTGCACATTTGAACTTTGTGATTTTTGAGGCGAAAATAGTCGGCCATTGGGTCCTCCTCATGCAGCTGCTCCCTCAAATGCTCGTTCATGGCATTATCGTCCACATATCTGTGTAATGGAAGAATTTTGAAAATTATTTTTTATGGCTTATAATTTTCGCGTTTGGATTTTTTGTCGAAAGCAATAATTTTTTATCTGATTTTAGACCAAATAAAACTTATATCATTCGATAGAGCTCTTCAAGATGCATCGATTGACCCATAGATTGTCGTTGTTTAAATCAAAACCAAAAGTTTTAAATCAAAAAGCAAAATATTGTTTAAACGGTTTAATACATTGAATTTTTGGTCAAACCGTGACAATCAAAATACATCAATCAACGCTTCTCGATGAGCTCTATAAAATGGATACAACGTTTATATAGTATATATAGGATCAAGCATTAGGAAATTATCCTAAAAAGATTGATCTTTTGGTAAAAAATGTGATTTATCTGCAAAAAAAGCGTAAAATCTTTCGACAAAAAGCCTTTTTCTGAAATTTTCTAATATTTATGTTTACTTAAAAATATTCCAAAAATGTTTTCCTTCTTTCTAAATTATCCAAATTAAATAAACTTCAACAAAAAAAAAACTAAAATTCTTCCCCTCTACCTTGTAAACCCTTCAGCCAGAGTTTTTTCCATCTTCTCCAGCCGTTCTTCACGTTCCTTCCGCTGGGCCATTCCCCGATTCCATTTTCCGTATTTTGCCTCCAATTCGGCTTGTTTGGCGACCTCTCTTTCCATTCGGGCCTCCTTCTCGGCTGTGGTTGCTTCCTCAATGCCCGCCTCCCCTTCTCGTCGTCTATTCCGCCGGTGTGCATTTCGATTGAAACCGGTGATTCGCTTTCGGGTTGCCTCCTCCGACATGGAGTCACCAGCAGTCTCGTCGAACATTTTTGGCTTGCTCAAATTATTAAATCATAAATTTAGTACCTATGATGAATAACTTTAGTAAATATCATGACTATTTGAACAAAATAATTCGCCTTGGCGTCAAAATTCCATCTTTCAAGGTCAAAAATACTTTATTCTTCAATTTTTGTAATTTTATAAATATAATTAATACATTAAAAAAATATTGTTTCATTGCATTTATTCATTCATCCAGCACTTTTGATACTTTACTAGTATAATATTGGATTTGTTTGGGTATTTTGGCGGGTGCTTCCATCTCAATCGGCTCTGTCCCATCATATAGCACCAACACTTCGGCCATTTGTTCACGCAACCAATACAATGCTTTCAATGGCATTATTATTCTGTATATTTTATCATGGGTGGTTGATCTTCTGTTTGAACGATTGAAAATAAACAATGATTGTTTTTGGTCATCCCATGTGTCCATATTCGGGAAGTAAAACAATTCCAATTTGAATTTATGACGTTGGCCAATCAATTCCACAATCCTTAGTTTAAATTCACATTTGTTTTGGAGGCCATCATCAATCGTTTGGACATTATCTATAATAAAATTACAGATAAGATGGAGAATGATGCACTGTAACAAAATGTCTAATTTCTCATTCTTTTTTAAGGAAGTTCGTTCAAAAGGGACACGCCCAACTGGGCGACGGGCCAACTAGGCGAACGACGCTTGTAGTTCATTAAGGGCTAAACCGATATTCATGAATTTGATATCAAATTAAAGAGTGCATTTCTGGCTATCGATTGATATAAAATTTATTTGGATTGGTTACGGTTTGGCGAAATTGTGTTCAAAAAAGATGAAAAATTTGCAAATTAATAATAGTAGTCTTATTTAATGATTTAATTCTGACAAATAAAGTTTATATGAATCGACGATAGCCAGAAGTGAGCTCTTCAATTTGCTAACAAAATTATCAGTATTGGTTTAGCCCTTAATGAGCTACAAGCGCCATCGGCCAGCTTTGGCGTACCGGTTCAAAATGTTAGAATACCAATTTTTTTTTTTGTAATAAATGATGAGATCCATTGACTTTCCATTTAAATATTTATTGTCATTTTATTTATAATTGGGCTCTAATGTCAACCCCAATTCTTTTATAAGTTCCAAAAATTCCTCGTTCATTCATATTCAATTTCAATCCATAAATAAATTGTTGTTAAGTTTTATTTCATTTTATTGAATAAATCTTTCTTAATTAATTGTGGAATTATTATTGGGTTTGGGCTCAGTAGCTTCAATAAACTGCGCACGATTGCATTTGGTAGCACCTCAGGACGATTCAATCATTTCTTCAATAGAGTTAAGCTCTATCAAATCTGCAAAAATTGACATGTCGAGAACCAGAGACAGCAAAGGGAGGTTTGTGAGCAACGCAAAAATTTCGGAGGTTGAAAACAGTGATGATAACAATTCAAACACTGAACAAAATCCGGAAGACAATTTGCAAGCCATTGAAAATCCTATAACTGACAATGGTCATGACAATGGAAATAATTTGTTGGATGAGATGAGGACTTTAATTGGACGAATTGAACAGAACCAAAATGAGCATGCACAAGCAATGCAAAATCGATTGCAACAAGTTGAAACTGTGCAACAAACGATTCAAGATCGTTTTCAACAATTTGAAAATGTTCAAGAGAATAGGATGGAAAATTTGAGGAGAGAATTAAATGACCAGTTGAGCGAAAAATTGGAAAATTTGGAAACCCGTTTAGCGGGAAGAATTGGCAATGATTTTGGAGAAGATTTGGATAATTTTGGAAGAATTAATGATGGAATTGGTGTTGGGAAAAATAATGGCAATGGAAAGAAAAATGGTGGCATGCAAAATACGATGTTTGATGGTCAAAATCCACCCTTGAATTTCGGGTTAATGGGAAAATCTCGACAGACAGAATTATTTGTTGGTGGAACAAGCAGTTCACAAAATCAAGGTGGAGCGAACGAAATTGTCGGCGCACTCAAAGAAATGGTTTTGGGCATGGAAAAGCGAACATCCGAGCTTATAAGAGCCAACGAATGCCAACAATTTGCCCAACTTTCCGCCACAATAAAAGATTTGTCAGGCAATGAAGGACGCACCCAAATTTTGAATTATTTTTCAAACCTGGAGACCATAACTGAAGGTTGGACAAATCAGCGAAGAGCCAAATTGGTTGGGACACATCTGATTGGTCAATGCCGAGTGATTTTTGAAGGTTTGAGTGCCGCAGAAAGAAATGATTATACCCAAATTAAAAATGCCATTTTGCGAAGCGGTGGTGGAAATAATGCACTTCGTTATTCGGCACAAGGAAAGTTATATTCGGGTTTAAGACCTGAACTCAATGAAAACCTTCGAGAATTTGGCATTAAAATTTTGGCAATTGTTCGCGATTCATTCATGACAAATGTGCCCGATTCGGCTGTGGAAGATATGGCCAAAGCATATTTTCTCAATTCTATGACAAACCTGCATATTCGAAATTCATTGTCCATGATCCACGACAACATGAAATACCACCAGCTTATAGATAAGGCAGAAGAAATGCGGGAAAGATCAATGATTAATTTTGGAATACAAAATGCAAACCTGAATTCACTGCCAATCTCAAATAATAGAATACCGAATAATTCAACAATCTCATCCGAAAACAAGTGTGATGATTCCCGGGTTTGGTCAGCTCTAGTGGCCCAATCAATTCCCCTTCCAACCTTTGCCCACTCATTTTCCATTCATCCTTCTCATCCTCATTTCCCCTCTACTCACCCTCCCCTACTTTGGACTTCCCCTTCCATTCTCGATCCCGACCATTCCCACTTCCCCTTTTATGTTGAATCGCCTCGGCTTATTTAATCCAACTTTATCCCCTCTATTCTCGCCATTCTACCACTTTTCTTCGGATTTGACTCCCAGCATCGCTTTTTCGATCCACTGCCATTTTCATGCGGAATAAATGAATAAATAAACATCTTATTCTCGACCATCTTTTGGGGAGAATTGGGTTTTAGGGAGGGGCTGGGGCATTTCAACAACAATTGAGTATTCGCGAGCTCATTTCGCTCTGGCCATTCCGATCTTCATCCCATCCCAATTCCTTCCACCATCCCCAAATCCCAATCCGCATAAGAAACATTCTACTTGGCCAGTAGAATCGTTTACTGGTAGCACCGAATGGAGTCTTCCCTTTGGCCTATCCCAACAATTTTCGCGCGCTTAATTTTTATCAGCTGCTGGGGTAGCCCCCATGGTCTTTACGCCCAAAGAGCTGGGGATGCCCCCATGGCCTACATGCCCAAAGAGCAAATATTCATTTGGATCCGTGGTGCGTACCTCGTTTTGGACCCCACATTCTGTGCACAGTTTCCTTTGGCCATTTTTAGTGAAGGAAAACGCCACCTTCACACCTTTTAAGTGCGTTAAATTTCTACGAACAATTTTGAATCCACCTTTTTGTGAACAATTCCTCTGGCCATGTTCACAATTTTGTGAAGGAATAAGCCTCCTTCACACCTTTCTGTGCGTTAAAACTTCTTCAAAATAATTGGAAGAAAATCGACCCCAAAAAGAGGGCGATAGATTCCACAAAAATAAAATTTCCAGAATAAGATCAAATATGTTTGAAACTTCCCCATTAAACATCGACTTCATTAATCGGAATTAATTGACCCAAAAGGGCAATCATTTCCCACCGAAAAACATCCAAATTAAAATTATGTTATTAAATATAAAAGGAATTAACCTACCCTCTTAAGGGAGATATGTTCCAAAACAAAATAGCTATTATCCCCGCATCCTTCCCTATCAAAAATAATATTAATATAAAATTATTAAGTGTCATTTGTTTAATATAAAATAAGTAAAGGACTGGTCAATTCAGCCTTACCTTTCCCTAATTTCCCTTCCTCAAAAATTAACCAAAAATTGTACAATTTTGACATTTTCCATCAAGAGCTAGGAAACAAAGTCCACAGTCCAAAAAAGCATTTCCGCGATTCATCGTCTTTTCCCTTCCATCAGCCCACTCTCGGCGCTGTTACATTTTCCCATCTTTGGTACCAATCAGCATTCATCTCTTCTCCCATTCATTCTCCCACTCTTCCGCAAAGGAGCGGAAATCGTAAGGATTGAGAAGGGACCATCCGATCAAGAGGTTCTTTCTCAGGCATTCTGCTCCCCCGGAAAAGTGGATAGGATTCTCAAACAATGCAATAAACAAAGGGAGAAAATGAAAAAGTTTCTCACGCATGAATTCCGGCAATATTACCCTCGTTTCGCCCAAAGGCATTCGTATTATTATCATTAATATGTGTGTAAGAAGCGGAAAAGGCAATTTCACAGCGTTTAATGGACTCAGCGAAAAACGATGAAGTTATTCATCCATCACTTTATGCATTTCAAGTCCAAATTTATTATCGCTTTCCATTTTTCTCATTTTTATTTCATTTAAAATATTTTTCAACTGTTTTCAGAAAAGAATTTAAAGTTTTTGTTCCCTCAATTGGCCTTTAATTCTCCAAATCCAAAGGCACAGCAAAGGTAAACCCGTTGCAGCATCATCAATTCGGACAATCCCTCTTCATCTCAAAATCATTTCTATTATTAATTTCCTAAATTTCAGAACAATCAAAGGACATTTGCAATTTGGTGGCTGGCTGTAAACCATCCATTGGGCACAGTTGGACAGTGTGGGACAAAAACAATTGCCGTGGACCATCAAAAGTGAACAGGACCCATTGGAAACGACCGCAAATTGTGCAGTCATCTTTGGACAGAAAGCGAACAAGTGGAAAGGTGGGTTTAAATTTACAAAAATAAAATTTCAAAATTTTTAAACCAAATTAAATTTTCAATAAAGCGAACGAAGCGTACCTAATTAGGACGCTAGTTTTATTCAACCTAATTACCAATTTATATTAAAAAAGTAAAATTTCAAGCTTGAAAATGAATTCCAATCACAGCATCGATACTTATTCCAGCAATTCACACAAATCTTTTGCAGTTTGGTCACAAAGATTTCAGGATTTCATCGACGCGTTTGGCAACAAAATGAACGAAGCTGAAAAAGTGGCGCGGTTGAAGCTGGCTTTAGATGGTCATCCAAGACAATTATTTGACGAGCTTACTGATGAGCAAAAATCGACCTTGGCCAATGCACTCAAATTTCTCACTGCGAAAATTGACTCTCCACAAAAGCGGGAAGTTGCGCGAGCCACCATTGCAGCCATAAGACAAGAAGATGGCGAAACAATAGCCGATTTCTCCGAAAGATTGCGCAGATTAGTTGACCAAGCATACTCGCACATGACCTTTCCGGCACGGCGCGAAAGACTTTGCGAACTTTTCCTGGAAAAAATGGACCAAAATGTGGCGTTTTTGGTTAAATTGACCGGATTGCAAAGCGATTTTGAAACCGCCAGAACCAAAGCTATGGAGGTAGAAGCAATGATGGCCCAACGCAAAAAGGAACCCCAATTATTCGCAATGCAAAATAACCAAAATGTTGAGGAAGAAATTAACAGTGATGAGAGTACCTTCGAACTCAGTTCGGAAGACTTTTATTGCACTTTCTGTCGAAAGCAGGGGCACACAGTTCATGAATGTTACTCCAAACCGAGGAATTGGCGAGAATCTGAAAACCAATCATCAAGTCACAATCACCAAACAAGTTCGATAGACATTCAAGAATTGGCCACACTGATCACACAGCAATTACTCGATGAAATGCAAAAGCGGAAAAACTGAACAATAACACAAAATTTTTTTAAAAAAAAAATTTAATAAACAAAAATAATCAAATCAATCAAATTTATCTAATTTCCACATTTCAAAATTTCAGATACCAGAAAGACAATGGCAGACCCGACTCCAAATCAAAAGCGACAATGCCTTCAAAATATTCTGAACAACAAAACCCAAAATTCACCGAATCCTATTCATCCCAAATTCAATAATTTTTCGGCGCAACTGTACCAATGGACAGTCTAATGTCGGAGGACCAATTGGCATTCCTATTTCAGACCCAGCCTTGGCCTCCTTCGATCACTCATTCCCATTGTGCCACAGGTCAACACGCGGCATCACATTTGCATTTTCTAAATCATAATTATTCGCTAATTTCTCTTTTTCTAAGATAATTGTTCTTCAACCCATCCAATGGCACCAATGGTGGCTCAAGTGAACTCATGTGCTTCAAACGGGCAGCCAAGCCTCAAAACAATCAACAACCGACATCCAAACCAATTTGCGTTTTAATTATTCAAATTCTTTCACAATTTTTCTTTTCCAAGATAAATGATCTTCAATACATTCAATGTGCCTTACAATGGGATGAATGCAAATGGGCCAGCACAATTTCAATTTCGATAAATTTGTTTTTCTTTTAAATATTTTTGTATTTTCCAATTAATTTTATTTTTCCACATTATCCAAATTTTCAATCTATTTTACTTAATTTTTACAAAATATTTTTCTGTTATCCAATCCAATTGTTATCTTTTCACAAATTCACTGTCCAATCCTAAAGTTTGGAGGGCATAGAATTCATTGGTTTCCACGGCTTTTTAGACTGAGGCCTTCCATTTTTCACTCAATGGCGTAAGCATCCCAAAAAAAAAGTAATTGAGGAAAATAGGGCCCAAAAATTGTACATTTTTCCCTTATTTTCATCCAGGCTATGTTTGATGGTTTAAACCTTTTCCCCAAGGATTAGATGGTAGCCCAAAAGTGGTTCAACACAGCCTCAACCGGGACTAGCGGAAACGGGGGGCTGCACAACCCTACGGCACTCCTTCGCAAGGAGGATAGAATAGGTGATTTCAAAGCCTATTCGTGCCACGGGGCTGGCCCTAGGACACTCCTTCGCAAGGAGGATTGAATAGGCGATCGCAAAACCTATTCGTGTCACGGGTCGGTAGTTGGGGGCAGACGAAGGGACCGCGAAAACCCAGAGGCAACACAGAGCCAGGCAACCAATCCAAATCAACAGGGACTAGGACTTTAAGCCACAAAAATAGACCTGGGTGAGCTGATCCAAAATTTTGGCCGAATAATCACAAAAAGGACTTTGACAAAGTCAAAGTCAGGGGCAAAAACACACAAAAATTCAAAATTGAAACTGAGGGACCAGTTTTGCCTCAGGTGGGGCGTGTGATGATTCCCGGGTTTGGTCAGCTCTAGTGGCCCAATCAATTCCCCTTCCAACCTTTGCCCACTCATTTTCCATTCATCCTTCTCATCCTCATTTCCCCTCTACTCACCCTCCCCTACTTTGGACTTCCCCTTCCATTCTCGATCCCGACCATTCCCACTTCCCCTTTTATGTTGAATCGCCTCGGCTTATTTAATCCAACTTTATCCCCTCTATTCTCGCCATTCTACCACTTTTCTTCGGATTTGACTCCCAGCATCGCTTTTTCGATCCACTGCCATTTTCATGCGGAATAAATGAATAAATAAACATCTTATTCTCGACCATCTTTTGGGGAGAATTGGGTTTTAGGGAGGGGCTGGGGCATTTCAACAACAATTGAGTATTCGCGAGCTCATTTCGCTCTGGCCATTCCGATCTTCATCCCATCCCAATTCCTTCCACCATCCCCAAATCCCAATCCGCATAAGAAACATTCTACTTGGCCAGTAGAATCGTTTACTCAAGTTGAATGGCACTGAACAATTCAAAACCAGTGCCAATACAACTCCATTTGGATTTAATCGATCGAATAATGGAAATAATAATTGGAATAACCAGCAGAATAGTCAGAATTTATTTGGTCAAGGAAAGGGAAAATTTGCCACAACTCAATTATTGATTGGAAAAGAAGATGAAGGGAGAAATGCAATTTGGCAGAATGAAGAAAATTTAATTGAGAAGTCGCAAAATGGAGAAAATGGTGAAAATTGTGGACAAAATTACACGAATGCAAATTTTATTGGAACAGTCGTCACAAATGATTTTGATTATCGATTAATTGATTGTTCGGGAAAGGAATTAGTAAACGATTCTACTGGCCAAGTAGAATGTTTCTTATGCGGATTGGGATTTGGGGATGGTGGAAGGAATTGGGATGGGATGAAGATCGGAATGGCCAGAGCGAAATGAGCTCGCGAATACTCAATTGTTGTTGAAATGCCCCAGCCCTTCCCTAAAACCCAATTCTCCCCAAAAGATGGTCGAGAATAAGATGTTTATTTATTCATTTATTCCGCATGAAAATGGCAGTGGATGGAAAAAGCGATGCTGGGAGTCAAATCCGAAGAATGGTGGTAGAATGGCGAGAATAGAGGGGATAAAGTTGGATTAAATAAGCCGGATTGATTCATCATAAAAGGGATGTGGGAGTGGTCGAGATTGAGATTGAAAGGAGAAGTCCAAAGTAGGGGAGGGTGAGTAGAGGGGAAATGAGGATGAGAAGGATGAATGGAAAATGAGTGGGCAAAGGTTGGAAGGGGGAATTGATTGGGCCACTAGAGCTGTCCAAACCCGGGAATCCTCACACGCCCCACCTGAGGCAAAACTGGTCCCTCAGTTTCAATTTTGAATTTTTGTGTGTTTTTGCCCCTGACTTTGACTTTGTCAAAGTCCTTTTTGTGATTATTCGGCCAAAATTTTGGATCAGCTCACCCAGGTCTATTTTTGTGGCTTAAAGTCCTAGTCCCTGTTGATTTGGATTGGTTGCCTGGCTCTGTGTTGCCTCTGGGTTTTCGCGGTCCCTTCGTCTGCCCCCAACTACCGACCCGTGACACGAATAGGTTTTGCGATCGCCTATTCAATCCTCCTTGCGAAGGAGTGTCCTAGGGCCAGCCCCGTGGCACGAATAGGCTTTGAAATCACCTATTCTATCCTCCTTGCGAAGGAGTGCCGTAGGGTTGTGCAGCCCCCCGTTTCCGCTAGTCCCGGTTGAGGCTGTGTTGAACCACTTTTGGGCTACCATCTAATCCTTGGGGAAAAGGTTTAAACCATCAAACATAGCCTGGATGAAAATAAGGGAAAAATGTACAATTTTTGGGCCCTATTTTCCTCAATTACTTTTTTTTTTGGGATGCTTACGCCATTGAGTGAAAAATGGAAGGCCTCAGTCTAAAAAGCCGTGGAAACCAATGAATTCTATGCCCTCCAAACTTTAGGATTGGACAGTGAATTTGTGAAAAGATAACAATTGGATTGGATAACAGAAAAATATTTTGTAAAAATTAAGTAAAATAGATTGAAAATTTGGATAATGTGGAAAAATAAAATTAATTGGAAAATACAAAAATATTTAAAAGAAAAACAAATTTATCGAAATTGAAATTGTGCTGGCCCATTTGCATTCATCCCATTGTAAGGCACATTGAATGTATTGAAGATCATTTATCTTGGAAAAGAAAAATTGTGAAAGAATTTGAATAATTAAAACGCAAATTGGTTTGGATGTCGGTTGTTGATTGTTTTGAGGCTTGGCTGCCCGTTTGAAGCACATGAGTTCACTTGAGCCACCATTGGTGCCATTGGATGGGTTGAAGAACAATTATCTTAGAAAAAGAAAAATTAGCGAATAATTATGATTTAGAAAATGCAAATGTGATGCCGCGTGTTGACCTGTGGCACAATGGGAATGAGTGATCGAAGGAGGCCAAGGCTGGGTCTGAAATAGGAATGCCAATTGGTCCTCCGACATTAGACTGTCCATTGGTACAGTTGCGCCGAAAAATTATTGAATTTGGGATGAATAGGATTCGGTGAATTTTGGGTTTTGTTGTTCAGAATATTTTGAAGGCATTGTCGCTTTTGATTTGGAGTCGGGTCTGCCATTGTCTTTCTGGTATCTGAAATTTTGAAATGTGGAAATTAGATAAATTTGATTGATTTGATTATTTTTGTTTATTAAATTTTTTTTTTTTTAAAAAAATTTTGTGTTATTGTTCAGTTTTTCCGCTTTTGCATTTCATCGAGTAATTGCTGTGTGATCAGTGTGGCCAATTCTTGAATGTCTATCGAACTTGTTTGGTGATTGTGACTTGATGATTGGTTTTCAGATTCTCGCCAATTCCTCGGTTTGGAGTAACATTCATGAACTGTGTGCCCCTGCTTTCGACAGAAAGTGCAATAAAAGTCTTCCGAACTGAGTTCGAAGGTACTCTCATCACTGTTAATTTCTTCCTCAACATTTTGGTTATTTTGCATTGCGAATAATTGGGGTTCCTTTTTGCGTTGGGCCATCATTGCTTCTACCTCCATAGCTTTGGTTCTGGCGGTTTCAAAATCGCTTTGCAATCCGGTCAATTTAACCAAAAACGCCACATTTTGGTCCATTTTTTCCAGGAAAAGTTCGCAAAGTCTTTCGCGCCGTGCCGGAAAGGTCATGTGCGAGTATGCTTGGTCAACTAATCTGCGCAATCTTTCGGAGAAATCGGCTATTGTTTCGCCATCTTCTTGTCTTATGGCTGCAATGGTGGCTCGCGCAACTTCCCGCTTTTGTGGAGAGTCAATTTTCGCAGTGAGAAATTTGAGTGCATTGGCCAAGGTCGATTTTTGCTCATCAGTAAGTTCGTCAAATACTTGTCTTGGATGTCCATCTAAAGCCAGCTTCAACCGCGCCACTTTTTCAGCTTCGTTCATTTTGTTGCCAAATGCGTCGATGAAATCCTGAAATCTTTGTGACCAAACTGCAAAAGATTTGTGTGAATTGCTGGAATAGGTATCGATGCTGTGATTGGAATTCATTTTCAAGCCTGAAATTTTACTTTTTTAATATAAATTGGTAATTAGGTTGAATAAAACTAGCGTCCTAATTCGGTACGCTTCGTTCGCTTTAATAAAAATTTAATATTTGGTTTTTAAAAAAAAATTTTGAAATTTTATTTTTGGTAATTTAAACCCACCTTTCCACTTGTTCGCTTTCTGTCCAAAGATGATGCACAATTTGTGGTCGTTTCCAATGGGTCCTGTTCACTTTTGATGGTCCACGGCAATTGTTTTTGTCCCACACTGTCCAACTTTGCCCAACGGATGGTTTACAGCCAACAAATTGCAAATGTCCTTTGATTGTTCTGAAAATATTCAAATTAAATAGTGTAATGGTAGTTTTGGGATCCGAAGAAGATGTGGCCAACTGGTTTACCTCTCTGAATTTGGCCTTGAATTGTAGAAATTTGCCAAAAATTAATGTTAAAAACTTTTGCTTTTCTGTAAAAGAAATGAAAATTAAACATTGACGAAATAATTAGTAAAGAATGGAATGCATAAATTCTATGTGATTAAAAATGTTTAAGTGACCATCGGTAAAATTGAAGTCTTTTGAGTCCATTAATGTTTGACAAAAATTGTCTTTTCAACATTTTTACAAAATGTTTGAAGCTGCGAATGCCTTTTGAAGCGGGAAGAAAGACGCCGGAAGAGTCGCTTAATGCGTGGGAATCTTTTTATTTTCCCCATTTGCTTATTCCCATTAAATGGTTGAGAATCCGAGCTTTTCCGGAGGAGCAGAATGCCTGAGAATGGACCTCTTGATCGGATGGTCCCTTCTCAATCCTTTACAATTTCCGCTCCTTTACGGAAAAGTGGGAGTAAAATGGAGGGTAAGTGGGAATTGGATGATTGGTTGCCTATGGGAAAATGTTTAAGCGTCGGGAATGGGCTAATGGAAAGGAAAGGCAATGAATTGCGGAATTGCTTTGTTGGACTGTGGACTTTGTTGTCCAATGCTTTGAAAAGAAGTGTCAAAATTGTACGATTTTGGGTTGAAAATAATTTAATTTTATTTTGATATGTTCAAAAATTGCCTTAGGAAATGGAAGGAGTGGAAATTGGGCAAGACAAGCCTGAATGGGACAGTCTTTTACTTACTTTATTGATTAAATAAATGACACTTAATAATTTTATATTAATATTATTTTTGATAGGGAAGGATGCGGGGAGAATAGCTATTTTGTTTTGGAACATATCTCCCTTAAGAGGGTAGGTTAATTCCTTTTATATTTAATAACATAATTTTAATTTGGATGTTTTTCGGTGGGAAATGATTGCCCTTTTGGGTCAATTAATTCCAATTTTTGAGGTCAATGTTTAATTAAGGTGTTTTAACTTTTAATCCAGGAATATTTGATTTTATTCTGGAGATTCTATTTTAATTTTGCGGATTCTATCGCCCTCTTTTTGGGGTCGATTTTCTTCCAATTATTTTGAAGAGGTTTTAACGCACTGGAAAGGTGTGAAGGAGGCGTATTCCTTCACAAAATTGTGAACATGGCCAGAGGAATTTGTTCACAAAAAGGTGGATTCAAAATTGTTCGTAGAAATTTAACGCACTTAAAAGGTGTGAAGGTGGCGTTTTCCTTCACTAAAAATGGCCAAAGGAAACTGTGCACAGAATGTGGGGTCCAAAACGAGGTACGCACCACGGATCCAAATGAATATTTGCTCTTTGGGCATGTAGGCCATGGGGGCATCCCCAGCTCTTTGGGCGTAAAGACCATGGGGGCTTCCCCAGCAGCTGATAAAAATTAAGCGCGCGAAAATTGTTGGGATAGGCCAAAGGGAAGACTCCATTCGGTGCTACCAGTAAACGATTCTACTGGCCAAGTAGAATGTTTCTTATGCGGATTGGGATTTGGGGATGGTGGAAGGAATTGGGATGGGATGAAGATCGGAATGGCCAGAGCGAAATGAGCTCGCGAATACTCAATTGTTGTTGAAATGCCCCAGCCCTTCCCTAAAACCCAATTCTCCCCAAAAGATGGTCGAGAATAAGATGTTTATTTATTCATTTATTCCGCATGAAAATGGCAGTGGATGGAAAAAGCGATGCTGGGAGTCAAATCCGAAGAATGGTGGTAGAATGGCGAGAATAGAGGGGATAAAGTTGGATTAAATAAGCCGGATTGATTCATCATAAAAGGGATGTGGGAGTGGTCGAGATTGAGATTGAAAGGAGAAGTCCAAAGTAGGGGAGGGTGAGTAGAGGGGAAATGAGGATGAGAAGGATGAATGGAAAATGAGTGGGCAAAGGTTGGAAGGGGGAATTGATTGGGCCACTAGAGCTGTCCAAACCCGGGAATCCTCACAAATTAATTAAAAATGAAAATTCAAAATCGCCAAAACAAAATGTTCATTCAATGGTCACATGCATTGGAATTCAGCCATTACGGAAAATCGATCAAAAAAGACAAAATCTGCCGGACAAACAATTCACCATTCAAAATTTTCTTTCGGAGAATAAAGGGAAACAGCAAGAAAATCGATCAACGAATAAGTTCGAAGTTCAAATTTTGCCAATAAACCATATAGTGCCAGTGGAAGGCACAAATTTTCCGGTCGAGCGGGGGAAGAGTATCCGCCAATTCAAAAAATTTCCGCTTACAATAATGCCAAAATTGAACACCAACTCATTGAACAGTGCATGTTTTCCGGACTTTTCTAAATTAGAATGGAATTTCTCCCCTTCGGTTAAGCCGAAGCTCAACAATAAATTAGGCAGTCGTCAAATTCCTTTATCATTCCGGTTGTCTTCCGATTTTGCCAAGCATGATTGGACGATGATTGCAAAACATGAAAATTACACAGCGAATGCCCCACAAATTTCTGAAACCAAATTGGGGCCTGCCATTAATTTGAACAAAATTGGTCAAATTTCCACTCTGACGGATTTGAAAGAACATCCGCGCGTGGAAGCGCTTTCAGAGGACGGGGGAATGTAATAAATGATGAGATCCATTGACTTTCCATTTAAATATTTATTGTCATTTTATTTATAATTGGGCTCTAATGTCAACCCCAATTCTTTTATAAGTTCCAAAAATTCCTCGTTCATTCATATTCAATTTCAATCCATAAATAAATTGTTGTTAAGTTTTATTTCATTTTATTGAATAAATCTTTCTTAATTAATTGTGGAATTATTATTGGGTTTGGGCTCAGTAGCTTCAATAAACTGCGCACGATTGCATTTTTTGAAAATTTTAAAAATATTCCAAAGAAAATTATTGAGCTTGAGCTGTTATTCTTATTATGACAGTATTACTGCCTATATTCAAAATCCTGCACTCAACTCAAAAAATTCCTACACAGAAAATTTTAGTTAAGTTTAAGGTTTTAGCTAAAAAAATTTCTTTATTGGGTTCTTATGTGGCCTGTGTATACTTTTTGGAGTGAAACCACTTTTGAGGATTTTACCTGAATTTGGCAATGTAATATTGGTGCCCGTCGTCTTCTCTTCCTGTATATTCGGCAGCAAATTGTGTTGTTGGTGCTGTTCGCGCAAATGTTTTTTCTGCAGCTTTTGCCAATATTCCATTGCGGCTCGACAATGTTTCTGCTCCCGATATTCAATGGCGGCCACCAAAAGGGGATTATCCGATTTGCGTATTATTAATGATCCATCGCTTTTACCTCCTTGACTTTCTTTAAAACAATGGGGATGCTTTTTCGGTTGTTTACGAATTTTATTGTTGAATTAACCGAAAGTAATTTTTTTAATGAAGGGTGTTTGGACATTTCACTGGGAAAGCTCGTTTAAATGTCCAAATTTGTTTCCAACTATTTAGAGGGTAAAACGAAAAACCAATGATATTTTCGTGTTCAGTATGTGGGAAAACCCCAAAACCAGTATAAAAACATGTCAAAAATATGATTGTTTTTAAACAACTTTTTCGATAATTCAAAAACAGAATTTAATTTTTGATAATTTTTCTCCACTTTATTTTTTACAATATACAAAAAAAAACCTTTAGAAATAAATTTTTTATCAAAATTTTCCTTCGCCAATTCCCCGATGAGCGCATCCAATCCGCGTACGAAGGCATAGGCATCCTGGGGGACTGGAATATTGACAAAATTCACTCGTTTGTGGGTGTCGCTACTCAAGCGAATTGTGTGATTGTGGAAATGAATGGAATCCCCCCCCCCCCCCCTATGCCTCATTGAGGTCCTATTCTTCCCGGGGCCTTTTCCCTCTATGGCCATCTCCATTCCCTTCCAATTGGCCATTGGAAGAGCCCTTCTCTTCCTTCCCTAATCCAACTTTGCTCCGCCTCTTCACTTTTCAACACTGGATGATCGGTTCTTTCCCCGGGGGGTTTAAAATCCCTGGCCCCTCCCCCTTTCAGTCAGTCAGTCTGTTCAGTCAGTCTTCATCCCGTCTCCGTCCACCCAGTCCAGTTTTGCCCCCAGCGCTTTTTCTCCTCCTCTTCTGGCCACTTTGGCTGCGCCTCTTCTGCCGGAATTTTGGCCGATGCCTGCTGCTGCTCCTTCCCCTTGATTTCCCCTTTTTATCCTTTGTTTTCCCCCCATTTTCACATTTCCACATTTTCATTTCGCCGCCAATAAAAGTTCATATTTAAATTTGTGTATTTTGGAAATGGGGAAGTAAATTGAGTTTGTCTTCTTAGGAGGGTGGGATTAATCCGCCATTTTTGGCCCCAGCCGTCGTTTCTTCCTACAAGGGCCGGTCAGCTTGCCCAACTTTCGATTCCCGGGGATCGGCAATTCCCACCGATCGCCCCCAGCCATTCATGGCATTTCCCCTTTTCTTCATCCCCTTTTCCCATCCCCCATATTCTCCCTATTCCTTCCCCCTCCTTTTCTTTCCACCCAATTGGCGCAAATCAGCCCCAGCCGCCTCAATTTGGCCCCAATATTGGCCTCGGGTCCCAGTCCCCTCCAAATGACTGGGTGGAGCCCCCTACACCCCCTTTGGTCTTAATCCGGCATCCATGCCGCCTCCGGTCCCCGTCCGAGGCAGGGGAGAATCCCGGACCTCCCGGCCGGCGGGATTTGGCCAACACTTCCCCAATCACATTTTGGCCCCGGAGCGACAAATGGAGCCCCGTACGGGTCCCTTCGGTTTTCCTTCGCTCCTTCCTCCCTTTCATCCTTTTCCTACAATTGCTAATCCCATTTTCCTCCCTTCTCCTCTCCCCTTATTCCTGCGCTTTCCTTTCGAGCTTTCTCTCATTTTCATTAAATTTTCCCCCATCCAGCCAAGCATTTTCGCCAATTTCGCGCTTCCCTTCTGAGCATTGGCACAATAATCCCCTTCGCCTCATCCAATCGCGTAGACGCAAATCGCTCCTTCCAGCCAGGCAAGCGCAAATTCGCCCCATCCAGTTAGGCAAGCGCAAAATTCTCCTCATCCAGCTAGGTTAGCACAAATTCGCCTCATTGAGTAGGACTAAGCGCTAATTCCCCGCATTTAGTCAGGCACGCGCAAAACCGCCTCATTCAGCTAGGTTAGCGCAAATCCACCTCATTAAGCTGGGCTAGCGCATTTTCTGCTTCCTCCCAGCCGAGCACTACCGTTTTCCTTCCCCATCACCAAACGTCACATTCCTCTCCTAAGTCCGCATTTTGCAGTTCCATTTTCCCTGCACATTCCACTGACCCCAGCTGCCCCTTAAGGACCATTCCCCACCTCCATCCTTTCCTTTTGTGCGCCGCAGGCAGCATTTGGTCCAATTGCTTCCCCCTTCTCCCTCCCATTTCTGCTTAGTTTTCCCTTCTTTGTCCACCCCTTGCCCCTCGCCGGCGCAGTTTTGCTCATTCCTCCCTTCCCCTCTTCTCCCCAATTCCTTTCCATCCTCATCCTTTGGTCCCTGCTTGCCCTTGACCCCTTGGCCAAAGCTGTGGCAGGCGCTGATCTTGCTTTGAACCATTCCTTCCTCCACCCCTCCCCCTCCTTCCCTGCGAATTCCTTCTTTTGCTGTTGTTCGCTCAAAAAATGAATAGTAAACAGCGTCCCCTTCCCCTTTTTGCCCACATTTTGAGTTTTCCCTTCAGTTCCCATCCTTTGTCCAGCTTCCCCCTCCTACCCGGGACACCTGCATATTTGCTAGGCCAATCGCATTGGCCGATCTTCTGCGCTTAGTGCCAGCCACCCTCCCTCCATTGATGTTCCCCTTTTCCCTTCTATTTCAAAAAATTCTCCTTTTCCCCCTTCAATTCCATTTCCCCATTACCCCCATTTTTGCCTCCCATTTTCCCATTTTCCCTTTTTTTTGTGTTATCTCATCCGGCCATCTTCACTTGCCGGATTTGGCTTTTCCCCCATCCATCCCCCTTCCCTTTTGTTGACCGCGAATTTCACGCGATTTATTTTCGTTCATTTTTTCAATGTAAACATGTCCTTTGGGCATGTTGGAGGTGAAGAATGCTTGCCTTTTAGGCAAGCATTGTGAAGTCAACCCATTGAGTTGGCTTCACCTTTCCCCTTCCGCGATCTTATCATTCGCGAACATTTTCTACCGTACTTCCGCCACCTTTACTCCCATTGGCTGATCCAATCCTCTGACCAGCCTCCCTCCCCTTTAATCTCTTTCTAGCCCCTCTCATTCCTAAGCCAAACTCCGTCATTCCAGCCCCTTCCCCATTTATCCCATCCAATTTTGGCGGAGTTTGGCTCCTAGTCTCCTGCCCTCTTCCTCCCCTTCCCTCCTTTTCCCCTTGTGGCCGCCTTTTTCCCTCTTTTTCCCCTTACCTCATTCCCTCCTTTTGGCAGCTTTTTCCCTCATTTTCTATTCTCGCATGCCTCCCGGCTTCCCCCAATCCTCCTTTTGATTACACCGTATCCCTCCTTTGGATACGAGAGAAGCTTAACAGCTTCTTTGGCCGCTTGCCCTTCCCCTTTTTGCCCCCTTTGCGAATTCCCCCAAAATTTGATCATCTCCCCTCCCCTTCCCTGAAGCTGCGGCGTTTTACCTCATCCGATTGTTTTCTAATACCCCTTCCCCTTCCAGCGACTAAAACCAGCAAACTCACCCTCAATTTCCCCCTTTTTGCTGAACTAATTCCAGTTCAGCAAATCTCGGCTTGAGCAACCGTCGTTTGTTCGCCGCTTCTTCCTCATCAAATTTCGGCTTGAGCAGACCATTGTTCTGTTCGCCCTTGGCTTCCCTCAATCCTAACCTCAACTGCCAGCCTCCAGTACTTACTTCCCCGCTAGCAGCCCTCCACCGCTGCTTAAAGCCTCAAATTCCGGTTACCATACCCCTGGAGGAGAATCTATCCCAAATTCCTTCCCTCATCGCCCCCTCTCACTCCCCCGTTCAAGCATGGATCAAAACGAGGCCCACCGGAGCGTAGCCTCCCTCCCCTACCGTCTTGCACTGGATGGCGTAGTCCAGCGCATTCAGGACTTCATGACTCGCGCTATCAGCCTAGGCAAAGAGGCAGGCCCCCCTGAAGGAGAAGAGGAGGAGGCATGGTTCGCTGAGCACCGGGCCGCCGCCGCCACCCTCATTGAGGCCATTCGAGCCGAGGTGACAGCCGGCTACCACCACCTGGACCAGTGGTCTGCCATGCTTGGCACCTTGAACCCCCGCCGCGCCCAGGCTGAGGGGGAAATCTTCCTCCAGTACCAGCCAACTGGGGAACCCATTGCTGATCTCCTTCAGCGCGCCACTCACTTAGCTGGCGATTTGCGGCGTCAAATCCTTCCGGAAGAGGAGCGAGGGAGTTCCCGGGCTTCTTCCCGCCAGAATGGGGAAGGGAATAACCAACTTTTTGGGGACTTTAAGCCCGTGGCGACCTCTACCCCCAATGGAGGGAATCTCCCCCTCCAGGCCAATGCCGCCCCAGCAGCCAATCTCGATGACACGGCTAGCATCTTCGCTTCCCTGAACCCCAATTTCTCGGCCCCTGCCGCCCCCATGTTGCAAAATGCTGCTCCCCAGCTTAATACCCAAGGTCAAGCCGGGCCAAGTGGATCTGGTGCCCCTTTCCAAAATCCGCCCTCGCAGGTGCAAAATGCAGCTTTCCGCCCCAAGTCAGCCTTCTCACCCCATTTCTCGTTTCCCGCATTCGTCGGGAATATGGCCCAGCCTCGTAAGCCTTTTCCTCCCTCCTCAAATGGCCAGAATTCCAAGGTTCATTTCGGTGTCCCTAACCAACCTCTTCTCCGTCCCCCTATGCCCAGAAGGGCCTTCTCCCCAGTCAGCTCCCGCTCTCTCTCCCCTATGGAGCCCCAGCGTCAAACCGGCTCTCGAGCTGCTCGATCCACCATTCAGCTCCCTAAAGTCCATCTCCCACAGTTTGGGGGAGACCCGGCCGATTGGCCCCAGTTTTGGCAAGTGTTTGATTTTGCCGTCCACAGCAACGAGGAGCTCCCCGACCAGCTCAAGCTGTCCTACCTGCTGGGCCAATTGGTCCAAGGGAGCGTGGCGCAGCGCGCGGTCTCGGGCTTCGACTGCGATGGCGACAATTACGAACATGTTGTGGAAACCCTGCAGCAGCGTTTCGGAGACCGCCGCCGGCAAACTGACCACCTTCTGGACCAATTATTGGAACTTCCCCCCACCCCCAACACCACCAAGGGCCTCCGAGACTTCGTCGACATTGTCGACCGAAACTGCCGACAGTTAGAGAAAGGGGGAACCTTTCAAGACGACCCCACCCTTCTCCGTATCCTCAAATCCAAATTGCCTGCTGCAGTCCTCTCTGATCTTTGCAAGACGGAGCGCCGCACGGGAATAGTTTGGGACTTGGCCTATTGGTGCCGGGAGCTGAATGAATTGGTGGCAGAGAGGGAGGAAGTGGACCGCGTCACCAGGCGCCTCTCGACCACCCAAATCCATCGGGAAAGCCGCCAAAAACAGGAAATACCCCCATCGCCCGATCTCCGTCCATCTTCTACCCCTCCCTCATTTCTTTGGGAATGAAGGCCTCCCCCTTGTTGCCATCCTTCCTTTGGAACCATCTCCCCTATTCTTCAATTTCTCCTTTCCTTACCCATTCCTACCGAAATGGGACCTGATCCTTCCCATATGTTGCCCTTAACTCGGCTTTCCCCCTTTTGCTTCCCTTCTATGCCACTCCTGCCAGGGGTTCCCTTTCCCCTTTTTTTTGCCATGGCTTTGTCCTTCTTCTACCTGTCTTCTTTACCATGGCACTTATCGCCCCTCCAATCCACCCTCTTTGAAGGCCCAATATGGAAATTATTGTCTCCCGTGTTGTGGCCTAGCCATGCCATTTTGCTGCCCTCTTCCTCTCCAATCATTCTCCTTTGATTTGCCCAGGGCGGCCTCTTCAAAAGCAAATGGTCTTCCCTCACCTATTAATGACCCTCCATTCAACGCCATCCTCAACAATGGGCCCAATTTTTGGCCAAATCCGCCTTTGGCCTTTCCTTCGCCAATGACCCCCCATTTTTGGCCAAATCCGCCTTTGGCCTTTCCTTCGCCTATGACCCCCCATCTTTGGCCAATTCCCCATTTTGCTGGACATCAAAAATCCCGAGGGATCCTCCCCTCCCTTTCCCTTTTTTTCAGAAGAAATTCAATGGACTCAAGGCTGGCTCTCCCCTCCATCCCTTTTCCCTCCTTTCATTTGTTTTTCATTTATTCCCCCATTTTATTTCATTTGTGCCCCATTTTCCCCCTTTTTCCTCCCATCCAATGGTCATCTTCATCTTTGCCGCCCACATTTTGCCAACTTTGCATTGGGCTGCCAACATTTGCATTGGTCATCACACATTGCCGTCTTGCTGCTGGACTGGTCTTCTTCGCGCTGGGCCGGAGGGGGAGTGTCGCTACTCAAGCGAATTGTGTGATTGTGGAAATGAATGGAATCCCCCCCCCCCCCCCCTATGCCTCATTGAGGTCCTATTCTTCCCGGGGCCTTTTCCCTCTATGGCCATCTCCATTCCCTTCCAATTGGCCATTGGAAGAGCCCTTCTCTTCCTTCCCTAATCCAACTTTGCTCCGCCTCTTCACTTTTCAACACTGGATGATCGGTTCTTTCCCCGGGGGGTTTAAAATCCCTGGCCCCTCCCCCTTTCAGTCAGTCAGTCTGTTCAGTCAGTCTTCATCCCGTCTCCGTCCACCCAGTCCAGTTTTGCCCCCAGCGCTTTTTCTCCTCCTCTTCTGGCCACTTTGGCTGCGCCTCTTCTGCCGGAATTTTGGCCGATGCCTGCTGCTGCTCCTTCCCCTTGATTTCCCCTTTTTATCCTTTGTTTTCCCCCCATTTTCACATTTCCACATTTTCATTTCGCCGCCAATAAAGTTCATATTTAAATTTGTGTATTTTGGAAATGGGGAAGTAAATTGAGTTTGTCTTCTTAGGAGGGTGGGATTAATCCGCCATTTTTGGCCCCAGCCGTCGTTTCTTCCTACAAGGGCCGGTCAGCTTGCCCAACTTTCGATTCCCGGGGATCGGCAATTCCCACCGATCGCCCCCAGCCATTCATGGCATTTCCCCTTTTCTTCATCCCCTTTTCCCATCCCCCATATTCTCCCTATTCCTTCCCCCTCCTTTTCTTTCCACCCAATTGGCGCAAATCAGCCCCAGCCGCCTCAATTTGGCCCCAATATTGGCCTCGGGTCCCAGTCCCCTCCAAATGACTGGGTGGAGCCCCCTACACCCCCTTTGGTCTTAATCCGGCATCCATGCCGCCTCCGGTCCCCGTCCGAGGCAGGGGAGAATCCCGGACCTCCCGGCCGGCGGGATTTGGCCAACACTTCCCCAATCACATTTTGGCCCCGGAGCGACAGTGGGTATCGCATGGAATAAACTTCAATTTTGGAGAAATGGGGGAATAATTATTTTTTTTATATAATATATTCCAATCCTCACCCAAAGTTTGAAGTATTTTTGGCCATTTTTGCCTAGGCCTTTTTTATACTGCAGTTTTAGAAGTGTCCATGATGGGGACCTGCACAGCCGAAGAAGCCGACGATAATATATGTCGTCCCTTGATGAAATTGGCCAAGAAGAATTTGCATCGATAGGAATAAAGTAATTTCCACTATAAAATTGAGAGCGCTGGCAGAACTAAAACAAAATGATTTATTAAGGTTTATCTCCGATTCCTAAATGATTTTAAGGCTTTCTATTTTCAAATTTTTGGCAAAATTTGAAAATATTGCCTATTTTTCATGACAATTTTTCAGTTATCTTTCAAATGCGCATAGATCGATCTATTCTATGCATGGATGTCTCTTCTCATTAAAAATGTTTAATAGCAAAATAAGTCATTGAAGGATTATCGAATTTATTTAATGGAAAACCTCTTGATTCTTGAATTTGGTATCCCAATGATGTTGGAAGCCATTATCATTCTGGATTTTTGCAAATTGACAGCCAAACAATGTGGTTGAATTGTGCCAATTTGAGAGTGCTCTGCTGCTTACTTTATTATTAGCACGGAATAATCGATAATAAAATGGACGAATATGGAACATTTTTGCTAGCTTAAAAATTTGAATTTTTATTTTAAAATTTAATTTACGAATAAATGTTAAACATTGAAAAAATTTGTTAATAGGTATACATAAAATGTATTCACAAAAATTGGAGTATTTTCACAAATTCACCTCCATCAAATCGCTCACTACCTTTTAAACCACCTCTTTTCAGTATAATCCATAGTCCATACCTAATTCTAAGAAATAACAAATAAGTTCTTGATATAAGTTTGACTCCACCGTCCACCCCAACCTTGCGAAAAACCTAATTTTCTATTTAGTGATTCTGTATAGTGATTGGGGTATTAGCGTAGCGTATAGGGATTTTGGGTGGATTACCTAATTCCATTTTCGAAAGAAATAGTGTTTTTTGAGTTGAGAAACGATTTTCCTGATTTATTTAAACGTGGTTTGGATTGGATTTTGGAACTTAAAGAGTTTAGGTAGGTATAGGTCTGAGAGTTCGCAATTTGGAGAAGTAATAACACTTTAGATTTTCGGAAAACATTTTAAATCAAATCCTAAAACCATGGTCAGCCCTGAAACCTAGCCTTTTAATCTTAAGAGCTAAACTGCAAAACTAAGGGTCCCTTCACTTTTATTAAGGACGTATAAACTCTAAATTTCCAAACCATTTTTATGTATTGAGAACGATCATGGTGAATGCTAGATCATTTAAATAATTTCACTATAATCAAAATATAAAAGACTTTTTTAGATGCAATTTGATCAAAAAATAAACAACATGATCACCCACAGTCAAACACGAGATTCTGAACAATTTGTGACGGAAATGAAAGTGAAAACTCCATCGCTTCCCGTGCTTAGCGGTAGATTTAATAAGTTTAAATATTTAATAATAAATTATATGCCCATTTTAGCTACTCCCACTGTCGTCAATTATGGCACACCGGAAGCAATGGCAATCGCATTTGGCGAGAATAGGAAAGCACAAATGGCGGCAAGGGCAATGTTCGAGTTGGTCCATCAATTTGGTGACAATTTACGCGAGGTTTGCTTTTCCCAACAATAAAACAAAAATCAATACTGCAAATATGAGAAATTTTGCTATTTATATGGTCCAAGTTACCATGAACTTGAATCATGATTTGAAATTACTATTATTTTGCTCATTCTAGAGCATTATGGGCTTAAATAGGAATGCTAATCATGGATGTTGATCTGTAATTTTTTGGTAAGCCCAATGCCCACATTTACCATTGTAGTTGGGTCACATATTTAGCAAATGTTGGCATTGCCCCTTCCCTTACCCAAATGGTCAATTATGCTTATGCAATGACAAATAAGGTCAAATTCATGTTTGACAAAATTACCAAGGATAGCGTGCCCAATCTAAACCTCGAACCTACCTTAAGATCATATAAAAACTGAAAATCCGAAAAGATTAGCGGTTCATCGGTTTATCCTAGACCTACAAATCTTAAACCCAACAAATTGATTTCGTCAAGACGCATAATCAACTTTAAATGTTTTGAATTTGAACCAAAAACCAAATTCGATTTAAACCTTTTAAATACCCATTTAATTTTGACCAAACGCCAAACCATAACCAAATTATATACCATTCGATGCGTATTGACCAGCTTTATACGATGGTTAATGGTTATGGTTTTTGAATGTATAGGACAAACCCTTAAACCATTATAATTATTTTGGCATTTTATACTCTTTTTCGACCAAATTAAATATATACTTCATATATTATATTTTCAGGGATGGAAAAATGTTTTGGATTTGCTGATGCATTTGCTTCGCTCCAATTTGCTGCCCCAAAAATTGCTTTATTTGGAGGATTTTGTCGACCCCCAAGGCCATGTCTCACTGAAAGAACGTTTCAAACGACGTCAGCTGGCACCCAAAAAGGAGGAGAGCGGTCTGTTCAGTTGGCTTGGATTCACCAGTTCATCCGGCACCGGCGATGCGGACCCAAAAAAGCCAACTGAAGAGGAGAAGGAACTTTGCAAGGTTCACTTTTGGAAATTATCAAAAATGTTTTGAGGTTTGAGGATAATTAGCTAAACACCAATTTGGACCTTATCTAATCATTCCACATTTGGCCATTTTGGTTAGAGGCAATGCCAACATTTTCTAAATGTGTGAGTATGACGACCATTCCCCAGTGCCCAGTGGTGAATGTTGGCGTTGGGCTGGGCATACCAAAAATTGAAATAATAAATTCTTAACAAAATTAGGTCAAATTAATGTTTAACACATTCATAATTACTCTGGAAAAATCCTCTTTTTTACTGAATTAAATTATGCATGATTCAATTTTTGACCAATCTATACTATAAGCCCATGCCCAAGTTCATAATATAATCAAAGTTCTTGAATAATTGGGAGAAAATATCTTGTTTAAAAAATCCGCCACGATTGGAAAAAATTATTGGTGAAATCTAAAAATACTCCTAGTCGGCCTTAAATCTTATAAGTTTTAAGCTAAAAAACTAGGCTCAAAACTAGGATGTAAGAGCCAATGCCCGTCCTTCACCTCTGCAAAATTGCAGATCCATTATGACTTCACTATTAGAGAATAAGGAAATAAAATGATAAAGATAATGAATTTTGTAAACAATTGTCTGATAAACTATTCAAATGGGCAAAGGAGTTCATTAAATAAATGTTCAATAATATAATAATATTTCTACAACAATTAATTTCACACCATCAAAAATATTCACAGCTCGCGGCGAATGTCATTGCTGAATGCCATCCGGAAAATTTGATCCCAGATAGTCGCTATTTGGCCAGTTCCGCACTGACCGAGCTCATCAACAACATAATTCAATGTTCATTGGCAATTTCACCCACCACCCAACAATCGACGGCACCAATCCAGCAACAACATAAACATGAAAATGTTCATCAGCATGGACCAAGACAACAACATGAAAGTCAAGGAAGCCAAAGTCAAGGTTAATAAAAATTTAAATTTTGGGAAATATCTAAAATGGCGAAATAGCGGTTTAATAGTTTGTCCAAGACCCCAAATCCCAATCCCAGAACCAATCGATAGATCTCTTCGAGACGCTGTATTGGTAATCGGGACATTTTGCATTTATTTAGCGGGACATTTTTGCATTGGTTTAGCGGGACATTTTTGCATTTATTTAGCGGGACATTTTTGCATTGGTTTAGTGGGACATTTTGGAATAATTGTTTTAGTCAGTAAAATCTCAATTTCATACCGGTATGAACTTGGACAAAAAAGTTGAACCTTTGTCTAAACCTAAACATGTATTGGTTATTAACTTTTGCCTAAGCCTTATATCAGAATTTGAAATTTCATTGACTAAATCGACCATTCCGAATCGAATAAGACTATACTTGAGTTTGAACTAAACCTCGAAATCGATATATCAAAAATTGGCTAGTCTAGCTTCGAGCTTTTTAAAAAATTTTCCATTTTCCGAAATTGTTTTGTTAATAAATATCTTTTTAAGATGATGACTCAATCGTGGATCTTTGCCCTTCCGCTGCACTTTTACCTGCCGCCGAACAACAAATTGATCCCACCCACAAAAATGAAGGGCAAAAAAGTGTTTTGGGTCAAACAGATTCGGCGGCAAGCCAAATTTCATCAAATTCCGATGGCCAAAATGTGGTGAATGCTGGCACCCGACAACATTTTACACAACAAATACCAACAAAATTGGCAATTGAAGAGGAGGAATCACTGGCTTTCTTGTTGGAATTGATGGTAAATGGAAATATTTAATTTGTTGAAAAAAAATACTGAAAATGGTGCACAAAAAATGAATAAATGGTTTGTCCTACATTCACAAACCATTTACTCAATTGGATTGGATAGATCTGGGGCGGTAGCAGAAGAATGTAGTTATTTGACTTGGTTATTTAATCAATGTCATTTGACTGAGTCAGATAACCGCAAACTTCGTGGTAACCGGTAGCAAATGAACGTAACCATGAACTATAGGTCGAAACTGTGAAAGTCAGTCAATTAACTCTGAACTCCCTTCATTTGCTATCTTGTTATTTGGTAGTCTCTTTTAAAAATTTATATCTTTTTTATTTTTTGAGATTTTAATTTAAAATTTATACCATTAGAAAGAGGAGACTTTAAACTATAGGCATGATTTTTTTCAGAATTTTTGGAAGTCTTTAAAGGGTCTAAAAGGCTCGTGGTAAGATGAATTCGAAAAAAAGTTGGGAGTCTGCATTTTACCACCAACTCGTGGTTAAATAACCATCAACTCTGTTCTTTTGCTAGCTGTCATGGTTAACGTTAACCACGAGGTTATTTGACCACGTTAATTGACCACGAACTGGCAGTTTTTCATTTGCTACGAGTTAACCACGAAGTTCGCCGTCATTTAACTCTAACCGCCTTCTTCTGCTACGGCCCCTGGTCAAGAGCATTGAATGGTATATAATTGGTCATTGTTTGATCAAAAGGGAGGGGCTTTAAACCGGTCTAAACCGAATTTGGTTTAACGGTTCAAAACTAAGTTAGAATTGGTTAAATCCAAGCCAAAAATAATTAAATGATGTGTCTTGACGCAATCTATCAATTGGATATAATGTATAAGATTAATAATGGGCTGAACGTTGAATTTAAATGGGTATAGGACAAACCGTTGAACTGTTATAAATTTTCCTCATTTTCAGCATTATTTTTTCAATTTTTCTGCAGATTCGATATTTTAAAAATTTTTCCTTTATATTCAAAATCAGTTCTTTCCTGTTTTGGGAGTCGGGGGTAAGTGAAGAAGAAGATGATGATGACGAAGAAGGAAAAGACGAGGATGAAGATGCTAAAATCATCCTCTTCATCCTCGTCTTCTTCATTATCCTCATTCCTCATCATCCGCATAAATCTTAAATCATCTTATTCGCCTTGCCCCTACCTCCTACTAAAACATAAAAATACACCGAACTCCCAAATTAATATGAAAATTATCGATTTTCACCCGCACAGGTGAACATTGTGCTCGAGAACCGTGATCGTTTGGCCCAAGTGTGGTCCCTTGTGCGCGACCATCTCCGTTGGCTGCTAACCCATTTCCCCCAAAATGAGCAATTAATGGAACGGGTGGTGGTTTCCATCATTCGAATTGCCAATCGAAATCTGTTCCGACTGGTCAGCCAACAACAATCGCATCAGCCAATGGGCATTGCCATTTCGCCGAATTCTCCGCATCAAGTTGGCACAAATGATGGACAAAAATCATCGCAAACTACTACAAATGCCGTAGCGAAACAATCATCAGCATTGGTGAACACGAGAAGTGTGGTCATTGTGGTGGACAGCGAAGATGAGCAACCAACGAAACAAGGTATTCGTTTTTTTGGGATATCCTATACAGAGTTGCAAAAACATTTCGTCTTTTGTCCTCGTTTCTTCCACCTCAGAAGAAAGACGAGGATGAAAGAGACGGGGACAAGAGATGAGAGAAAAAAGAAATGGCAGAAAGTTGAAAAAACATCTAATCTTTCATCTTTCGTCTGATTGGTGGACGATTGTCCGAAATGGGACGATTGTCCGAAATCTTTAGCATGTACTATTTCCTCTAGACTCCTATGCTCCGAAGCCCATAAGCCCATAGTCCCTAGCCCCTACTCTGATTTCGGACAATCGTCCCATTTCGGAAAATCGTCCCTCCACCCTTTCGTCTCTTCTCTTCCGAAGAAAAACGAGGATGAAAAAAAGAGGTGACGAGAAATGAAGATGTGAAAAAAAATGTGGATAAGACGAGAAAAAAATGATGATGAGAAAGACCAAAGTAGAGATATTTCTCGTCTTAAAAACGAAAGGGATGAGAGTTAAGGCGAAAAATAAGACGAAAAAAAAGAGGTGGGACTAGAAAACTAAAATTTTTGGCCTAGGTGGTTGGGGACTAAAAATTTTTGAAAACACGGAAAAATATGCAAATTTTTGGCCTAGGTGGTTGGGGACTAAAAATTTTTGAAAGCCCGGAAAAATATGCAAATTTTTGGCCTAGGTGGTTGGGGACTAAAAATTTTTGAAAGCCCGGAAAAATATGCAAATTTTTGGCCTAGGTGGTTGGGGACAGAGAATCAATAAGAAGAGTAATTAAGCGAAGATGCATGATTACTAAGAACGATAGAGAATGAATGTTAAGAAGAGTAATTAAGCGAAGATGCATGATTACTAAGAACGATAGAGAATGAATGTTAAGAAGAGTAATTAAGCGAAGATGCATGATTACTAAGAACGATAGAGAATGAATGTTAAGAAGAGTAATTAAGCGAAGATGCATGATTACTATTTGGTCATTTGAAACGGTTTAAACCGTTTTTGGTTTTTTGTTCAAAACTGAGCTAGAATGGATTTAAACCTATGCAAAATTATTAGCAGAAAATGCGTTTTGACAAGCACTTTCAATTTAATTTAGTTTTGGGGTCTAGGTAAAAATCATTGAATAGTTACGATTTCACCATTATTTTTCTGACAAATTAAATAATTTCTCATTAAAGTTTTAAAAATTGTAAAGAAAATTCTTTCAAAAAATATAAACCCATAAATTTTTTTCAGTTCCACATCAACATTCTCCACCACAACTCGACCATCAAACCATTCAACAAAAGACAATGACGCATTGTGCGGATGAAGTACTCCAATTTATGGGTCAACAATTGTTGGCCCTGCGTCCTCCACAAATTTTCCTCCTCTCCCGTCAAATTGCTTTCGGCCTTCAAATTTTGTTACGTACAAATGCGGCAAATGTGCACAGTACCGAGCATTGGGCAATGTTTTTCACATTGTTGGAGGCGGTTGGTGCTGCGGCCTACCAACAGGATGATGACATTGAATTCATTGAGGTAGGTGTTCAAAAGAATACATTATTTTGGCACCTCTTACATCGGTTTTTAGCATTTGACCCCCTAACTTAATACTTAACTAGGCATTGTTCAAAGAGGGAAATTAATAAACTATTTGAAAACCCAAAGTTTCTCTTAAAAAGAGGTATTTTATTAAAAAATTAAATACATTTTCTTGAAAAAACTATTTTTCCTTTTAAAAATTCTAGTTTATTACATCGTACATCCACCCCGTAGATTAGATTATTGCTATGCTAGTAACCAAAAAATAATTAGTTAAGAAGGAGAAGGTACAGGCGGTTTAATACCAAAAATGGCAATTATTTACCTGAACCAAAATATCAATTTTATCAAATTTTTTATTCCTTAATTAATTTCATCAAGAAAGATATCCATTTGTCCAATGCAATTTATGCCAATTTTTGATAATCCATTGCCAAAATTTTACCATTTTGGGGATAAGTCACACTGGACAAATATGACACTGACAAATAAAATGGGCAAATTCTTGCTTAGCTGACAAAATTATGTGAGAAAAACAAATTTTTGGGGCCGTATAATCTGACAATAAAGAATTGTGTGGCTTATTAGGTTTAGACCAGATTTTAATATAGATATTCATAAAAACACTAATTTTTCGGCATAATTTTGGGCTAATTAAATGATTTTAATAATTAATTATCATCTAAATTTTGTAAATTTAGTCCAAACAATGGATTCTTCAACCGGGCGCATCAAACAGAAAGTCGGCCCAACAATCACGTCATCAAACAGTTCAAAGTGAGCCGGAGGACATTGTTGCCTCCTCACCAATGTTGCCCCAGACCATCGATGAACGCGGCTATTGCTCGGATGATCCCTCTTCGATGTTGCTGGGAAGCCCCGAGGGAGACGGTGAGTACAAAATTTAAAAAATTGGGATACGTTATGGCTGATCCTTTACATTTCGGCTTAAGGGAATTTTAAATAGGCCTTCGCATTTTGTAAGCTGCTTCTTCTAACTAATAAGATTCATAGCGCCTTTATAACCCTGCGAGTAGGTTGAATATTCAAATTCGTTTATACGACACTAAACATTGCTATTTGTTGACTTTAAAAATTTGACTCTTAAGGCAATTATTTATTGGGCCACCTAATAAATTAAATATATCTTTTTTAAAACAATTATATTTTAATATTATGTTTTTGGAAGGGTAGGGTAAGGGTATTTTGTAGCTTCCAAGAGTATTTTCCCGTGAGACATGAAACTTGTTACAGGAGCATATTCATGTTCTTGTGAGAAAATTCTCATGGAAAACTTTCTCACAGACACCTTTCTCATGAACAGTTTTTATTTATAAGAATGTGTGAGAAAAGTAAGAATATTTTATTTACCTGTTTTATGGAGAGCAGTTATAGCTCTGCAAAATTTCGAATTTTTCGTGCAGAATTAATTCTGCTACGTAAAAAATGGACGGGAGACAATTTGGGTTTCCCAAAGCATTTTAAGGCGTAGTTCAATTTTTCGTGCGGAATTAATTCTGCTACGTAAAAAATGGACGGGAGACAATTTGGGTTTCCCAAAGCATTTTAAGGCGTAGTTCAATTTTTCGTGCGGAATTAATTCTGCTACGTAAAAAATGGACGGGAGACAATTTGGGTTTCCCAAAGCATTTTAAGGCATAATTCAATTTTTCGTGCGGAATTAATTCTGCTACGTAAAAAATGGACGGGAGACAATTTGGGTTTCCCAAAGCATTTTAAGGCGTAGTTCAATTTTTCGTGCAGAATTAATTCTGCTACGTAAAAAATGGACAAAAATGGACAGGAGACAATTTGGGTTTCCCAAAGCATTTTAAGGCCTGGTTCAATTTTTCGTGCAGAATTAATTCTGCTACGTAAAAAATGGACAAAAATGGACGGGAGACAATTTGGGTTTCCCAAAGCATTTTAAGGCCTGGTTCAATTTTTCGTGAAGAATTAATTCTGCTACGTAAAAAATGGACAAAAATGGACGGGAGACAATTTGGGTTTCCCAAAGCATTTTAAGGCATAATTCAATTTTTCGTGCGGAATTAATTCTGCTACGTAAAAAATGGACGGGAGACAATTTGGGTTTCCCAAAGCATTTTAAGGCGTAGTTCAATTTTTCGTGCAGAATTAATTCTGCTACGTAAAAAATGTACAAAAATGGACAGGAGACAATTTGGGTTTCCCAAAGCATTTTAAGGCATAATTCAATTTTTCGTGCGGAATTAATTCTGCTACGTAAAAAATGGACGGGAGACAATTTGGGTTTCCCAAAGCATTTTAAGGCGTAGTTCAATTTTTCGTGCAGAATTAATTCTGCTACGTAAAAAATGGACAAAAATGGACAGGAGACAATTTGGGTTTCCCAAAGCATTTTAAGGCATAATTCAATTTTTCGTGCGGAATTAATTCTGCTACGTAAAAAATGGACGGGAGACAATTTGGGTTTCCCAAAGCATTTTAAGGCGTAGTTCAATTTTTCGTGCAGAATTAATTCTGCTACGTAAAAAATGGACAAAAATGGACAGGAGACAATTTGGGTTTCCCAAAGCATTTTAAGGCCTGGTTCAATTTTTCGTGCAGAATTAATTCTGCTACGTAAAAAATGGACAAAAATGGACGGGAGACAATTTGGGTTTCCCAAAGCATTTTAAGGCCTGGTTCAATTTTTCGTGAAGAATTAATTCTGCTACGTAAAAAATGGACAAAAATGGACGGGAGACAATTTGGGTTTCCCAAAGCATTTTAAGGCATAATTCAATTTTTCGTGCGGAATTAATTCTGCTACGTAAAAAATGGACGGGAGACAATTTGGGTTTCCCGAAGCATTTTAAGGCGTAGTTCAATTTTTCGTGCAGAATTAATTCTGCTACGTAAAAAATGTACAAAAATGGACAGGAGACAATTTGGGTTTCCCAAAGCATTTTAAGGCATAATTCAATTTTTCGTGCGGAATTAATTCTGCTACGTAAAAAATGGACGGGAGACAATTTGGGTTTCCCAAAGCATTTTAAGGCGTAGTTCAATTTTTCGTGCAGAATTAATTCTGCTACGTAAAAAATGTACAAAAATGGACGGGAGACAATTTGGGTTTCCCAAAGCATTTTAAGGCGTAGTTCAATTTTTCGTGCAGAATTAATTCTGCTACGTAAAAAATGGACAAAAATGGACAGGAGACAATTTGGGTTTCCCAAAGCATTTTAAGGCCTGGTTCAATTTTTCGTGAAGAATTAATTCTGCTACGTAAAAAATGGACAAAAATGGACAGGAGACAATTTGGGTTTCCCAAAGCATTTTAAGGCATAATTCAATTTTTCGTGCGGAATTAATTCTGCTACGTAAAAAATGGACGGGAGACAATTTGGGTTTCCCAAAGCATTTTAAGGCGTAGTTCAATTTTTCGTGCAGAATTAATTCTGCTACGTAAAAAATGGACAAAAATGGACAGGAGACAATTTGGGTTTCCCAAAGCATTTTAAGGCCTGGTTCAATTTTTCGTGAAGAATTAATTCTGCTACGTAAAAAATGGACAAAAATGGACGGGAGACAATTTGGGTTTCCCAAAGCATTTTAAGGCATAATTCAATTTTTCGTGCGGAATTAATTCTGCTACGTAAAAAATGGACAAAAATGGACGGGAGACAATTTGGGTTTCCCAAAGCATTTTAAGGCATAATTCAATTTTTCGTGCGGAATTAATTCTGCTACGTAAAAAATGGACGGGAGACAATTTGGGTTTCCCAAAGCATTTTAAGGCGTAGTTCAATTTTTCGTGCAGAATTAATTCTGCTACGTAAAAAATGTACAAAAATGGACAGGAGACAATTTGGGTTTCCCAAAGCATTTTAAGGCATAATTCAATTTTTCGTGCGGAATTAATTCTGCTACGTAAAAAATGGACGGGAGACAATTTGGGTTTCCCAAAGCATTTTAAGGCGTAGTTCAATTTTTCGTGCAGAATTAATTCTGCTACGTAAAAAATGGACAAAAATGGACAGGAGACAATTTGGGTTTCCCAAAGCATTTTAAGGCATAATTCAATTTTTCGTGCGGAATTAATTCTGCTACGTAAAAAATGGACGGGAGACAATTTGGGTTTCCCAAAGCATTTTAAGGCGTAGTTCAATTTTTCGTGCAGAATTAATTCTGCTACGTAAAAAATGGACAAAAATGGACAGGAGACAATTTGGGTTTCCCAAAGCATTTTAAGGCCTGGTTCAATTTTTCGTGCAGAATTAATTCTGCTACGTAAAAAATGGACAAAAATGGACGGGAGACAATTTGGGTTTCCCAAAGCATTTTAAGGCCTGGTTCAATTTTTCGTGAAGAATTAATTCTGCTACGTAAAAAATGGACAAAAATGGACGGGAGACAATTTGGGTTTCCCAAAGCATTTTAAGGCATAATTCAATTTTTCGTGCGGAATTAATTCTGCTACGTAAAAAATGGACGGGAGACAATTTGGGTTTCCCGAAGCATTTTAAGGCGTAGTTCAATTTTTCGTGCAGAATTAATTCTGCTACGTAAAAAATGTACAAAAATGGACAGGAGACAATTTGGGTTTCCCAAAGCATTTTAAGGCATAATTCAATTTTTCGTGCGGAATTAATTCTGCTACGTAAAAAATGGACGGGAGACAATTTGGGTTTCCCAAAGCATTTTAAGGCGTAGTTCAATTTTTCGTGCGGAATTAATTCTGCTACGTAAAAAATGGACGGGAGACAATTTGGGTTTCCCAAAGCATTTTAAGGCGTAGTTCAATTTTTCGTGCAGAATTAATTCTGCTACGTAAAAAATGGACAAAAATGGACAGGAGACAATTTGGGTTTCCCAAAGCATTTTAAGGCCTGGTTCAATTTTTCGTGAAGAATTAATTCTGCTACGTAAAAAATGGACAAAAATGGACGGGAGACAATTTGGGTTTCCCAAAGCATTTTAAGGCATAATTCAATTTTTCGTGCGGAATTAATTCTGCTACGTAAAAAATGGACGGGAGACAATTTGGTTTCCCAAAGCATTTTAAGGCGTAGTTCAATTTTTCGTGCGGAATTAATTCTGCTACGTAAAAAATGGACGGGAGACAATTTGGGTTTCCCAAAGCATTTTAAGGCGTAGTTCAATTTTTCGTGCGGAATTAATTCTGCTACGTAAAAAATGGACGGGAGACAATTTGGGTTTCCCAAAGCATTTTAAGGCATAATTCAATTTTTCGTGCGGAATTAATTCTGCTACGTAAAAAATGGACGGGAGACAATTTGGGTTTCCCAAAGCATTTTAAGGCATAGTTCAATTTTTCGTGCAGAATTAATTCTGCTACGTAAAAAATGGACAAAAATGGACAGGAGACAATTTGGGTTTCCCAAAGCATTTTAAGGCCTGGTTCAATTTTTCGTGCAGAATTTATTCTGCTACGTAAAAAATGGACAAAAATGGACGGGAGACAATTTGGGTTTCCCAAAGCATTTTAAGGCCTGGTTCAATTTTTCGTGCGGAATTAATTCTGCTACGTAAAAAATGGACGGGAGACAATTTGGGTTTCCCAAAGCATTTTAAGGCGTAGTTCAATTTTTCGTGCAGAATTAATTCTGCTACGTAAAAAATGGACAAAAATGGACAGGAGACAATTTGGGTTTCCCAAAGCATTTTAAGGCCTGGTTCAATTTTTCGTGAAGAATTAATTCTGCTACGTAAAAAATGGACAAAAATGGACGGGAGACAATTTGGGTTTCCCAAAGCATTTTAAGGCATAATTCAATTTTTCGTGCGGAATTAATTCTGCTACGTAAAAAATGGACGGGAGACAATTTGGTTTCCCAAAGCATTTTAAGGCGTAGTTCAATTTTTCGTGCGGAATTAATTCTGCTACGTAAAAAATGGACGGGAGACAATTTGGGTTTCCCAAAGCATTTTAAGGCGTAGTTCAATTTTTCGTGCGGAATTAATTCTGCTACGTAAAAAATGGACGGGAGACAATTTGGGTTTCCCAAAGCATTTTAAGGCATAATTCAATTTTTCGTGCGGAATTAATTCTGCTACGTAAAAAATGGACGGGAGACAATTTGGGTTTCCCAAAGCATTTTAAGGCATAGTTCAATTTTTCGTGCAGAATTAATTCTGCTACGTAAAAAATGGACAAAAATGGACAGGAGACAATTTGGGTTTCCCAAAGCATTTTAAGGCCTGGTTCAATTTTTCGTGCAGAATTTATTCTGCTACGTAAAAAATGGACAAAAATGGACGGGAGACAATTTGGGTTTCCCAAAGCATTTTAAGGCCTGGTTCAATTTTTCGTGAAGAATTAATTCTGCTACGTAAAAAATGGACAAAAATGGACGGGAGACAATTTGGGTTTCCCAAAGCATTTTAAGGCATAATTCAATTTTTCGTGCGGAATTAATTCTGCTACGTAAAAAATGGACGGGAGACAATTTGGGTTTCCCAAAGCATTTTAAGGCGTAGTTCAATTTTTCGTGCAGAATTAATTCTGCTACGTAAAAAATGTACAAAAATGGACAGGAGACAATTTGGGTTTCCCAAAGCATTTTAAGGCGTAGTTCAATTTTTCGTGCGGAATTAATTCTGCTACGTAAAAAATGGACGGGAGACAATTTGGGTTTCCCAAAGCATTTTAAGGCGTAGTTCAATTTTTCGTGCGGAATTAATTCTGCTACGTAAAAAATGGACGGGAGACAATTTGGGTTTCCCAAAGCATTTTAAGGCATAATTCAATTTTTCGTGCGGAATTAATTCTGCTACGTAAAAAATGGACGGGAGACAATTTGGGTTTCCCAAAGCATTTTAAGGCGTAGTTCAATTTTTCGTGCAGAATTAATTCTGCTACGTAAAAAATGGACAAAAATGGACAGGAGACAATTTGGGTTTCCCAAAGCATTTTAAGGCCTGGTTCAATTTTTCGTGAAGAATTAATTCTGCTACGTAAAAAATGGACAAAAATGGACGGGAGACAATTTGGGTTTCCCAAAGCATTTTAAGGCATAATTCAATTTTTCGTGCGGAATTAATTCTGCTACGTAAAAAATGGACGGGAGACAATTTGGGTTTCCCAAAGCATTTTAAGGCGTAGTTCAATTTTTCGTGCAGAATTAATTCTGCTACGTAAAAAATGGACAAAAATGGACAGGAGACAATTTGGGTTTCCCAAAGCATTTTAAGGCCTGGTTCAATTTTTCGTGAAGAATTAATTCTGCTACGTAAAAAATGGACAAAAATGGACGGGAGACAATTTGGGTTTCCCAAAGCATTTTAAGGCATAATTCAATTTTTCGTGCGGAATTAATTCTGCTACGTAAAAAATGGACGGGAGACAATTTGGGTTTCCCAAAGCATTTTAAGGCGTAGTTCAATTTTTCGTGCAGAATTAATTCTGCTACGTAAAAAATGGACAAAAATGGACAGGAGACAATTTGGGTTTCCCAAAGCATTTTAAGGCCTGGTTCAATTTTTCGTGAAGAATTAATTCTGCTACGTAAAAAATGGACAAAAATGGACAGGAGACAATTTGGGTTTCCCAAAGCATTTTAAGGCCTGGTTCAATTTTTCGTGCAGAATTTATTCTGCTACGTAAAAAATGGACAAAAATGGACGGGAGACAATTTGGGTTTCCCAAAGCATTTTAAGGCCTGGTTCAATTTTTCGTGAAGAATTAATTCTGCTACGTAAAAAATGGACAAAAATGGACGGGAGACAATTTGGGTTTCCCAAAGCATTTTAAGGCATAATTCAATTTTTCGTGCGGAATTAATTCTGCTACGTAAAAAATGGACGGGAGACAATTTGGGTTTCCCAAAGCATTTTAAGGCGTAGTTCAATTTTTCGTGCAGAATTAATTCTGCTACGTAAAAAATGTACAAAAATGGACAGGAGACAATTTGGGTTTCCCAAAGCATTTTAAGGCGTAGTTCAATTTTTCGTGCGGAATTAATTCTGCTACGTAAAAAATGGACGGGAGACAATTTGGGTTTCCCAAAGCATTTTAAGGCGTAGTTCAATTTTTCGTGCGGAATTAATTCTGCTACGTAAAAAATGGACGGGAGACAATTTGGGTTTCCCAAAGCATTTTAAGGCGTAGTTTAATTTTTCGTGCGGAATTAATTCTGCTACGTAAAAAATGGACGGGAGACAATTTGGGTTTCCCAAAGCATTTTAAGGCATAATTCAATTTTTCGTGCGGAATTAATTCTGCTACGTAAAAAATGGACGGGAGACAATTTGGGTTTCCCAAAGCATTTTAAGGCATAGTTCAATTTTTCGTGCAGAATTAATTCTGCTACGTAAAAAATGGACAAAAATGGACAGGAGACAATTTGGGTTTCCCAAAGCATTTTAAGGCCTGGTTCAATTTTTCGTGCAGAATTTATTCTGCTACGTAAAAAATGGACAAAAATGGACGGGAGACAATTTGGGTTTCCCAAAGCATTTTAAGGCCTGGTTCAATTTTTCGTGAAGAATTAATTCTGCTACGTAAAAAATGGACAAAAATGGACGGGAGACAATTTGGGTTTCCCAAAGCATTTTAAGGCATAATTCAATTTTTCGTGCGGAATTAATTCTGCTACGTAAAAAATGGACGGGAGACAATTTGGGTTTCCCAAAGCATTTTAAGGCGTAGTTCAATTTTTCGTGCAGAATTAATTCTGCTACGTAAAAAATGTACAAAAATGGACAGGAGACAATTTGGGTTTCCCAAAGCATTTTAAGGCGTAGTTCAATTTTTCGTGCGGAATTAATTCTGCTACGTAAAAAATGGACGGGAGACAATTTGGGTTTCCCAAAGCATTTTAAGGCGTAGTTCAATTTTTCGTGCGGAATTAATTCTGCTACGTAAAAAATGGACGGGAGACAATTTGGGTTTCCCAAAGCATTTTAAGGCATAATTCAATTTTTCGTGCGGAATTAATTCTGCTACGTAAAAAATGGACGGGAGACAATTTGGGTTTCCCAAAGCATTTTAAGGCGTAGTTCAATTTTTCGTGCAGAATTAATTCTGCTACGTAAAAAATGGACAAAAATGGACAGGAGACAATTTGGGTTTCCCAAAGCATTTTAAGGCCTGGTTCAATTTTTCGTGAAGAATTAATTCTGCTACGTAAAAAATGGACAAAAATGGACGGGAGACAATTTGGGTTTCCCAAAGCATTTTAAGGCATAATTCAATTTTTCGTGCGGAATTAATTCTGCTACGTAAAAAATGGACGGGAGACAATTTGGGTTTCCCAAAGCATTTTAAGGCGTAGTTCAATTTTTCGTGCAGAATTAATTCTGCTACGTAAAAAATGGACAAAAATGGACAGGAGACAATTTGGGTTTCCCAAAGCATTTTAAGGCCTGGTTCAATTTTTCGTGAAGAATTAATTCTGCTACGTAAAAAATGGACAAAAATGGACAGGAGACAATTTGGGTTTCCCAAAGCATTTTAAGGCATAATTCAATTTTTCGTGCGGAATTAATTCTGCTACGTAAAAAATGGACGGGAGACAATTTGGGTTTCCCAAAGCATTTTAAGGCGTAGTTCAATTTTTCGTGCAGAATTAATTCTGCTACGTAAAAAATGGACAAAAATGGACAGGAGACAATTTGGGTTTCCCAAAGCATTTTAAGGCCTGGTTCAATTTTTCGTGAAGAATTAATTCTGCTACGTAAAAAATGGACAAAAATGGACGGGAGACAATTTGGGTTTCCCAAAGCATTTTAAGGCATAATTCAATTTTTCGTGCGGAATTAATTCTGCTACGTAAAAAATGGACGGGAGACAATTTGGGTTTCCCAAAGCATTTTAAGGCGTAGTTCAATTTTTCGTGCAGAATTAATTCTGCTACGTAAAAAATGGACAAAAATGGACAGGAGACAATTTGGGTTTCCCAAAGCATTTTAAGGCCTGGTTCAATTTTTCGTGAAGAATTAATTCTGCTACGTAAAAAATGGACAAAAATGGACGGGAGACAATTTGGGTTTCCCAAAGCATTTTAAGGCATAATTCAATTTTTCGTGCGGAATTAATTCTGCTACGTAAAAAATGGACGGGAGACAATTTGGGTTTCCCAAAGCATTTTAAGGCGTAGTTCAATTTTTCGTGCAGAATTAATTCTGCTACGTAAAAAATGGACAAAAATGGACAGGAGACAATTTGGGTTTCCCAAAGCATTTTAAGGCCTGGTTCAATTTTTCGTGAAGAATTAATTCTGCTACGTAAAAAATGGACAAAAATGGACGGGAGACAATTTGGGTTTCCCAAAGCATTTTAAGGCGTAGTTCAATTTTTCGTGCAGAATTAATTCTGCTACGTAAAAAATGGACAAAAATGGACAGGAGACAATTTGGGTTTCCCAAAGCATTTTAAGGCCTGGTTCAATTTTTCGTGAAGAATTAATTCTGCTACGTAAAAAATGGACAAAAATGGACGGGAGACAATTTGGGT
The DNA here is from genome assembly GCA_030063045.1 of Pratylenchus scribneri. Taxonomy (NCBI): domain Eukaryota; kingdom Metazoa; phylum Nematoda; class Chromadorea; order Rhabditida; family Pratylenchidae; genus Pratylenchus; species Pratylenchus scribneri. The sequence goes on along the minus strand of JAQSEB010000022.1, from coordinate 110,393 downwards.
TTCCCAAAGCATTTTAAGGCATAATTCAATTTTTCGTGCAGAATTAATTCTGCTACGTAAAAAATGTACAAAAATGGACAGGAGACAATTTGGGTTTCCCAAAGCATTTTAAGGCCTGGTTCAATTTTACGTAGCAGAATTAATTCTGCTACGCAAAAAATGGACAAAAATGGACGGGAGACAATTTGGGTTTCCCAAAGCATTTTAAGGCCTGGTTCAATTTTTCGTGAAGAATTAATTCTGCTACGTAAAAAATGTACAAAAATGGACAGGAGACAATTTGGGTTTCCCAAAGCATTTTAAGGCCTGGTTCAATTTTACGTAGCAGAATTAATTCTGCTACGTAAAAAATGGACAAAAATGGACGGGAGACAATTTGGGTTTCCCAAAGCATTTTAAGGCCTGGTTCAATTTTTCGTGAAGAATTAATTCTGCTACGTAAAAAATGGATAAAAATGCAGTCGGTTAACAAAAAAAAAATGCAAAAATACTCGATAAAGTATGCCCAATTTTGTTGAAGAAAGTCGTGGAGTGAAAAGCAGTGGACCAACAGCAAAACGCAAACCGGACAATCCTCTTTTGGTGGCCGCCATGGAACATCGAGAACAACAACAGCAGGAACATTTGCGCCTGTTGAACAAAGCGGACAGTGGCGAATGGATTCACGTGGTGCCAACAACAACTCCACCGATGATGATGACAACTGTTGCACAGCAGCCACCACCACACAATTTGCTGCAGAATATACAGGAGGAGACGACGGGCACAAATATTACTTTACCAAATACAGGTAAAATCCTCAAGGGAGTCGACATCAAAATCCAATCAAATCCTATAGAGAAAATTTTTGAATTTAAAGCATAAACTTAGAAGCTTCAAGCTTAGAACCAAAATTTTCACTACAAAATTACCTTACATTACACCAAAAATTGGTCATACGACAACCGTAAAATAGTAGTTTTATCATTGTTTTACAGTCAATTATGAATAATAAAATAAATTAAAAATTTTCAAATCTGGAGCCAGATACTGTATTTCTTATATTTAGGACAATAAATTTCGAAAACACTCTAGAGTGGACTACAAATAGAGCGGGGGTTTCAAAATTCGAATAGATCGGGGATAGTAATAGAAGAAATACGAAAACATGTTGGACTGTCCACATGTTTTGCTTTTTTTTCATGGAAAACATGTGGACTGTCCACATATTTTGCTTTTTTTCATGGAAAAGATGTGGACTGTCCACATGTTTTGCTTTTTTCAAAGAAAACAACATGGACTGTCCACGTGTTTTACTTTTTCATAGATAACACGTGGAGGCAGGAATAAAATACATTCCAAAAGTGTTGTTCCGGCCTAATTAGGCAGGAGTGTTATTCCTGCCTAATTAGGCAGGAATAAATACATTCCAAAAGTGTTGTTCCTGCCTAATTAGGCAGGAAATACATTCCAAAAGTGTTGTTCCTGCCTAATTAGGCAGGAATAAATACATTCCAAAAGTGTTGTTCCGGCCTAATTAGGCAGGAATAAATACATTCCAAAAGTGTTGTTCCTGCCTAATTAGGCAGGAATAAATACATTCGAAAAGCGTTGTTCCGGCCTAATTAGGCAGGAATAAATACATTCCAAAAGCGTTGTTCCGGCCTAATTAGGCAGGAATAAAATACATTCCAAAAGTGTTGTTCCGGCCTAATTAGGCATGAATAAATACATTCCAAAAGTGTTGTTCCGGTCTAATTAGTCAGGAATAAATACATTCCAAAAGTGTTGTTCCGGCCTAATTAGGCAGGAATAAAATACATTCGAAAACACATGGACCGTTTTTTTAAATGGTTCCCAAAACAGGGAAACCAAGAAAACCCTAAATAAATAAAACACGTGGAAGCAGGGACTTAAATAAGTAAAAGTAAAACACATCCAAATTTCAATTTATTTCTAGCTTCTCCAATTCAACCATTGTTGGCAGAAAATGTTGCCTCTGAACCACCGCAGGCCACCACCGATTCAACATTGAACATTGCCGCTGGCCAATCTCCTCCGAGTATTCCCCAAAAGATTGAACGTGTTGAACATCATACACCTCCTCCACCGAATTCTCCACAACCACAAATTACGGCAACAATTTCATCGTCGTTTCCGCCGCCAATTCCCAACAGCCAAATTCCACCACAACAACAGGGGTAAGTAAGACCCAAGGGCATTCTCAGGGTAAGTAAGACCCAAGGGCATTATACTCCACCTAATTTTGTGTTACTGAAATTCAAAAAATTTACTTACTAAATTATTTAAAAATATTAACATTTTCTTCGAGCTTTTTTTAGATTACTTTAATTTATTTTTAATCAAATACATTAAAAACTATCTAAAATTTTGCTAATCCATAGCAAAGTTAAATGATTTTTCGGGCAGAATTCCATCAATTTTTAACCAATTTAATTAAAATTAATATTATTAAATATCCAGGAAGTAAGAAGTTTACTTTTTAATTTAATAAAAATATAATTAAATCACTATTTCTTGATAATAAACGATGAAAAGTTGGGCAGAGGATAGGCAGAAACATCTCTAAAGTTGGCCCCCAGACCAATAGTAATATAGTATTTGTAAATGTAAGCCCGAAATTTAACACATTTAGGCAAAAAATATGATACGAATTAAACCCTGAAGTATTGCACTTTTTTCCAATGTTTAAAATATACAAAAATTCCAGGCAACCAGCAGCCACACCCACACTTTTACCGGCTCCTCCTCCACCGCATCCACGGGCCGGTGTGTTCAAACGGGGAACAATTGTGCTGGCACCGAATTTATCTCGCCACGATCCGGCCGCATTCCTCAAAGTGGTCGAAACGCTGACATTTTTGGCACGCGATGCGGCACACATTACACCGGCCAATTTTGCCCAATTCACTCATTGTTTACGAATGATGGTTGAGGCAAGCATGGATGGAGGAAAGTGAGTTATTTTACAAAAGGGACACACACCTATTTAATTTGTCGAAAAATATTAAAAATTTCAAAAAGATTATAGCGGTTCAATGATTTATCCCAAAACTATAAACCATGAACCTTATATCAAATCGATCTCGTCAAGATGCATCATTTGATAATGTTTATATTTAGGCTTGGGTTTAATCAATTCTAACAGTTTTGAACCATTAAACCAAAATCGGTTTAAACCGTTTAATACCATTTAATTTGACCAAACCAAACCATGACAAATTATAAACCATTCTAACTAAGCGTCTTGTTGAGTTCTGTCCAATGGTGCATGCTTTGTGAATATAGGACAAATCCTCTTAAACCATTATAATTAGTTTGAATTAGGTATTCTTTTTCGATAAATTAAATATTATTTTTTTTAATAGGGGGTGACTGACTGAATAACTTAGTAAGCATTTTCACTTCTTTTCAGATGTGCACCAGTTCAACTTCCAAGGTAAAAATTATTAAAAAGTGTAATATGCAAAATTATTTTTGTATAAATATTGGTTATTTTGATGAGTAGTTTTTTTTATATTTTGCGCCCTTTAGTTTTCAAAAATTTGGGTCATCAATCAGCTAAGCATGAATTTGATCTTATTTTTCAATGGCATATTTGACAATTTTGGTAAAGGCAATGCCAACATTTGCCAAATGTTTGACCTATCCAAAAATGGTAAATATTGGCATTGGGCTTATCAAAAATTGGCTTAAATGGCTTTGGACAAAATTTGAGGCCAACTTTACAGAATTATCTTTAGAAAAATTCATTTCTGACTGAATCAAAAATATTAATACTTCTTTTCTATCCAAAACAGCATTTCGCAACCACAACAAAAATTGTCGTCGGCCCATTCTCCCCAAAGCCAAATGGCTGCCTCCAAGGAATTCCCAATTCCACATGAAAATGAAAAATCACAGCCAAAGGCAAAACAACAAACTACGGCGGCCGATTTAAGCGTGCCAACAAAGGAAGAAACCGCAATCAGTGAACAAGAACGGCTGGCAAATTGCTATATGGATGCATCACTTCAGGTAGAAAATTTAAAAAATTTGAATTTGAAAACATAAAATTTGCTCATTTTCCTTTATTAAAAATCCCATTGAATATAAGGTAATAATAGATGAACTTAGTATAGCTCTCTCTTTTATTAGTTCAATACCATCCGAAATAAAAGTCTCTTATTTTCATTTAGAAGACTCATATTAAATGACAAATCCGGCCATTTTCTTATTTAAATAAAGGCTTCAAATATTAAATCAAAATAAAAATTTGAAATTTACATTTTTTTTTTCCATCATAATTGAAAGATTTGATATTTTTTACACCACCCTGGTATTTCTATTTAAAAAATTTGAATTCCTCCAACTGGGGCATTAATTATTGGGACAGCAGCTTTAATCAATAATTCCAATTTATTGTTTTGTAGTGGGCCAATCTAAATCTTTTAATATACATTTTAAAGAACAGTAATAAATATCCAATTAAATGATATATTGATGGGCCAATTTGATAAACATTAAAAAATTGTAAAAAAAAGGTCTAAAATTTATTAGAAATTACAAATTTTAATTTATTCCGTAATGTTTTTCAATTTACCCATCAATATATAATCATTTGGTTAGCCATTTCTGCTGTAAGATATATTTTAGTCAGATTTTTACCAAAATTATTAACATAATGTACGAATTGCATTTTCACCAAAAAAAATATTTTTTTGACTCGGGCATTGATTAATATATATTATAAATTTGTAGTTGTTGAACATTTGTGCCCAAATGCATTCTCTGTCGGCGAATATTTACCGGGATTGGGCCGATGCCGGGGGCATAAATGTCAATGAAGATGGAAGAATTGGGGCAAAAAGCAGTGGCCCAAATGGATGCACCACTGAATTATGGTCAAATTATTGGCGACCATTGCTTCAATCAATCGCACGGATGGCCTGCGATTGTCGACGCCGAATTCGAGCATCAGCGTTGGAGGCACTCGGGGTAAATTTGTTCAGAAAAATTTTTAAAAATGAATGAGAATTGATTTTGAATTTTTCGGAGATTAAAATCAACCAAATTTTTAGGATTTAACTGAAAAATTTAATTAATTCGCTAGTTTTATCCTTAAGAAAAATGCATGTGGATTAGAATTTGAATTTTTAGACCTCGAAAATATTTTTTGATTTTACCATAAAATCAGCCAAACATTTTGCTTATTTTCTGACAGAAAAATTAATTTTAAAACAATTTTTCTTATATTCACATTTTTAAATGAATTATTGAGACACCGATTTAATGGTTTTCCAACAATTAAAATTCATATTTTTTTACATTTTTATAATGAAATTTTCTCAAAAATTTTATCAAATCAATAATTAAAGGAATAAAAATGTTATAATAAAAATCATTAATTATTTACAAATAAAAATCATTAAAAAATGAAAATGATTAAAATTTCCCATTTTTAGGCCGCATTTCGTGTGCCAGCCTTGGGTGAATTGATGCAACCAATGGATTGGGAAGATTGTTTTGCCGAAGTACTCTTCCCATTGTTGACCAGACTCCTTTTCAGGTGGTCCTAATTCATTAATTATTATTAATATTATTACTGAAATTTCATGATTTGATAAATTTGGGCATACCTGACGGACAAATTTAATTTTTTTTTGTTAAAATTTTTTTAAGCTCATTTACAATTTACTAGGTTATCTTTCTCCTTTTTTTGGGATTTCCAAAAAAATTAGCTCAAAAATTACATGTGCGAGTCTACAAATCAGATTCAGGACCAAAAATCAGATTCAGGGGTTATTAAAAATCAAATTCGTGAGTCAAAAAAAATTCGATTTTCGGATAATTGATTTAAAAATGATTGATATTAATTAAAATTGTATTATTATAATGTACTTTTGTTTTGGTTATCCGGATGCAGATTTTTTCCTTCAAAAATACTATAATACCCCCAAAAATGGTCAACCAAAAGAATAAGAATTTCAAAAAGTTTTCGAATCAAGTCCGGGAAAACCCTTTGTAGAGAGAGTGTAAAATCCCATATAAAAATATTTTTCACCCATTAAAAATAAAAAAAAGTCCAGACGACTGGATCGACCCCAATAGCTTAAATGGTTAAAGTGCTGTTTTATTCACATTGAATGGGTAAAGTTCGATTCCTGCCTGGGTCCAATGAATTTTTGGATGGATGCTCTATGAAGAAAACTATACCGGCTATCCCGAATATATAGTATTGCTAATGTGGACTAATTTCTGAGGCATTTGTCTGAGAGCATTTCAAAAAAAAACTTTTTTACCTAAGCTACACAACAATGAATATTCCAAAACAAAAAGGGATAGGAAATCAAGGCTTTTTAATCATTTCATTTTGTAAATTGAAAAGTGGTGCAATTTTTCAGGATAAAATAGTTTGGTAGTCTCTTTATCTTTACATTCTCATTCCTATAAATTAATTAATTTACCGATAATTTAATCCCAAAAAAGATACTCGAAAATAAAATAAAAATTATTACAAAAAATCAGATAAAATCAGGCTAAATTGGAATGAAAATCGGGCAATGATAAATCGGGGTACCATTAATGTTTAATTCCCCATAGGGAATTAAACATTACAACCTCTCAAAATTGAGAAATTTGGGGTCTAACTCCTTAATCGATTTATAATATATTTGAACAAAATTACAAAATTAAAAATATTTTTAAAGTTCATCTTGAGAGGAGTTATGGATGATTCCTCAAACTCGAGTATGGGGAAAATTATTAGAGAGAGTTGGGAATTAAAAGAGCATTTACGTTAGTTGACAATCGCAATACGTTGGGCTAATTACACAATAAATTCCGGGGTCCTTATTTTATGGCAAACAAAATTTAAAAAAAAAACAATTCCTAAAAAATAAAATCCAATTTATCCTTTTAATTCAATCGTAAATTTAAACGGAATTTTCCATTAATTTTTGCGCATTATAATTGACCATAATTTCAGTAATCCACCAATCTCCCCGATGGACCCAATCGGAATGGAGGAAGCACGGATTCGGGCAATCCAATTGAGTTGCAAAATTCTGCTTGGCCATTTGACTCGAATCAGCCAGCTGGACACTTTTGCCGACCTTTTGCGCCGTCTTTTCAGCCAAATGGATCAATTTTTGGGCGAAAGTGCGGCCTGCAGCGATTTGTTGGCTGAAGTGATTCAGGAGTCGCTGAAAAATAGTAAAATTTTTATTTGTTTTTATAAAAGCAGTGATATTTTGAGCATTATTAGGGAGAGTAGATTTTTGGACCTATTTTTTGTATGAATATCAGTTTTGATGAGAAAGGCCAATAAAATAATTTTTTTTGAGTATTTATCTATTTTTTTGGGCTTAATTTATTTGACATATTTTTACCTTTTTTGGCACTTTTTTTGTGGAAAAATTTCATATTAAAAATACAATAAAATGGCAAAAATTGCTTATTTTGATGATAATAAAACCTATATTTTTTGGCAATTATTTTTTCGATTTTTGTGGCCCAAAAATAAAAATCCGCTTCATAATTATGATGGATTAAATTAAGAATGATAAACTTGAATATTAGCTTCCATTTTTTCCTAATGCCAATTTTGGGGTAAGCCCAATGTCGACATTTATCATTTTGGGGATAGGTCACACATTTGGCAAATGATGGCATGGGCCCTTACCCAAAATGGCCAAATATGTATGAAATTACAAATAAGGCCAAATTCGTGTTTAGTTGGAAAAATTACCCTTGAAAAATAAAATTTTTTACTATTTGTTATATTTTTTAAGAATTTCTTATTCCTATTTGACACAAAACAAAATTACCCAAGAAAAATAAATTTTTGGTAAATTTAATCATATAAATTTCCCTTCCATTCTACAAAACAAAATTACCCTTTTTGATAAATTTAATCATATAAATTTCCCTTCCATTCTATTTCAGCTGTTCTCGTCTGCGAAAGTTTTGGCATTTTCCAAGGACCATTGGCCGGATTGCATGGCGAAATGACCGATCGACTGGCGAAATTGGCCCAAAAGCATGGAGCCGGACTGAAAATGTCACTTTGATGTGTTGAATTCGAAAATGGAAGAAGAAAATTTATTAAAATTGAAATTATTATTAAAATTTTCAAAGAAATGTGAACATTATTATTTAATGGTTTTTCTTGTAATGTGATAAAATAATATAATTAAATGGCACAATTCCTTATTTAAAATTAGTTATATTGTATGAAAAAAAGGAGAAAATATTAATCCAAAATTTATTAAGGTAATTTTATTAGCTAAATAAGAATTTGACCTTATTATAAAATATTCGGCCATTTTGGTAAGGGACAATGTCAATATTTGTTAAATGTGACCCCCCCCCCACCCTCCTATGGTGAATGTTGGCATTAGGCATATCAAAATGGCTCAAATTTGCACTGATAAATAAGGGGAATATTTAAAATTGTGAATAGAGTATTGAAAATTGCGAAAAGTTTATTATGGTTTAACGGTTTGTCCAAAATTCAAAACCATAAACCCAATCGATAGAGCTCGTCAAGACGTATCGAATGATATATAATTTGTCATGGTTTAATTGGTTTTGAACCAAAACCCATAAAATGGTTTAAGTGGTTTAATACCTTTAATTTTGATCAAACTATGACAAAATATATACCAATCGACGCGTCTGGACGAGATCTATCGATTGGGTATGGGCAGGGACGGGCGAAATTGCGTATTGCGTTTAAAAGCAAAAACACGGCCTACATTCCAACAAAAGCAAAAACACGGCCTACAGCCCAACAAAAGTAAAAACACGGCCTACAGACCAACAAAAGTAAAAACACGGCCTACAGACCAACAAAAGTAAAACACGGCCTACAGACCAACAAAAGTAAAACACGGCCTACAGACCAACAAAAGTAAAACACGGCCTACAGACCAACAAAAGTAAAACACGGCCTACAGACCAACAAAAGTAAAACACGGCCTACAGACCAACAAAAGTAAAACACGGCCTACAGACCAACAAAAGTAAAACACGGCCTACAGACCAACAAAAGTAAAACACGGCCTACAGACCAACAAAAGTAAACGCCTGAAGCGAACAATTGAATGAAATTGACTAATTTCCTCAATCTATTCACATCTTCTTTATCTGTGCTTTTCAATCTCATTGGCCAATGGCCATTCAATTTTTTCCTATTTCCATTCAACATCAAAAATTGTGTCCATAAACTTTTGGTCTCTATTCTATGGCCATCGGTCGATAATTTATAATGCCAGCAAATTGGCGCCTCTCTGCTCTGGGGAAATATGGCGAAAAGTCAATGCAAAAATATGCACTATCGGGGAGCGGTGACGGGTCATTTTCGTATTTGAACGCGTCGATTTATTCACTTTTGCGAATGCAATCTCATTTGCATTCGATGGACTTACTTTTATGTTAACCCAACTTTTAATCTTTGCCTTGGAAATGATATTTTTGATGCAAAATAAAATTGAAAATTTGTCTTCCCAAAAATTTTATTCCAAAATTGAATGGGCGCCTTTCTGTATTAATTCAAGAAAATATTACTCAAAATCAATTTTAATAATTTAAATTCCTTTTTTTTACCGCTTTGCATCCAAATTTGTCTCATCGGTTCTACCAAATCTTGAGTCTATTATTCTCCCCCCTCCCCCCTCCCCCCTATGCCCTATCTATTAGTTAAATAAAAGTTTTAAATTGAAAATTCTGAAATTTTTTCTTCGTTCAAAATTGTCAAATTCCCAATTTTTTTATCAATTCAATTTGCCAGAAAAATTATAAATAAACTTCCAATATTTTTCCTACTCAGTCAGAGATCAAAAATCTTTCATTCTTTTTCGTAGAGGATAAAAATTTGCTTGAAAAAATGTCGGCAAATTCAATCAAGAATTCAATTCATCATTTTTTTATGATTGAGAATGCCTCATAAATTCAAATAATTTTTGCCGCTCATTTTTGTCGTTTCCCATGTCACCTCCTCAATTTCGCCCATTTCCATATTTAATATTTCTTCCTTTGTATTCTGTAAAAATGGATGGGCAAAAAGAGATTTGACCCAGGGCAATTTCCATCTCATTGAAATCATCAACCGTAATAAACCCTTTCCAATTTTAATTTAAGTCCCTTTCTGTTACAAAAATGAACAAAGATATGGCCTTTGGGCAATTTCCCAGCATCCAGCATCCATCATCGCTCATTTTGCCCCATTTTTTGCTTTAAAATTTTCCATTTTTATTTAAACGAAAAAATTACTCTTTGGGCAATTTCCCCTAACAGAGCTTCATCCATTCACTGATGACAGTGAGGTCAACGCCCCAAATTTTTTGGTGAATATAAAAATCTTTTTTTTTTTGCTCTTCCACCACAGTCCACACTCTGTCATTGGACCATTTTTGTCCAAAAATTTAACTAGACCATTTTGCTCAAAATTTATGTGGGCTTCTTTCTTCAAAATAATTTTTTTCTGGAAAAATTTTTTATCACTTTTTTAAATTTATGTAACTTTTTTGGATATTTTTCACTTTTTATATCACTTTTTTTGCGATTTTAAGTAAGTTTTTTTTTCCGAGGCCTATTAATAAGTTCTTCTAATTTTAAGTAAGTCCCTTTCTTACAAAAATGAAATAGAAAAATTTGCCCCTCGGCCAATTTCCCAGCATCCATCATCGCCAATTCCCCAATTTTTGCTTATAATTTTCCATTTTTCTTTAAATGAAAAAAATACTGTGGGCAATTTCCACGGACAAAGTACATCAATTCACTTACAGTAAGGTCAACGCCCCCATTTTTGGTGAATATAAATATTTGCATTTTTTTTTGCTCATCCAACACAGTCCACATTCATTTTGCCTTCCTCATTCATCCCTTTACCCAAAAAGTCCATTTTCTATTGCTGATTCATTTCATTTTCATTCACTTTCCTCTCCAAAAGATTCCCTAAAATTATGGTCAAATTTATTCACAAAATGATCCAATTTTTGCTTTAAATTAGTAATAAAAAAAATTAATAAATGGACCATAGAGCCCTATAACAAATCCTATGGAAATTGGGCCCCAAATGAGGCACATCATAAATTTTCAATGCTTAAATCTTTTTTAGTTACACATTTCATTGCTTGGTTTCAATCGTTTTAAATTATTTTCAATATTTTTGACAAACTATTTAGGTAAATTTCTAAATTATTTTCCACAGCATTTTATTAGTCTAAATTTGGTTTCATTCATTTTAAAATTCAATGAAAATGTGGCATTTTTTAAACTCACTAAAAAGCTTCAGAAAATTGGGTTCTCAAACAAAGGATAGCGATTTCGAATTCACTAATATAAATTGACCATTGAGTTTTGGCCCAAGTTCCATTTTTTCACCACAATTTTTAAGCATCTTTCCCTAATAATGATCCCATTTTGTTGATGATTTCACTTTTGCTGATGATTATCCTGCTGATTTTAAGCATAAAATTTTAGCGAAAGTTTTTCAAACATCCAACAAATTCACTCAAATTATCAATTCAATTAACAACAGAAGAAAACGAAAAAATGACCACCAAAGCAAAAATCGTCGAGGTAATTTTGAAAAAATTATTTAAAATTTAATTTAAAATATTTTGTAGGGCCGTAGCCGAATCCTCCATTGCTTGGCACATTGTGGCGCTGAACAGGAGGCGGTCATCTTGTTGGATTTGCAAAACACATACTTAGCCAATTATGGCAACTTCCTGAACAAAGAGGTTAAAAAAATTTGTTAAAAATGATATTTTGGTCTTAAAAATTCAGGAAGTGCGCGCATTCTTTGGCAAAGGTCATATCAAACAAGTTTTTGAGCAGTTCATGAAGGACGATGTGGTAATGTAAGTGAATAATTTCTCTTAAATTATCTAATTTTTTTTAAAAAAAAATTAATTTTCAGGCATATCAACCCGGAGGAAACTGGTTCACTTTTTTTCCAAATGAAGCGTCCACTGGCCGGTTTGTCTATGCAATAATTTAAAAATTCAAGAAAATAATTTTTTAAATTTGTAGAGGCTCTCGCCGCACCTCCTTCTGAGATTGCCAAGAAAAGTGTCCCTGTTATGGCTGAGGTGAAGATTTATTTCGATATATTTTATTTCTTAAGGGGGGGGGGGAAGAAAATTTTTATTTAAATAATTTCCAGAAAAAACAGAAAAAAAACACATTTATTACAATCACTTTTAAAAACACATTTACAATCCAACCGGAAAAAAACAAATTTTACAATCATTCCGGAATGAAACACATTTACAATCCAACCGTAAAAAAACACATTTTACAATCATTCCGGAATAAAACACATTTACAATCCAACCGGAAAAACACATTTACAATCCAACCGGAAAAAACACATTTTACAATCATTCCGGAATAAAACACATTTACAATCCAACCGGAAAAAACACATTTTACAATCATTCCGGAATAAAACACATTTACAATCCAACCGGAAAAAACACATTTTACAATCATTCCGGAATAAAACACATTTACAATCCAACCGGAAAAAACACATTTTACAATCATTCCGGAATAAAACACATTTACAATCCAACCGGAAAAAACACATTTTACAATCATTCCGGAATAAAACACATTTACAATCCAACCGGAAAAAACACATTTTACAATCATTCTGGAATAAAACACATTTACAATCCAACCGGAAAAAACACATTTTACAATCATTCCGGAATAAAACACATTTACAATCCAACCGGAAAAAACACATTTTACAATCATTCCGGAATAAAACACATTTACAATCCAACCGGAAAAAACACATTTTACAATCATTCCGGAATAAAACACATTTACAATCCAACCGGAAAAAACACATTTTACAATCATTCCGGAATAAAACACATTTACAATCCAACCGGAAAAAACACATTTTACAATCATTCCGGAATAAAACACATTTACAATCCAACCGGAAAAAACACATTTTACAATCATTCCGGAATAAAACACATTTACAATCCAACCGGAAAAAACACATTTTACAATCATTCCGGAATAAAACACATTTACAATCCAACCGGAAAAAACACATTTTACAATCATTCCGGAATAAAACACATTTACAATCCAACCGGAAAAACACATTTACAATCCAACCGGAAAAAACACATTTTACAATCATTCCGGAATAAAACACATTTACAATCCAACCGGAAAAAACACATTTTACAATCATTCCGGAATAAAACACATTTACAATCCAACCGGAAAAAACACATTTTACAATCATTCCGGAATAAAACACATTTACAATCCAACCGGAAAAAACACATTTTACAATCATTCCGTAATAAAACACATTTACAATCCAACCGGAAAAAACACATTTTACAATCATTCCGGAATAAAACACATTTACAATCCAACCGGAAAAAACACATTTTACAATCATTCCGGAATAAAACACATTTACAATCCAACCGGAAAAACACATTTACAATCCAACCGGAAAAAACACATTTTACAATCATTCCGGAATAAAACACATTTACAATCCAACCGGAAAAAACACATTTTACAATCATTCCGGAATAAAACACATTTACAATCCAACCGGAAAAAACACATTTTACAATCATTCCGGAATAAAACACATTTACAATCCAACCGGAAAAAACACATTTTACAATCATTCCGGAATAAAACACATTTACAATCCAACCGGAAAAAACACATTTTACAATCATTCTGGAATAAAACACATTTACAATCCAACCGGAAAAACACATTTTACAATCATTCCGGAATAAAACACATTTACAATCCAACCGGAAAAACACATTTACAATCCAACCGGAAAAAACACATTTTACAATCATTCCGGAATAAAACACATTTACAATCCAACCGGAAAAAACACATTTTACAATCATTCCGGAATAAAACACATTTACAATCCAACCGGAAAAAACACATTTTACAATCATTCCGGAATAAAACACATTTACAATCCAACCGGAAAAAACACATTTTACAATCATTCCGGAATTCCAACCGGAAAAAACACATTTTACAATCATTCCGGAATAAAACACATTTACAATCCAACCGGAAAAAACACATTTTACAATCATTCCGGAATAAAACACATTTACAATCCAACCGGAAAAAAACACATTTACAATCCAACCGGAAAAAACACATTTTACAATCATTCCGGAATAAAACACATTTACAATCCAACCGGAAAAAACACATTTTACAATCATTCCGGAATAAAACACATTTACAATCCAACCGGAAAAAACACATTTTACAATCATTCCGGAATAAAACACATTTACAATCCAAGGGAAAAACACATTTTACAATCATTCCGGAATAAAACACATTTACAATCCAACCGGAAAAAAAAAACATTTACAATCCAACCGGAAAAAACACATTTTACAATCATTCCGGAATAAAACACATTTACAATCCAACCGGAAAAAACACATTTTACAATCATTCCGGAATAAAACACATTTACAATCCAACCGGAAAAAACACATTTTACAATCATTCCGGAATAAAACACATTTACAATCCAACCGGAAAAAACACATTTTACAATCATTCCGGAATAAAACACATTTACAATCCAACCGGAAAAAACACATTTTACAATCATTCCGGAATAAAACACATTTACAATCCAACCGGAAAAAACACATTTTACAATCATTCCGGAATAAAACACATTTACAATCCAACCGGAAAAAACACATTTTACAATCATTCCGTAATAAAACACATTTACAATCCAACCGGAAAAAACACATTTTACAATCATTCCGGAATAAAACACATTTACAATCCAACCGGAAAAAACACATTTTACAATCATTCCGGAATAAAACACATTTACAATCCAACCGGAAAAACACATTTACAATCCAACCGGAAAAAACACATTTTACAATCATTCCGGAATAAAACACATTTACAATCCAACCGGAAAAAACACATTTTACAATCATTCCGGAATAAAACACATTTACAATCCAACCGGAAAAAACACATTTTACAATCATTCCGGAATAAAACACATTTACAATCCAACCGGAAAAAAAAAACATTTACAATCCAACCGGAAAAAACACATTTTACAATCACTCCGGAATAAAACACATTTACAATCCAACCGGAAAAAACACATTTTACAATCATTCCGGAATAAAACACATTTACAATCCAACCGGAAAAAACACATTTTACAATCATTCCGGAATAAAACACATTTACAATCCAACCGGAAAAAACACATTTTACAATCATTCCGGAATAAAACACATTTACAATCCAACCGGAAAAAACACATTTTACAATCATTCCGGAATAAAACACATTTACAATCCAACCGGAAAAAACACATTTTACAATCATTCCGGAATAAAACACATTTACAATCCAACCGGAAAAAACACATTTTACAATCATTCCGTAATAAAACACATTTACAATCCAACCGGAAAAAACACATTTTACAATCATTCCGGAATAAAACACATTTACAATCCAACCGGAAAAAACACATTTTACAATCATTCCGGAATAAAACACATTTACAATCCAACCGGAAAAAACACATTTTACAATCATTCCGGAATAAAACACATTTACAATCCAACCGGAAAAAACACATTTTACAATCATTCCGGAATAAAACACATTTACAATCCAACCGGAAAAACACATTTACAATCCAACCGGAAAAAACACATTTTACAATCATTCCGGAATAAAACACATTTACAATCCAACCGGAAAAAACACATTTTACAATCATTCCGGAATAAAACACATTTACAATCCAACCGGAAAAAACACATTTTACAATCATTCCGGAATAAAACACATTTACAATCCAACCGGAAAAAAAAACATTTACAATCCAACCGGAAAAAACACATTTTACAATCATTCCGGAATAAAACACATTTACAATCCAACCGGAAAAAACACATTTTACAATCATTCCGGAATAAAACACATTTACAATCCAACCGGAAAAAACACATTTTACAATCATTCCGGAATAAAACACATTTACAATCCAACCGGAAAAAACACATTTTACAATCATTCCGGAATAAAACACATTTACAATCCAACCGGAAAAAACACATTTTACAATCATTCCGGAATAAAACACATTTACAATCCAACCGGAAAAAACACATTTTACAATCATTCCGGAATAAAACACATTTACAATCCAACCGGAAAAAACACATTTTACAATCATTCCGTAATAAAACACATTTACAATCCAACCGGAAAAAACACATTTTACAATCATTCCGGAATAAAACACATTTACAATCCAACCGGAAAAAACACATTTTACAATCATTCCGGAATAAAACACATTTACAATCCAACCGGAAAAACACATTTACAATCCAACCGGAAAAAACACATTTTACAATCATTCCGGAATAAAACACATTTACAATCCAACCGGAAAAAACACATTTTACAATCATTCCGGAATAAAACACATTTACAATCCAACCGGAAAAAACACATTTTACAATCATTCCGGAATAAAACACATTTACAATCCAACCGGAAAAAACAAATTTTACAATCATTCCGGAATAAAACACATTTACAATCCAACCGGAAAAAACACATTTTACAATCATTCTGGAATAAAACACATTTACAATCCAACCGGAAAAAACACATTTTACAATCATTCCGGAATAAAACACATTTACAATCCAACCGGAAAAACACATTTACAATCCAACCGGAAAAAACACATTTTACAATCATTCCGGAATAAAACACATTTACAATCCAACCGGAAAAAACACATTTTACAATCATTCCGGAATAAAACACATTTACAATCCAACCGGAAAAAACACATTTTACAATCATTCCGGAATAAAACACATTTACAATCCAACCGGAAAAAACACATTTTACAATCATTCCGGAATTCCAACCGGAAAAAACACATTTTACAATCATTCCGGAATAAAACACATTTACAATCCAACCGGAAAAAACACATTTTACAATCATTCCGGAATAAAACACATTTACAATCCAACCGGAAAAAAACACATTTACAATCCAACCGGAAAAAACACATTTTACAATCATTCCGGAATAAAACACATTTACAATCCAACCGGAAAAAACACATTTTACAATCATTCCGGAATAAAACACATTTACAATCCAACCGGAAAAAACACATTTTACAATCATTCCGGAATAAAACACATTTACAATCCAAGGGAAAAACACATTTTACAATCATTCCGGAATAAAACACATTTACAATCCAACCGGAAAAAAAAACATTTACAATCCAACCGGAAAAAACACATTTTACAATCATTCCGGAATAAAACACATTTACAATCCAACCGGAAAAAACACATTTTACAATCATTCCGGAATAAAACACATTTACAATCCAACCGGAAAAAACACATTTTACAATCATTCCGGAATAAAACACATTTACAATCCAACCGGAAAAAAAACACATTTACAATCCAACCGGAAAAAACACATTTTACAATCATTCCGGAATAAAACACATTTACAATCCAACCGGAAAAAAAACACATTTACAATCCAACCGGAAAAAACACATTTTACAATCATTCCGGAATAAAACACATTTACAATCCAACCGGAAAAAACACATTTTACAATCATTAAGGAATAAAACACATTTACAATCCAACCGGAAAAAACACATTTTACAATCATTCCGGAAAAAAAACACATTTACAATCAACACATTTACATTCCTTTGGGATTGAAACACATTAATATTTTCGGAAAAATTTAACGAAAAATACAATTATAATCTTGCCAAAAAAAACATTACAATCTTTCCGGAAAAAATCTGCCAATTCACTTTTCTCATTTATTACTAAAAATTATTTTAAACTTATAAATTTCAGCCAAAGAAGCCTGTTCTCGTCCCTTTGCCAGTCGGTGCACTTCCCAAAGTGCGCAAGGAAATTGCCAAAAGATCATCCTCAACCATGTCGGCCTATACCCCCATGATGGAGACCAAGAAGTCGGCTAAAGGAGGTGCAATGATTGGATCCAGCACAGCCAATACAACTCCGACAACATTGAAAATGGTTGGAAAAAACAACAACTATTTGGATGAGGAGGAGGAGTACGGCAAACTGGAATATGCCCCAAGCAATGTGACATTTGTGCCAAAAGCAAAGGTAGGGATGGGGACAAAATTTTATGGAAAATTTACGGGATTAAAAAATTATAAACGAATTTTTTTCCTAATGCCCTTTTATTTTATCGTTATGGTTATGGGTTAAATAAATTAAAGAGAAAAATATTTTCTTTAAATATTCAAACTCAAGTTTTTTTTATTAACTAAATTAAACTATTAAAATGTATAAATGCGCTACATTTTATAATATGAAATTTTTTATCATCGCATATTTATGAATTCAATATTAATATATAAAATTTCCCTTATTTAAAAATAATTATTTTTGCAAAAATTTCAGACCGCTGCCAAATCTTCATCCAATGCCGTTGTTGTCAAACCAAAGCAGCCTGCCGGTGCGAATGGCCTCTATTCCGATGATGAAGACGAAGTGGAGGAGACCGAAATGCAGACGGAAGAAATTGATGATGATTATGATGAGGAGGAGATGGAAGATGAAGGATTGGATGAAGAAGATGAAGGAGGTGATTGGGATGGGGTCTACAATGAAGAGAAGGAAGAAGAAGAAGAAGAGGAGGATAAATTTGATAACAAAATGGAGGCAGATGATCGTTTGCTGAAAAGCGGCAAACTGCTGGGTGGTGGTCAAATGATGGCAATGGCAACGGCAGTTGGAAAGAAGGCGGCAGCACCCGAAAAGTTGGCATCTTCATCATCAGCATTGGTAAGCAATGTACCTTGGGGGAAATTGGTTGAAAATGTCAACAAAATTCAATTTTGAAATTAATTGAATGGACTGTGTTTTTTGGTTTTAATTTATTTTGGATATGTAAATGATTGATTTTATGGAACTATGAGATTAAAATTTTAAAATTGTTTTTTGAAAACTATTTTCTTTCTGTTTATTTGATAAATTAACAAATCAAATGGCCATTTTTCATTACGATAAACATGCTTAAAATTTCACTGGATCCCCGGAAAACAGACAGAATTAAATACCGTATTTATTCTATTAGAAGCCCCGGGGCTTATAAATTTCAGAGACCCTCCGAGGTGGGAACTTTTCCGAATTTTTAAAATAAAAAATGTTTACTTCGGTTTAATTTCACCTAAAAATTGGTTATTTTTGACATATATTTTTCGATGGGGGAGGCTTCTTATAGAGAGGTGGCTTCTAATAGAGAGGGGGGCTTCAAATAGAATAAATACAATCTAATTGAAAAAAAATCGATAAAAATTTTACTTATTAAGTTCAAAATTCAAGAATGGATAACATAAATAAAAAGATGCGAATAATTCTAAAATTTTTACTGATTATATTTCGGTATTTTTTTTGTTTTATTTTGATTTTTCAAAAGAAAAAATCACAAAAATTATTCCGCACATTTTTAGCAACCATCTGCTGTCGGCATTTTCGCCCATTCCAATGCCGAAAAATATCCTCCCGGAGTAAAAGAAGCACAGCAGCAAAAGAAACAACAATTGCCACAATTTCAGCGAAAAGAAATGACAAAATTGCGCAAAATGGTGAGCTCAGCAATGCAGGAAGAACAACCGGAGAATGGCACCAAACAACAAGGCAAAACATCAGCAGCAGCTGCGGTGAAAAAGGTGAGAATGAGAAAGAGGGAAAATTGAACAAAAATATAAAGGGAAATGTAAAAAATAATTATCAATTTTAATTACATTATTTTTAATTAAAACAGATATTTTCCTATGGGTCTAATTAAAAATGTTAAGCATGAATTTAGCCTCAATTTTGTCTAATTTATGCCAATTTTGGTAAGCCTAATGCCAACATTTACCATTGGGGGGGGGGGGGGGGGGGGTAGGTTACACAGTTGGCAAATGTTGACATTGCCCCACTTACCAAAATGGCCAAATATGCAATGATAAATAAGAACAAATTCATATTTAGCTGTCAAAATTACCAAAAAAAATGCCATTTTGACATTTTTAAAATCTAATTCTTTCCATTCCAGTCTGCTCTTGTGCCAAAGCCAACACAAACTGTGGCTGAGAAGAAGAACAAATTTGCCGTGCCTGCCGAAATTTCTGCCGTCAGCGAGGATGAATCGGTGGCCACCTTCAATTATGAGGAAGCAACCACTGATGAAATGGAGGAGGAGGTCAATGGCGAAAATGACAGTACCGAAATTGTGCCTGAGGCACCAAAACAGCAGAAGGCAATGGTCAAAAGTGGAAACGGGTAAGTAAAAATAAAAATTAAAATAATTTGAAAAAAATGGTGAAAATTTGGAAAATTTTTTATTTGAAATTTTGAGAAAATTTATTATCTATATTTTTTGTATTTGGCGTTTAAAATTAAAAAATGATAACAATTTTAGGATTTAATAAAAATAATTGTGAATTCAAAAATTTTAAAGAAATTTTTTCTCTTTAAAAATGCGAATTTTATGGCTTTTTAAATTGTTTTTACATCTCAAAAATATTTTAAAGGATGCGTGCCTTGATCGTCAATTCTGATGAGAATACAACTCCGAATAGTCCAATTCCTACATCATTGGTGGCATCGGAAACAATGGCAACACCAATGCCGGATTCCTTCAAATACAAATTGTTGGCCATCATCACAAATTTGTTGTACTTTCACCGTGTCTATTTGGTAAAAAATAAAATCAATGGAGACAATTGTTTTCAATTAATTTTGTGGATATTAGATTTAAATTTCACTTACTTTAAAAACATTTTAAAGTTCTGATTTGGGTGAATTGATTAGAGAGAAAAATGTGAATAAAAATTTGCAAAAAATATTACTAAATAGCAGCAAAATAGGTCAAAATCGAACATTTTTTAACCATAACTTTTGGAGCCAATTATTAATTTTTGATAATCATTTTGATATCAAAATGTTCTAAAAAAGAGTTAAAGTAAAGTTAAAAAAATTTTATTGAGAAATTAAGAGGTTCATAATATTGAAAATGAACAAAATTCGGGTACAAAAAGGCCCATTTTTATTTAAATTTTTACCTTTTTTTATTATATAAATTTTTTATTAAATTTTTCAAATTTTCCATAGGTCGATGAACTGCACAAAATGATTTCAAAATCTAACGGCTTCAAATTGGAATATGCCACATTTTTGCCAACCACCGATGCACTCATCCAATTTGTGCAATGCCATTGTTATATGGTCAAAGTGCACAAATTTGCGGCAAAAGATGAGGTAAATTAGACAAATTTTTAATGAATATTATTTATAAAAAATTAAATTATTTTTTTTTGCATTAAAATTATTTTTTTTTTGACATTAAAAAATTATGGAAATTTTTGTGAATAAAAAAATCAATTAAAAATTCAAAAAAATATAAAAAAATAATTTAAATTTTTGTGAAATTCAAAAAAAAAATATTTAAAAATTATTTAAATCGATTTTTAAAAGTTATTTAAATTTAATTTTTTGGGTTTTAAAAAATCCATAAAAAATCCAAAAATTTTTAAAAATATTTTACTTAATTTTTGATAACTAAAAAATCAATAAAATCCAAAAAAATTTAAATAATTTAATATTTTTTAGACTCTATTTTTTTTTAAATTCTTCCATTTTTAATTTAATAATTTTTAAGTTATTCTTCGTTCTGGATGCCGATCGTATCGAACAATTGGACCATTTGCAATGCAAAGTTGGCAAATCGTTGGAGGCCGCCGCTGCAAACAAATGATTTGGCCAGAGTGGAGAAGCAGAGTGAATTGAGGAGGAATGGAAAATTTGGGAAATGATGGGAAAAATGGACGACCACTTTATTAAAATAATTTCTTAATCAATTTCAATTCATTGTCTTTTAATTAATGAATTTAACTTCTCAATTAATAATTTTAATTTATATTCATTAATTCATTCAACCACAATATTTATTTTTGAAATGCACGGAACACACAACCATTTTATTATAAATAATTTCTGAATCAATTTCAATTTGGTATATCTTAATCCATTGAATTTGTCCTATAAATCAATTTAATCATTTTAAATCCATTCCATTCATTCCCTCAACACATTTATTTATCAATCAATCTATTTTATAACCAATTTTTCGTTCTTTATGCTTATTTAAATAAATCGTCAATAATTTGTCAATCAATCTATCAAACAATCAATTCATTCATTCAATAATTTTACCATTTTATCGATTTATTGATTATTTTGAAATTTGATCAATGGATTCAATTTATACTTTCTCATAATAATTTTTTAATTAATGTCTTAAACTCTCTAATAATTTTCGGATCAACTTAATTTGTTTTAATTGTTTTTGCGGGCTCTTTTTCTTCCTCTGATCGCACATAAATCACATTTTAACGGGAGTATAAATTTGTTGCAAAAAATGTAAAAGAATTAATTTAAATTGGAAGCCATCCAAATTTATTTTCTATTCAATTTGAATTTATATTTTGATTTACTTAATTTTTAAAGTTTCATTTATTTCAATTGAACAACTTCAATACAAATAACGCAAAATGGATTTTGAAGGAATGACCACAAAGCAGAAAAATGAATTGGTGAGTCAAGGAAATTTATATAAATTGAATTTTTAAAATTAGAAAAATTTTAAAATATTTTTAAAAATTAGAAAATTTTTTGAATATTTTAAAAATTAGAAAAATTTTAAAAATATTTTTAAAATTAGAAAAATTAAAAAATTTTATAAATTAGAAAAATTTTAAAATATTTTTTAAAAATTATTAAAAAATTTTATTTTTTTTAAATTAGAAAAATTTTAAAATATTTTTAAAAATTAGAAAAATTTTTAAATATTTTTAAAGATTAGAAAAATTTTAAAATATTTTTAAAAATTAGAAAATTTTTAAATATTTTTAAAAATTAGAAAAATTTTAAAATATTTAATAATTTTGAAAATAAAAAATCTATCAAATAATTGAAAAAATTTGTAATTTTTTTTTATTAAATTAATTTATTTTTTCACAGGGCTGCCGCCGAATTCTTCGCTGCCTGGCCCATTTGAGCAAGGACAAAGAGGAGCCCATTATTGACATTCCAGAATTGCAAAAATGCTATTTGCGCCTCTATGAACGAGACTTTAATAAGGAGGCAAGTTTTTAAAATATATTTTTCAATAAATCAATTATAATTTTTTGCCAATAGGTTCCTGATAATTGGACAGCGAATTAATTGTCCCAAAAAATGTATTTAGGTACTTATGATGGGAATTTAGAATATCGTATTAATTTAAAATAAAATAATTTTCTGAATTGTTATCGTTTCATAAACCGGTTTGAAAATAATTCAACTTTGGTGTTTTGGGACTAACAATTCATGAAATTATTTTATTGTAGAATAAATACGATATATGGATAGTCCATCATTAGGGACAACATTTTTAGGTCGCAAAATAGGTGACAATTTAGGTATTTTCATGAAATTTGTCTAAAAATAGGTTTTTTTGGCTTGAAATTTACCCTCAAAAAGTGCCAAAATAGGTAAAATAGTTCAAAAAAATTTCATAAAAAATGAAATAAATGCACAAAAACATCTTTATGTGGTTTTTCAGAAAATTTGATGCAAACAAAAAATAAGTCAAAACCTAAAAATCCGGTACCTACTCATCATTGAAAGTCAGTCCCTAAATACATATTTTTGCGACAAATAAATCGCTGCTGAATTGTCGCAGTGATGAATTGTTTTGTCGTACCACACATAGAATTTTTTGATTGAAATTTCTTAAAATTAGATTTGAATATTGAGGCGTGGCAATGTTCTATGATCTAAAAATAATAAAGAAATACTTTGTAAAATTAAATATTAATATATATATTTTCATCTCCCACAGGAATGCCGCATTCTTTTTGGGCAAGTTCGACTTCAGGGCATTTTCCTCAAATTCATGGCCGACAAAGTTGAAATGTAAATTTATTTTTTTTTATAAAAAAATAAAATTAATTTGGAAAAAAATTGAAAATTTTTTATTTATTTTTCCACTAATTTTCATATACCTTTCACAAATAAAATTAATTATTTCATTTTTAAAATTTTTATTCAAATTTTTAATAAATTCATAAATTAATAATTCCACAGGTCAACGGATCAAAACAAAAATGGCTCACTCTTTTTGAAATTGAAATGCTCAATTGAAGGTTAGTTACAGAGCTGTGCTTTTCATAAATCTTGACTCCGACTCCAACTCCGGACTCCGACCTTTCAAAAATTTAGCTCCGACTCCGGACTCCGGGTTTTCCAATTTTTGACTCCGACTCCGACTCCAGCTCCGGAGTCGTTCTAAAGCTCGACTCCGACTCCGGAGTTTGACTCCGCAGAAATTTTTTTAAGTAATTTCGATTTGGCTCCAGGGCATTTTTGTGTAAAATTAACATCTATTTCCGAAAATGATATAATTTCGGTACGAAAATTTCAATTTTAGTCAAAATAAACCTAAAAAAATTTAATTTTATAAAAAATTGAAAAGGGAAATTTTTTTAAAAATTAGGTAAAAAAATACAATTTTTTTAAATAAAAATCCGGAGTCGACCGGAGTCCGGAGTCGCTCAAAATTTTTGACTCCGACTCCCAACTCCGACCTTTTCAATTTTTGACTCCGACTCCGACTCCAGCTCCGGAGCGGAGTCGGAGTTGGAGTCGGAGCCGGAGTCGGACCCAGCTCTGGTTAGCTAAATTGATTAGAGAATTTCATTTAAAAATTAATAAAATTGTTTTTTTTTGTATTTTTGATTATTTCCATATTTAAAAAAATTTCATTCAAATGGATTTTAATCTTCGACCTTCCATCATTTAGAGGGAAATACTAATAAATCTATTTAACCAAAATAAATTTTTTATTTTTCACAAAATTTTTATTTTTTTAGAAGCATTGGGCAGAGAGAATTCAGCAGAAGAAAATTTGCCTGAAGTCGTTGCAAATAATGATGAAGCCGAAAAAGTCAATGTCACCCAACCGATTGCCACAATGCCACAATTGACGACAAAAGAAGTAGGCTAAAATCCGTTAAAATTATTATTTTTAGATATTTTAAAAATTAAAATTATTAATTATTATTTTTAAAAATTTAATAGAAAAAAAATTTAAATAAAATAAATTTAATTATTTTTTTATAAGGGCTCTCGGCGCATTCTTTACTGCTTGGCACAATTGAGCAAGGATAAGGAGGAGCCATTGGTTCATTTCCAAGATTTCCAAAAACGCTATTTTATCCAATATGGACGCGATTTTAACAAGCAGGCAAGTTTTAATAATGAAATTATTTTTTTTACCGGTAAAATTATTTTTTTTACCGGCAAAATTATTTTTTACCGGCAAAATTATTTTTTAACGGCAAAAATATTTTTTACTGGCAAAATTATTTTTTATAGGCAAAAATATTTTTTATCGGCAAAAATATTTTTTATCGGCAAAATTTTTTTACCGGCAAAATTATTTTTTTACTGACAAAATTATTTTTTTAACGGCAAAAATATTTTTTAACGGCAAAATTATTTTTTTACCAGCAAAAATATTTTTTATCGGCAAAATTATTTTTTATCGGCAAAAATATTTTTTATCGGCAAATTATTTTTTTTACCTGAAAAAATATTTTTTTACCGGTAAAATTTTTTACAGGCAAATTATTTTTTATAGGTAAAATTATTTTTTAACAGAAAATAAATTTTGGACCAAAACCTGACATTTTATATACCAATCGATACATCTCGATGAGGTCTACTAATTTGGAATAACATTTGAGGATCTAAAACCAGTTTCGGATTTATTAGAAGTCAAAAACTATTTTGTTGGTAAAAAATATTTTTTTTGGTAAAAAATATTAACCTTATGTGTTATTTGTTATTTTTTCCCTACCCTCAAATTCACAGGAACGCCTCCTTCTTTTTGGACAACATTGCATCAAAGGGATTTTCCACAAATTCATGGCCGACACAGTTGAATTGTAAATTTATTTTTTATGAAAAATATTTTTAAAAAATTTATTTTTAATAAAATTACCTATTTAATTTGGCAAAAAAACGTTGATTTAAAATTTTTGTATTAATCTTTTTTGACAATTTTCACGTTTTACTTGGCAATTAATTGGAAATTTTAAAAATTTTATCAACATTTTCCATAATAAATATTACATTCATAATTCCACAATCCACACAGGTGCATGGATCAAAATATGAATGGCTCGCTCTATTTGAAATTGAAATGTTCAATTGAAGGTTAATGAAATTAAAAATAGTTTTTTTTTTGTATTTTTTGATTAATTCCATTATATTAAAAAATGTACATAATTAAATTAAGTTTTTGGCATTCAATCAATTAGAAGGAAATAATCAATAGGGCACGGATTTCGGGAAAATATTTATTAGTCACTATTTTAAGCGGAGCATTAATTTTTAATTATGTTTTTAAACGTTAAAAAAGCATTCATCAGAATATATAGTGAATTTTTTTTTCCTACTTTTTATTTTTATCACTATTTAAGCCTTTAGGAAATTTTCTGAAATTCTATAAAAAAAGCATCAAAATTTTAGGACCTTTTTCGTTACCATTTATTCTAAATAAACAAGTTTTCCTCAAAATTTTCCCTATTAGATAATGGTGACTAAAATTTTTGAGGTCTTTTTTATTCAAAAAATTTTTTTTGATAAAATTTTTGTCACATTTTTTTGAATTTTTATATGCTGGGATTTTTCACTATTTTACAATTTTATAATTTTTTTATCACCACTTTTCCGAGTTCTATCAATCAATCTATTTAATTAAACTAAATTTTTAAATCAAATATGTAAAGTCCAATTTTCACAAAATTTTTATTTTTTTAGAAGCATTAGGCGGAGAGAATCCAGCAGAAAAAAATTTGCCTAAAATTGCTGCAAATAAAGCTGAGGTCAAAAAAGTTGACAACACCCAATCGAATGGCACAATGCCAAAATTGCCATCAAACCATGCCGTCTCAAATTCAAACTCTTTGACTGAGGATTGGCCAAATGGAGTGATTTTTTCAGGGGACAATGAAGAGGATGATCTAGAAGAATACGATTATGAGGATGAAGGACAATATCCGGAAGAAATGGAGGAGGAACAAAAAGAAGAATGCGCAGTGAATTTCTTGAAAAGCCATCTGGTGAAATATTTTTTTTTGAATTATTTGAATTTTATTATTTTATACTTTATTTTAATTAATTTAAAAAATTTAAATATAATATTAGAATAATTTCCCAATTTTATTTCAGATGATGGAAATGGAAATGTTGGCCACCATTTTTGTCTATGTTCGAATTGAAGGTCAAATTGAGGTAGTATTTTGATAAGAATGTTTGATAAAAATTTAATTTTTTGAAAAAAGGATAATTTTTTTTCTTCCTAAAAAATGCACATTTTCCTGTCAAATTGAAAATTGTCAAATTAATTGATTACAAATTCTTTGTAGTTTTTATTTTGTTAATTTTTTTAGAAACATTTCTTAATTTTCTAATTAGTAACTGAAAAATTGTACTTGAAATTTTTTGTAAAATTAAAAAAAATTTTTTTCGAAAATTTTTCCGAAATTGTATTTTTATAAAAAATATTAAAAATATTTTTTCTTAATTTAAATTTTTCTAAAATAAATTTTTTAAAATAAATTATTATTTTTTTACAATTTAAGGTCAATGAATTATTCGATCGTTTGCTCTCCAAAAATTCGGCAGCAAATTTCAAATCACCTTTTGCCCTCGTCAAATTTGTCCAGGAAAACAATTGTGGAAATGCCATCATCGTTAAGAAATGTGGAAATCAGGTAAATATTTTCTAGGAAATTATTTTAAATTTACTAATTTTAAATTTATTTATTTTTTGAATTAAAAATTTTGAAAAATAATAAAAAATTTTTATTTTAAATTTATAAATTTAAAAAAAAGTTTTCATTTATTTTCGAATTAAAATTTTTGAAGAATAAAAAAAATTTTTATTTTAAATTTATAAATTTAAAAAAAAGTTTTCATTTATTTTCGAATTAAAATTTTTGAAGAATAAAAAAAATTTTTATTTTAAATTTATAAATTTAAAAAAAAGTTTTCATTTATTTTCGAATTAAAATTTTTGAAGAATAAAAAAAATTTTTATTTTAAATTTATAAATTTAAAAAAAAGTTTTCATTTCTTTTTTCGAATTAAAATTTTTTAAAAATAATAAAAAAAATTATTTGAATTTAAATTTATGAATTTTTAAAAATTTTAATTTATTTTTTTTTGGCTTCAAATTTTTTTAAAAATCATAAAAATATCACAAAAAATAAAAAATTTTTAATATTTTAAAATTTTAAATTTTTAAAAAAATTTTATATTTTTCTTTTAGGAATTCCTGATTTGGAATGATGAGCCAACTGGGGCCACATCCAGTATCATTGATCTTGGGATGCAACATTTGGGCAAAGTTTTGAAGAATGGACAAAAAATGAAATGAATTGATGGAAAAATAAGAAGAAGCGAATGGGAAAAACACAAAACGCGGGAATTTGTTGTTAATTTAATTATAATTTATTTATTTTCTTATTCTTTATTACTAGATAACACAAAACTAAACAAAACAAGTTCAATTTTTCACGTACAATTTATTTATTTTTGTCGAATAAATAATCTTTTGCTTTGTTCATTTTTGATCCAATTTTTTTCGTTTAACTTGAGGAGAATCTTGATATAAACTAGAATGTATTTAATGGCCCCAAATGCGTGATATTCCAAAAACCAAAATTATAATTATACACAAATAAAAAAGGAATTTTCCATAACAAATTTATTCTAATGAATAATATAGTTTGTTTGGTAACATTTTTGGGATGAATGGAATAGAAAAAGAATTACTAAATTTGATTAGCAATTGACAAAAAGATGTGACCAAAAAGCAAAAAAAAAACCGGCCATGATCGAACAATTTTTTGTTATTTTTTGGCCATAACTTTCTGCTCAGGTCAATTGTATTTGGGAGTAACATATATATTTTGATAATAAAATGATATGAAAGTTTAGCTTGATAGATTCCGGAGACATTATCCAATGAGCAAAAATTGGATAGCCAAAAGAAATATCCGCCGAAAAAAATGAATAAAAATTTAACACAATTTCATCATGTTTTCTTCTTTCTGTCTCTCTCTCTCTCTCTCTCTCATTTTATCTGCGGCCACCGGCGGAAATGCTAGCGCCATCACCGGAATTGCCATGATGAACACCGGCGGAATGATGAGGGCGGCCCCCACTTTCAATGGCCAACATGGAAGTAGCAGCCAATGGGCTCGTATATGTTGATGCCGTCGCAATGCCGCCTTTAGAAATAGAATTTAGGTATATTGATCAATAGGGCTGGCAATTGAAGTTAAATAACTTTTTCATGTGGAGCATTAATTATGAATAAAAACCCCCCAAAAAAAAATATTTCTAGCTTGATTTGAGCTAAAAATATTGAACTTTTTGATCACTTTTTAACTTTTGATCATTTTTTTGCGATTTATATAACTTTTTTTAAACTTTATAATCACTTTTTCAGATTTTATAGCAATTTTTCTATCACTTTTTCAATCTTTTTGGAAATTTCTGTCCAAATTTTCCCCCTTTTTCGAACAAATTTTTTTCCATTAAACCAATGTAGTCTAAAATTTTTCTTATTGGACCATTTTTCATCAAAAATCTTCATTGTTAGATAATTTTGGTCGAAATTTATGTCTTTTTTTTTTCAAAAAAAATTTGCCACTTTTTTTGAATTTATGTAACTTTTTTGGAAATTTTCCCCTTTTTATATAACTTTTTTTTGCGATTTTATATAACTTTTTTTCCAATCCTATTGATCAAATTGTTCTTTATTTGAGGTCGGACTATTCTTTTCAATTCGGTCTCTTTTGAAAAACAACATAAACTTATTTATAACATACTAGATGTCAAAAAAAACCGTGGTAGGTCATTAGTCAAAAAAATGCAAAATTTAAATTTTTGAGTTAAATATAAAGAATCGAAAAAAGACAATCGAAGAATTGTGATTTAATTTTTTCAATTTTTATCTGTAACTTCATGTTATTATATGTATATGTTACAGATAATATTGGGAAATTGATGTATTTCCGGAAATAAACCAAGTTCTGGTTTGGATAATCTTGGAAATCTCGGCTTCTAGGCATCGGACAGACTCGAGAATATATTCATTCGACTCGCGATGGTCCATTTATAATATGAAATTTCAATTTCAGACCAGAAATAAGTCCTAGGCAAAAGTTAGTAAACCGATAACCGTTTGGGTTTAAACAACGGTTTAGCATTTTAATGATAAATACACCTCTGCTGAAATAGAAATTTTATATAGTAAATCGACCATACCGAATCGAATGAGCCTACTCTCCTCTCTACCATCCCCCACCCTCTCATCAACGGCGGGTGGCAATTGCTTCCTTTTTGCCCTACAACCTGCAGCTCGATCCAGCGGGCTCATATCCACATAATCTTCCTTTTCACCGATCGGATTATTAAATGTTTTCAACTCGAAGCCATAAATAATTTGTTTCAAAATTGTATTCAGCCAATAAATTAAATATTTTCCTTGGGTCATTTCAGATTCAGAGTCTAATGGGGATGGGCATATTGCAGGATAGGCATTTGGTGGGTCTGCGAAAGTATATATTTTTTTCTTTATTTTTTAAATTTGTCAAATTCTCTCACACTCCGATATGAGAGCATAAGCAAGGGCATGTATGTAAATTTCGGAATACAAATTCGCAACCATATTAATTGTGTTTTCTCTGCGTTTGTTTGATCTAGTTTTCGCCTTTTGCGCTTCCGTTAGAGGCTCCTGTTGAAAAAATGGCCCACATGGGAGGAGCTTTAAACATTTTGGTTGTTTTTTAATTGGCACTTTTTCATTAAATCCTTCGTCAATTTCTTTCCAATTTTCTGCACTCAGTTTTGAATATATTTCTATTTTTTCTTTCAGCCATTTTTTGGCCACAAAACAAATAGTATCAATCGAATTTTTGGAGTGATGCTGAAATAAAATGTAGTGTATCAGATTGATATTTAAATTGATGTGACCTTTTTCCCATTGGCATTCTATGTAATTCCCCAGTTTATTTTAGAGCCCGGCACGGAGGATCCATACGGATTCATAGTCCGGAATCCGTACATTTTCCGGATTTTCGGACCGGATTTTATACGGATCTATAAAAAAACGAATCCGGCCCGGGATATTTTTTGTCCAAAATCCAGTCCGGACGATTTCAATTCGCCGGGCTCTAGTTTATTTATGTTAGGGTCCCCGATTTCTCCCATATTTGTCATTTCCAGTGGATGGTATTTAATTTTGCGAAAAAAACATTGAAAATTGCGAAAAGAGTATTGAAAATTGCGAAAAGTTTATAACGGTTTAGTGGTTTGTTCTAGACCCCCAAACCTTATATCCAATCGATAGATCTCGTCAAGACGCGTCGATTGGTATATATTTTGTCGTGGCTTGATGAAAAATTAAGGGTTTTAAACCACTACCGCTTAATGGGGTTTGGTTCAAAACCAATTAAACCATGACAAATTATATACCATTCGATGCGTCTTGATGAGCTCTATCCAATGGTATATGGTTTGTGAATTTTGGACAAACCAATAAACCGTTATAAACTTTTCGCAATTTTCAATACTCTTTTCGCAATTTTCAATGTTTTTTTCGTAATTTTAAATATTTCCCATTTCCAGTCTCATTCTGGTGTATTCCCAAAGTTGTCCCAAACTCATTTGTTATATTAAATATTCCCAATCGATATTCATTCCATATTTGACCATTGAATAAAACTTATTAAATATTCATTCGGACATAACATAAAATAATTATTATTTTATAATTTGGAAAATGGAAGTAAATTTGCGTCATATAATTGTTTGCGCCAATCTTTGTTGGAAATTGCAAAAAAATTAATTATTACCAAAAAGCGGCATTGGGGCAGTTTTTCTGTTTTTTGACCATAACTTTCTGGCGAATTATGATCTGCTCTGATCAATCAATCATTTTGAAATTAAAATTCTCTAAAGAAAGAGCTTCTTAACTCATTTATAAAAAAGTTATATACAGTGCTGCGCGTCAGCAATTTTGAGCCCCAGCCCCGGCCCCGGGCCCCGGCTTTTCATAATTTTGGCCCCGGCCCCGGCCCCAGCCCCGGAGCTTAACACCTGGCCCCGGTCCCAGGGCCGGCCCCGGACAAATAGCAAAAAATTTTTATTGGCTTCAAAATTTTGAAAAATTCTTTAAAATCAAAGAAATTTTGTAAAAATTATTAAATTATTTAATGTATTTTTTATTTTTAACTATCTATCCTCGAAATATAACGATATTTCCATTATTTCATTTTCAAAAAATATAATTTAACTATTCAAAATCAAAATAATGGCCATAATTTTCGTTAAACTCGGGGCCGGCCCCGGGGCTGGCCCCGACCTTCAAAAAGTCGGCCCCAGCCCCGGGTTTTTAGGATTTCAGCCCCGGCCCCGGCCCCAACCCCGGGGCCGGGGCCGCCCCGGGGCTGGCCCCGGAGCCCGCGCAGCACTGGTTATATAAGAGAAATTTACTAAAGAGCAAAATTCTGTTAGAGCTAGTTCAAAATAAAATAATTTTAATTTGTCAGAATAAAAATTAATCGACCAAAAATATGCGTGTCAAAATAAATTTGGCTATAATCTATAAGTGAAGGGGGGCTTTGGATTTTTAGATTAGAGAGCTTCGGAGCGAAAGCAGTTGAATTTGGCTAAATTTTATGACATCAAAAAGTGAGTCATTTTTCGATGCGAATTTTTTTGATAGATTAATTTCGGTAAATTTAATACATACAATTTCTAAAATAACAAACTATCTAAAATTGAATTTTTTTCTTACCTCTCTTTCTTTTTTACAAATATCACTAAATTTCTTGGAAATATCATCAGTTAAGGGAACAAAACCATTGGATTCTCCTTGTTCCTCAGCCAACTTTTCAAAGAATACATTTATATCCAATCGTCGATCTTTGAAAATAAATTAAAAATAATTGAATTATTCAATCGATGTACTATAATTTTATTTCCTCTAATTTTGAGAGAGGCAAGGATTTTCGAAAGCGGTACTAGTCTGTTAATGGGGGGGGGGGGCACCCGAAAATTTATTATTCTGTCTCCCCCGGTATTCTAAACACCCTTACATACTAAAAGAACTACCCTAAACCGAATTTTACCTACCGTAACTCTAAACCCTACCTACCGTAACTCTAATCCCTACCTACCCTAAATCTAACCCTGCCCTAAATAAGGTTTGTTAAGATCCCTAATGAGGTTTAGGGTAGGGTTAGGTTTAAGTAGGGCCGGATGGGTTTTAGGGGTAGCTTAGGGTTAGGTTTAGGGTAGGGGTATGTTAGACTTTTAGGGTTTTAGAATTCCCTCCCATACTATTTTTCGGTTCTCTAAGTACTGGGGGAGGCAGAATAATAAATTTTCGGGTGCCCCCCCCCCACCCATTAACAGACTAGTACCTCGAAAGCTCTTACGAGTCTTAGTTTTTAGAATTGGTTGCTTTCTCGTTGAGCTATGGTTATGGATCAATTCAAAGATTTTATAGATATTGAAAAGTCCTTTTCGAATTAGTAGAAATTGGTGAAAAATTATAGGAAATAGGGTAAATAAATTCGAAATAAACCTCTAGGATCAAGGGTAGTCAGCGCCAAATTCTTGTCCAATTTATCGTTCAATTCTTCAAGCACATTATTGTTGTTATTGTCCTTTTGGACTTTAAGAGTGGCCTCAACCATCATTTCGGCCAATTTCAACACCGACTCCGCATTGTCGAATTTAACGGTTTCTCCAAAAATAGTACGATTGTCTTTGCGTTTTACTTGCGATTCCCATTTTACATTGAGTCCGGCACCATTTGTATGGTGTTGGAAAGCTGTAAAAAAAACATTGTATTACTGCAGTTGCGTTGCGTGAAAAAAAAATATTTAAAATAAAAAAAGTTTATTTTAATTTTTATTCAGAAAAGAATTTTCTTCTTGGAATGCTAAATGACAGTGAATCAATCTATTGTCCCTATTTTGTCCAATGAATATCACCAATTTTAAGGCAAACTTGTAGAATTGGTGTCCCATCAAAAATTAAAATAAAAAGTGCTGAAACCACATTTTAGGGGTAATCAAGGGCGTAGAACACGAATCTGACCTTATTAGATTTTTGGTATCTTAAAATCTTGGTAAGATAATGCATACTTTTAACAAGAAAAAGCAAAGTGGGGACCAAGGGCATTTTGGGTGAGAAATTTTTTATGCCCAATATATCTAGCTTCATCTATCCAAATTAATGAACTGAATCGTTTGGTATAATTTTTTGATGGAAAAAATTCGAAATTTTAAAGTTATGACCGAATATTTTTTTCCATCATGGTAAGTTTTTTCAATCTAGAAATGTATATTTTAATTCTAATTCCAATAAAAATGGTACCATTCGATTCTTCTCGGCGAGCTGCGTTAACCTGGCTATATAATGGCCATATAAAAATTTTCAATGCCCTTGTCCCCCCCACCCACCTTTTCTTTTTCTTAGTAAAAGACAGCATTATCTTATCAAGATGGTAAGATATGAAAAATGGATGTCAGATTCGTGTTCTACACCTTGATTACCTCTAGAAATTTCGTTTAAGCACTTTTTCTTTTAATTTTCGACAGGACACCAATTCTGCAGATTTGCCAATGTTGATATAAGCAAATACCAACTTTTACCACTAAATTTGTAAAACTAGGCATTGCCTTACTCAAATATGCCTGAAAATATGGTCATGTTCTTGTTTAGCATCAAATATTATTGCAAGTAAATTTCTATAAATTTTACCTTGCAGTGTCATCAAGATCAGTAAAAAAATTGGCACCATTTATATTTTTTTGACAAAAAATTTTCTGGAATAATACAGATTAAAAATAATGAAAGGAGATTGAGAAAGGGATATTACAAAAAGAGAAAAAATATTTAAAATGCCGAATACGATATAATGTCGTAAACCGTTTTTGGTCTATAACTTAATCGTAACTAGAGGTGTTTAGAGCTAGGGTTAGGTTTAGGGCAGGCATGGGATTAGAGGCTATGGGTTTAGGGGCTAAGATATCTTAAAGAAGTTGACTTGGCCAAGACATAATATCCTATTTGCCAATTTCAATACTATCCTTTACAAGGGACTGATTTCGGATGCTTGAAGGGCACCGAATTTTTATAGACCATTTTCTGCCTGATCATCCAATCAAAATACCCAGTTTTGATGACCATTTTCTGCCTGATCATCCAATCAAAATACCCTGTTTTGATGACCATTTTCTGCCTGATAATCCAATCAAAATACCCTGTTTTGATGACCATTTTCTGCCTGATCATCCAATCAAAATACCCTGTTTTGATGACCATTTTCTGCCTGATCATCCAATCAAAATACCCTGTTTTGATGACCATTTTCTGCCTGATCATCCAATCAAAATACCCTGTTTTGATGACCATTTTCTGCCTGATCATCCAATCAAAATACCCTGTTTTGATGACCATTTTCTGCCTGATCATCCAATCAAAATACCCAGTTTTGATGACCATTTTCTGCCTGATCATCCAATCAAAATACCCTGTTTTTCATTTGTCGATAAATTTATAACGACTTAGAAAGTAATTTTCACACGCCAAAACATTTAAAATTTTTGTCCAGCTTATTGAACACTAAGATTCATTCATATATATTTTTTGTTTAGGTTTAAACCTGATTGAGTTAAACCACTTAAACCGTTTCACATTTTTGTTATTTAAAACTATATGTAGCTTAGTTTCAAGCCATGTCTTATTAGGCTATAAAATGTTAAATGGTTTGCAGAGTGAAAATCGCATATAAATCGTTATAAATAAATTTATCGAAAATGATACCTCTTTTATTTTCTTAGCACTTTTTTAATTTTTAAATTTTCATTTTTTATATTTTTAAACATTTTTACTTAAATAAATACTTAAGAAATAATTTCCTTTGAATTTGCAGCGGAAATCATTGGGAACAAAATCCTTGCGCTGGCACACATTTCCAATGATGCCCTCAGTGATCATCACTTAGAATGGCACACAAAATTCAGGCAAATGCCACTGTGGCTGGATGAAAAGAATAATGTAAAGTAAAGATAATCGGTATTTTATGAACAAGATTAATTTGGAATTGAAAATTGATGATTTAAAAAATTTTGGAAAAATATTTCCCTTCCCAGATGAAGCCCTAAATATTAAAATTTCTTCTCAAAAACTAAGTTTCTGGATCAAGAGTAACATCGAATGATAATTCTAAAATAATGTTGAAATTATTGTAGAGTTTTAAATGAATTTTGAGAATAAAAATTGGAAAATTAAGATTTCACTAAAATGGAAGCAAATCAAAAATACATAAGTTTCTATGTTTTTTCCCTTTAAATCAATGGAATATTTTAGTATCTAATTAACTAAAATTATTTTAAAACGAGTGGAATTTCCAGTTTTTTTTCTATAAAAGTTAATTCTTGATTAAATTGGTTAATTATTAAAAAGAAATATTA
The DNA here is from genome assembly GCA_030063045.1 of Pratylenchus scribneri. Lineage (NCBI taxonomy): Eukaryota > Metazoa > Nematoda > Chromadorea > Rhabditida > Pratylenchidae > Pratylenchus > Pratylenchus scribneri. The sequence goes on along the minus strand of JAQSEB010000022.1, from coordinate 73,663 downwards.
AAATATATTTTAATGCTCAAATAACATTTATCAAGTCATGCCAGCATAAATAACTTTGTTGTGTTTTGTAATAATATATCGGTTAAATTTGGTAATTTTTTTTTATCTATTTTTTTGTGCACAAATTCAATCATCTTTAAATTTCTTTTTTCATCAACATTTTTCGAATGTTCTCACATAGACTCATTCTGCTTCCCTTCCCTTCAAGCGCATCTATACACAACTTCTGCTGGTCCTTCTTCAACAGGAGCACAGTGTAGTCCACTGCAACACCATTCATCATGGCCAGCGGGACATGCTAAAAAAAATTCAGAGAAATAAAAGGGAAATATTTAAATTGGCAAAAAAAAACATTTGAAAATGGCGAAAAGTATATAACGGTTTATTTGTTCGAAATTCACAAATCATTCACTATTGGATAGAGCTCGTCAAGACGCATCGAATGGTATATAATTTGTCATGGTTTAATTGGTTTTGAACCAAAACCCTCTAGATGGTTTAGGTGGTTTAATACCGTTAATTTTTGATCAAAACATGACAAAATTTATACTAATCGACCCGTCTTGACGAGATCTATCGATTGGGTGTATGGTCTGGGGGTCTAGGACAAACCGTTAAACCGTTATAAACTTTTCGCCATTTTCAATATTTTTTCGCCAAATTAAATACCATCCAAAATAAAAAGGATTTTTTCTAGGTTTAATTTTAAAAATTATAACAAAAAATTGAAAATATCACGCCACTTTTCTAAAAATATTTTTTATCACCTTATTAGTATTTCATTGTTAATTGCTTTTTAATTTTCCTTGATTAATTGCTTAAATTTATTAGTATTAAATTATGGTATCTGAAAGCGTAATCAAAATAAATTTATGGTAGGAAATAGGAATGGAAAAAAAACGACTGTGGAAAGTTATATCATAATTATGCATACGCTTGTCTTTTTCAAGGCATTGACCATCCACCTGCTGCACAAAATGTTGTTGAATCAACAAAATGGTCAGCAAGAGAAAAGCGAACAACATTGGGAAGGTATTTTTGTTGAATGAACGGTGGATTGCACCCATTTTGTTTGAAAATTTGGATGAATTTGATAAAGTTAATGGAAATGGAGTGATTTATAAAGGCCCAAAATTGGGGTAAACTTTCCAGTTTCCACACACAAAGCAAAAAATTTATCCAAATCCATGGGTCCAAAATGCGAATAATTTTCTTTTCTTTTTTCAATTCAAAAATTTAAAAAAAATTATCTATACAAAATGGAAATCCCATGCCTTTTTTGCCATACAAGCCATAGAGGTTTCCTCCGTTTCAAAATAAACCCTTTAGGCTTGAGGCCAAAATGGGAGTAATAATTCCTTTTTCTCTCATATGGCTTTGAAAGAATGATGATAATCAAAATTATCCATCCTAAAATGCAAATCCCATGCCTTTTTTGCCAGATAGACCAAACTTCATTCAGTCTATCCAATTCCAATTTCCTAAACAAATATGGAAGCAAAGATTATTTTTTGGCCCACGGATTTGGATAATTTTGATGTTTTAATAGATAGAAAAATTTGCCCACTTGTGTGGTAATAAATGAACATCAAAAACCGTTCGTAGTAAACCAAAAATGGTAGTTCTTCAACAAATTTCAATGCTCACAATTTTTATTTTGAATATTTTATTCGATAATTCTATTCTTAAAAAAATATTTAAAAAATTTCAAAAACTATTTTTTTTTTAAATTTATAATTTATGAAGACAAATATATAAAATTAGTTCTTAATTTTATTTTTACAAAAAGGATTTAGGAAATTATAGTTAAATAAAAATGAACACAGAAAAGTTGGGAGGAATTGGTGGATGGCCATGATTGCTCAATCAATAATTGGCCAAAATTGTAGTCATAAAAGAAATATGTCGATAAAAATTTTTTTAGCTTTTTCCATTTTTCTTATGGCCATAACTTGGCCACAAATGGGAGCAAAAATTATTGATTTTTCTTTTACGTAACTCATGAAGCTCTGTCGAATGGTCAATCACCGGGCCTTATGATCCTATTTTTTTTGAAGTAATTTTGTATTAGCGAATTATAAATACATAAACTTTGTAGAAAAAAATTCATTGATGCATGTGTAAATTTAATAAGTTCAAAAAAATGTTTTTTTATTTTTGTGGCAATTGGCTTTAAAAAATGGCAGCCAAAATGATGGAAATGCGGACGAACGCAAAGGAAATTTGCAGCATTGAAATGTGAATAAAATGGAAATAATAAAAAAAAATATACATGAATTATTCACAAGAAAGCAATAAAATATCTTAATATCCATTATTTTATTGGGAGTCATTTAATTTGGCAACAAAAACACTGAATTTGGCAACAATCGTTCGTGTCGAAAAATATTATATTTTTGAGGCCATATAACTTGGCCAAATCAGACTTTTTTAAGATTCCCTAATACTTAGCCCCTAATCCCATGCCTGCCCTGAACCCTAACCCTAGCCCTAAACCCCCAGTTAGGGCCAAGTTATATGGCCTCAAAAATATAATATTTTTCGACACGAAAGATTGTTGCCAAATTCAGTGTTTTTGTTGCTAAATTCATATTATCTCTTTTTTATTTATCTAATTTTAGATACCTTTTTATATTTTTTATGGATGGGCCATTAAATTTTTGATAACTGTGAATTTTTTAATAAAATATTCACAAACAAAATAAAGCCGAATATCATTTTATTGTAAATCTTAAATTAACTAATGCATAGAATTTAAAGAATGACAAAATTTAATATGAAAAATTTGAATAGATTAGCGAGAAAATTAAAAAAAAATTAAATCATAAAACATTCATAAATTTTAGCAAAAATAAATCAATTTTTTTTCAACTTCTTTTTATTCTTTTGGGCGCCAAATTTGACTTTGAATGATCCTGAAATTAGAAAATTTCAATATTTGATAAATAAAAATTATAATAAATTAATTATTACCATTGGCCAAGTTGATCAGCGGGCACAAATTTTGCATACAAATGAATATTTGCCAGCTTTTTATAAATTTCCGGTCTGCTATGCTAAAATAAAATAATTTGAAAAATGGAATATTTATTTTAATATTAAAAATTATTTTTTAATACAAAGAATTTTTGATAAGATTTAAATTTTTTTCACAAATTTTTAAAATTGCAAATTTAATTATATTTTTAATATAGCTTGCTTTTCCCTTTTTAAATTCTCATAAATTTTCCATAAAAGTAAATTAAATTAATTTTTATTAGATCGAAAGGTCAGATTAAACCGGTTTTTGATAAAGGTGAAAATTATTTTGACAAAAATAAGAAATAACTATTAAATTTTTTTATTTAAGTCGGGAGCTTAGGCTATGTATTAATTTTAATTTGGTTAGGGCAGTCATTTAATTCGGCAAAAAAAAAAACACTGAATTTTGCAAAAATCTTTCGTATCGAAAAATAATATATATTTTTGAGGCCATATAACTTGGCCAAATCAAACTCCTTTAAGATTCCTATCCTACCTAACCCTAGGCATAGACCCTAAATACATGCTGGGCCTAACCTCAATATTATTTTTCGACACGTAAAATTTTTGCCAAATTCAGTGTTTTTTTTTGCCAAATTAATATTATCGCATTTGGTTAGGGCTAAACAGATTTACCTGTTCAATATCAAGCATAAATTCATTTTTAAACCATATGTTAATTTAGCCTTTAAAATTACACCAATTAAACATTTCAAAATTTTAAACAGAAACAAAAAACGGTTTTGATTTAATATTTTTGCGACAATTTAATAAAATATTTATGATTTTATAATAATTTTATTCCTTGAAAAATTTTAAAATTATTTTTCTTAAAAATTATATCATTAAATAATAATTTTAAAAAAATTTTTAAAAATTTTAAAAGTTATTTTTCTTAAAATTTATATCGATAAATAATAATTTAAAAAAATTTTTTAAAAAATTTAAAAAATATTTTTCTTAAAAATTTAAATTATTTTTCTTAAAATTTAAATCAATAAATAATAATTTTAAAAAAATTAATTAAATAATAAAAATAAATAATAATTTAAAAAAAACATTAATTAAATAATAAATACCTTTCTCATTGAAAATATGATATAATCTTGAATGAATTTCTCCACAAATCCGTATTGACTTTTATTCAGCCAATTTTCCAATTGTTCAGCGGCGGCTGCATTATTTCCAACCTTCCCTTGGATTGCTCCATCCACAAATTCCAATCCAATGACCCAATAGCGATTCAACAAATTCCTTATATGTTAAAAATTATTTTTTAATATTTTTTTGTTTAAATTTAAAATTTTAAAAAATTTTAACGGATGAATTTTTAAACAGATTTAATAAAATTTTATGCACCCGAATTTTATGTACTTATTGACCAATTTTCTTAGCAATTAAAAATATTAATTTTAAAAATATTAATAAAAAAATTTTTTCGCATTTAATTAATCTCTTTATTGTAATTTTATTAATATTAATACAATTGGATCGAAAATAGAAAATTATGGGAAAAAGGCGAAAAACTTACCATACCAAATTTTGACCTATTTTAACACATTTGATTATATCTTTTATTTTTTTTTTTTTGTAAATTTCATAAAGTCCATGAATTTTTTCTTTAATAAATTCCATCCAATCAGAGGCGCTAATATAATTTTAAATTTTTTTAACTTAAAGCAAAAAATTCTTTTGTTGATATGTGCAAAATTTCACTTCACTCAAAAAAATATTAATTCTCAAAATTACGGAACTTCTCCAAAATTAATTTAAAATTAAAACCTGTAGTAAAAATATTAATTTACCAATCTGTTTTAATAAGTTTTTTTTATTAAAAATTATTTAAAAAAAAAGTCAAAAAATTGCCTGAATTCCGTTGGCACTGTCAAAAATTAATTTATTTTATTAAATTTTTATCAAGAAAATAAAAAAAATAAATGTAGTCAAAAATTGCCTGAATTCCGGTGGCACTTCTAGCAATTTTTTGGAAAGTTCATTCAAATTTTTCCTCTGCTGTTTTTCCATATTTATATTTGGCAAAATGTGGCATCGCATAATGCCCGTGCTTGGATTTCGCTCAACCGAGAAAATGAGTTGAAGTCGAAGTTGATATAAAACATATTCGCCGCAAAATTTTTCGTCCAATTCTCTTAGCTCCAATGACGTTGAAGAAGTTTTGGCAAAACAATAGAAAACAATGTAATGTGTGTACTGTATGTAAATATTTATAATATTTTTATTTTAATTATTTTTTTAGTGAAATATTTTTTATTTATGGATGAAGAATTAAATTAAAAAAATAATTATTTTATCAACATTTTTAATGTGGAAAAATCTCCATTTTAAGGCCATAAAATATGGCCAAATCAGATTGAATTTTATAGATATCCTTCCCTAATCCTAGCTTTATAAACTATTAATTTTTATTATAATCTTAAGCCCTAATTTCAAAATGAATAAAAGATAGTAAATAAAAAAAATCTCTTAAAATTATTTAATTAAATTTGAAAAAATTAAATAAAAATTTATAAAAATATTTATATTTTTGAATTTATTAACCTTTTCCCCAAATGTTTTGTTGCCATTCAACAAAGATTTCCATGAAAATTTTTTGGCATTGCCACCTTCATGGTGTTCGATGAGGGCATGGCGATTTTGGTACTGTTGTTCGCGGATTTTTACAATCATTTCCAAGCCTAATAATATTTTAATTTAAGACCTTATTAAATTGATCTTCCTATTTTCTAGAGAGCATTCATTATTTCTTCAATTTTAAATTTTTACAAATTTTTATTTATATTATTAAAAACAGTATCCAAATTTCAAATTATAAAGCTATTTACTATTAAATTGATGAAAAATTTTATAATTTATTAAACACAAAAAAATTTTTCATCAAAATTAAAAATATTTTTCCGACTTTCAAAAATGGAATTATAAAGACATAAATTAAAATAATGAAAAAAACATTGGAGAATTAATTATGAAAGAAAATTTTTAAAAAAATGTAAAATTAAATTCTTCAAATTTTATTTTCTAGATTTCTGAAAAAAATTTTCACATATCTTTTTTAAGAATATATTAAAAAAAATTCCAATTTTAGTCTAAAAATTATTTCAAAAAAAATTTTCCCATTTATCAATAAATAAAATATTGTTCGCACCCAATTGCAATTGCCGTTGTATAATTTGCTGGGTGGAATGATTCACACTGTAGGCCACATTTCTTTCCGGCTTGCACGGCGAAATGATTGGCATTGTCAGTGTGGGCAACTGTGTTTTAGAGAGATTTTTAGATGTTATTTAAAAATAAGATATTTTATTCTTTTGGCTTTTTTTAGCGTGATTTTAGATGTTATTTAAACAATAGATATTTTATTCACTTGACGTTTTGTTTTTAGTGTGATTTTAGATGTTTGACGCTTTGTTTTTATTTATTGATCCCAAATAATATGACCTTTTAAATTTAATTTTTGTGTTTGTTGTCCTGCTGAATTTTATTAAATTTTTCTTTTGTTGCTTTATTAGATAAAGCTGACTTGTTAATTATGTTTAAATTATTGAATAATTTTATATTTCTCACGTGTTGCCATCCCACAACTTTTATTCGCCACATTTTTTGCTTTTGGCCTTTTTCCCTTTCTGCTTGCCAACCCAATTTTTTTTGGCCAGCCTCCGTTCTATCCTCGCCCAGCGGGGCAAATTGAACTGGCATTGGCCATGGCCAATTGACGAAATGCGTGAAGAATTGTTCCAAAATGAATGGCACCATCGGTGTGAGAGGAAATCGGAGCACAATTTTGAGCAGCATTAAACCCAGGGAAGCACCATTCATGAAGCCGTATCGCCCACCGTAGATGTGATTTTCTGTGACAAAGGTGGGTTGGTTGTTTAATAATTAAAATTGATATTAAATAATTATTTTTTAAAAAATTAAATTTCCATGTGTCAAAATTATTAGTATTTTGAATACATAAAATGTGACAAAATATTTAACTTGATAAATTTATAATTTCTAAAATTAAGAATATTAAAAATTTATTAAATTTTCAAGTCAAAAAGACTGAATTTTTACGAAATTATTAAAAGTAATCAAATCCAACTTATGTAATCTCATTTTTTGAAGAAAATGGGTATCAAATTTTTAATAATTTTTAAGTTGATTTTTTATAATCTTATTTCTTATTCATATTTATTTTTAATGTAAAAATATATTTTTAAATTAAATAGTTTAATAAATACGTGAATAATAAATTACTATATAATAAAAACCCAAATAAATTAATTTAAATTTGTCAACTAACTTTCAGCCCATTTCTTCAAAGCCACCAGAGAAATTCGGAATACTCGAAGCATGTGTTTATTCATCAATTTTGACAAAATAAATTCATTCAATTGATAGCCTGAAAAGATAAAAGGAATTAAAAATTTATATTAAAAATAGATTTATTAATTTTTCCAAAATTTTCCTTTCAAAAATTGGTATGAGGCTTAAAGCCATGTTAAAATCATATCCTTTTTTAAAAATTTATCAGGACAAAATTCTATTTCCTTATGGCCAAGATATGTGGCCATAAATAGTCGATAATCTGGACAGAAAATTTATAAAAAATAATTTATATGAGTGAAATTTCATTAAAATTTTAATTATTTAATAATGATATTTTAAAATTCAAAAAAAATTTTATTAACCAGATAGGGCATGAATCATGCCAGCCCTGGAATCGTTCCAATCAATTTCGTAAATGTCTTCTTCGCCATTCTCGCGAAATTGATCAATTAGAAGTTGCGTGTTTTGCAGGGTTCTCTCGGAAATAATCCCATAGCCGGGCAATGAAACAAGGACCAATTCAAATGGAGCACATTGGAATGCGGGCAATTTTGCCCGATCAAAGTCCATTTGATGCCGTTCAAAATGTGTGCAATATGTGAATTTAATGTGGGGAATATGGTTGTTTGGATGACGGATCAAATGAAATATATTTTTATTCTTAAAAAAATAAAATTTATAAAAATTATTATTTAATTTTTTAATAATGAAAATCAACCATTTTTGGTATCATAATTTCTCATTGTTTCCCGGAAAGAATTTAATTAAAAGTTTTCCGGAAAGAATTTAATTAAAAGTTTTCTGGTAAGAATTTAATTAAACGTTTTCCGGAAAGAATTTAATTAAAATTTTTCAGGAAAGAATGTAATTAAAACTTTTCCGGAAAGAATTTAATTAAAACTTTTCCGGAAAGAATTTAATTGCGTTTTCTTGCATTGTATAATATTCATTTTTTCAAAGAAAAACTAAACAAATTTTTCGCATGGGTGATGATTTAAATTTCGGAAAATTTCCAAATAAAATTATAATTAAAAATTTAAAAAATATTTTTAAAAAAATTAAAATAAATTAAAAATATTATTAAAAATTTATTTTAAATGTATTTATATTATTTACTTGACAAAGTTGGCAAAACAGTGAATCAATGTCCGAACATCGTCGATTCGATTCACAAGTGGACTTGCCAAAGAAGCGGATTCTTCCAACACGTTTCGAGGCAATTAAAATAGCATTAATTTCGGAATTAGTCGTCCATGTGCCCAATTGATAGGCGCCACCAATTTTTAAGGTTGATTGTGGTGCCTAATAAAAATACATATTTATTAAATAATATTTTTTAAATATACCCAAATTTTAGTGATAATATGTTCAATTTGATCAATGGCAAAATCAACGTGTTGATAGCGGCGCCGATTACCTGGCCCTTCCGCTTCATCATCTTCATCTTTTACAACAACATTGTAGACTGTGTCCCGAATTTGTTGAGTGCTGCCTCTTGACTGTCTAATTTGTTCACTGCTCCAGCGAAATTGTTGGCCCAATTTATTGAAATCAATGGGAATTGCATTTTTTGGTGCACTATTTGGCCAATATTCATCCAGCAATTGGTGATCTTAATTAAAAGTGAATGAAAATAGGCAAAATTATATAAAATAAAATATGCGGAATTTTAGTGCAAAACAAGCGGAATTATTTTAGTGCAAACAGGCGGAATTATTTTAGTGCAAAATAGGCGGAATTATTTTAGTGCAAACTGGCGGATTATTTTAGCGCAAACGGGCGGAATTATTTTAGTGCAAACAGGCGGAATTATTTTAGTGCAAACAGGCGGAATTATTTTAGTGCAAACAGGCGGAATTATTTTAGTGCAAACAGGCGGAATTATTTTAGTGCAAAATAGGCGGAATTATTTTAGTGCAAACAGGCGGAATTATTTTAGTGCAAACAGGCGGAATTATTTTAGTGCAAAATAGGCGGAATTATTTTAGTGCAAACAGGCGGAATTATTTTAGTGCAAACAGGCGGAATTATTTTAGTGCAAACAGGCGGAATTATTTTAGTGCAAACAGGCGGAATTATTTTAATGCAATCAGGCGGAATTATTTTAGTGCAAAATAGGTGGAATTATTTTAGTGCAAACAGGCGGAATTATTTTAGTGCAAAATAGGCGGAATTATTTTAGTGCAAACAGGCGGAATTATTTTAGTGCAATCAGGCGGAATTATTTTAGTGCAAAATAGGCGGAATTATTTTAGTGCAAACAGGCGGAATTATTTTAGTGCAAAATAGGCGGAATTATTTTAGTGCAAACAGGCGGAATTATTTTAGTGCAAAATAGGCGGAATTATTTTAGTGCAAACAGGCGGAATTATTTTAGTGCAAACAGGCGGAATTATTTTAGTGCAAACAGGCGGAATTATTTTATTGCAAACAGGCGGAATTATTTAGTGCAAAACAGGAGGAATTATTTTACTGAAAAACAGGCGGAATTATTTAATGAAAAACAGGCGGAATTATTTAAAACAATTATTTCTTTACCAATTATATTCTGCTCCAACATCTGTTTGTATGGGGTCAAATATTCCTTCTCAAATTGTGTCTTCAACTTTTCTAGTGTGCTGAATTTTTGATGATTCTTATTCTGTCCATGTTCAGCAACAAAAATCGGTTGATGACCAAGCAAGTAGACAAAATTGCGATTAAAAGTCTGTATTTTTGCATCTTTTACCGTCCACCTTTGTTCTAATTTTTTCTTTTCACAAATTGCACGGGCAAAGCAAATAAAATTAAGTTGTAATCTCAAAAACATTTGATCAAATGAATCTTCATTTTCATTAGCTTTTTCTTTTCCACCACTACTATAACCGTCTATTTGCGCAAATAATTTTGTAAAAATATCGTGCAATTTTGCCATCAAAACATTCATCTCCTCCAATGTCCATTCAGTTTTTTCATTCAGCTTTAATTCCGCCAATTCTCTTTGCATTTCCTCCACCAATTTCCAATCAATTGAATTTGCCAACAGCATTTTGCCCTTCTTCATTTCTTTCAATGCCGCAAATTTATGGCCAATTTCATTCAAATATATCCCTACGGTTAGGAATAAATGTTCCTCCGGTGACCATTTTTGTTCGGCAATGAAATTTTCATAAATGACCAAAATTTTATTGTATAAAAATTGGTCGTCAAAATAATCGAAAAAAATAAATTTTTATAATTTTTTAAATTTTTTTATCACTTTCAAATGAAGGCAATTTATGGCCTTCTTGCATTTTTCCTTTCAAAATTTCAATGGAAGGCAATTCGACCATTTCGCCCACCGCTTCCTTATTTTCATCTCTTTTTAAAATTGTAATTTTTCCATATTCCCTTTCCGTTCCCCTTTCAGTTTTTTGCCGGTTTTGTTGTTGCTGATTTTGTTGTTTTTCAATTTTCTTCAATTTCTGCTTTTCACGTTTCTTTTTCGATTTACTACTGCTGCTGCTGTTACTCGTTTCAGCGTCGCCGCTGGGAACATCAACTACATCAGCAGCAGCAGTGGGAATCTCATTTTTATTGGAAGGAGAAGGAGAATTGGAGGAAGCTTCTTCTTTTGTTGCTGTTACTGGGCTTTGGAATCTGACCTTTTTCTTTTTCTTTCCTTTTGCTCGAGTATTGGAAGAAGTTGCCTCTTCTGCTGCTGCTGTCATTTTAATTATTTCCTTTTTCTCCCCTTCCGTCAATTCTTAATATTTATGTTTTAAATTTAAAATTTAGTAAACTCTAATTTTCAGAACTTGAATTTAGTTTTTTGCTAAGAGTTGTCGGCTTAAAATAAATAATGAATAGAGTGCACAAAAATTTCGGATATAAAATCAATTTTTAAAATAAATATTCACATTTTTTAATAGTGAAAAAACTTTCATATAATTTTATAAATAGTATTTATTTTATTGGAGAATCCATTCTGCATTTTTAAATTTAATATTAAAAATTACTTTTAATGCCTCCAATTTCTTCTGTTGGTTGCTGCTGCTGCTCATTTCCAACCTCAACAATTTCCTGAATTTTTTGCACATTTTTTCTTTTTCCCACCCCTCCTCCATCGTCCGTATCCGAATTTTCCGAATCTGCCATATCTGCCCAGCTCTTCTTCTTTGATGTTTCTTCCTTTGCTGATTCAGCCGGTGGCTCTCTTCTTAATAATTTGAAACCAGCCGGTGGCTCTCGTCGTTCTAAAAATTTGAATCAATGAAAAAAATTGTTCATCTCTTTGGCCCTCCCTACTTGGCGCGAACCAGAATAATTTATATAAGAATGATCGATTTTGATGTTTATTAATGCTATCAAATTAAAGAGCCAGACTCGTAGCTCTTCAATGATATTTTATTTCATTAAAATGATTTTGAAATTATGAAGTTGTACCAAAAAAAACAATTGAAAGGTTCGATATTCGAAAGTAGGGAAAATTAATTGTTTTTTTTGTTAATAAAATGGCAAATTTGAAACAATTAAAATAAATTTATGGGCATTAGATTTGCTCTTAATTTGATAACAAAAATGATCAAAATCAATTTAAACCATTTATTGAATTTTATAGCCGTTTGCGCCAAATTGCTACTAACCTGAGCCAACAATTTGAGTTTTGCTCAAATTTTCCGCCTTTGGCAATGGCAATGGTTCTGCTGGCATTGATTTGCGCAAATTTTGTTCATTTCCGTCTTCCACTTCTACATTTTCTTTCCCCTTTGCAGAATAGGCATATTTGTTGGCTTAACAAATTATCATTTTTAATTTAAAAAATAAGGATTAGTTTTTAAATAAAATAAGGAAAGCTAGCATCAGATTTTACTTTCATATTTTTTCCCAGTAGGGTTAAGTGTATTCCGGATTCCGGAAAGAATTTGTTTTTTTTTCCGAAAACATTTTCCGGAAAGAATTTGTTTTTTTCCGGAAACATTTTCCGGAAAGAATTAGTTTTTTCTGGAAACATTTTCCGGAAAGAATTTGTTTTTTCTGGAAACATTTTCCGGAAAGAACTTTTTTCCGGAAACATTTAATTTTCCCGAAAGAATTTGTTTTTTCCGGAAACATTTTAATTTTCCGGAAAGAATTTGTTTTTTCCGGAAACATTTTAATTTTCCGGAAACATTTTAATTTTCCGGAAAAATTTTAATCCGGAAACATTTGTATTTCCGGAAACATTTTAATTTTCCGGAAAGAATTTGTTTTTTCCGGAAACATTTTAATTTTCCGGAAAAATTTTAATCCGTAAACATTTGTATTTAATTCCGGAAATTTCACAGAAATATAGTTTTTTTCGGAATGATTAGTATCTTCCAGAAAGTTTTTTAAATAAATAAAAAAAATTCCACCCATTTTTCGACATATTATGTGTAAATAATGAAAAAAATCTAAATTTAGAAAATAATTTTTATGATTTAACTGTCTAATCAATTAATTAAAATAATTTTTTATATTTTAACGATAAAATATAGAATTCTCTCACTAATTTATAGGATAATTTCTTTTGTTTTGAATAATTTTTTTATATTTTCACGATAAAATATAGAATTATCTCACTAATTTATAGGATAATTTCTTTTGATTATAAATTATTTACTAGTAATATAATTAATAAATATTTAAAAGTACGATAGTGCAGTTCGACAATGCCGTGGGCTTCCAATTTCTTAAAAATATCACCGAAAAAATTCCCAATACTTTCATGGATATCCGCCGCTTTTTTGATGCCTTTCTCGCCCAGAATTTGTTGGACATTTTTCACAAGGAAGCTCTTTTCCTCTAGTTCTGTTGGCATTGATTTGCGCAAAAGTTGTTCATTTCCGCCTTTCATATCTTCTACTATTACTTTGGCTTAACATATACAATTTTTATAATATTAAATAAAAAAATTCCACCCCATTTTTCATTAATTTATAAATAAAATAAAAATGTTAAATTTAGAAAATAATTTTTATGACCTCAAAATTTCGTACACTAATTCATTTGATTTAATTGTTTAAATAATTTTTCTTATTTCTATGATAAAATTCCTCTCACTAATTTATTCTAATTTCTTTTTATTATATTATTTCTTTCGAGCTTTCGACTATAAATTTTAATAAATAAATTTTTTTTATATATCCTTATTTTCACGACAAAATTTTCTCACTAATTTACGATAATTCCTTTTGAATAAAAATAAATATTTAAAATTACGATAGTGAAGTTCGATAATGCCGTTGGCTTCCAATTTCTTAAAAATATCACCGAAAAAATTCCCAATACTTTCATGGATATCCGCCGACTTTTTGATGCCTTTCTCGCCCAGAATTTGTTGGACTTTTTTCACAAGGAAGCTCTTTTCTTCTTTTATTTCTATAAAATTTTTTTATTAAATTTTAATAATTAAATCGTGATAAAATAATTCGCTTCTTATGGCCTATTTGACGCGAATGGTTATATTTGATAATTCAGCAAGAACCTAATAAATTTTGATAATTTTGGTATCAAATTAAAGAGCAGAATGTTGGTTATCAAAGATTTAATTTTATTAAATTGGCACAGAAAACAAAGAAAATTAACAAATTAATAATAAAAATAATTCTAAATGTATTTTTTTGGGCATAAAACGTCAAATTTGAACCAAATTAAAATTAAAAAAATTAATATTCTTAAATAGCCCCAAAATTATCAAAATCAATTTAAGCTATATTGTGAGTTATATCCATTTGCGCCAAATTGCTCCTAACCTGCGCCAACATGTTGAGATGTGACCAAATTTTCCGCCTTAGTAGGTGGCAACGTTTCTGGCGATGCTATACGCAAATGTTGTTCATTTCCGCCTTCCCCTTTTACAAAATGGGCATAATTTTTGGCATGAATTTTGATTCCGTATTTCCCAATTTGATTGAAAACATTTGCGATGCGCTCAAAATTGCCCATAAAATTGAAAAGAATTTGTCGTCTACTTTGGACGGAATTCGCATCTATTAAATTATTAATTTTTATTTAAAATTTAATTAAAAAATGAATAGTTTGAAAGAAATTAAAAATTTTTTTTGTCTACAATTTAGGATGGATTGTAAAAAATGAAAATATTTTCAAAAATTTGTCTACTCAAAATTAAAAATTCTTTAAGGTGAAAGGTTCGGTATAATCAAAAGATATTAAGAAAGTAATAAATTAATTTTAAAAAATCGATACAAAACAGGCGGAATTGTTTTAGTGCAAAACAGGCGGAATTATTTTAATGCAAAATTACCGGAATTATTTTATTAGTACAATATAGTTAATTAAAATGGATTTTATTGTCTAAATCATATGTATTTTTAGATGCGCATGCGCAGTATATGATAAAATTCTCCATTTTATTTTAGAAGAGGGTTTTTCGATAATCGCAGTTTTTGCTTAAATTCCCAATTCTCTGCTAATTCCAATTTTGCAACTGACCAATTAATATTTTTGCAATTGATGATTCATTGACTTCTTTTTTGCCTTTATTTTCCACCTCCGCCTCCTTCTTTTTGTCTTTATTTTCCACCTCTGCCTCCCCCTTTTTGCCTTTATTTTCCACCTCCGCCTCCTTCTTTTTGTCTTTATTTTCCACCTCCACTTCTTTTTCTTGCCAGACTAGGCGTAAAAATGCTTCGTAATGAAGTTTTTGAAGATGTTCGTCGTAATCCACAAACAATTTGTCATTTTCATTTTCCACGGCAATTTTTTCTAGTCGATAATTGCTCAAAATTTCCGAGATTTCCTTTATTGTTGTATTTTTTATTTCTGCTAGAAGCTGAGCGAAGAATTCTCTTGAAAAATTAAAAATTTTAAATATTTGATTTTTTTGCTTATTAAAATCTAAAAAGAAATGAACTGGATAATAAGCTTCAATCTTTTTTTTTTGAAATTTTAAGAAATTAAAATTTAAATATTTTTGCTATAAATTAATAAATTTAAATTTATAAATCATAAAATTTTTTTTGAAAATTATTACAGATTTTGAAAAAAATAATTAAAAAAATTTTATATCGTAAAAATATAATATTTTTTTTTAAATTTTTACATTTTTAATTTAGACCGAATTCCTAATTTCTTAATTTCTCTAACCTTTGGACACGGAAATTGACTTGCCCAAAATCGGTCAACAATTTGTCATATTCAATACGGGCAAATAGGCGAATTTGTTCACCATATTTTTTTCTCACTGCTGATCTCATCACGAATTGTTCAAAATGTTGCATGAAAACCAAAATATTTGCGGCCAATGAATACATTATTGTTGGCGAAATTTCCCCTTTCACTTTGTAATTTTTTAATGCCTTCATGTAATTTTCCTTAAGTCGTTTATCATTGAAAACTGCAAAAATTAATTATAGATAAAAATATTTTTTATCTTAAAATTTTTTAATTTGAAAAAAAAACAGAAAAATCTCTTTCATAAAGACATTTTTTGTTTGGTTTTAGAAGCCTAAAATACCAAAGATAAATAAAATTTTAATTTAAAATAAAATTTTTTAATTTACCTATATGATTTTGATTTTTAATTCTGATTTTAATTCTAATTTTAATTCTGATTTTAATTCTAATTTTAATTCTGATTTTAATTCTGATTTTTAATCCTGATTTTTAATTTTGATTTTAATTCTGATTTTTAATTCTGCTTTTTAATTCTGATTTTAATTCTGATTTTTAATTCTGATTTTTAATTCTAATTCAGATTTTTAATTCAGATTTTTAATTCTGATTTTTAATTCCGATTTTAATTCTGATTATTAATTTTGATTTTTAATTCTGTTTTTTAATTCTGATTTTAATTCTGATTTTTAATTCTGTTTTTTAATTCTGTTTTTTAATTCTGATTTTTAATTTTGATTTTTAATTCTGTTTTTTAATTCTGATTTTAATTCTGATTTTTAATCCTGATTTTTAATTTTGATTTTAATTCTAATTTTTAATTCTGCTTTTTAATTCTGATTTTAATTCTGATTTTTAATTCTGATTTTTAATTCTGATTTTAATTCAGATTTTTAATTCAGATTTTTAAATCTGATTTTAATTCTGTTTTTAATTCTGATTTTAATTCTGATTATTAATTTTGATTTTTAATTCTGATTTTTAATTCTGATTTTAATTCAGATTTTTAATTCAGATTTTTAATTCTGATTTTTAATTCTGATTTTAATTCTGTTTTTAATTCTGATTTTAATTCTGATTATTAATTTTGATTTTTAATTCTGTTTTTTAATTCTGATTTTAATTCTGATTTTTAATTCTGTTTTTTAATTCTGATTTTTAATTCTGATTTTAATTCTGATTTTTAATTCTGTTTTTTAATTCTGATTTTTAATTTTGATTTTTAATTCTGTTTTTTAATTCTGATTTTTAATTTTGATTTTTAATTCTGATTTTTAATTTTGATTTTTAATTCTGATTTTTAATTTTGATTTTTAATTCTGTTTTTTAATTCTGATTTTTAATTCTGATTTTAATTCTGATTTTTAATTCAGATTTTTAATTCTGATTTTTAATTCTGATTTTAATTCTGTTTTTAATTCTGATTTTAATTCTGATTATTAATTTTGATTTTTAATTCTGTTTTTTAATTCTGATTTTAATTCTGATTTTTAATTCTGTTTTTTAATTCTGATTTTTAATTTTGATTTTTAATTCTGTTTTTTAATTCTGATTATTAATTTTGATTTTTAATTCTGTTTTTTAATTCTGATTTTAATTCTGATTTTTAATTCTGTTTTTTAATTCTGATTTTTAATTTTGATTTTTAATTCTGTTTTTTAATTCTGATTTTAATTCTGATTTTTAATTCTGATTTTTAATTCTGATTTTTTTCAGATTTTTTGAATTCTGATTTTTAATTTTCATTTTATTCTGATTTTTTAAATTCTGATTTTTAATTTTCATTTTATTCTGATTTTTTAAATTCTGATTTTTAATTCTGATTTAGTTCTGATTTTTCTGATTTTTAGTTCTGATTTTTAATTTTGATTTTTCTGATTTTTAATTTTGATTTTTTAAATACTGATTTTTAATTCAGATTTTTAATTCTGATTTTTAATTCTGATTTTAATTCTGTTTTTAATTCTGATTTTAATTCTGATTATTAATTTTGATTTTTAATTCTGTTTTTTAATTCTGATTTTAATTCTGATTTTTAATTCTGATTTTTAATTCTGATTTTAATTCTGATTATTAATTTTGATTTTTAATTCTGTTTTTTAATTCTGATTTTAATTCTGATTTTTAATTCTGTTTTTTAATTCTGATTTTTTTCAGATTTTTTGAATTCTGATTTTTAATTTTCATTTTATTCTGATTTTTTAAATTCTGATTTTTAATTCTGATTTAGTTCTGATTTTTCTGATTTTTAGTTCTGATTTTTAATTTTGATTTTTCTGATTTTTAATTTTGATTTTTTAAATACTGATTTTTAATTTTGATTTTATTCTGATCTTTTAAATTCTGATTTTTAATTCTAATTTTTAATTTTAATTTTATTCTTCTGATTTAAAATTCTTTTTTTTTTTAAATTCTGATTTTAAATTTTGATTTTTACTGATTTTTATATTAATTCTGATTTTCTATTTTTTAATTTGGAATTAAATTTATTATTTAATTTTTTGCTATTAGAAAAGGGCTAATATTTTTAATTTATTTTATTAATAAACAAATTTTACATACAATTAATATCTCGCAATGGATTTGCCAAAATGCTTCCAATCCTATTTTCTCCCTTGGATGCTTCCTCCCAAATTATTTCAATGTTTCTTTTTTTATCCACCTCATTATAACCCAATAATATATTCAGCCTGTAAACAGTACCCACTTCGTTAATTAATAATTCCTTCAATTCTGAATGCGATTTCAGAACATGTGCGAATTGTACGAAACTAATATTATTTGTCATATAAAAATTTCTCAATTCCTCCATAATTTGATGGAAATTTTCTAGCACAAATTCGCTAGTGACCATTTCAATTGCACTATAATTTTGATTATTCATCAGATGTGACTCCACTGTTTCTTCAATCTTTCTTTCTAAGTCTTTGATCATTTTGATGGAACGGATTATGTTAATTTGACGACCATTCAATTCTGTTGTGAATTTTTCTATGTTTTTTCTATGACCTATTGTTGGAATGTTTCCTTCATTTTCTTCGTTTTTTTCCTTCCCTAGGACATTGGCCACTTGTTCTTCAATTCTTACTATTCCATCATAAACGTTTCTGGCAAATTCACGTTGAAAGGAAATTGTAGTAAGTTGATGTTTTTTTGAGTAATATATTGTAGAATCCATATTATGTCTGGCACATAAATATATGAAATCCAGGCTGGCTTGGAACCGAATATTTTTGTCTGGAATTTGGAATATTTCAATCCATTTCTCAACCATATATCTTCGACCAAGGCTGAAAACATTTGTTTAATTTTACATAATTTTATATAACAGACCTTTTCCTGCTTTTTTCTGATATTTCGGCTAAAAATTCGCTCCCAATCAAATCTGATAATCTTTTCATTGTTTTCGGCTTTTCTATTCTATCTAAAAATTATTTTATTGTTTTTTTATAAAAAAAATTATTTACTTTCCAACGTTATAGCAAGATTTGATGAATAGAATCTCTCGCTTTTACTAATTAGTTTATCTAAATAAAACCAACGCCAATAGTACATTTCATTTTTATCAAAATGCTTTCTTTCTTTTTCTGTGTGTTCTTTGGCCATTTTTTTACATTTATTAATATAACTAATTATATTTTTATTCAATTCTTCTCGGTTTTTTTCTTTCATATCCTTATCAAATTCGCCAATCTGTGTTTTGTCACTTGTTTCAGTTTTTGTAATACATTTTTGATGCTTCAGCAAATACATCCAATTTAGCATATATAAAGCTTAAATTAAAATTTATAAATCAGAACAGGCGGAATTAATTTACAAATCAGAAAAGGCGGAATTAATTTACAAATCAGAACAGGCGGAATTAATTTACAAATCAGAACAGGCGGAATTAATTTACAAATCAGAACAGGCGGAATTAATTTACAAATCAGAACAGGCGGAATTAATTTACAAATCAGAACAGGCGGAATTAATTTACAAATCAGAACAGGCGGAATTAATTTACAAATCAGAACAGGCGGAATTAATTTACAAATCAGAACAGGCGGAATTAATTTACAAATCAGAACAGGCGGAATTAATTTACAAATCAGAACAGGCGGAATTAATTTAAAAATCAGAACCGGCGGAATTAATTTACAAATCAAAACAGGCGGAATTAATTTACAAATCAGAAAAGGCGGAATTAATTTACAAATCAGAACAGGCGGAATTAATTTACAAATCAGAACAGGCGGAATTAATTTACAAATCAGAACAGGAAGAATTAATTTACAAATCAGAACAGGAAGAATTAATTTACAAATCAGAAAAGGCGGAATTAATTTACAAATCAGAACAGGCGGAATTAATTTACAAATCAGAACAGGCGGAATTAATTTACAAATCAGAACAGGAAGAATTAATTTACAAATCAGAAAAGGCGGAATTAATTTACAAATCAGAACAGGCGGAATTAATTTACAAATCAGAACAGACGGAATTAATTTACAAATCAGAATAAGAAAAACTCCATTTTTTAATTTTAATATGTTCTAATTATAAATTTTCACCTGGTTTTTTAACTCCTTCAAATCCGCCCGCCCTTATTGCTAATGAATCGTGGAATATTTCCATTTCCACTCGAACATTCCACCATGCATTCACCAATTTTTGATCATCATTTTCGGTTGAAATTTGGTCAATTTGTTCATCCAAAATTAGCATCCAAATCAACAGATCTAAACCCCAAATGACCCTTCTAATATCAGATGATGTTTTCCACATAAATTGGTGTAACAACAAATTTTCATCTTCAGCTTCACTATCAGGAGCTATTAGAATTTTCATAAAACAATCTTCAATGTTGTAAATTATGCGCAAATCGTTGAGTTCTTAAAAATAAAATTTTTTTCCTCTTAAATAATTTTCTTTTTCTCTCAATTTATTAATTGTAAGTTCAATTTTAAAATTTAATAAATAAAACTAAGCAAAAATTATAAATTTGTAGAAATTTTTCATTTAGTAAAATTAACTTTTTTTGCGGCCGTATAATTTGGCTAAATAATTAATAAATAAATATACATTTTTTATGTTTTCTATCCTTCTAGTTTATTAATTTAAATAAAATCTAATCCTAGTCCTAAAACTTTTTTTTATGTAGCCAATTTAAATGCTTCAAAATAATTATTATTTTCAGCAAATTCACTTATTTTTCTGCAATCAATTTCAAATTAAAATTTACTAAATTTTAAATTTTTTATGAAAATAATTTAAATCTTTAAATTATGTTTTATTATAATTAATTTATAAAAGCAGAAAATTTTACTTGTTCTGAATGGCGCCAACATTTTATCAATAAAATTTTCTCCTGTAAAATTCTCATTTTCAGTATCAACAATTCCATCTAATTGAAATGGTTTTTGGCCGGATTTTTCCATCTCAATAATTTTTGACCAAATTTGTTCAAAGCCACCAAAAAATTCCGAAAATTTGTAAATATTTCCTGGGCTGAAATTGCTGTCCAACAATTGTTTGTCCATCTTTTTCAACAAGTCAAGCCAGGCCCAATGTTCCTTCCAGAGTAGTTCGTTGCGAATTTTCATCCTATTTTCTTCGAAATGCTCTTCCCTTGTTTCTACCTCATTTTCACTATCATCTTCGCCCATAATTTTCCTCCAAAGTCGCCACAATTCCAAACACATTTTTTGTGCATTAATTTTGTCAATAATTGTTGAATTTTTGAACAAATTGAATTTTTTGGAAATTTCAAACAATTGTAGAAAATGAACACGAACGTCTTCCTCATTATTTGCGCGATTGTCAAAAAGTTTTTCAAATAATTTGCGCCATATTCTGCCATGAAAAATTGTAGCGGAAATACGGAATTCCCAGAAGATCAATTCCAATTCGTTCGTTTTTTTGATAACATTTTTATACAGAGCCAGAGCCAACTGCTCCTCAATTATACCTATGATATGTGTGATAAAATAAAGGACGGATTTATAATTTACCTATATGCAAATGCATTTTTTTGTCAATGCTCTATACGGGTTTTTGGTTAAATAAATAATATTTTTATGATATTTGGAATGTTTTAACAGCAATTTTATTTTGCAAAATTGCAATAAAAATCGAAAAATTGCATATTTTAAGAAATTTTTCTGAAATTTGTATATTTTGGCACTTTTTCGTGCATATAAATCAGTCTCCTAATGATAATATAAGGGAATTGATTGAGCAAAGTGACAATTTTATTTATGTGAATTTTATGATTTAATTTAATGTTTTAAATATTTTTAAATAATAAAAATTTAAAAGGAGAAAAATTTACTAAAAATTCGTTCTCAAAATAAAAGTTTTTCAAATAAAAATTCTTATAATAAAAAAATTTAATTTTCTTTTTAATAAATTCTTAATTTTTTTTCTCCACAAAATCACATTTTAAATTCATTGAGAAATTCATAAATTTACCAATTCCAAGGAGAGTTGGATGGAATCGTTCCAGATTCATCAATGTATTTGCTGATGTCATTTTTATAATTTGTCGTTTTACCAATTTCAATACCTCCTGCCCATCCTTTGTTATGGAATTTATTGCCAATTTGCGCATTTCCCGCAGGAATTGGCTTTCTTCATTTCCGCTTCCGTCATCTTCCAATGGGATAATTTCTTTCATTTTGCCCCTAATAAGAACAATTGCCTTGGATCTGCAAAAGAGTAATAAGAAAATTTCTTTATTTTATAATAAAATATATCTTGGTATTTTGTTGCGATTTCACAACAATTCAATTATTAATTTGGTAATTTTTTTTTCATATATTTGGTCTCACAAAAAATCTACGTTTTTATTATTCTTTTCCAACATAAAAAATCCACATTTTTATTATTCTATTTCCAGCTTAAAAAATCTACATTTTTATTATTCTATTTCTAACATAAAAAATCTACATTTTTATTATTCTATTTCTAACATAAAAAATCTACATTTTTATTATTCTATTTCCAACATAAAAAATCTACATTTTTATTATTCTATTTCCAACATAAAAAATCTACATTTTTATTATTCTATTTCCAACATAAAAAATCTACATTTTTATTATTCTATTTCCAACATAAAAAATCTACATTTTTATTATTCTATTTCCAACATAAAAAATCTACATTTTTATTATTCTATTTCCAACATAAAAAATCTACATTTTTATTATTCTATTTCCAACATAAAAAATTTACTTTTTATTATCCTATTTCCAACATATAAAATCTACATTTTTATTATTCTATTTTCGATCCTATTAGCAGAGAGGGAGAAGTAAACTTTCACTTAGTTTTGCATAAATATAAATACCTTTATAAGTTCGAAGTTGAAATTTCATAAAATTTCTAGTCAATTTTATAAAAATTCTCTAAAAATTTTTTGCAATTATTTTTTACTTCTTTCTTCATTTTTAAATATATTGATCATTAAAAATAAAATAAAAAATAAAATTTAAAAAATAAAAAATAAGATACATATTTTTATAATATTTAAGCCATAAAAAGATTAACTACGTTTAAAAAATTTTTTCTAAACAATTACCTGCCCATTTTTGCCTCCGCATCTTCCAATTCCAACGACTTTTTCAACTCTTCCTCATCCCTCACTTCTTGCGTTCTTTTTTGAATTTTTTTCCACCAAAATTCAAAATTGTCCCGCTCCAAATTGTTTAAACGCAACAACTTTGTCATTTTTTCCAAGTGCATTTGGTTTGCACTCAAAAAAAAGTTGTCAACCCATTTTGGCATTTCCTCATAGGGGTCAGATTTGTCATCTAAGTGGAATTCTAGCCGAGGGCAATCGCCAGTTCCAATTTTCAGCAATTCAGGCAAGCTAATGGGCGACTCTTCAAATTGCTTCCGTAGAGCTTAAAATTAATTTATTCTCATAAATGCATATCGCATTCAAAAATAAAATTTTTTTTCAAAATAAATTATATTTTATGATAGATTGAATTATTAAAAATTGTAAAAATTATATTAAATTGAGGAAAATAAATTTTTATTTTAAACGATCTGATAGAAATATAAAAATGGTACTAGGTCATGTCTAGAAAAGTGCAAATCTAAATTTATATTTTAATTTTAATAATGGATATAATTCTGATTTGATTTTTAATTCTGATTTCAATTCTGATTTTAATTCTGATTTTTAATTCTGATTTTAATTCTGATTTTTAATTCTGATTTTAATTCTGATTTTAATTCTGATTTTTAATTCTGATTTTAATTCTGATTTTTAATTCTGATTTTAATTCTGATTTTAATTCTGATTTTTAATTCTGATTTTAATTCTGATTTTTAATTCTGATTTTAATTCTGATTTTTAATTCTGATTTTAATTCTGATTTTTAATTCTGATTTTAATTCTGATTTTAATTCTGATTTTTAATTCTGATTTTTAATTCTGATTTTAATTCTGATTTCAATTCTGATTTTTAACTGATTTTAATTCTGATTTTAATTCTGATTTTAATTCTGATTTTTAATTCTGATTTTAATTCTGATTTTTAATTCTAATTTTTAATTCTAATTTTAATTCTGATTTTTAATTCTGATTTTATTCTGATTCTGATTTTAATTCTGATTTTTAATTCTGATTTTATTCTGATTTTAATTCTGATTTTTAATTCTGATTTTAATTCTGATTTTTAATTCTGATTTTAATTCTGATTTTTAATTCTGATTTTATTCTGATTCTGATTTTAATTCTGATTTTTAATTCTGATTTTATTCTGATTCTGATTTTAATTCTGATTTTTAATTATGGAAATAATTCTATTTTTAATACTGAAAATAATTTTGTTTTTTAATTCTGAAAATAAATTTTGATTTTTAATTCTTAAAATAATTTCTGATTTTTAAATTCTGATAAATCACCTGTCCTCGATTGCTTTTCTAGTTCTGGATTTCCTTGTATAATTTTGTCTTTCTGATATTCTTCTTCCAAAACTGTTTTTGTCCACAATTCGCAAGCATATTTTATCATGTCCTCAATTTTCCCTTTTGTAATTTTTTTCTTCTCTTTTTCTAGGCCATATTTTTCCGCAAAATTCCATGCAATCAACCGAAATTGCATTCGCCTCTCCAAAACTATTTGCTTAAGGAAAAATTTTGTTTAATTATCTTTCTCTTTATTTAATTTTCAATTCCATTTTTCGATTAAAAATTAATGGGATTTGAAATTTCTTCAAAAATCGTCGAAAATTATTATCTATATTTAGTTTAAAAATTAGTAATTTTTAGATTTTTCTAATTTAAAAACTGTTACTAAATTTAAAAAACAAAAATTTAAATATTATTGTAAAAAAATTGATAAATTTAAAAAAATATTAATTTTTAAATTATTTGTGGAATAAATTTATATTTTTTAATATTTTTAATTATTTAAAAGAAACATCTTCCTCAATGCCCGGCTTTTTAACGGAATCAAAATTGGAAAGCAGCAACAAATTTGTGTATTCCTTGTCCAAATCGAGTGCTTAAATAAAAAGCTAATTGATATTTAAAATAATATAGTATTAATATTTTTATTATCATATTTTTACATTGAGTTTTTTTAATTATTGAATTTTAATTTAAATAATTATATTTAACGAAATAAATTCCGTTTATTTTTTAATGAATTTTTTCTTAATAAATCTGATCAAATCATTTACTTTTAAGCGTTTAATTTTAGGTTACTAATACAAAGTATTATAATGTAAATTAAAATTGAATTAAATTTTGATTAAGCATCAAAAATAGATTTTTTTAAATTTTTATGTTTGGAATTATATTTATTCATTAATTAATTCATTATTTAGAGAGTGAATAGTTTTTTTTAAATTTTTTAATTAATTTATTTAATTAAAAAATATTACCAATATTATTTTGCATCATCCCAAAAATTTGATGATTGAAAAGAAGCAAATAGATTAACATTATTTTAATTTGATTGACAAAATTCATTTTTTGAAGATTTTATATAAAATTGGGGTATTAGTGTCGTTCGTAGGCCCCCTTTTTTGAGAAAAATTTTTTTATTTGCTTTTAAGCTAAAAATATGTGTTTAGGGGTTTTCGATGATGGGGAATCCGAATTTGGCATTTATTTTTTATGAATTAAATTTACTGAACCGGTATAGCTTTACAAACCGGTTTCGAAAAAATTCGAACTTTGGTATTTTAGTTCATATTATATATCAATTGATGCATCTCGACTTGCTAAGAATGAATCTGAAATCGGATTCGCATAAAACTCAAAAATAAAAAAGTTATGGCCATTTAAAATTCTAAAGGTGCTTGTCTGGTTTGTGCAACTAAAATGGCCATACTTTTTTATTTTTGAGTTTTATGCGAATCCGATTTCATTCAGATTCATTCTTAGCAAGTCGAGACGCATCGATTGATATATAATATGATCGAAATTTAATTCATAAAAATAAATGCCAAATTCGGATTCCACATCATCGAAAACCCCTAACACATATTTTTAGCTTAAAAACAAATAAAAATTTTTTTTATCAAAAAAGGGGGCCTACGAACGACACTATTACTGAAATATAATATATTTTTAAAAATTCTTTTTAAATTAAATTCGATTTCATTTTCACACATGTAAAAGAGTCATAAAATTCCTTACAAAAATTCTGGCTAAAATACTCAAAATTTTTTTAATTTTAATTTGTTGACATAAAAAATTTCCGAAGGGCATTTATGCCGATGGCATTGATTTTGATTTTGAATGAAGCAAAATGAAGGGCATCATTTTCGATTGGGGGTCCATTCCTCTAAACGGGTCCATTCCTCTAAAACTCTAGCATGTACTATTTCCGTTAGACTCCTATGCTCCGAAGCCCATAAGCCCATAGTCCCTAGCCCCTACTCCGATTTAGAGGAATGGACCCATTTACAGGAATGGACCCTCCACCATCATTTTCCAATCTCCCTTTTCCCGCTCGCGCGCGCATTTACGAATGGCCAAAATAGAATGAACGGTTGATTTTTATGCCAATTCCATTGCCGTAGCCGAGGCAAATGCCGGCTCCCAATTATGAACGGTTGATTTTTATGCCAATGCCAATGCCGTAGCGGAGGCAAATGCCGGCTCCCAATTGCCCTCTCAATTTCCAATCCATTTCCTCACTTTCTCCTTCGTTTTCCCTCACAAAATCAAAAGGCCAGCGCAGCATAGAATTTCGATTGATCTATGGCAAATAAATAAATAATATATTCTTTATTAATGATGGAATAATTGCCTATCCTAATTTGCGCAAAAAATGAATTGACTTCAAAATGCAATAAATTTATAATTTTTTTTAAATCCAGAATAAATAAAAAAATTAATAGATTTTAGGGAAATTGCGAAAATTATGAATCAAAAAAGCGGCTAAATATTCCATTTTACTTTTTTTTTTTAAAAATAAGCTCAGAAAGAATCGTTTTTAGCCAATTCGGAATTAGCCAATTTCTAAATTTAGCTGCAATGCTTATATTTTTTGAGATAAAATTGATAAAAAAAAAATTGCTGAATCGGAATATTAATATTTTTTTAATAAAATTAATATATTCATGCAAAAAATTTAATTTTTCCCCTATAAAAAATTTTACTATGAGAATATTATTTTTTAATAAAATTAATATATATTCATGGCGAAAATTTATTTTTTCCCTTAGATTTTATGTGGTGCCCAAAATTTTATACGCATTTTACATTTCATTATAAAAATATATTATTGCCAATTTTAATGGTCCATGAATTCTATAAAATTGACGCAATTTGCATTTCATTTAAAAAAAAATTATTGCTAATTTTATTGTCCATCAATTCTCCTAAAAATGAGATCAATCGAAACTCTTCGCTGCTCTGGTGCCGTCCTATTGGGGAGGATTTTGATTTTTGAAAGGGAAAATAATGCGCGCGCGCGCGCTCGAAAAAAAGGAGAATGGATATTGGATAATGGCCTTTCATTTTTCATTTGTTTTCTTCATTGAATGCCATTGGCATAAAATCCTTCACAGCATTAATTTTGTCAAACGAAAAATTATAAAAATTTTGACTATTTTAGCCAGATTTTTATAATGAATAAACGCAATATTTTTTTGTAATATAGTTAAAAAAAAATTTTTTAGTGTTATAATTTATTCAATTTCATATAAAATATTCAAAATGAATTTTGTCAATCAAATTAAAATATTATTAATCTATTTGCTTCTTTTCAATCATCAAATTTTTGGGATGATGCAAAATAAAATTGGTAATATTTTATAATTAATAAATTTAAAATACTAATTACCATTGATAATTTAATAGAAAATCATCCAAATTTTTGTAATAAATTATTTTTCAATAAAATAATGGGTTGCGTTCAGAGCTGTGCTTTTCATAATTTTTAGCTCCGGCTCCAGCTCCGGACTCCGACCTTTCAAATATTTAACTTCGGCTCCGACTCACAAAATTTTAACGGAGCCGGAAAATTGGCTCCGACTCATTTTTTTGGAAAACAATTTTGAAAAATAGTATAAATTTAATCTTCCCAAATAAATTAATTTTATTTTCACTTCATTAAAATGAAAAT
This sequence comes from Pratylenchus scribneri, assembly GCA_030063045.1. NCBI lineage: Eukaryota > Metazoa > Nematoda > Chromadorea > Rhabditida > Pratylenchidae > Pratylenchus > Pratylenchus scribneri. The sequence continues at coordinate 45,618 of JAQSEB010000022.1, read as the reverse complement.
TTAATAAAAAATGATCAAAAAAGAAAATTTTTCTCAAAAAAAACCGTAGTCGACCGGAGTCCGGAATCACCCAAAATTTTTAACTCCGGCTCCAGTTCCGGGCTCCGCTCCGGAGCCCGGAACTGGAGCCGGAGCAGGAGCTTAAGTCGGAGCTAGTCACAGCTCTGATTGCGTTACAAAAATTAATTAACAAATAAACTTAATTAACAAATGAAAAATGCCCAATGAATTATTTAATTGGTCAAATAATGAAATGGCAGGAAAATTTAATCTTATATAAAAGAATTTATTGAAGATCCTGATGAATCTGTGAACATAATGGCAGAGGGTCTGAAGCGAATATATGCCAAAAATTCTGAATTGTACGAAACTTCCGCTGGAAGCAAAAATGTTAAAAATCCTGGAAATAATGTTATTCTTAAAAGAAATAAAAAGAAGAAAGCAACAACAGGTCTAGGAGGAAAAATTTAAATTCATTATAAAAATTTTGACAATTAAAAATATTTCTCTTTTTTTTATTTTAAATATAATTTATGATTCAATTATGTTTTATTTGTTTAAGCACTCGATTTGGACAAGGAATACACAAATTTGTTGCTGCTTTCCAATTTTGATTCCGTTAAAAAGCCGGGCATTGAGGAAGATGTTTCTTTTAAATAATTAAAAATATTAAAAAATATAAATTTATTCCACAAATAATTTAAAAATTAATATTTTTTTAAATTTATCAATTTTTTTACAATAATATTTAAATTTTTGTTTTTTAAATTTAGTAACAGTTTTTAAATTAGAAAAATCTAAAAATTACTAATTTTTAAACTAAATATAGATAATAATTTTCGACGATTTTTGAAGAAATTTCAAATCCCATTAATTTTTAATCGAAAAATGGAATTGAAAATTAAATAAAGAGAAAGATAAAAATTTTTCCTTAAGCAAATAGTTTTGGAGAGGCGAATGCAATTTCGGTTGATTGCATGGAATTTTGCGGAAAAATATGGCCTAGAAAAAGAGAAGAAAAAAATTACAAAAGGGAAAATTGAGGACATGATAAAATATGCTTGCGAATTGTGGACAAAAACAGTTTTGGAAGAAGAATATCAGAAAGACAAAATTAAACATCCGGAACTACTTAATCAAGAGAATAAAGGTTGGTTTATGGAATAATTTTGACTGATTCATGGGGGGGGGGGGGGGGGGGTTTCGGTGCGGGGGCGGGGATCCAAAAATTTCAGGGATTTTGTCCTTTTTTGGAAAAATTTTTCCAATTTTCAAAAATTTTTTTATTATTAATTTTTTTCACATTTTTTTTAAATAATAAAATGCATAAAATTCAAAAAGACGGCCCATTTCTTCTCGGTGAAAATTTAATTAAATTAAAAATATTTTTAGGATGATTATAAATCCTTTTTTTTTAATTCAATCTATCATAGCGAATTTTTTTGAAAAAAATTTATCTATGAATGCGATATACAATGCATATATGAGAATAAATTAATTTTCAGCTCTACTGCAGCAATTCGAAGAGACGCCCTTTAGCATGACTGATATGGTGAAAAATCTAACTGGCGATTGCCTTCGGCTAGAATTCCACTTGGATGACAAATCTGACCCCTATGAGGAAATGCCAAAATGGGTTGACAAATTTTTTAAGAGCGTAAATCAAATCCACTTGGAAAAAATTAAACAATTATTGAGTGGAAAAAATTTGGATGATAACAATTTTGAATTTTGGTGGAAAAAATTCCTAAAAAGAAAGCAAGAAATGAGTGATGAGAAAGAGTTGAAAAAGTCATTGGAATTGGAAGAAGTAGAGGCAAAAATGGGCAGGTAGTAGAAATAGATAAAAATAATTTTTTAATATGAAAAAAATATATATTTTATATTTTTTGCGATTAATAAATTATCGATTAATTTTTTAATTATAATATTTAAAAAATTTTAATTTACAAAAATGGAAGGCCAAAGTTAAAAAATTTTTTAGAGTTTTTTATTAAAAAAAATTAATATGAAAAAATTTATATCAAATTTCAACTTTGTCCACAATTATGATAGCAAAAAATCGACAGTCTACTATAATTCTGATTTTTAATTCTGATTTTAATCTGATTTTTAATTATGATTTTATTCTGATTTTTAATTATGATTTTATTCTGATTTTTAATTATGATTTTATTCTGATTTTTAATTATGATTTTATTCTGATTTTTAATTATGATTTTATTCTGATTTTAATTCTGTTTTTTAATTCTGATTTTTAATTATGATTTTATTCTGATTTTTAATTATGATTTTATTCTGATTTTTAATTATGATTTTATTCTGATTTTTAATTATGATTTTATTCTGATTTTAATTCTGTTTTTTAATTCTGATTTTTAATTATGATTTTATTCTGATTTTAATTCTGTTTTTTAATTCTGATTTTTAATTATGATTTTATTCTGATTTTTAATTATGATTTTATTCTGATTTTTAATTATGATTTTATTCTGATTTTTAATTATGATTTTATTCTGATTTTTAATTATGATTTTATTCTGATTTTTAATTCTGATTTTATTCTGATTTTAATTCTGTTTTTTAATTCTGATTTTTAATTATGATTTTATTCTGATTTTAATTCTGTTTTTTAATTCTGATTTTTAATTATGATTTTATTCTGATTTTTAATTATGATTTTATTCTGATTTTTAATTATGATTTTATTCTGATTTTTAATTATGATTTTATTCTGATTTTAATTCTGTTTTTTAATTCTGATTTTTAATTATGATTTTATTCTGATTTTAATTCTGTTTTTTAATTCTGATTTTTAATTCTGATTTTAATCTGATTTTTAATTATGATTTTATTCTGATTTTTAATTCTAATTTTATTCTAATTTTTAATTTTGATTCAAATTTTGCAGATCCAAGGCAATTGTTCTTATTAGGGGCAAAATGAAAGAAATTATCCCATTGGAAGATGACGGAAGAGGAAATGAAGAAAGCCAATTCCTGCGGGAAATGCGCAAATTGGCAATAAATTCCATAACAAAGGATGGGCAGGAGGTATTGAAATTGGTAAAACGACAAATTATAAAAATGACATCAGCAAATACATTGATGAATCTGGAACGATTCCATCCAACTCTCCTTGGAATTGGTAAATTTAGGAATTCTCAATGAATTTAAAATGTGATTTTGTGGAGAAAAAAAATTAAGAATTTATTAAAAAGAAAATTAAATTTTTTTTATTATTTTTGTTAAGAATTTTTATTTGAAAAACTTTTATTTTGAGAACGAATTTTATTATTAGGTAGAAAATTTTTCTCCTTTTAAATTTTTTCTTAATTAAAAATATTTAAAACATTAAATTAAATCATTTAAATTATAAATAAATTGTCACTTTGCTCAATCAATTCCTTTATATTATCATTAGGGGACGGATTTATATGCACGAAAAATTACCAAAATATACAAATTTCGGAAAAATTTCTTAAAAATATGTAATTTTTCGATTTTTATTGCATTTTTGCAAAATAAATTTGGTGTTAAAATCATTCCAAATATCATAAAAACATTATTTATTTAACCAAAAACCCGTATAGAGCATTGACAAAAAAAATGCATTTGCATATAGGTAAATTATAAATCCGTCCTTTATTTTATCACACATATCATAGGTATAATTGAGGAGCAGTTGGCTCTGGCTCTGTATAAAAATGTTATCAAAAAAACGAACGAATTGGAATTGATCTTCTGGGAATTCCGTATTTCCGCTGCAATTTTTCATGGCAGAATATGGCGCAAATTATTTGAAAAACTTTTTGACAATCGCGCAAATAATGAGGAAGAAGTTCGTGTTCATTTTCAACAATTGTTTGAAATTTCCAAAAAATTCAATTTGTTCAAAAATTTAACAATTATTGACAAAATTAATGCACAAAAAATGTGTTTGGAATTGTGGCGACTTTGGAGGAAAATTATGGGCGAAGATGATAGTGAAAATGAGGTAGAAACAAGGGAAGAGCATTTCGAAGAAAATAGGATGAAAATTCGCAACGAGCTACTCTGGAAGGAACATTGGGCCTGGCTTGACTTGTTGAAAAAGATGGACAAACAATTGTTGGACAGCAATTTCAGCCCAGGAAATATTTACAAATTTTCGGAATTTTTTGGTGGCTTTGAACAAATTTGGTCAAAAATTATTGAGATGGAAAAATCCGGCCAAAAACCATTTCAATTAGATGGAATTGTTGATACTGAAAATGAGAATTTTACAGGAGAAAATTTTATTGATAAAATGTTGGCGCCATTCAGAACAAGTAAAATTTTAATTTATGGGTTAGCTACAATAATAAAAAGATTGAAATTCAAATTTTATGATTAATTAACTTTGCATATGCATTTTTAATAAAATACAAATTTTATGATTAATTAACTTAAGCATTTAAATTTTAGTAAATTTTAATGAGAATTTGATGGCAAAAAAATGAATGAATAATCACAAAATTTTCATCTTAAATTAATTTCGTTTTCGGCATTTAAATTTAATTGTCCATAACAAAATTTTGGAGACCTATAATTAGGTTTAGTTAAAAATAAATTATTCTGTATGGAAGATGGAAATTTTAATTATATTATTTAACCAAGTTATATTTTGATATAACCTCAAAAAGTATTAATTTTTGGATTCGAAAAAAATTTTCTGCAAATTCAGTAATTTTTTCTGAAAATTAATATCAATCAAATTTTAAACAAAGGTTAAAATAGATTTATAATTATCTATAAAATTATTATTTAAAAGAAAAAAAATAATTTAAATTTAAGAACTCTCCGATTTGCGCATAATTTACAACATCGAGAATTATTTTTTAATTTTACTATTACATGAAAAGGGTGATATCTTAATTCAAAAATTTATGTGGAAAACAACACCTGATATCAGAAGGGTCATTTGGGGTTTAGATCTGTTGATTTGGATGCTAATTTTGGATGAACAAATTGACCAAATTTCTACCGAAAATGATGATCAAAAATTGGTGAATGCATGGTGGAATGTTCGAGTGGAAATGGAAATATTCCACGATTCATTAACAATAAGGGCGGGCGGATTTGAAGGAGTTGAAAAGCCAGGTGAGAATTTATAATTAGAGAATATGTTAAAATTAAAAAATGGAGTTTTTCTTGTTCTGATTTGTAAATTAATTCCGCCTGTACTGATTTGTAAATTAATTCCGCCTGTTCTGATTTGTAAATTAATTCCGCCTGTACTGATTTGTAAATTAATTCCGCCTGTTCTGATTTGTAAATTAATTCCGCCTGTTCTGATTTGTAAATTAATTCCGCCTGTTCTGATTTGTAAATTAATTCCGCCTGTACTGATTTGTAAATTAATTCCGCCTGTTCTGATTTGTAAATTAATTCCGCCTGTTCTGATTTGTAAATTAATTCCGCCTGTTCTGATTTGTAAATTAATTCCGCCTGTACTGATTTGTAAATTAATTCCGCCTGTTCTGATTTGTAAATTAATTCCGCCTGTACTGATTTGTAAATTAATTCCGCCTGTTCTGATTTGTAAATTAATTCCGCCTGTTCTGATTTGTAAATTAATTCCGCCTGTTCTGATTTGTAAATTAATTCCGCCTGTACTGATTTGTAAATTAATTCCGCCTGTTCTGATTTGTAAATTAATTCCGCCTGTTCTGATTTGTAAATTAATTCCGCCTGTTCTGATTTGTAAATTAATTCCGCCTGTTCTGATTTGTAAATTAATTCCGCCTGTTCTGATTTGTAAATTAATTCCGCCTGTACTGATTTGTAAATTAATTCCGCCTGTACTGATTTGTAAATTAATTCCGCCTGTTCTGATTTGTAAATTAATTCCGCCTGTTCTGATTTGTAAATTAATTCCGCCTGTTCTGATTTGTAAATTAATTCCGCCTGTTCTGATTTGTAAATTAATTCCGCCTGTTCTGATTTGTAAATTAATTCCGCCTGTTCTGATTTGTAAATTTTGTTTTAAGCTTTATACATGCTAAATTGGATGTATTTGCTGAAGCATCAAAAATGTATTACAAAAAATATTACTGGAGGGAAAACTTATATTGGAGAATTTGATGAAAACATGAAGGAGGAAAACCGAAATGAAATCAACAAAAATCTTATTAATTATATTGATAAATGCAAAAAAATATCCAAAGAATACACGGAAAAAGAGAAAAAGCATTTTGATGATGATGAGATGCGTAAATGGCGATATTTTTATTTAATGCAACTAATTAGTGAAGGTGGAAGATTCTTTTCACCATACATTGCTATGTCATTGGAAGGTAAATAAATATTACTGTATTTACAAATAACTAAAAGTAAATTTTTCAGAACGAATAGAAGATGAAGAAACAATGAAAAAAATTAAAAAATATATTGGCAATGAATTTTTAGCCGAATTATCAGAAAAAAGCAGCAAAAAGTTTGTTATAAAAATTATCATTTTGTAAATTTTTAAAGAAATTTTTCAGTCTTGGTCGAAGATATTTGGTGGAGAAATGGATCGAAATATTCCAAATTCCAGATAAAAATATTCAATTCCAAGCCAGCCTGGATTTCATGTATTTATATGCCAAATTTGATTTGTACAATTCAAAATATTACACGCAAAAACATCAACTTATTCCAATCGCTTATCAACGTGAATATGCCCGAAATACTTATGACACTATAACTCGAATTGAACAACAAGTGGCCAAAGTATTGGGGGAAGAAAGCGAAGAGGATGAGGGAAAATTTCCATCAACAAGTCGCACAAAGCATATTGGAAAGTCCACAGATTTGAGTCGACAAATTAACATGATCCGTTCCATTAAAATGATCAACGAATTGAGCAAAGAGATTGTTGAAGCTTCGCGGTCGATGATTTTCCCAGATTTTAGCACAATTCAAATGGTCTCTAGCAAATTTGTGCTAGAAAATTTTCATCTAGTTGTGGAGGAATTGAGAAATTTTCATATGAAAAATATGAATTACAAAAGATTCGCGCATGTTCTGCAATCGAATTCAGAAATGAAGAAATTAATTAACGAAATGGGTACTGTTTACAGGCTGAATATATTATTGGGTTATAATGAGGTGGATAAAAAAAGAAATATTGAAAAAATTTGGGAGGAAGCATCCAAGGGAGACAACAAGATTGGAAGCAATTTGGCAAATCCATTGCAGGATATTAATTGTATGTAAAATTTTTATAATAATAAAATATTAGCCCTTTTCTAATAGCTAAAATTGAATAATAAATTTAATTTGGAATTAAAAATCAGAACTAAAAATTAGAATCAAAATAAAATCGGAATTAAAAACCAGAAATAAAAATAAAAGAAATAAAAATCAAAAATCAGAATTAAAAATCAGAATTAAAAATCAGAATTAAAAAACAAAATTAAAAAAAAAACAGAATTAAAATCAGAATTAAAAATCAGAATAAATCAGAATTAAATTAGAATTAAAAATAAAAATAAAAAACAGAATTAAAAAACCTTAACAAAAAATCGGAATTAAATATAAGTATAAGAACTAAAATTAAAGCAGAATTAGATAATAGAAATTTAATAATAAATTTTTATTTTAATTGTTTTATCTATTAAAATTATATTTAAATTATGCTTATTAATAATAGTTTTAGCCGTTACTTTTATTTTTATTTACACAATTAAATAATTAATTTTAACTAATAAAAAATTTTTTTTGTATATATTTTATTAATTTATTTTTTGGAAAAAAATTATTTATCAAAATTTTAAGATGAATAAAAAATTTTAATGAAATTTAATTGAATAATAGTAAATTTTTAATATTTATAAATCAAAGCATTTTATCTCTAGTATTTTTGGGCAAAATTAATTTGCTAAAAATGGTCTAATTAAAAAAAAGATTTTCCTTAAAATAATTTTTTGCAGTTTTCAATGATAAAAGACTTATGGAAAATTACGAGTCGGCATTAAAAAATTACAAAGTGAAAGGGGAAATTTCGCCAACAATAATGTATTCATTGGCCGCAAATATTTTGGTTTTCATGCAATATTTTGAATTAATTGGAAAAAAATATGGTGAACAAATTCGCCTATTTGCCCGTATTGAATATGACAAATTGTTGACCGATTTTGGGCAAGTCAATTTCCGTGTCCAAAGGTTAGAGAAATTAAAAATTAGGAATTCGGTCTAAACTAAGGATATAAAAATTTTAAAAAATATTATATTTTTATGATATAAAAATTTTTTTAATTATTTTTTCAAAATTTGAAATATTTTTCAGAAAAAAATTTAATATAATTAAATTTTACATTTATGATTTATATTGTTGAATTAAATCAAATTTTAATTTCTAAAACTTCTAAAAAATTAAAATAATATTGAAGTTATTATTATCTAAGTTCATTTTTTTTCGATTTAATAAGTTAAAATATTTATAGCTTCCGAAAAATTGAAATATTTTAAATTTTAAAATTTTTAATTTTTCAAGAGAATTCTTCACTCGACTGCTAGCAGAAATAAAAAATACAACGAGAAAGGAAATCTCGGAAATTTTGAGCAATTATCGACTAGAAAAAATTGCCATGGAAAATGAAAATGACAAATTGTTTGTGGATTACGACGAACATCTTCAAAAACTTCATTACGAAGCATTTTTACGCCTAGTCTGGCAAGAAAAAGAAGTGGAGGTGGAAAATAAAGACAAAAAGAAGGAGGCGGAGGTGGAAAATAAAGGCAAAAAGGAGGAGGCAGAGGTGGAAAATAAAGACAAAAAGAAGGAGGCGGAGGTGGAAAATAAAGGCAAAAAAGAAGTCAATGAATCATCAATTGCAAAAATATTAATTGGTCAGTTGCAAAATTGGAATTAGCAGAGAATTGGGAATTTAAGCAAAGACTGCGATTTGCGAAAAACACTCTTCCAAAATAAAATGGAGAAGAATAGATTTTATAAATTTTCATTTTATACAATCCATCATAAAATTATAGAAAAAAAAGAATTTTTAATTTCATTCAAACTAAGTATATTCGTTTTTAATTAAATTTTTGATAAAAATTATTCGATTAATTAAAATTTAATATCATCCAAAAAAATTAATATTATTTCGTTTAAAATTATTCATTTTTTAATTAAATTATAAATAAAAATTAATAATTTAATAGATGCGAATTCCGACCAAAGGAAACGACAAATTCTTTTCAATTTTATGGGCAATTTTGAGCGCATTGCAAACGTTTTCAATCAAATTGGTCCTCACGGGATAAAAATTCAAGCCAAAAATTATGCCCATTTTGAGAAGGGGAAAGAAGCAGCAGAGGAAATTGGAACTCGAAATGAACAACATTTGCCAATAGCTATTCAAGGGCCATTGCCTGAGGCGGAGAATTTGGGTAGGCCTCAATTTGTTGGTGCAGGTCAGCAACAAAATTTGAATCTTGGTGAGGAAAATCGATATTTTTAACGATTTTCGGTATAATGGACCTCTTTTTGGCAGAAATTAAAATTTACCGATTTTGACGGGAAAAAAATCGAAAAAATGGATGGAATGATTAAATTGGCGTTTTTTTATTCGCCAAAATTTAAATGATTTTTTTTTTCAAAATTTGTCATTGATTTAAAATTAATAATGCTAAAAATATTGGTACTAATAATGCGTAAATTCAAACTTTATAATAAAAGAACCATTTTCAAAAAAATCGATAAAAAAGACCCTTTGTGCTTTGTTTCATTATTTGAATTCTCGCAATTGTAAAATTAAAGCTAAAATGTCAAATGTTTTTATGTTTCGTCCATTTCATCAAAAAGCCCATTTTACCGAAATCGGTAAAAATATCGATTTTCCCAACCATGGTTTGAACACTTTAATTTTTAATAAGAATTAACAGAAAAAGCTAAAAAGGGAAAAAATCTAATGGCAGAAGAGGCGACTTCTTCCAGTGCTCCGGCGAAAGGGAAGAAAAAGAAAAAGGCAAAAAAAGTGAAGAAAAATAAAGAAAATCCGCAAAAAAATGAAAAGAAAGAGGAAATTGAAAAAAGCGGTGACGAGCAGCAGGAAGAAGTGGGGGAAATGGTCATTTTGCCGTCCAATGAAATTTTGAAAGAAAAAATGCAAGATGGTCATAAAATGCCTTCCTTTGAAAGTGAAAAAAAATTTTAAAAAAATTATAAAAATAAAAAAAATATATTTTTTAGATTATTTTGACGACCAATTTTTGTACAATAAATTTTTGGTCATTTATGAAAATTTCATTGCCGAACAAAAATGGTCACCGGAGGAACATTTATTCCTAACCGTAGGGATATATTTGAATGAAATTAGCCATAAATTTGCGGCATTGGATGGGATGAAAAAGGGCAAAATGCTGTTGGCAAATTCAATTGATTGGAAATTGGTGGAGGAAATGCAAAGAGAATTGGCGGAATTAAAGCTGAATGAAAAAACTGAATGGACATTGGAGGAGGTGAATGTTTTGATAACAAAATTGCATGACATTTTTACAAAATTACTTGCGCAAATGGACGGTTATAGTAGTGTTGGAAAAGAAAATGAGGATGAAGAATTATATGATCAAATATATTTGAGATTACAGCTTAATTTTATTTGCTTTGCCCGTGCAATTTGTGAAGATAAAAAATTAGAACAAATTTGGTCTGACAAAAATGAAGTTCAGCCAACTTATAATCGCAATTTTGTCTTCTTAATTGGACATCCGCCAATTGTTGTCGCTGAAAAAAGAGATAATGAGAATCACCATGTTTTGAATGCATTGGAAAAATTAAGAGCACAATTTGAGAAAGAATATTTGGTTCCATACAAACAAATGTTGGAGCAGAATAAAATTGGTAAGGAAATAAAAATAATTGTTTTATAAATAATTCCGCCTGTTTTGCACTAAAATAATTCCGCCTATTTTGCGCTAAAATAATTCCGACTGTTTTGCGCTAAAATAATTCCGCCTATTTTGCGCTAAAATAGTTCCGCCTATTTTGCGCTAAAATAATTCCGCCTGTTTTGCGCTAAAATAATTCCGCCTATTTTGCGCTAAAATAATTCCGCCTGTTTTGCACTAAAATAATTCCGCCTGTTTTGCACTAAAATAATTCCGCCTGTTTTGCGCTAAAATAATTCCGCCTGTTTTGCACTAAAATAATTCCGCCTGTTTTGCACTAAATAATTCCGCTTGTTTTTCCATAATTCCGCCAAAAAAATAAAACTGCCTATTAGCCTTCAAAATAATTTCGCCTATTTTCACACAAATTATTCGCTTTTTATTAAGATCACCAATTGCTGGATGAATATTGGCCAAAAAATTCTGCGCCAAAAAATACAATTCCCATTGATTTCAACAAATTTGGCCAACAATTTCGCTGGAGCAGTGAGCAATTTCGACAGTCCCAACAAATTCGGAACAGAGTCTACAATGTTATTGTAAAAGATGAAGAAGATGAAACGGAGGGGCCAAGCAATCGACGGCGCTATCAACACATTGATGCCATTCATCAAATTGAACATATTATTACTAAAATTTGGGTACATTTAATAAATAATATTGAGAAAAATTTGCATTATATTAGGCACCCCAATCAACCCTAAAAATTGGTGGCGCCTATCAATTGGGCACTTGGACGCCCAGTTCCGAAATTGATGCCATTTTATTGGCCTCAAAACGTGTTGGAAAGGCCCGCTTCTTTGGCAAATCCATCTGTGAATCGAATCGACGATGTTCGGACATTGATTCATTGTTTTGTCAACTTTGTCAAGTATAAAAAATAAAATAATTTTTTAAACATGTTTCTTCAAATTTATATATATATGAAAAAAAACCGTAAATTTTTAAATTTATAAAAATGCCTTATTTCAAATAGGAAAATATTTTTTTACCGAATAGATTACTTTTTTTACCGAATAGATTATTTTTTTACCGAATAAACAGTTTTTGACTTTTATTAAATCAGAAACCGTGTTTAGACTCCACAATCCTTATAGCATTTGTAGATTTCATCGACACGCATCGAATGGTATATATTATTTTGCATGGTTTAGTCCAAAATTAAAGTGTTAAACCTATAAAGCCTATTTTCGGTTTTTGATTTGAAACTCTTTAATTTTTGATCAAATCATGACAAAATATATACCATTCGATGTGTCTCGATGAGATCTACAAAATATTATAAGGATTGTTGGTTTAAAACCGGTTTCTGATTTAATAAACGTCAAAAACTATTTATTAGGTAAAAAAGTAATCTATTCTGTAAAAAATAATCTATTCGGTAAAAAAATAGTTACCTTTCAAATATTTCATAAATTTATTAAAATTCTAAATATTTCAGAATAAAAAAATATTCACATTGATCCGCCGCCCAAACAACCACATACCCCATATAAAATTCATATATTGTGCCAATTTTAAACGGAATCAAATGCGTATTGATTGGAACAAATTGCCCGCAAACCAATGCGTTCGATTTGAATTGGTGCTCGTCTCATTGCCCGGCTATGGGATTATTTCCGAGAGAACTCTGCAAAACACTCAATTTCTTATTGATCAATTTAGGGAGAATTGGGAGGAGGATATTTATGAAATTGATTGGAATGATTCCAGGGCTGGCATGATTTTTGCACTTTCTCGTTTGTTGAATATAAAAATAAAATTAATTGAGAATATAAATTATTATTATTATTAATTTACATAAAAATCATTTTTAATAATTTTTAGCTTGAAAAAATCTTTACAATTTTTTCGAGCTAAATTTTTGTTTAAATAATTATGAACTTTTTTATTGTGAGCCACTCTACCAAAAAAATTATGAAAAATTTTATTAGATCTAATTTTGGGGTTTGGGCATAGAATAGGAATCTGATAATAATTTTGTTATTAATTAAAATCTTTCCGGAAAAGTTTTAATTAAATTCTTTCCGGAAAAGTTTTAATTAAATTCTTTCCGGAAAAGTTTTAATTAATTCTTTCCGGAAAAGTTTTAATTAAATTCTTTCCGGAAATTAAATTCTTTCCAGAAAACTTTTAATTAAATTCTTTCCGGAAAACTTTTAATTAAATTCTTTCCGGAAAACTTTTAATTAAATTCTTTCCTTAAAATTTATTTAAATTAATTCAGGAAAAATTAATTAAATCTTTCTGGAACATCCAAAATTGCCCGTTACATAAAAGTTGCAATAATTAAATGACCAATCAAATTATATATAATTATATTTTCCTTATTCAGGCTATCAATTGAATGAATTTATTTTGTCAAAATTGGTTAATCAAAACATGCTAGAAGTGTTTAGAATTTGTCTAATGGCATTGAATAAATGGGCTCAAAGTGAGTTGAAAATATCCTTAAAAATGCCATTCCTTCTACATTTTTAATATTTTGCATTAAAATGAGATAAAAAGTAAAAATATTTGGAAAAAATTATACAAAAATCTGCATCAAAACTATATTTTTTTCCTATAGCTACAATAATATAATATAGTAATCGGTACGCGTGTATACTACCAAATATTGAATAAACTTTATTCATTTTTATTAAATATTAAAAACATAATGGCCATCACCAAATGTTGTCATTGTTTAGGTATTAGGGCTAAACATGGTAAAGGAATTATAAAACTCTCATTATTTCTTTGAACATACAACATACCAACTTTACGAAATTGAAAAAACAAAAATGACCAGCTGCAGCAGAAAACACATTTGAAATAAAATATTTTCGCTGAAATTATTATTTTTTGTATCAATAAATATATAAAAATTAAATAATTTTATCAAATCAAAAACACATTTTATAGCTTAAAAATTATAAATTTTTAAAATAAAAAAAATCAATGTTTTTAATTATACATATGTTTTGTTCAAAATAAATGCATTCATAAATATGTAAAATTAAATTATTTGATTCATTTTCCATTGGCACAGAAAATCACATCTACGGTGGGCCATACGGCTTGATGAATGGTGCTTCTCTGGGTTTAATGCTACTCAAAATTGTGCTCCGATTTCCTCTCACACCGATGGTGCCATTCATTTTGGAACAATTCTTCACGCATTTCGTCAATTGGCCATGGCCAATGCCAGTTCAATTTGCCCCGCTAGGCGAGGATAGAACGGAGGCTGACCAAAAAAAATTGGGTTGGCAAGCAGAAAGAGAAAAAGGCCAAAAGCAAAAAATGTGGCGAATAAAAGTTGTGGGATGGCAACACGTGAGAAATATAAAATTATTTAATAATTCAAATATAATTAACAAGTCTGCTTTATCTAATAAAACAACAAAAGAAAAATTTAATAAAATTCAACAGGTAATAACGATTATTCGGGATCAACAAATAAAAACAAAACACGAAAAGAAAAAAAAATATCTATTGTTTAAATAACATCTAAAATCCCACTAAAAACAACGCCAAAAGAATAAAAATATCTAATGTTTAAATAACATCCAAAATCCCACTAAAAAGAAAACAACGACAAAAGAATAAAAATATCTAATGTTTAAATAACATCTAAAATCACGCTAAAAAGAAAACAACGCCAAATGAATAAAATATCTAATGTTTAAATAACATCTAAAATCACGCTAAAAACAACCCCAAAAAATAAAATATCTAATGTTTAAATAACATATAACCACTAAAAACAAAACGCCAAATGAAATAAAATATCTAATGTTTAAATAACATATAACCACTAAAAACAAAACGCCAAATGAATAAAATATCTAATGTTTAAATAACATCTAAAATCACGCTAAAAACAACCCCAAAAAATAAAATATCTAATGTTTAAATAACATCTAAAATCACGCTAAAAAAGCCAAAAGAATAAAATATCTTATTTTTAAATAACATCTAAAATCCCACTAAAAACAACGCCAAATGAATAAAATATCTATTGTTTAAATAACATCTAAAATCCCACTAAAAACAACGCCAAATGAATAAAATATCTATTGTTTAAATAACATCTAAAATCCCACTAAAAACAACGCCAAATGAATAAAATGTCTTATTTTTAAATAACATCTAAAAATCTCTCTAAAACACAGTTGCCCACACTGACAATGCCAATCATTTCGCCGTGCAAGCCGGAAAGAAATATGGCCTATAGTGTGAATCATTCCACCCAGCAAATTATACAACGGCAATTGCAATTGGGTGCGTAGAATATTTTATTTATTGATAAATGGGAAAATTTTTTTTGAAATAATTTTTAGACTAAAATTGGAATTTTTCTAATAAATTCTTAAAAAAGATGTAGGAATATTTTTAATAATTTAGAATTAAAATTTCAATAATTTAATTTTAAATATTTTTGAATTTTCTTTCAAAATTAATTCTCCAATGTTTTTTCATTATTTTTTATTGCCTTTATTATTCCATTTTTGAAAGTCGGAAAACATTTTTAATTTTAATAAAAATTTTTTTGTGTTTAATAATAAATTTTTCATAAATTTAATAGCCAATTGCTTTATAATTTGTTTGAAATTTGGATATTGTTTTTATTAATTTAAAAAAAAAAATTTATTTAGAATTGAAGGAATAATTCTCTCTACAAAATAGAAAAATTAACTTTAATAAGTTTTTAAAAATGATCTTATTATTAGGCTTGGAAATGATTGTAAAAATCCGCGAACAGCAACAGCCCCAAAATCGCCATGCCCTCATCGAACACCATGAAGGTGGTAATGCCAAAAAATATTCATGGAAATCTTTGTTGAATGGCAACAAAACATTTGGGCAAAAGGTTAAATAAATTAATGATAAGGAGTATAAAATACTATAGAAGTTCATGTCAAATTAAGGCAAAAATAGGAAATTGAATTTTTCCAATTTTTTAAATACTCTTAATTGTGTAGGTAGGGAAGTAGTTTAAATAAATTTCATTTTGATTAGGATAGTGTGAAATTTTTAATTTATACCTAAGGAAAAAGGATATAAAAATTTTAATTTTATAACAATCCAAATAATTTTTGTGAATTTTTAAATAAATATTTAAAATATTGTCAAATATTTATTAATTTACAGTATACCCATTACATTGTTTTCTATTGTTTTGCCAAAACGTCGTCGACGTCAGCGGAGCAACGATATTTCGGCGAAAAATTTTGTAGCGATTATATTTTTTATCGACTTCGTCTTGAACTCATTTTCACGGTCGAGCGAAATCCAAGCACGGGCATTTTGCGATGCCACATTTTGCCAAATATAAATATGGGTTATCAGCAGAAGAAAGATTTGAATGAACTTTCCGAAAATTTGCTGGCAGTGCCACCGGAATTCAAGTTTTTTTTTAAAAAAAATTATTTTTATTTTTTTAACTAAAATTTATTAAAATAAATTAATTGATTTTTTGGCAAAAAAAATTTTTAATTAAAATTAATTTTGAAGTGGAATAAAATTTTGCACATCTAATCAACAAATGAATTTTTGCTTAGAAATTTATTATTATATTAAATATTGTCGATTTACATGAATTTATTAAACCTAATAAAATTTTTAAAATTGCTCTGATTTTGATCTCTGCTCAAAATTAAAGTGCACAAAATTCCAATAAATTATTTTAATTTTTAAAAATTAAATTTAAATAAAAAATTTATTTTTTTATTTTTTTTTAAATTAAATGCAAATAAAAAATTATTTTTCTAATTTTTTTTTAAATTAAGTTTAAATTAAAAAATTAATTTTAAATTTTTTAAAAATTAAATTTAAATAAAAAATTTAAGGAATTTGTTGAATCGCTATTGGGTTATTGGATTGGAATTTGTGGATGAAGCAATCCAAGGGAAGGTTGGAAATAATGCTGCCACTGAAAAATTGGAAAATTGGCTGAATAAAAGTCCAAATGGATTTGTGGAGAATTTCAAGCATGGTTATTTCCAATTTGCAATGAGAAAGGTTTAAATGAAAAATTTCAAATTTTTTACGAATTAAAATAATTATTAAATCAATGAATTTTTATTTATTTATTTTTTAAATATGAATAATTTTGAATTAATTTAATAATTTCCAATTCCAAAATTTTAAAATTTTTCAAGGATTAAAAATATTTTAAAATTCAAATAAATAGGAAATTATTTTTAAAAATATATTGGATTGCCATAAAATATGAAATTAAAACCCCGGTGTGGATTTTGGTTTAGAATTTTTAAAAAATTTAATTAGATTGTTTTAAATAGAAAATTATTTGGTTTGAAATAGGTTTTTTATGTTTAATTTCAAACAGTAAACTGGTTTTTCTCTAGCCAAATTGCATAGCGAAAAATTCAACCTAAATATAAATATTATTTTTTAGATTTAAAAATAATAATCGCTTAATGAAAAATTGGATAAATTTTATTTTTATGGATAAATTTATTTTTTGGAATATCTAAAATTTTTTAGCACTTTTACAAATAGGCATATTCCTTTTATATTGTATTTTTTTGAGTCAGCAGAATTTGGAATAGAATAAAAAGGAGAAAAGCTAATTAAATTAAAAAATAATTAAATTTGTTACAAATCTTAAATTTTTAATTTCGAAATTTGATAAAAAATATTTATTTTTTAGAAAAAAATTTATTCTAAAATAATTTTATTTTAGCACAGTAAAGCTGAAATTTACAAGAAGATGGCAAATATTCATTTGTATGCAAAATTTGTTCAAGCCGATCAACTCAGCAAATGGTAATAATTAATTTATTTTTATTAATTAACCCTTATATTAAAATTTCTTTACAATTTCAGGATCATCCATCAAATTTAGCCGCCCTAGGCTCTATAGAATAGAACAAATTGAATTAAATTTGTTTTAAATCTTTGATTCATGATAAATTTTTATAAATGTTTTTCTATTGAATCAATTTCTTGAAAATTATACCTATAAATTTTTTCCGAATTTTTTCATTTTAAATTTTAATCGCCAAATTTCTTCTCTATGTTATTGTGAACATTTTTTAAAACAAAAAATCGGATAAAAAATATAATTGTATAAGAAAAATTTGCCAAATTAGTAGATAATTTAATTTAATTTAGGCATTTTTTAAAATAAAAAAATCAGTCGAGGCAAGCTCGATTGGTTAAAATTTGGAGGGTATATGATTCAATGGGTGTAGGGAATAAATGGGACAATTAGAAATTTAGCTTTGGATAGGAACAAAGCATTATAGCGCTTTAAAAGATCTCTAGTAGGGTTATATACCAATTTATCCGGCTTAATCCCTCTTAATCCTTCTTAATCCCCCTTTATCCGACTTAATCACCCGCATTCCTGGGCCTTATTAGGCCCACTTCCACGACCCTACATTGGCCCTCCGGACCATTTCCATTCTATTTCGGGACTTAATCCGGCTTAATCCCTCTCAATCCTTCTTCCATTTTGGTTATTTTTAATACCAGCAGTCTTTGATGTTCATTTATTACCACATATTCGGTGCCAAAACAACTAAATTAAACAAATCCGTGGGCTAAAATGCAGAAAATGGGAATTGAATGGAATGAATGAAGTTTAGCCTATTCGGCAAAAATGCATGGGATTGATTTGCATTTTTGCATGGTCATGTCAAAAAAAGGAATGTTATTCGCATTTTGATCTCATGAATTTGGATAATTTTTTTTGGTTTGCGTGGAAAGTTTGCCCCATCATTTTGGGCTTTTATAAGCTCAACACAATATCAGTCCATTTCCAGTTTCCATCCATTTATCAAATTCACCACATTATCTACTTAATAAAATGGTTGCCTCTCTCGGTTCATTCAACAAAAATGCCTCTTCCCAATGTTGTCCGCATTTCTCTTGCTGAGACCATTCTGTTGATTCAACTAGCGCCGGGCAAGCAGGGCAAATGCCTCTCTCATAAAATGAGCATCCATAAAAAGATTTACAGATGATCCTCAATAGATCAATCAACACGAAATTTGAGATCATCCATTACGAATAAACATCATCCACAGTTGATTACTCCTAACTCTTATTCTATTTATATTTTCTTTCCATTCACTCAGTAATAAAATATTCTTCACAAAAATATGAGAGCCTCGAAAATAAAATTTTATAGAAAAAACTTTTCAAAGGCTCTGAAAATGCTTCCAAATTCACATTTTCCCCAATTACAATTAAATTTTTCCCCACTGGCAATGGAAATTAAAAATTTGCATGATCAAATTTTATTGCCAAATTTGGCAATTCATTTACAAATGAAAACGGCTATTGCTATGGAAATGAGCGCGGTAAATTTTTTACATTTTTAAAGAATTATTTATGAAATTAGAAATTTTAGACAAAAATTTGTGATCTAAAGAAAATTGGTACTTATTTCTCTCAACAAAAAGAGGGTAAAAATTAAATAAGTACCAGAAAATTAATTATTTTTAATTATTTATGACATTTTTAGCATGCTCAGTGAATGACGACTGTTGCAGTTTTAAATGTCAAGGCGGATTTTTTTCTTATTGTGAACCATAGGAGCGGAAAGTGTGCGAGAGCATTCATGCCTCTTCCATGAACGAAATAAATTTAGATGAAAAATAAATAAATTGGCGATAGATTGAATTTGTGAACAAAATATAAAAAAGATAGAAAAAATTTTCAAATTCAATCGTTATATTTTATTGTAAACACAAAACAAAGTCATCTATGCTGGCATGACAGAATAAATGTTATATGAGCAATAATATATATTTTATTTTTTTTATTTTAATAATCAGTCAAATTAATCAAGAATTAACTCAAAAAAAACTGTAAATTTCACTCGTTTTAAACCAATTTTTAATCGATTAGATGGAAAATTTTTCCATTGATTCTAAGTAAAAATGACACATTATTTGGTTTAATTTTTGCGAAATTTCAATTTTTATTTTTGTTTAGAATGTTTTAATATGAGAAAAAAATTTTCAATTTTGTTTGAATATTTAAAAGGAATTAAATGCTTTCACAATTATACAGCATTTATTTTTTTTAAATTTTAATTCCATTTTGTTAAAAACATTAACCATTAGTAAAAAGTCAACTTTCTATAAAATATTTTATCAAATGAATTTATGAATAAATTAAAAATGATATTTTCATGTATTTTTATGTCAAACGTATTTTGGCTTTTTTAATAGAATAAGGGGTTGTTGGGCATAGCCGATAGTTAAAAAAAATTTTGGATTAGAAAAATGTTAAAAGTTGAAAAAAAGATCGCTGATGAGAAAATGAATTATGAGTTTAAAAAATTATTGCAAATATTTAATTTTCATATCTTTGACTTATGAATTTGAAACAAATAAATGTTTATAAATTTATATTTTTTCACATAAATAGAAAGAATATATCATATATATGGCATTGAAGTTATTATTTTTAAAATTTGTATTTTTATTCATTTTTAATATTTTTAATTTTATAACACACACACTTTCTCCCCTGACACAAGTACCTCAAATTTATTAAAAGATCGTAGCAACAAAAACTTAAATTTCCCTTTAATATTAGAAAAAGATTATATTTAAACTTTCTCATAGGGAATTTCGCTGAGATAATTATTAATTTTTAAATTGTATATTCAAATTTATTAATTTCCATAAATAATGACAATGACAACCATACAAAGGCTGGGAACGGGGGCATTCAATTTCCATTTTTTTATATTGTCAAAGCAGCAGCAATTTCAGCCATCTGTTATGCTGGCAGTGTTCCACAAAATTCGAAACGTCTCGTCCGTCCCCTCTTTTTCAATTTTTCGCTCATCCGTCCTCTCGTCAGTCCCCTCTTTTTTCATTTTCTCTCGTCCGTTCTTTCGTCCGTCCTTTCTCGTCTTTCCTTAATTTTTTTGATGTCCTTTTTTCTCCCTTCCGTCCTTGATTTTCAAATTTCGCTCGTCCGTCCTATCGTCCGTCCCTATTTTTCAATTTTTCTTTCGTCCGTCTTTACTAAGGACGAGGCGAGAACGAGACGAGAGGACGGACGAAGACGAGGACGTTTTGTACAACACTGTATGCTGGTTGAATCATCCATCCTATTCTTTACATAAATTTTCCCTCACTTTTAAAAATTTTTTTAAATATATATAAACATTAAATGTAGGAGGCTCTCTTCCCAATATCCTCTCCATTCATTTTATTAAAAAATTATTTTAATTTTCTCATGGTAGATTCTAGATTGTGCTGATTGGGATTAATTTTTAAAATATGCATTCTAATTACTCATCTCCAATATGAAAATGCCAAAGCCAATAATGCCCCAAGCCCCAACTAAATACTAAAGAAAGAAATTGGACAATGGGGCATTCCATTTTTTAATATTGCAGCACTAATTCCATCCATTTTGACCCTTCTGTGCTGGGTTGAATGAATCATCCTATTCTTTAAGTATATTTTCATTTTTTTTTTGTAAATATAAACATTTTGAAATGTAGGAGGCTCTTTTCCCAATATCCTCTCCATTCAATTTATTGTTTACATCCATCCAACTTTTCCACACAATCCACATCCACTTCCACATATTGCGCTGCATTTTTCAATCTTCCTATAATTCTTTGTCATTTTTCGATGTATTTTTAGGTTGTCTATTTTATCAAATTGAAATATTTCATCATAAAATGCAGTTAAAAACCAAAAAATCAAATTTTTTTTTAATTTTTCAAATTGTTTTCATGGGAAAAATTCATTTATTTTGGATAATTTTTAGCCTTATAAATTTGATGAGCTATATAATTAAGTGAATTGATTTATGCAAGTCAATTAATTAACAATAAAATTCATGCCAAATAATTGACATTTTTAAGATAAAAATTTGACCAATTCTAACCCAATTTTAAACTTTTTTTAATCCTAATCTCTTTAAAACTTCTTTATAGCCATTTAATGGCCTGAGAAATAATTTTTTAAATTAATATTAGCATTAATTTATTTAATAGTAAATTTAGAAGAAAAACGCTCATTATAAAAATGCTTAACAAGCTAAAACTCAAAGCAATGTCTTCAATGGTGAAATCAAAGAAAACTGATGTTGACTCATCCAATGACAGCAAAAGCGACGAAAACAACGAGGAAAACAACGAGAACAATGCATTGGTTTGGCGTTTTGCCATCGGCATGGATTCTGTGTGCAAGCGTCCATATTCACCCACAATTGAATTGGCCAC
This sequence comes from Pratylenchus scribneri, assembly GCA_030063045.1. NCBI lineage: Eukaryota > Metazoa > Nematoda > Chromadorea > Rhabditida > Pratylenchidae > Pratylenchus > Pratylenchus scribneri. The sequence continues at coordinate 23,511 of JAQSEB010000022.1, read as the reverse complement.
ACATCCGGCCAAAAAATTCAAAGTGAGTAAGAAGGAAAAAGCGGATGAAGATAAGGAGGCAATGATGGCACCGCCAACTCTTTCGCTGACTTTCCGAACTCGCTACAATTTGTACTACATTGTGGAAGGTCTTCGCTTGCCGGCGGGCGTCGATCGTCATTGTATGTGGCAATTGTTTTATATTTTAAAGAAATAAAATTTTTTATTTTATTAATTCAAAAAACATTTCCTAAAAGTAATTATAAAAATAACCTGTGAAGATTTAGTTTTGATTTGTGTACATTTTATGTTAATTTTTGATAATAATGCTAACATTTAACTATTTTTGGGATAGGTCACATATTTAACAAATGTTGGCATTGCTCCACTTACCAAAATGGCAAAATATGCAATGATAAATAAGTTCAAACCAAAAATCAGCAAAAAAATTTTTTATGCTTAAAAACGGTGTTCCTTTTTATGCGTTTTTTAAAGAATTTTATTCTGGTTTAAGACAAAATAATCAAGAAAATAATATTTTTGACCCATTCAAATTGATAATTTCTTTTTAAAATGTTTAAAATTACTAAAAACTTTCTCAGCGCTGCAATGTTATTGGCGTTCAAGTGACCAACATGCTGTGATCTGGGCACCTTGCACCAAAGAAACGAAGGCAAATGTGGTAGGAAATTAATTATTGATTAAATTTCTATCCCATTTTTGGATAAATAATTTTTAAAAATTTTTATGTTAATTTTATTGTCTATTTATAATCTTAAAAAATCAAATTATGTAGCTAAGATTTTAATACATTTCTTTTAGAAATGTTAAACCAATGTTAAAAATTTTGCTTTTCAGTTAGCAATGTATACTAGTTTAGGTTCAAATGATTAAATCCATTCGAAATTGAATTTTCTTAAAAATAAAATAGACATCTGCTGATTGTTTTTTCATTGATTAACCATAAAAAAATGCCAAAATTAATATTGACTAAAAATTAATTTCACCTTCATATAATTATAAAAAATTATTTGAATACAGATCACGGGCGTTTCCATTTCCAACAATGGTTATTCGATGGAACGAAAGGAGTTCGACATGCGCCAATTAATCACATTTCAGCCAAGCTTTTTCAACTATGCTCCCAAGAACCACGAACTCGAAGTCCGCGCCACCAATGTTCCCGTGATGGGATCGAGCACGAATGATCGTAAATTAATTAAATATTTTATAAATTACCGTAAATACTCTTTTAATAAATACCCTTCTATCTAATAATTGCCCACCCTCGATTTTGAGCACCCATAGCTCCTCTCATGGTGAATTTTATTGCATTTTCTTAGTTCTCTAAAACTCAATAAAATCTATTATAATTTTTGTGCAAAAATGTCCACAAATTAAGGAGCTAGCACAAATTTTCCCATCTTTTTTTTCTGGGGGGGGGGGGGGGTTGAAAAATAATTCCCCATGGGGTATTAAAAGATATTTGCGGTAGTTTAAACCAATCGCCGAATTTAGCGGGAAAATATCTAAACATTTTTTAAAATCAATTAAAAAACTTTTAAAACATCGAATTTTGCTTTTTCTTATAAAATTTTTGATAGAAAAAAAATGATTGATCGAATTTTGCTTTTTCTTATAAAATTTTTGATAGAAAAAAATGATTGATCAAAACATTATTAGTAGAAAGTTGTGGCCCAAAATAACGAAAATTCTCCCGATTTTAGCCAATTTTGCCATTTTTAGGTCATAACTTTTTGTTAAAATTTCCAATCAAATCTATTAATTTTTTCTTTAATAAATCGAACCCACTTTAGGTCAAATTCGGGCTCTACCCCGAAATCCCGAAAAGACGAAATCCCGAAAAGACGAAATCCCGAAAAGGAGAAAATGGGACGAAATCCTGAAAAGACGAAATCCCGAAAAGACGAAATACCGAAAAGACGAAATCCCGAAAAGACGAAATCCCGAAAAAAGGAAAAAAGGACGAAATCTCGAAAATTTTTAATTTTTTATATTTACTGAAAAAAGTGCAAAAAAATATTTTATGGTAATTTAGTGCGCTAAACACGTATGTGATGTCCATTTTGCTGTATTTGCTAATCTAAATACTATAGAATTTGGAAAATAATTCAACATATTTTAAATTTAGCATTACATAAATGAATATTTGTCCACGAGACATGAACAATTTTTTGTTTATTAAACTTTAGAGTAATTTGGGCTCTACTACGAAACCCCGAAATCACGAAACACCGAATCACGAAACGCCGAAATCACGAAACACCGAATAGGAGAAGCATCACGAAACACCGAAATCACGAAACACCGAAAAGGAGAAAGTGTCACGAAACACCGAAAATTTGAACTTATGGGTGAATTTTTTGGTTCGATATACCAATCGACGCGTCTCGATGAGCTGATCCCGAATATGCTATTGGTTTCGCAAAAAACTTAAAAATAAAAAAGTTATGGCCATTTAATTCAAGCTAGGTTACACATTTGGCAACTTTTATGGCCATAACTTTTTTATTTTTAAGTTTTTTGCGAAACCAATAGCATATTCGGGATCAGCTCATCGAGGCGCGTCGATTGGTATATCGAACCAAAAAATTCACCCATAAGTTCAAATTTTCGGTGTATCGTGACACTTTCTCCTTTTCGGTGTTTCGTGATTTCGGTGTTTCGTGATGCTTCTCCTATTCGGTGTTTCGTGATTTCGGCGTTTCGTGATTCGGTGTTTCGTGATTTCGGGGTTTCGTTACATAGCGGTAATTTGATAAGAAAATGGGAAGTATGATGCAGAGAATGGTGATCCTAATTTTATGAAAAATGTTAAATTAAAACATGCGTGATTAATTTTTTTAATTTTCCACTTTATTTATTATTTGCTAATTAAATTAATATTTACTATTTTTATAGAGAAAAATGAACGCTCGCAACAAATTACTCCAAATTCAGAAAGGAGTTAAACGGCAACGAATTCAAATTGAAGAAGACGAGAGCGACGAAGAAATAAATGTCGACCAAATCGAAGAAAACACCGAAAATCAAGATCCAGCAAGAGGCGAAGGATTAATACAATTTGAGAATGGCACCAATCAAAAAGGAAGATTGTGCCTCTGGAATGAAGGTTTAATCTCTTAAGAAATAAATTTTAAAACTATAGGGTTCCGCTTTGTGCTTGTGAAGGGACCTTATTGGATGTGTTCAAATACCGATTGCAAGGCCACCGCCAAAATCATCGAAGAACATGAAGGCATCAAATACGGAACAATTGCGAAACAACATAACCACCCTCCAGAGCCATCGAGAAAAGAAGCAGAAAATAGGCGAGCAAATGCAAAAAAGGAGTTTCGTGCAGAACCAGGCAAAAAACAATCCGAAATTTTAACCAAGGCAAGAAGCGGAGCCAGCATGGAAGTGATCCAATATGTGGGAAATAATCGAGCTTTCAACAAAATGTTGTCAAGAGGTATAAAATAGAAAAATATTTAAATAAAAAATAAAATTTAAGAGAAAAAAAAAGTCTTCGGGAAGGTGAATTGTCGGGATTTGCTCGCCATCGAATTGCCACAAGAACTGATCATGATGGACGGAAATGACATTTGCCTTTACGACAGCCGGAATACGCGACCAAACGAAAAGGATGTGGTTTTCGTTTTTGCGCATCAACAGGTTTGAAATTTAAATAAATTTCCATAAATTTTTAAAAAATAATTAGCTGCTCGACATCCTCAAGAAAAAGAGAAACAAAAATGGAATAAAATGGGCCTGCGACGGCACCTTCAAAGTGGCGCCTCGTCCTTGGGTGCAGTGCTTTGTGGTGGGAGCCTTCATAAATGCCAGCCAGACAATTCCATGTGTTTACGCATTGCTCCCGGGAAAACAGTCAAAATACTATGCCGAGGCATTGCAGGCAATAAAGGCGGCGATTTACCCGACATTCCCATTAAAAAGTATTTTTTTAAATAATAAATCAGTTTATTTTTTTTAGTTATTTCGGACTTCGAACAGGGGATCATCAAAGCAACGGCCCGAATTTTTCCGACCACCACGTCAAAAGGATGCCTCTTTCATTTTGGGCAGTCCGTTTATCGAAGATGGTGCAATTTGAAGCTGAGACCACTGTTCAAGCATCCGCAAATTGGTGACCATTGCCGAAACACATTCAGGTTTATTTATTATTAAAAAAATTTAATTAATCAATTTAAAGACAAATCCTGGCGCTGGCTTTGATCGACCCTGAATATGTGCGCCGAACATTTAGCCTCATCATCGACCAATCGCCGGCTGAATTGAAAGACTTTCTGATGTACTTCGCCGAGACTTACATTGGATTTACGGAGGTTGAACTTCAACTTAAGGAAAGGGCATTCGAAGGACGAATTCAAATCCAACAAAGGCGTTCTTCAACAATTTCGCAAGCCAGCCAGCCAGTCCGAAACAATTGTATATTATTAATGTATAAATTAAAAATTAATTTTTCCATTTTAGCTTTTCATGAACACGATCAGAGCGGCAATATCACTTTTGGCCAACCTTCACCTCGTCCATCAACGCCGACAATGAGTGCAACTACAGCCGAGGAAACAATCGATTTGCAGCGTTGGGAAATGGAAATTGTCAAGGAGCCAAAATACAAAATCGACTTTTGGAATGTGCACGACGAGGCGATGCTCACTTTGGCAAAGACCAATAATTCGATGGAGGCCAACCATAATCAATTCCAGGTAAAAAAATAATATTTACAAAATTAAATTAAATATTTAATAGCGAAAATTGACTCATCACCCCGCATTGTCCGATTTTTTGAGGGCATTTCGTGAGGATGTCGACAAACAATTGACAAAAGATGCAGCTGCCAAAGTGTTTCCGCCCAGCAACAATCGATACCTCATTCGTGCGGACGAAATTATGCATGCCCTCATCACTGCAGAATATGAAGATGACGATGATTTGCTGGACTTGGTCACGCTCTTGGGCATCAAGGTTTAATAAAATATATAAAATTTTATCATTAAAATATTAAATATTTGTAGATGCAAGGATATGTGGCCGGAATGCGAGCCCCTGCCAATGCCAACCAAGAAGATGGCAATCGAACTGAAGACACCATCGATTTGGAGGCGGAGGCTGATATTTTCGATGATGAAGAAGGATTGGATTTTGATGATGAAGAAGAATTGGATTTTGATGATGAAGAATCGCAAGAAATCCAATCTGAATTTGATTATTCCATCCCTACTACATCCACCCGATAATTTTATCCCATTTTTTGCTCATTAATTCCATTTTATTTCCATATTTTTGCTCATCAATTCAACAATTTATTTATCTATTCAATTTTCATCCCAGTTTTCAATTAAATCAGCCGCAATAATTGATTAAATTGTCTTTATTTTAATTCATTTTTTCCATTTTCGATGCTAAAATAAATAATTTCAACATAGTTTGTTTGATAATTTTTGGAATTATATTTTAGTTGGATTAATAGATACTGAAAAATGAACACTAAAATTGTGATCAGCGCTTAAAATTACCCTAGAAATATTTTTTTTGCACTTTTTTCAGTAAATATAAAAAATTAAAATTTTTCGAGATTTCGTCCTTTTTTCCCTTTTTCGGGATTTCGTCTTTTCGGGATTTCATCTCATTTTCGTGTTTTCGGTATTTCGTCTTTTTTTCCACTTTTCGGGATTTCGTCATTTCGGGATTTCGTCTTTTTTTCCACTTTTCGGGATTTCGTCTTTTCGGGGTTTCGTCTTTTCGGGGTTTCGTCTTTTCGGGATTTCGGGGGTTAGCGCAAATTCGCCAAATTTAAATTAAATTAATGCGTAAAATTCCGGCAAAAATTATTTTATTTACAAAAATTGGTTTTAAAATTATTTAAAATATTTGTAAAAATTTTTTCACAAAAATTAATCACTTCCACAATTTAATGACCTTCCACAGTTCGCATGCTTCCCTTGAGCCTGTGGCCTATGAATGCCAAATTTTGGAGGCCAATGAAGCGACCAAATTGCAATCTGATGAGGAGAAGGCATCGAAGAAATTGGAGAAGAAGATGGAAAAGGAAAAGAGCTTCGACGGCGACGGTGACTATGAAAAGCAATATTGGTTCCGCAACCCGACCATCAGCTTCAATCATTATGGTGAAGATGATGAAGAAGAAAAGAATGAAGAAGAGGAAAAGGATGAAGAGGAAGACGAAAATGATAAAGAAGAAAAGGATGAGGAAGAAAAGGATAAGGAAGAGGATTAGAATGGAAGGAGGATGAAAGAGAAAAAAATGAATGATTAATGAATTGACCTCTTCTATTTTTATGTTTTATGGCATTTGGCTAGAAGCCTAATAAAATTGTGGCTTGATTAACGAATTTGTTGAATAAAAATATTTTGAAAACTGACTTTTGATTTTGATCCTCACTTTTTTTTGTAAAAGTTGATTTATCTTATTTATAGTCCTAATTAACGGGACTAAGATTTGTTTGGGGTTAGAATAGGCCTAGCTCTCGCCCCGGGCCTTCGCCTGGGACCCAAGCTTCCCGGTGGCCCAAGATTAGGTGATAGTGATTAGAAGAAACTCTTCAATCTATTTATTTTGTGCGAAAAAAAATATGATAAAATAATCATCATCAAAGTGGGGCGGAAAAAAAACCAAAAAGTGATCCTTTAATGGGGAAGGAGCGACTTTAACAGATTGGGGCAATATTTGATTGACAATGTGATGGACGATTAGGCAAAAAGTGGCGGTACAGTTCGAAGAATAGAAGAAGCCCTTAGGCATTTGGCATTGACACCTACCAAGATGATATCACATGACATAATATAAAATAGATTTGAATTCTTCGATTTTGAGAATTTCTTAATTCCTGCATTTTATCGCTAGCGATTTTGCGAGTCATAGCTCAGCAATGAAGAATCTGTTTGTCAATCTTGATAAAAAGTTTCAATTTTTCTTAAAAATCAGTTGAAGCTCCATTTATTTAACCAACTAAAACTAAAATTAGGTGAAAAAGGTTGATAATTTTAATTAGTTTTCTTTTGTAGTAAGAACTCTGGAATGATTTTGGCAATCGAAATGGGCCGATATTTTATGAAAATTTGATAATTTTAATTTCCAATTTAAAGTATAAATATATTTATTTTTAATATTATTTTTCCTTTTTTGTTTGCAAAGTGCAAAATCACAAATTCCTTCCATATTTTATTAACGCTTGACCAGAATCAATCGAATAAAAAATTTCGGGTGATGTGAAGGGAAATGGTGGGCACTGGCATTTTGGGGGGGGGGGGGGGGGGTGGGCATCGATAAACTATTGATCAGAATAGCCCAAAAATCCATCATTTTGGCCAATTTCTTTCAAAAATGCATTCATCACAAAGAAAAATTATCCCCTCAATGTTTATTCCTTTTTTGGCTTTTTAGCTTTAAATTCAGAGCAATATCCTTATTGTCCTTATTCCGGTATACTATTAGAATTGGGCGCCGTCGCTTGTAGCTAATTAAAGACGAAACCGATAAAGGTAATTCTGATGTCTAATTAAAGGGATAACTGCGGGCTATCGATATGACAAAAAAATAATCTACAAATGTCGGGTCTGCAAATGTTTAATCTACAAATGTCGCAAAACGCATTTGTACTATTGTGGAGATGACCCCGGACCGTACTAAATCATTAATTAATCAAACACCTGAATGTACAAAAATTTCCAAAATTATAATGGAATTGACTTTCAACATTACTCTTTAACTATAAATTTATTTAAAAAACATTTTGGGATGATATTTTAATAATTAGGGCTTGATCGGGAGTATAGTGTTCCAACTTTTTTCCATACATATTCAACCCCAAATGAATCTTGTTCAAAAATTTCGATTATCCTTCATTTTTACAATTTTTTTCTTTTCATCCGGCCAAAGATGCATTTGTCGAATTTTGTACTCCATTTTGTTGAGTGATCACTTCGGGGGGTATCATCGTCAATGTGTCAGTGCATGGATTTTGTTCCCAATGATTTCCACTGCAAATGCAAAAGGAAATTAAGATTATGTTTGATAATTAGTTAAATAAAAATATAAATATAGGCAAAAATGTAAATTAAAAAGAATGCATGAATGGCCACAATTGATCATTTCACATTAAAATTAATTAATTTCTCCTACACCAATCTTACTTGCACATGATTGGCCCATTAGGGGTGCATCCCGTTGGTTGTGCCAAACATTGCCGTGAACGAATTCGTTGATTGATTGCGGTTAGCTGCATGAAAATTGGACTCTTCTCCGATGGACATTCGCTCCATTCGCCCCAGTTTCCCCAATCACCGGTGCAATTTGGAGTGGCATATAAAATGGTGGCATTATTTTTAGGAGGCTGTTCAAAAGCCCCAGGATTGTTGGTCAAATTTGCATAAAAATTGCATCCATCGCCATAGCAGCAACAAAATGTGTTTGACGGAGATCTTTATTAGATGATTGAATTAATTGATATGATTATTAAATAATTATATAAATAAATGATTGTAGAAATACTGGTTGAAATCGAAATATTTAATTTTCGAAAAAATTATAACGGATAGTTTTGACCTTCTTAACTTAAACCTAATACACAATGATAATTTCGATGATGGATGCATTAAATGATTTGGATTAAGCTTAATCAGTTTTACACTGGTTTTAATCCAAAACGCAAAGATAATTTAAGCATTTTATATTACTCTAAAGATCTAAAGTATGATCAATCATAGCAAATTATATGTTATAGCTGTTTTTTTGAGCCGTTCTCGTTTAAGGCATTTTCTAGTTGTAGGATAATACGTCGCTCACATAAAAAACGCAAAAAGTTTGCAGAAAAAAAGATAATGGAAAAAGAGGAGGGCATTTGCTGCATGCGTTTTTTCTGCAAATTTGGGTGCTCACATAAAAATGCGTTTTCTGCAAAAAAGTAGACGCATTTGCAGAAAATTGGAAATGATCGGCCGATCATTTTTTTGCAGAAAATTTTGTGCTCACATAAAAAACGCATGCATTTTTTCTGTATGCGTTTTTTCTGCATGCAGTTTCTGCAAATTGCCGAGTGCTCACATAAAATTTGCAGTTTTTCTGCATGCGTTTTTTCTGCAAAGCATTTTCTGCAAATTTTATGTGAGCACCCAGCCATTTGCAGAAACTGCATGCAGAAAAAATGCATGCGTTTTTTATGTGAGCGAGGTATAATCGATTCGTCATTTTCCTAAAAATTTTAACACAGTTGAATTGATGCAAAATGGCAAAAATGAAACAGTTTTTCCGTAATCAATTGAACAATTTGTAGACATGCATGTTCTAATGGTTTTGTTTTGGCTCCGATCAATGGAAGCAGCGCATGAAGATGCCATTGGTAGGCAATTGGCCAGTAGTATGCCAGTCAAATCAGATGTCATATTAGATATGCCCTTGATTGTGAGAAGGAAGTGCAATTTTTAATGATTATAAAAATTTTTAAACTTATCGAAATTTTGTATAAAAATGAATTTTTTAAACTTAAAATTTTTAAATGCAATCTTGTTCATTGCTTCCGAAAGTAGTGGCAAAAATGATTTTTACCATATTTATATTTACCTGATAACATTTTAATGCATCAATTTGCTGTCCATAAAAATTCATAGCAATGATGAAGAAAATAAATTTGAACATATTTGTAATATTTTAGAAATTCAAAAGTAAAAAATTTTTTCGAATTTTTTTTTCCAATTTTTTAAATATTAAATTATTTTTTTTTCTTTAAAAAAAATTTGACTTATTTTTAGGTTAGGGCTCTTTTGGAAATTAAAAATTTTAAGTATTCAATAAAATATTAATAAAATATATTTGTGTTTATGAAATTATTTCTTAAATAAATATTAATTTTATTTGATGTTAATTGAAAATAACATTTATCCAAACTTGACCAAAAATTATAAATTTTTGTGTCTCTCATTACTTTTTAAAAAACAAAAATTTTTTAGGGTATTATTTAAAATAGTAATAAAAATATATTTACACTTATGAATTTTCCTTAAATTAAATAATAATTGGTTTATTGTTAATTGAAAATGATATTTATTTAAAAATTTTTCTGCTTCAAGAATATGCCATTGAAAATAAGTGTTTCAACTAAATTACCATTTGGCACTGGCCATCACACAGCATTACAGCATTTTGCCATGGCAACGCGAATTGTCCATTATTAATTTAATATTCTCTTCACATCAAACTATTTTGAGAATATTCATGTTTTGTTCATATTTAGTTCACAATAAATGTTCACTACATATTTTATTCATAAGATTAACAGTTTTAATTTCCGTGATTAATGAATGAAATTTTCACCATATTGTATGTCAAGAAATTATATTGGAATATGGAAAAAAATTAATAAAAATATATAGGTACAATTTTTCGATGATTTTTAATATTAATTTACTTTTTTAATATTATTATTTTTTATATTTTTTTATTTTACGTAGATGATTAATTTTCTTTGAAATTACAGCAGAGATCAGTGAGAACAAAATCCTTGCATTGGTAGATTGCCGCGATGATGCCCGCACCTGCAGTAATCAATCGACAATGACAACTGACTAATGCCCCTATGGTCGGATAAAAAGAAAAAAATAAAAAAGAAGAATAATTAAAATTTTTGAAACTAAATTCATTTGGGATTGAAAACTGATGAATGATATAAAAAAATGTTGAAAAACTAAAATAGAAATGGTTAAAAAATATGCAAATTTAAATAAAAATTTAAAAACATTTTTACCCATTCTCTCTAATTTTTCTATTTGTTTTTATTGAACTATAATTTCTATATTAATTTATAAAAATATAATTAAGAATTTTTTCACTCTATTCATTTCCTATTATTATAGTATTTTACTTTTCAAAATTTTTACCTATTTTTTGAATCTATCTTCCATGTTGAAAGAATTTTATTAAATGAATAATGCAAAATAAAATTGTGGGAAATGAGTTATGAAAATCTATCATTTCATTTTTGTGATTTTTACTATGATCGGTCTTTGGTTCGGTCACAGGGCCGATCCCATGACACCGAAAAAAGAATTCACTTTCATTTAATAACATCCAATGGGGCAAATTTTCCTAAAAACAAAATTATTCAAATACAGTGGCCGAAATGCTCACTTCCATGTTCAAGAGAAAATTGGGAATTGGATGGAATGAAGTTTGGCCTTTCCGCCAAAAAGGCATGGGATTTGCATTTTAGGATGGATAATTTTTATCATCCGTTCGATGTTATGATTGGAGAAAAGGAAGAAATATCGTTCACATTTTATATATATGAATATGTATATTTTTTTGTTTTCAATCAGAAGAAAATTTGCCTAATGCCTATCTGGCAAATGCATGGAATTTACATTTTGGATGGATAATTTTGAACATTTTTCTCAATTTTTATGGGTGATCATGAAAGCAAAATTTGTTCGCTTTTTCGGGGTCCAATGATTTGGTTATTTTTTTTAATTTTTTTAATAGAAAGAAAAATTTGCTCCATCGATTTGCCTTTATAAGCTCAATGAAGTTCACACAATACCATCATTTTCCATTCCATTCACTTTATCCAAATTCCCCATATTTTCTTCTGCGCTGAATATTCTCCGAATATGGTTGCCTTCCGTTCGTACAACAACTTCCTAATGCTTTTTGCCAACTGCTCATTGATCATTTTGTTGATTCAACAGTTTGTTTTGAAGGTGGATTGTTGCACCCATCACGATGGTATAAATTGTATATCTTGACAAAAAATCATATTTTTTATGAGCTTTCAGAATGTAACCACGAATTTGAATTCTGCATTGCTGACCAATGCCATCAATGCCTCCCACCTGGCTCTGGTATATATCATTTTTTGGGGGGGGGGGGGGGTGGGGATAGCATTTCATTCCTATAATTTTTTGAAATTTGATTGCGGGTATTTTATGCAACCAATTTAAGCAATTAATCGATAAGGAAATTAGAGTAATTGAAATATTATCAAAGTATTATATATGTAACGGTAAATATGGGGAATTGGGAAATCCGCGGATTTCCCAAGCTGATAGGCCAGTAAATTTCGGAAATCTTGGCTTCTATGCATCATAAAGATTCGAGAGTAGGCTCATTCGATTCGGCCTGGTTGATTTAGTCTATGAAATTTCAATTACAGACAGGTATACCCTAACCCTAGCCCTTAACCCCTAGCCCTAAGCCTCTAAAACCCATGCCGCCTTTAACCATAATCCTAACCCTAGCCCCTAAATCGGTCTGTAATTGAAATTTCATAGACTAAATCGACTATGCCGAATCGAATGAGCCTACTCTCGAGTCTGTACATTGCCTAGAAACTGAGATTCCCGAAATTTACCAGCCCATCAGCTTGGGAAATCCGCGGATTTCCCAATTCCCCATATTTACCGTTACATATATAAAAATTTTATAAAAGTGCATGATTTTTTAAAGTTTCATTTATACTTTTTTATGTTAGACCTAGATAAATTATTTTAATTATGTATAAATCTTTAGGATGTGATGACCATCAACACTGTTGCAGTAAAAGATGTAGGGACAGCCATTGCGATTGCGACCCACGTATGTTTCGAAAAAGTATGACAAAAAATATATTTTTATTTATGTCATTTCAGCATGTAACCCCTCTTCTGAATTCTGCTATAGGGGCTTCTGCCATGAATGCATCCAAGTTGGCGCTGGTATATCAATTAGAGTATAGCATTTCATACTGTTTATTTAGATGCCAGGTCGCTTCTTAAAAAGTGCAAATGATAAAATCTATCTCAATATCATTATTTTTTCAGTAGATTGAGGATAGATTTACTGGAAGAGAATTAATTATGGTGGATCTTTAGTTTAAGATAAAAAAATCTGCCATTATACCAGGGAAACTCGGAATTTTCCGAGATTTTGCTGTTTGGTCCGAGGTTTTGCCGGGGTTTTGAAAATGCCGGGGTTTGACCGAGGTTTTCATATTTTGCCAAATTTTTACCGAGTTTTACAATTTTAACTAAATTTTTCGCTTAGTTTTTCGCTGCGCGGTTATTTTCGTCTATTCCTATGCAATTTTTGACTAAAATTCTTTCATCAATGGCAATTTTTAATTAATTTTCCTCCTCCAGGAAATTCTTAAGCTTTTGTTATCTTTATTTCGCAACCCGGATTATTCAAACAGATTCAGTCAAATTTTCCCATTATGGGGCGATTTTTGGCAAAATTTTCTGCAATTTTTGGCTTAATTTTATACCACGGTGCTATTTATGGTTAAAATTTTACCCTCGAGGCAATTTTAATGCGTTTAATATCTTTATTTTGCAACCCCAATTGCTCAAACAAGTCAAATCATAAGAGAAATATAAAGTATAAAATTTGATAAAATCATTTTTATTGAATTTATAACGTTTTATACGTGCCGAGTTTTCCGGGTTTTTGAAAAATTTTTGCCGAGGTTTTTCCGAGTTTTAGACCCGAATGCCGAGTTTTTGAGATGGCAGCCTTGATTATATAAGAATTATGATTAAATAAGCATAGAGGCGTCTTATAATTGGGAAATGTCTTCTGGCGTGTTAAGGATTGTAATTGATGGAACATTAATATCTTGTTCATGTCAAAAAACTCTAAAAAATAAATGATCAAAAATATTTTTTCAGATGATTGTATTTCTTTATGAATCGACCTTTGCATTTTTTAAAGAAGTGATCTCATTTGCATTTTCTAAGAAATTACCTAGCACGTTTATTTCCAATTCCTATAATTTTTTGAATTTGAATGGAAGTACATAATTTTATATAAACAATTTAAGCAATTAATCGACAGGGAAAAATATAAATAAAAATTTTCAAAAAGTGGCACAGGATTGTTTCAATTTTATTTAAGAGCTTTTTTAGATGTTATGTTTAGACAAAATATTTTTAATTATCTCTGAAAATCTAGGATGTGATCTAGATGAACAATGTTGCAGTAAAAGATGTATGTACGGCCATTGTGAATGCCGCAATTCCGGCGAACGTATGTAAAATTCTATAATATTTCTATTCTATTTCACAATAATTATAATTATCGTGGTTGGTCGTTCCCCCAAAAGATGCAAAAATAAATGGGCGTTACTACAAAAAGCTAAAATAAAAAAATAAATGAAAAATAGAATTAATTAATAAAATAAACTAATTTTAATATTATTTTTGTCAGAAAAATATAAAAAAAATATTAAATAAACAAAATATAAATATAAATTTCATTTTTCTTTATAATTTTTAAAAAATAAATTTATTTTTTTTAGACCTTTCGAAGGTAAATAAAAATATAATTTGACTTTAGTTAATATATTTTAACGAAATGAGAAAGGTAGAAAAATTTGGATTGATGGAGTTATAATATGGCAGAACAAAAATTTTTTTGAAAATTTTCGACCTATAGAGAGGCACCTTTTACTATTTCTATACTCTGCCGATTGAGCGATATTTAGACCGAAACCGAGCTATTTATTGTAAGGCAAATTTTTTCCCGAAAATATATTGGCAAAGTACCACTTTCAAACTTCCACTACAATTTTTTGTGTGATTATTAATTTTAATTTATATTTTATATTACACCATGCAAATAAATAATAAAAATGCAATTATAGAAAAAATTTTTGTTTTTGCATTTTTTGGGGGAACGCCCTTTTTGCAATTTTGGGGTAATGACGTAGCACCATAATTATTTACAATTAATATGTTCATATTGTTATTGGAAGTACATAATTTAATCCAAACCTGCAATTTTAATCTTTAAAGATTATTCAACACCTAGACCTCAAGATTTGATTTAACACCAGGGTGACCCAAATGCCGAGTAAATGCGACATTTTCCGCATTTCCGATACTCTCGCCGCATTTTTCCCACATTTTTTACTTTTTTTCATGGCCATTTTTAGCTGTATTTTTCTCTCTGCTATCAATTTTTATAAAATTTTTCACTCTACAATGTTTTTAAGCTAAAATTTTCGCTGCGCGGTTTTTTGGTGAAAAAAGGCATAGAAAAATATTTAGAAAAAATTTTTAAATGAATTTTTAGCGAATTTTAACCTTTTTTTTTATAAAATTCCTTATTTTCGCTGCATTTTTGATGCTTTTTGACTAATTTTGCCACATTTTTTATGTTCATGGCGCATTTTCGCCCAACTGAATGGGTGACACTGTTTCCCGAACTGTAATTTATTCTTTATATCTATTGAAGCTTTCATCTTACTGCTACAATTAATTTGGTCGCTTCGGTCTGCTATATTCACTCCGTTCATGGAAGTAACGACATGGTTAATAAATAAGTAATTTAAAAAGGTATGGATATTTGTCAAATAACCCTAGATAATATTATAATATTGTCAGGTTTATGGTTTTCCTATCAATAATTTTTTTCTGATATTTTAATTGCAACGCTACAATTTGATATTATAGCCAATTAAGTAATGAATTGAAAAAATTAAGAACAATTAAAAATATTAGTATAATGATATGAAAAAAATATTTATCGAAGAGGAGACTATATTTAATCCTTCTCTTAACTTTTTTTCAACATTTTAAATTGTATATGACCATTTTTAGCGTGTACAGATGATAGAATGTGCTGCAATGGAAATAATTGTGTACTCGGCTATTGTGGTTGCGTCCCAACTTTTGGATGTATGTAAAGTATTCTACAATGGTTTTTTTCCAATTTTTAACATAAATTTGTTGAGAATGTGATTGCAATATGCAAGTAAATAATTTAATCTTCAATATTGATCAATTTAAGCAGTGTTGTAAAAACGTCCTCGTCTTTCGTCTCGTCCTCGTCTTCGTCCTCGTCTCGTCTTAAAAAAAGACGAAATGACGAGATGAGAGACGAGGGGGTAAAAAGATAGAGACGAGAAGAAGGACGAGAGGAAGAGAAAGAGTAAAAAAGGAAAGATTTATTTCCTTCAAAGCTCCAGCCTTCCACGTTCTACCATTATTTAATCTCCATTTACCAATTTTAATTATTATTTTCTCAATAAAATCAACAAACCATTATTTTTTGAGGCAAAATTTTAATTTTAATAAATTTTACACATTTTTGAGCTATTTCATAAATTTAGGTAAAAGACGAAAAGACGAGACGAAAGACGAGGGGGTAAAAAGGCCAAGACGAAAAGACGAGACGAGAAAATGGGCAAAAAAAAGCCAAGACGAAAAGGCGAGACGAGAAAATGGGCAAAAAAAGCCAAGACGAAAAGGCGAGACGAGAGACGAGACTTTGAAATTTTTACAACACTGAATTTAAGCAATTAATCATCCGGTACCGATCCAAAATCCAGTACCGCAAGTACCGTTACCGACTTTGTTCAAAAGTAGGGCACCGCTTAACACTAGACACTAGTTAGATCCATAGTTACCAAGTCCCCAAGTGAAAAATATGGCAAAAGCAAAAAAAATATGGCAAAATATGTCAATTTCAATTAAAAAATATGGCATTTTTATGGCGTCAATTTTTTTCGATAAAATATTATAAAAATGTGTCTATTTTTCTTTTCCATGTTTCTTAGTATTCAATTTTGCATTGTTCGAAAGGCGAAAGCCCATTTTTGGAAAGGAAATGGATAAATATATTATCAAATCGAACAATGGCATCGAAAAATATACGCGCAGCGAAATGGCAAAAAATAAGGCAAATCCTCAAAAATAAGGCAAATCCTCAAAAATATGGCAAATGCCATATAAATAAGGTACTGTGGCAACCCTGGTTAGATCTAAAAATATTTATCAATTATTATGATTTTTAGATTGTAACGCAATATACGAATGTTGCAGTGGATTTTGTGCCATAGTACCTCATGGACAGGGTGCGTGTTTCTGATTTGAAATGGAGTAGAATTTGTGCGAGAACATCCTCTTCATGAACGAAACAAATTTAGATGAAAAAGAAATAAACTTAAGATGACAGAATTTTAAAAAAAATTAGAATAGAACAAAATTTTCAAATTCAGTTGATAAAATGACGCTACTTGCATACTTTGACCTTATAAAATTTTTTTTCAAAATCATAAAACGATATACCAAACGACGCGTCTCGACGAGAGAAGCAGCACGAATCTGCTATTGTTTTTGCATAAAACCCAAATTTATGATCAAAAATGTAAAAATTTTACAGTTGCGCAAAGAAAATACGTGTTAAAACTGCTCCGGTTGGCATTTCAAAGTGGTCTCTTCCGTGTGCTCCTCCTCCACTCCTCACGTCTTAGCTCGCTTACGTTCGTATAGTGAATGAAACTAATTAGCTCATTGAGACATTGAGCTAAAATATAACATTTTTGATTTTTTTACGATTTTTGACCTGTAGGGGGGGGGGGAGTGTCCTTTACTTTTTCTAATTTTCAACATGTCATAACTTTTTTATTTTTGAGTTTAATGCAAAAACAATAGCAGATTCGTGCTTCTCTCATCGAGACGCGTCGATTGTTATATCATTTCACGCTTTTGAAACTTGTGTGGTCGATTCCTGAAAAGACAAAAGGCAGTACAAATGTGGGCGATTCCTGAATAGTGCAAATGTGGGGATTTTTAACTTATAATAAATCAGAAACTGGTTTTAGACCCTACAAAACTTATACCATTTTGTATATCTCATCGAGACGCATCGATTTGGTATAAAATTTGTCATGGTTTGGCCCAAAATTAAATGGTATTAAACCGTTATCCCTGTTTTTGTTTTATTTTTATGCATTTATAATCAAATTGTCCCATCTTTTTGTGGTCGAATTTTTAGGGTATTTTATGCATTTATAATCAAATTGTCCCATCTTTTTGCGGGGCCCCATTTCAATTCCAACTTTAACTTTTAACTTTGAATTTTTTTCCCTTCTAAAAATTCAAAGTTAAAAGTAACTTTGAACTTTTTCCCTCCCAAAAGTTCAAAGTTAAAGTTAAAAGTTGGAATTGAAACGGGGCCCGGTCGAATTTTTTGGGTTAATAGTTTTAACTTTTGCTTGGTACTTTTCAAAGCAAGTAATTGAACTTTTATCTTGGAATTGGAACTTGTAACTTTGAAAAAGTTTCAAATGGACATTTCTATTTAAGCAAATATCTTTATTTAAATTTAAATTAAAAAACAGACAGTTCACTGTTGATTTTGTTATATCATTCACAGATAACAATGCCCATTTATGAATGGCATATGGATTAATAAAGAGGGGATATTCTAGAAGAAGAAACGAATAAATTTTTTGAATATGTACCTATGACATATGAATAAACATTGAAAAATTTAAATTAAATGAAAGCTTTTAATTTTTTCCTAAAATTTCTCTAAATAGGACAACAATTCGGGACAATTGGTACACTTCTACGATAAGCCAGCATTAATTTTGGTCCAATTAATTTGTCTGCGTCAATACCAAAATATCACAGGACAAAATTTCTCCCTATAAAAATGGCTAATTAAGTGGCTGGCCTTCAACTGAGCCAACAATTCAATTATTTTCAATCTATTTTCCTGTCTAATGTACTCATTGTGATCATAGTAACAATTTAGAACAATTTGGGACATTTGAAATAATATTTATAAAATAGATTTTGCTTAAATTTTCATTTTTCTGAAGTGAAGCCAAAAGCCATCCAGACAATGATACGACTATCCGATTTCCAGGCTATTTCATGGCTCCTACTTTGTGCCACAATTGCAAGCAATTCCCATATTTCCAATGCTCAGTGTGAGTATTTATTTTAGAAATTTTATTGTAAAAATTTAAATAAAATATCTTCATGTTCTAACTTTAAAATAGAATAAAAATTACATTAATTAAGGCAGAAAATTAGCCATTTCCATTTCACATACCTATTTATTTAGTATATAATCGGATAGATCCATATTATTAAGATATTCGAAATTTATTCGGTTTGAATAAACATTGAAGAGAAAGTAAGGAGCGTTTTTTTAAGTTTCGACCTATTTTTATATGTATATTAGATTTGATGAAAAAAGCACAAAAATAATGTTTTTGAATTTCGCGTTTTTGACAATTTTTTTCACCTATTTTGGAACTTTTTTGATGGAAAATTTCATTGTAAAAAATGCAACAAAAAGCCGAAAAACTATTTTTAGGTTTTGAAACCTATTTTTGGCAAATTCAAAAACCTAAAATAGGCATCTATTTTGCGATTTTTTACGATCAAAAAATCCGCTCCCTAGTTATAAGAAATATACCAAAATTCTATTTTAGAGCAAATTTTAATTTATGGATATAAATTTTTTTAGCACTTACGCCAGCATGTGGACAAGCTAATGTGCGGACAAAATTCGGCGGAAAAGGCGATGTGCCTCAACAGCCGTGTGTTCCAACATTGGCATATGATCAGTCGAGCATTTGGCTGGTGTGGAATAAGCCGGACAATTATGCCTCCCAACAAATTGTGGATTACAATGTTTATATGGACGGAAAATTGTTGGGTAATACCTCCAGCAATGCTGCAAAATATTCGCCGGCCGCCCCTTATTTTGCCGCCTTTTATGCGGAGGACAAGCAGGCAAATTTCCACACCAAAATCACTCAACATAGCTTCAAAGTGACCGGCCTAAAATCAAATACGGTCTATTCTTTCACAATACGATCAGTGCAGGCGAATGGCAAAGTTTCGCCGAATAGTGTAAAAGTGGTTGCAAAGACAGCGCCAGCCTATGTTAAGGTAAGAGCGAGAAAATACAAAAATAGTTTCGGTTAAATTTAGAGGACTTATGAATTTTCTATTATTTTTTATAAATTAAGCTATTTGTTGCTCTAATACTGAATAATCTTTGTAATCTAAATAAAGATTGAATATTCTTTATATCTGTTACCATTAAACTGGAAATCCGTCAAAACTGGAAATCACAGACAATCTCGTATATACTAAATAAAAATTAGGTCGTTCAGGGGTTCGAAGTATGTCAATGTCAGTGTTTTTGTTGATTTTAGTGATTTTTTTCAATATTATCAATGTTTTGCCATTTTTTGACCGTCAATATTTTGAAGAATTTTACAAAATTTTATAGTTTTTAAAAAAATTGAAAATTTTTTGATAAAATTTTAGAATTTTTGAGAAATTTTGCCACCATTTTAAAAAATGAAAAAAATTTATTTAGTCATTTTTGCAAAAAAAAAATAAAAAATTTTTTGAATACAAACATCATTCAAAATGTTAATAATTTGTGATTGAGTTTGTTAAAATAAAATAACTTTTTACAAAATTTTTACATTAATATTTTGTCTATATTTTACCATTTTCGTCAATATTTTGTGATTTTTTCATCAATATTTGAGATTTTTCAATAATAAAAATAAAAATCTCATCCCTAATTATCCTTTCGAGCTTTCGACACCCTTTATTCATTTTTTACCACATAGATTATCGATGTATCAAAGCAAGGCGCAAAAGGCGATGGAAAAACGCTAAACACCGTTGCAATTCAAAATGCCATCAATAGCTGCTCAAACGGTTCCACTTCAGCATTTTCTGTTCCACGGACCTATTGGAATGGGAAAATCGGCCAATATGGCCATAGCTTATGGGTCCACTACGGTGGCAGAGCACTATCGCCACAGGAGGAATGCCCCTCTGCTTTACCCCCAGCTTCCATGTCTTCGCGATCAGGGGGATATAGGGGGGAATTCCAAATTTCCATTGGAAGTGACTGGGATCTATTTTAGATCCCGGTCGCAAGTTAAGCACTGCGTTGACGGTGTTTTCCATATGGTTGTTGGCACCCACAATTCGCGCCGCGATTTGAAAGGGGAAATAAGAGCAGCAATCCGAGAGGTGGCTGCCTTTCCCCCCGTTGGGGCGGCTATCCAAGGGCCAAACCAGGCCCCCGGCTTGCTGCCCGTTCCCAGACCACCTGGGCCTTTTGCTGAGCCACCTATTCGCGCTGAACCGGCGCCATCTCCCCCTCCCGCCCCTTCTCGGCGAGAATTTGTGCAAAGTCCCACAACAGGGGAGATGGGGGAGATGGCTGGGTTCGCGAGCCACTTGTTTGCCCACCGTCCCCGCCAACAAGGCCATGGGAAGGTGAGGGTGCAATTAATGGGAGGCATTTGGAAAGAAACAGTTTTTTTCTTTCTAATTGCACTCCTCGCCCCCATCGGCGCCTTGGTTGCCCCAGTTGCCTCCTCCATCAGCGCCCAGTCATCCATTTCCCTCCATCGATTCGCTGGGCCTCGGGCCCTTTTTGTGAATGCTTTCCCATTCCAATCCCCACCCTTTTCGCTTGATTCCGCGAAAATTTTATTGGAAATTAAATTGGTAAATTTAGAGAAATTTGCCCATCCATTTATTCCAATTCCATCCATTCCATTTCATCAACTCCAATCTATGTCAATGTCCGACCTCGTGAAGGAGGCCATGAATGCCCCCCTCCCCGATGGAGAGGACGGGGATGTGGAAATGGCGGATGGTGAGAAATTGGGGCAGTTTTTGCCTGACATTCTTTGTTCCCTATCAGAAAGTGGGAAAGACAAAGGGGCGAATCGGGTGGAAAATGGCGAAAGTTTGGTGGCCAATGGTTCAGCAAAAGGGGCCCAAGATGGTGGAAAGGCGGTGGCCAATATTCCAGTGGTGGTTGGCAATGGCGGAAAGGGGGTGACCAACAACAACAAACCAAACAATGGTGGTGGAAATTTGGGCCGTGGCAGTAGTGGTGGTGGCAGGAAACGCAAATTTGATGATGAGGCGGAGAAATTTTTGGAGAAATTGCTGGAAAAGAAATTGGCCCAAACTGGAAAAATGCCAAAATTGGATGAACATTCCCAATCCCAAATAATCCATCATTCCCCCCTTCAAAATATACCCCCACCCATCACTCAACCTCCGGTAGTGGCGCAACAGGCGTCCAAAAACCCTTATTGGCCTCTTAAAAAGGCAGCAAGGGAATTGAAATATGCCGCCAAGTGCTTTGAAGCCCGCCGTCAAGTTCCGATGGCAAATTGGGCTTCGCAATTGTCGTTAAGTATTTTGGGAGTTGTCGACAACCTCCCTGCTGCCCTGAAGAAAGCTGGGAGTGATGCCCCAGGCTTTTCTGGGGCCGGTGTGTCGCGTCCGGCGACTTAAGTTGGATTCCCGGAAGGGGGATCAATTTTTGGTGGAAAATTGTTAAATTCCCGGAAGGGGAATTTCTTTCCTTTCTTTCATAAACTTGATGCAATTTCCCATTTATGATGCAATTTTCCTATATTTTATAATAATGATGCAATATTTCTATATAAATATTGCCCATTTTCCGCTGTTTGTTACCATTCACCAATTGCTTACATTTCAACCAACACATTGAACACACACATTTCATAGTTAAGAATTAAATAAATATTTATATTTGCGACTCTTTTCCATTTTCAAACTAAGGGTAAAATTTGGAGAGTAATTGGCGGAAAGACCGCACACGTTTCGTTTTGCGTAAAAATGGGAAAATTAACGCAAAAAAACGCAAAAATGCAATGAAAATTGTTTTAATTTAATTTCAAAAAATTGATTTTTTAATGAAATTTGTTCGTTGATTTACCATTTTTGGCTTGAATTTTTCTCTGTGCGGCCATTTTTGGCTTGAATTTTTCGCTGCGCGGCCATTTTGGGCTTGAATTTTTCGCTGCTCGGCCATTTTTGGCTTGAATTTTTCGCTGCGCTGCTAGAAAAAATTTCTTCACAAAAAACGTAATCTTAGTGCTGGATGTTTCTGGATTGTTCATTCATGATAAAAACCTAATTGAAAAATTTTAATCAAATTATATTAGCTTAAAACAAAAATCTTTTTTTTTTGACACCAAAATCTTTTTTTCAGGGCCAATGTACTTTTCTTTAAAATAAATCTGACAGCCCTGACTTGATAATAATTGAAAAGAAAATTTTAATTTTCAAAAAAGGAAAAATTTTTTGACCATTGCGTTTTGCGTTTTGCGTTATTGCGTCCATTTTAGGCCGTTGCGTTGCGTTTTCCGTTTTGCGTAAAAAAAAAATTTTGAACGCATTGCGTTTTGCGTTCGGTAGCTTTTGCCGTTGCGCTCATCCCTGGTTCGGATCCGTTCAAGTGGGCAAAGTCTCAACTGGGCGACGGCGCTTGTATTTCATCAAGGACGAAACGATAGAGATGATTTTGACTTCCAATTAAAGAGTTCACTGCTGGCTATAGATAGTTATAAGATTTATTTGATTTGATTAAGATTTGGTGGAATATTTTCAAAAAAACATGAAAAATTTCCAAATTTATAATAATAGTCTTTTTAATGGTTTTTAAGTAAAACTCAGCTAATTCTGGACCGAAACAAATAAATTTTATATCCATAGATAGCCAGTTGTGAGCTTTTTAATCTGATGCCAAAATCATCTATATCTGTTACTTCCTTAATGATCTAGTATAACCCCTTTCGCCCAGCTGTAGTGAACCGTAAGTTAGTTAGTTAAAATCATTTGAAAATTGCCAAGCTTTGGAACAATTATCTGAATTGTATCAAAATATTTGTTCTAAATATTTGGTACTTTCCT